>CM051241.1:95335916-96061066 GCA_027917425.1 Gastrophryne carolinensis
AACTCCTTAATAATAGGATTAATAATGGATCGCTAATTGTTAGTAACGTGCATTTCCTGCAGTCCCAATGCCTTTTGCTGACTTTGCCTTCTGGATTTCACTGTCGCCGCTTGATCCATGACTTTAGTTTTGAAGGATAAGATCATCGGCATAATTCCGGATTATTCAAATGAGGCCTCATTGGTGTAAATCTGAAGCAGGCCTCATTAAATGCAATTAGTTATGTTGAGGGTGACCTAGTGGAGGCCACTGTTTGCTTAAACTGACATAGGGACTGTATATAGGGGCACATATATTATCTGCATGACTGCATAATGGACAATAATAAAGGGGCAGTTACAACCAAAATCTGTTTAAGATCGAGTTTTTATTCATTTTCGGTAATGTTCACTTTACTGTTAGGCTTGAAAGAGGAACAATGAGGACTAATTCATACCTTCCAACTTTTCAGGGTGGGAAAGAGAGACAATTTATAGAGTAACCGAAATCCCCCTCATTGAGGGATGGATAGGAGATAGGTTGTAATAGTTGCAACAATAGAAACACTTTGAATAGGCAAATAAGTCATTAACTGATGCAGATTTGCATGTTACACCTCAAAGAGGGACAAATGAGAACAATGCTGGACATGTTCTCAAAAGAGGGACAGTCCCTCCAAATGAAGGACTGTTGGGAGGTATGCTATCCTGGTGATTCCTCTTCATCAAGATTTAAAATCCTTGGGATTACCATACAAACTCATCTCTCCAGCTTAATAAAGCTGAATAAAGGTGCAGGCTGTTGGCCACACCCTCAAGCTGCTGGCCACACCCTCATGGCAGCTATTCAGAAATGCCAGCCGGAGGAAAACGGGAATGTGGAATACGCAGAATCAGGATGCCCCAGAAATGGGCAATTGGCTGGCCAATTCCTGCATGTTTCCTCTGAGGTGACATGTGGCATGTGATGTGACACACTGCAAATAGGCCCACTTGGAATCTGTTGCCCAATGGCCCACATAAAACTGGAGCAGGCCCTGGCAGTCAGCATCGGGTCTCCAGCATTCCCGTCTCATCTGGAGCTATGCTGTGTACTACATTGGCGCTAGCAGTCACTGTGCAGAACTCTACTAATTAGCTTTGTAGGACCCGCCACTATTGAGTTTTTCTGCTCTCCCCAGGATATTTATGAATTTTTTCTTCCTAGAAATCTTTGGCGCTGTATTTTTCCGGCGCATTTAGTAATTACAGCTACAAGAAAAAATTTGTTTAGTTGTCAGTGTCAAAATTACACATTGCTAAGCAAAAGAAGCCATTGAAATCAATCAAATAAAACATTTTGGCCCATCTAGGTCCTGTGTTTCCATAATTGACAAGTCCCAATGCAAATTATGTACAAATAAATGTGTGTAATATAATTATAAGCGTTAAACACTTCAATCCAGTTCTGCCCATTGTGCTCTATGGGATCTTGAGCTACAGTGCCAGGTTTCATCTTGCGCTGCTTCAACCAAGTTGCCTGGCGCTGCATTATTTTTGACATTAGTGTTAAATAAGAAGCTAAGCTGTGACCGCATTGGCGTTAGCATTTTTTTCAGGTGTTAAATTTGGCGCTGAGGCCAAAAAAGTGGCGCTGTGTGTCGCTGACGCTTCCTAAAGTGGACCAACAGTCAAAAATGACTTAAACCAGACCAACACGACAAACAGTGCTCATATGCGCCCCTCCCCAGGGCAATGAAGTTTGCAGCAAATAATAATTATTTTACCTTTTTCAACTCCTGCTGTGGTAAATTTTAAAAACAAAATGGCATGTCATGTATTTGCAGGTCACCTGCAAAAAGGAAGTGCTGCTAGGCTTCCTGTTACTGTGCATTGTCAGTTGAGTCCGGGCAACAGCAAGGCTGTGATGCTGGGACAGGAAGCTCTAAAATGGCCGCTACCACTAGAAAATCAGCGCAGAGGCGTTTCAGCTTTGAGTGGATGTAGGAGCAAATGTAAGTGCCGACAATGCGTCAGTATCATGCATGCAGATGGGTCAAGGGAATATTTGGTACGCGCAGTACATGAGTACTTGGTCTGGTTTAAATAAGGCTCCCCGTCTCATGGAGTCCTTTGTGTTGAGTGTTCCCCGTTTGACCACCAATTCAGAATGGGCTTTTGAGTGTCCACTGCTGATACTGAAGGCCGCTGGTCACATGGTGCAACGCTGACCATATTGAAAAGGTAACCAGCAAGAATGTGGAAACCTGAACCCGAAATGCAGTGGATCTAAGGTAAGTATAGATATTTTAATTGATTGATGTGTACTTTAAAGCGTTTGCACTGGTTGGCAGCAGAGTAATTAGTACTATTTAGAAACTGCGGTGCAAATATATCTCAGAGAATGCTATTGCCGTGCTGATGTCCAACCCAAGTGATACTTAAAGTTTTCTGTTTGATGGAATAGGCCTTTATAAAAGTGCTGACCCTCCTCTCTGTGATGTTTATCTCTTACTTCAATTGATATTGGCAATGGATTGAGCATACAATTAGACATCTTTATTCCATGATGAATGGCTCACATTCCAGGATTCAGGGAATTAATACATTGTAGCACCTGTTAGTTCCAATGGAATTCGCAATTGTTCTCAGACTCATTCTGGAATAGTAATTAAAGTGCGGCAAAGGGCAGTGGTGATGAGAGCATCTCGCTAATGCAAGCTATCAACTTACCAGCAAGCTTGCAGATCTCTCAGATAGGGGTGTGCAACCTAATTCCATCATGAGATCCGCCACCCAGCATCATTCAGAACCTTAAAAGACAACTGTCATTAAAGAGGAACATCAGACCTAAAATAAAAATCGGGCGATTCAACCCCCATCCGCCCCTACTTACCTTTTGGATGTCGCGCCTGATGTGGCTACATCTGGCTGCTTCAGAGCCTGATCCTCACCCTGCCACCCACTTAGCTGGTGCTGACTGACAAGCACGTTCCTCTTCAATGTCCCACGCCGATCTCGCAGCTCTGCAAAGTCTCGCGGGATTTCGGGTGGCTCCACTGCATTTCATTCATGGGCTCTGGACAGGCGTGAGATCGGGGCCACGCGCAGTACATGATAGAATTCAAGATGGCTCTGCCCATCAGGAGGTCCACTGAAATTTGAGGGACCCAGAAGATGGATCCCCCATCAAGGTAAATAAACACTCCCCAACTGTGAAAGGGGGGGGCAGACTGAGGCTTGGGGGATATTCCTCTTTAAAGCGTAATTCCTCTTTTTATTGCACTTTTAAAAGTTTCCATTATTGTGTGCCAAAATGTTGCCTTTTTTTTCTATTTGTTTGCAACTCTGTGGTTTAAAAGAAAACAGTTCCCTAGCATGAGTGTGTTTATGTTAGGGACACAGTAGTGATCCATTATGTCCATTCTCATTCCACAGAAGTGGAGATTCCTTGCAGAATAGAGAGGTAAATCCTCTCCTAGCTGGTTCAGTCTGGTCCCTATGCCCTATGGCTACAAGAGCGACTTCCAAGTTCTCTCTAACTTCCAAAGACAGTAGTTTCAAAAAATAGTCTAGTTCCTCACTGAAGTGTCCAACTAGCAAGTCACAGCATTGATGTCATGTGATTATTCCTAATCAGCATCAGCAGAGATTCATTGCAGAACAAAGAAGTCCATCATCTCCTATCTGGATCAGTCTAGTCTTTAGGTCAAGAGTGCTTTGGCAGTTCCAAACTCTTCTAATCCTAAATGGCCACTAGAGATAGGCGAACCAGAACCGCAAAGTTTGTGTATCCAAACCCGAACTTCAGCCAGAAATCCATGTTTGAGTTTGGCATCCAGCCTGAACACAGCAAAGCCCATACATCCACTTCATCTAAGGGTGAAGCTGCTGTAACTCAACGGTGCTGCACAATCTGTGCCCCCCCACCACAGCCACCCCTTAAAGTTCGGGTTCACCATTGATTTCAGTGGGGACCAGGTTCGTGTTCGGGTCCCTGAGCATTTATTCAAAGTTTGGCCAAACTTGCTTTCATCTATCTTTAATGGCCATCAGATAATTATAGTACAACTACAGTACCTTGTGGGGACAGGTAGCAGGCAGCAACACTACAGTCAATGTGACTCCCAACTCACTACTAGCTAACTTTAACCTTCTTTAATCACTATTTTGGATCTTCAAATCCCCTAGAGTTTAGATTTCACTATAGATATCAGTAACATCCAGTAGATAAAGCCTATAACCTGGTTCATTAAAATTATATTCTGGCACTAGTTAGCTAAATAGATGCCAGACATATTACTAGGTAAAGGGTAATTTGACTTTCGATGGCATTTTTTATAGTATTCCAAAGAACTGTCTTCTCATGGAAATTATAGAAAAGGTTGCTTGAGAAAAAAATTACAAATATAAGAATAAGAGATAAGAAAGCAAGGAAATTATAAACAATGGGCCAATGACTTGCAGAGTCCACCAGAAGTTGGGTCACAATGCTCTTCTAGCTAAAGGAAAGTACATCAACAATGTGCAGAGGTTAGGACACATTATCTTCTTAAAGGCACAGAATTTAACATAAAAATAAAACACATTTTAAGAAATACACGTCTTTATTAATTGTGTGCCAAGATGCTGTCCTCAAGGTGCTGGGCTTATCTGTTTTTTTTTTTTTTTTTTTTTTATTTTCAATGTGTTTTCAACCCTGCGTTAAAAAAGAAGTTGTGTTTACCTTTGCAACGTACATCGACTGGTTAACTTGATGTACAGATCAGAGACTTCCTCACTCTGGCTTGCTAGTCATTTGATCGATTTGACTTGGGAAGAGATGACAGGTTTAACCCATTCTGTTGAAATTCAACCTCTTCAGATAGGGAATGCAAAAAGTAAGGAAATAAAACTCACCTGTTACATTGGAAGAATTCTGGGACTTGTAGTCAGTAGATATACAGAGAGAGAGAGAGAATAGAATAGAGAGACAGACTTGGAAATATGTTATATGGTTGGGGTGGCTGCATACAAAGCCTACCTGCTCTTTCAAGGTGGCCCTGTAGAATAATGAGTCATCTACTGGTTGGCATGCTACATGTTTAAATCCATGCATGGGGAAAATGACTTTAATTCCGCTCTCGGCATTACTTGGCTCAGTGATACAAGAAGAGTGATTTAATGAACAACGAGCACAAATCCATATTTCACTTTGATTTCACGTTGACATTTTATCATGTCGACGTTTCAATGTAATTACTTTGCAGGTTCCATTCATTCCTCTGTATTTACATCCTATACTTCTCATCTGTACAGTGTGCTCTTTACATCTAGATGAGATCTGCTTCATGTAGAGGGCTAGGAGCTATAACGTATGGCAACACAAACCAACCAATCAGAAACTGTTTTTACTTAACGTTATAGCACCAACCCATTCCATATTACAGCTATGGGTTACCGAAGCTCACAGTTGTCACTGTTTTGAAACTATTTTCTCCTCTTCTTTAGTATGCATCTGCATAATAAAATGGACCTAAAGTAAAAAAAAATAATTTGGCTTCCTTAACCAACTAGTGTTGAGCGAACTCGTAGAAGTTCAGGTTTCGTCAAGTTCGGGCAAACTTTGAACAAAAGTTCAATTTGGGTACCTGAACTTGACCCCAACCCAAACCACATGGAAATCAATAGGGTGACCCAAAAATAGCTGTAAAATGAGGGTAGTAAGAGGTAGAGGGCTGTACAATGGGGGTAATAATAGAACAATTGCACTGCTAAAAAGTACTTAAAATAATATATTTTAGAAGATGCAGTAGAAGATGGTATGAGTATACACTTGTAGTGACTGACACTGCCCTGAAAAGGGCAATTATTTAAGAACTAGCACACTATATGAGCCTCATCTCCCTACCTACCTGCCCTGAGAAGGACAATTATTACATTTTTCTCTGTTTCTAACTGGCCTTCACTGCAGCTACAGTCTCATCCTGTCTAACCTACCTAGCTGTAACAGTGCTGGAATATGTGACCCCTCCCCTCTTATATAAGCAGCCATGACTTCTGGCTGAAGTCTGTGTTCAGGTCCGGGGACCAGAGCCCAAGTCTGACACGGACTAGAACAGTGTGGTTTGGGTCCACTCATCTACTTCTAGCAATAACAATAAGGCAGCAAGCAGCTCAGCCAGTTGCCATGTTTCCCTCCTCCTTTTTTCTGCAATTCCTGGTAGAAACCTTAGAAGATCTTCAGACTGTGCCATTCTTTTAATTCCATTCCTCCAGGACCACTCAAAAAAGTGGTCTAACAGCTACTTCGTATCCAGGAGCTCTCAGCACAAGTGAGAACAACGGTCACAGTGGTCCCGCAACTGGCTCTGACCACAGGAGATCACGCACATTACTCATAAATCTGCCCCATTACATGCCCTTCCCAGCTCAACCACACCATGAAAAAGTAGCAAAGCCAGCAGCTTTACTCAGTTTACATAGGGTTTTTACATACAGTTGTTGATTTAGATATGCTTTTAAAAAACTCATTATACCTTGTTCCTATGGGTGATAAGGGGGGGGGGGGAGAAAGTTAGTGCATGCCTGGGCAGGAACCTTCAAGGAAAACTCAATTTATGTCAGGATTTTGTGTTCTGCCTTTTTAGTTTCCTCTTCTGGAATGTAAAATTAACATGTATTAGGATTGTGCACCCAGACCTGTGATGTTAGTAAAGAGGTAACAAAGCTCAGAGCCATATATTGGGATAGGGTTGAAAACCTTGGGATGGTCTACCTCTCCATCCTACTGGGACTATAACACACAAGATTAGTCATTCTGAAAATCCTGCCATCTCCCTGTGGAGAGGTCTATTGTTTTACATTAAGCCAAATATCAATTCATTTATCTTAACTGTTTCTATTGTAATCAGCTGTGATACTTACTAAACATCAATTTATTTATCTTAAAGTGGACCAACACCCAGGATTTTGACTATCCTGGGTTTTGGTCCACTTCGGTGGGGCGCCCCGATCGGGGGTGCCCCGCTGTGTGAAACCCCCCAGAAAGCCCCGAAAACTCACCTCTTCCCGCTCCCACGTGACCGCTGCAGCCAATACCCGCCGGCGGACAAGCGAGAGGCAGTGCTGGACAAGCAGAGTGCATCCGCCGCCGCCTCCCGCGCGTCCCTCTTACAGGGAGCGCACCTGCGCCGGCCATCCACAAACGGCCGGCGCAGGAGCGCGCCCTGCTAGAGGGACGCGCGGGAGGCGGCGGCGGAGGACGCGCATGCGCCGCTGGAGTATGGAAAAGGTAGGATTGTGGGCTTCCTGGGGGGTTTCACCCCATGGGAAATCCCGATTTCGGATGCCCCGCGGGGAGGGATCTGATCGGCCCGGGAATCTTATAGATTCCCGGGCCGATCCCCCCTGGGTGTTGGTCCACTTTAATTGTTTCTATTGCAATCAGCTGTGATACTTCCTAAAGCAGTCATGAGCCTTTTATTGGGATTCAGATGGCTTACAGTGCAATGTGATATGTGCATCATGATGTGGGATAAGAAAGGCTCTCTTAAGATTGTCTCCTCTGTAGATTCTGACTACAAATCCCAGAATCCGGTCAAGGGTTCTGAAAACGGTCATGGGTGAACTCCCCTCCACCCATAAGTGCAAAAATCAGACAGACATAATGACAGATATCCCTTCCTAGGTGACCTTTTTGCTACTGCAAGAGCACGGGGACTTGAGCCTGTGAAAAATGTAGAGCATCATCTCTGGCTCAATCAATGATTAGCAATCTAAAGTTAGGAAGTCTCTGAACACCAAACACACTAGTTAATGTATGATTGTGAAGGTAAAAACATTGCTGCTGGAGAAAAAAGTTTATTTCATAACAATGAGTTGGGAACAAATGAAAAATAAAATGAACAGATACACTCAGGACCCTGAGGACACCATTTTGCCTCCTGCTGATAAAACAAAGAACTAAATGCCCAGGAACTCACCTCTTCCGGGATCCCTTTCTACAACTGCCGGTAGCGCTAAAAGGTTTGGCCACAGGCTGCGGCAACGTGGGAGCACAACTTGAAAGAGGTGAGTATCCAGGCAGCCGACGGTTCTTTGTTTTATTGGCATGATGGATATTAACGAGGGACTATGTTCATTTCCATAGTTCCTCTCTAAGCACCCCCTGAACCCACAATGCAGGAGCATGGAAAGTGGAGAATTTCCTAATCTGGGACCTAAGCAGAAGGTTTAAATGGAGAGGGTAATCCCAAATCAGATTAGAAGGAACCTGAAGTGTGCTTTAACTTAGGCTGTGTTATACATTCTGCATACATTTTCATCGAGTTGTCCTTTAAGGGCATTAAAATGTAAATTCTTTGAATCTCGCATTTATTTTTTCGTTTCGTCATGCTCTGGAGAATTTGATGAACAGGTGCTAATACTGAGAAATGGCGCGCCGAACAGGCACCGATTTAGCACATGGGCCCCCGATGGCTTTTATGTTTCTGTCTGCAGTATAATTAGAATATAACCAGTTATCGCCATTGACTGTTTTATCTGAACTCAAGGTTTCTCCATATACTTCACGCAATCATATTATATTTCCAGCTAAGTAAATGCAGCTCTTTGTTCTGGATTACAGGCTGCCGAGTATATATATGCCAGCAAGGTAATTTCTTGATAGATGGTGTTTACCTTCCATAAGGAATAATTAGATATACATACGAAAAGAGGCTTCTATATATAGAAAGAGAGAGATAAGGCAGAGTCGCTTCCATTGGACAGGATAATGTATTCCTGTTACAGCCCAGTCTCTTAACTCTGTAGAAATTCTCATTTGGATGCTTTTATATTGGGGAAAGGGTGGGTTTCCGAAAGTCACCTGAGGTCCTATTGTAATTGTAATAGGTGGTAAATTACCAATCACTAAGACAATGGAGTCGATTCAGAGCCAGTAGAGGGGACACTGTCACTCACTTTCATTGTCTACCATGGGGCTGATTCAACACCAGGAGAAAATTTACATCTGGGTGTTGAATCAGCCCCAAGGTAGACAACGAAAGTGAACAGCATTTTACTCTCCTAAAAAAGGAGTGAGATTTCTCACATAGCCCTGAATCGACCCTAGTATATATCCATATCAGTTTGAATGATAGATTTTCAATGTCCCCAAACCTTTCCTTCAAGGCCTACCAACAGCTCATGCACTGTGGCTCTCCACATGGCCACCTCTATAGTTCTATATTTACATCACCTGTGCATCTGTGTGAAGATCTGCAAAACCTGGATTGTTGATAGGCCTTGTAGGAGAGTGTTTGGGACCCCTAATGTAACCAGTGGAGTACACCCAGGAATTTACATCGGAACTAATGTAACCAGTGGAGCACCCAGGAATTTACATCGGAACTAATGTAACCAGTGGAGCACCCAGGAATTTTATTTGGGCGGGGTAGAGGGATCAGGTGAGACACATGGCGCCGATGGGTTGTGACTTCCACATGAGTCAATCACTGCTGCATGAACATTGATGGGTATTTTTCATGACTTGGGTGCACCTGCTTTTGCTAAACTGTTTTTGGTCAGGCACTTACTCCCCACGCCTCCTGATTTGGGCCGGCCACTTATGGGGCTGGATCGAGCAAGATTGCACCGCGCGTGGTCCGTCTCGGGAGCCGGTGGTGTTGTGATCAACAGCTACGCTCCAATAGAGGAGTGGCTAGAGCCATATCATCATTTGCTAGGCAGATTTGACTGCAGACCAATGATGTCCACAGCCCTTCTCTTAGTGGCGGAGATGCCACTGCGGGTTAATCAGCGGCCCACGGCAGAGTAGGACTGTGGCGGTGCTCCGCATGTGATCGAGAGCCACCCTTTAGTTCCGATTCCTCTGAAGAAAGGCAACTAGGTGGCAGTTCACCATTAGGAACCTTGATGATTTATATTAAATTATTGTACAGCATTTTCTTTTACACAAATGTGTGGACATGTGGTGACAGTACTGCTGAAGCCATCAGTGAGGTCAGGTGCCATTTCTAGTTGTGATGGCATTTTCTGGTTAGCCGCGAGTTATATGCAGTTCCCTTTATAAATCAATACATTTCTGGGACCTTGAAGAAACAGTCAGCAGAATGAAGCAAGTTCTATAGAGTTTATTATGGAATGCTAAGTGCTGGGGAATGAAACATGTTGCCTCGACAGCCAGCACTGGGAGAGCAGAAAGCAGCTCATTTAACCCTGGCCTAGCCTGGAAGGTCTCTTTAATAACCAACATATGTGCACTAAGTGAAATTATACACTTGACATGTTATTAGTTCCAGCAATTTTATCTACAGAGGGGACAATCTTCACAGTGTTCTCTCAGCGATCCACATATCAAAGAAAGCTGTGAGCTATTGCAAGCTATTTAAATAGCAGGCTTTACAATGTATCACAGCTGATTTCAATAGTAACAGTTATGATACATTAGCTGCCCCTTGGCCGTTAGCAAGGTAGCACAATGTAATTCTCACCAGTGAGCTGGCAGGCTTTTGAGAATTACTCATTGTGTTTGTTACAGTCACAACAGAAGGGGGAGATAATACATCAGATTTTTTTTTAAATCCCATCGCAATATATAGCACTATGAGTTCTGTTGCCTCTGAATCCTGAAAGTCTCTGTCCAGGCTTTAAATGGAATGTAAGCCCAAATAAAACAGGCACTTACAGCAGCCCCTTGACTGTTTGTTACTCAAAAACCCCCCAACAAATGGCTCCATGAGCGATCACCCCAGAATTCCTTGGGACACAACTAACACCCCTCTATTCATTGCAAAGGCAGTCACTGGCACACCCCTTCCATTGCAATTAATGGAAGGAGTGTATAGAGTCACTGTGATTGAGGTTTCTGAATAGCAACCTGAAGCTGGGCTAGGAAAGGTAAGTGCCTTTTTGCTCATATGGGTTTACAGTCCCTTTAAAATAAAAAAAAATATATGTATATACTCACCTTTTGTCCCTCATAGCTCCTCTGCGCTATCTTAATTTTTACTGATGAGGGAGGATGAGCAATTTCCGCCATCCACTCCTGTGCAGACATGGCGGCATCCATCAAGATGACTTTATGCCCCCTAACACGCCTACTCCAATCATTGCAATGGGGGCATGCCGAACCCCCTCCATGGAATAAATAGAATAGGCATGTGGGGGGCTGGTGGAATCTAGGCACTTAAAGTGGACCAACACCCACCCATGATCGGCCCGGGAATCTATAAGATTCCCGGACCGATCACCTCCCTCCCCGCGGGACATCCGAGATCGGGATGTCCCGCGGGGTGAAACCCCCCCAAACCCCCCAAACTCCTTACCTTAGTTTCGGCGGCGGCCGGCCGCCGCCGCCTCCCTCGCGCCCCTCTAGTCGTGCGCGCGCCCGCGCCGGCCGCCTGTGAATGGCCGGCGCGGGCACGCGCGCGTCAACAGGGACGCGCGGGAGGCGGCGGCGGAGGAGCCGCTTGTCCGCGGCTTGTCCGTCGCCGCTGACAGAGGTGAGTTCGGGGGGTTCGGGGGGGTTTCACACAGCGGGGCACCCCGATCGGGGGTGCCCCACCGAAGTGGACCAAGACCCAGGATAGTCAAAATCCTGGGTGTTGGTCCACTTTAAGATGCCACCATGGGAGGCCTCCATGCTGGAGGATGGAATAGCGGAATCCCCGCACTCGCTAAGTATGAAGATGCCAGAGATTATCGAAGGAGCTGCAGGGGAACACTGGACCAGCACAGAAGGAGCTATTGGGGGAACACTGGACCAGCACAGAAGGAGATATTGGGGGAACACTGGACCTGCACAGAAGGAGCTATTGGGGGAACACTGGACCAGCACAGAAGGAGATATTGGGGGAACACTGGACCTGCACAGAAGGAGATATTGGGGGAACACTGGACCAGCACAGAAGGAGCTATTGGGGGAACACTGGACCTGCACAGAAGGAGCTATGGGGGGAACCCTGGACCTGCACAGAAGGAGATATTGGGGGAACACTGGACCTGCACAGAAGGAGATATTGGGGGAACACTGGACCAGCACAGAAGGGGATATTGGGGGAACACTGGACCTGCACAGAAGGAGATATTGGGGGAACACTGGACCTGCACAGAAGGAGATATTGGGGGAACACTGGACCTGCACAGAAGGAGATATTGGGGGAACACTGGACCTGCACAGAAGGAGATATTGGGGGAACACTGGACCTGCACAGAAGGAGATATTGGGGGAACACTGGACCTGCACAGAAGGAGCTATGGGGGGAACCCTGGACCTGTACAGAGAAGCTGCTGGGGGAACACCGGAGCTAAAAAGAGGAACTGTGGGGGGCAAAGGGTGAGTATACACTTTTTTATGTTTTTGCCTATACACTCTCTTTTAACTCTCCTTTCTATTTGATTAGTGTTATGTATTATGAGCAGTGTGCTAACCTAAAGTTTACTATGCTTGAACTAGACTTTACCTTGTCACATGTTGGCTTTATCTCCATGTGCTGCCACACAGGGCCATATTCTTTTGTTTGGCTACAGGCAGCGCCATGGGAAAGCAAACACCATGTTTACAGGGGGAAAAAAACAATCCTTTGAGCGATTAGCGTTTTTTTAAACCACGTTTTAGATTTCCATGCGGCATTTGTGCCCTAGAGCTGAAGTATAATGCCGCATCAGTCCTGAGTGCCCCCTGGCATCGGCTCTTACCGGAGGCTACGGGAGCCTCTATCGCAATTTCTAGAGCCTAAGCGGAATAACCAGATATGATACAATTTTCTCTCCCCACCTTCACATCTAAGTAAAGATAAGACAGCACAACACATAACGGGCTCCTACTTGTGCAGTGTCACAGTTTCCATAGCAATCCCGAGCTACACCAACTTGTTGTCTATAATGTTTAGAGGATTCTTAGAATGACATTTCCATTTAAATCTGGACAAGAAAATAAAAAAAAAAAACAAAGCTTGCCACTCTTTGTTAAGGCGATTATACATTTCGCAGTTGAGGTTTTAACATAATCGCTGCGCTTTGTGTGTTCGTAAAGGTTTTGTTTGCTTTACGTGAAAAAGAAAACAGAACGTCAATTAGAACTCTTGGCACCCGTAAGGGCAAAAATGCCCTACTGAGCGACACTTCCAATAGCCGACCTGGGTGCTAGGGTGCCTCTGGCAGCAGGATCCAGAGGGAGAGCTTTGTGAAGCCTCTCATTATTAAAACTGTTAAATTGTTTGCGGAGGTGATTTACTTACAAATCAAAGTGGACCAAAATCCAGGATTTTGACTATCTTGGGTTTTGGTCCTTGCCCCTGGGGCACTCCGATCGGGGGTGCCCCGCTGTGTGAAGCCCCCCAGGTTGCCCAATATTGCACACCCTTCTCCGGTCCTACGCGCATGTGCAGCCTCTCGTCCAATCAGCCCGAGTGCTCTGGTGGCCGCATACCCCACTACCCTCAAACAGGGAGCATGCCCGCGCAGGCTTTCACAAATGCCTGGTGCCGGCATGCACCCTGCTAAGGGGATATCAGGGATGCAGGCACGGCTTGCCCATGCACCATTGAACCAGGAAAGAAGGTGAGTGTCCAGGTGACCTGGAGGGTTTCACACAGAGGGGCATCCCGATTCTGGATGCCACAGGGGGAGGGAATCTAGCAGCTTGGAATCTTATAGATTCCAGGGCCGTTGAGGCGTGGGTTTTGGTCCACTTTAAGAACTACCCTTCTTGTGTACAGGGACGGTTTAAGACAAGGGAGCCGATTCAGAGCCTGGTGAGAAAACTCACTCCTTTTTAACTAATCTGGGTCTTGGTCCTTGCCTCTGGGGCACCCAGATTGGGGTGCCCTGCTGTGTGAACCCCCCAGGTCGCCCAAATTCACTTGCCCCTCCCCGGTCCTACGGCGCATGTGCCGCCCTCTTATTCAATCAGCATCCACTCCCCTTCTTCTAATAGCTTATCTAAGGCGAGCAGATCCGAGCGTGCTGGCGGCTGCATCCCCCGCTACCCTCTAACAGGGAGCGTGTCCGTGGTGGCCATTCACAAATGCCTGGTGTGGGCTCATGCCCTGCTAGAGGGATAGCAGGGATGCGGCCACAGCTCGCATATGTGCTGTTGGACTGGGAAATAAGGTGAGTTTACGGGTGGGTTTCACACAAAGGGGCATCCAGGGGGGAGGGGATACAGCGTCCCTAGAATCTTATGGATTTCAGGGCCGTTGGGATGTGGTTTTGAGACACTTTAAGTCACAAAAGTCACAATTGGTTTGCCAACTAGAAAAACCCCTTTAGTTATTATTCTATTCTGAAAAATGTATGGATGTGAATTTCCCAATACATATTAAAATGACTACAGTTGTAAATCTATGCAGAAAAATGTAAGTGCTGTAATAATCAATGTCATTTTATTTTGTTAGTAGAACATTTTAGCATTAGACTGTTTTCACAATAGTTGCCCTTTAAATAAAGGAAAATTAGTAAATGGCATGTTCTTGCTGGGTGCTATGAATTAATGTGATTTGTATCTTCTTTCCACATGCATAGAAGCTCCGCTCACTCTATAGCAAATACTCAGAGCTATTTAATGCCTTTAGCTTAATTGCATCTGCTATCTGATTGGCTGATGGACTAGATCGTTAATCAAATGCAATTGCAGATGAAGGAGACCTTAGCATGTTCCTTTTATGCAGGGAGATGTTACATTGCTCTATGGAGCTGTGATATGCTAATTGGATCTCTGCAGGCGCGCGGACTGTAGCAGCCTGTGACTATCCCAGGGAACAATGGCCGCACTGTGCGCGCCTGTACAATGGCCGCAAGCAGCGGCGGTGATTAAAATGCAACACTGGCACAGAGGGAGAAAAAACTCACTAGAGGGGTTAAAGAGACCTCTGAGGCTTCCTGTGTTTATAATCAGTTACTTTCCAGAACATCACCAAATGTAGAGAAAATGGCTTCACTTGTGGACAACACAGAGAGAGAACCACTTCTAATACAGCATAATGCTACGAATCATGGCAGCCATAATCGCATACCTCCCAACTGTCCCTTATTTGAAGGGACTGTCCCACTTTTAAGTCCATATCCTCCTGTCCATCATTGTTTTTCTCTGTCCCTCTTTGAAGTGTAACATGCAGATCTGCATCAATAAATAATTCATTTGCCTATTTAAACCGGACCTTCAGCATCATTTAATGAAACAGCCAAACACTTAAAAACTATTCCCCAGCATCTAAAATGAATATATTTTAAGTTTTTAGTTACTTATTATTCTTTCCCCCACTGGGCTGCAACTCTGTTCAGGACATCTTGGCTCAGTAACATCACATCCTCAGTAGAGGAGAGGGGTCCAAAGTGCAGGGGGCGGGTTATAGCTGTGCTTTGCACAGACAGAGCAGAACAGGGGTCAGGGAAAGGACAGCAATCGCAGAATGCAGAGCGACACAGTCAGAAGGCACTTGCCTGATGCTCCATGAGCCGCCATCTTGGATGTTTAAAGGGTGATTAATTGCAGCAGATGCAGGTAGGATGATTTTTAATGTGGGCAATCTGTATGTACAGTGTGGGGGAAACATACAAGATAAACTCTTATTAAGGGTGAAGGTCTGGTTTAAAGAGTTTGTATTGTTGTAACTGTTACAATCTCTCTCCTTCCATCAATCAATGAGGGTGTGTGGCTTAATTGTCCCTCTTTTCCATCCTGAAAAGTTGGAAGCTGCGCATAATATACATATATATATATATTTTTTTTTAGTTTTTGTGATGAAAAAAAAAATATACTGTAGAACTACATACCTACAAGAATAGCTCATTTCTTTTTGTCATTTCCCTTTACCTTCACCACACCAATCAGGGAATGGCTTCCGGCATCTACTTCTACTACATTCATACTGTACTCCAAAAGCTTCATGAGAACCCAGCACTTGTATTATATACTTGTACACAGAATGTATTACTCGTGCCATCTTCCAGCACCTCCATCATTACCTCCATCATGTAGCCTGTATCAAAAGCCTTCTCTGCCAAATTCATTGTCATGACAATCTCGTTTCAATATCCAGTATCCAGGGCTGGCCTTTTTTTTTTTTTGGGGGGGGGGGGGGCACTGTGGGCACAGTTTTTAAAAAATGTTGTTTTTTAGAAACATAGAAGGGGACCGCGTGGTCCATCTAGTCTGTCTGTTTTTTTTCCTCCAGGACCTGTTCTTGTCCACTATATTTCACCACCCCTGTCTGCTGTAGGCACCACCCCAGCGCAATGGCTTGTGTGGTTATGCAAACTGTTGATAAATTGGGGGTTGCTTAAACCGGACCTTCAGCGTGATTTAATGAAAAGCCCAAACTCTTAAAAAACGGTTCCCCAGCATCTAAAATTAATATATTTTACGTTTTTAGTCACTAACTTATTATTCTTTCCCCCACTGGGCTGCAACTCTGTTCAGGAACTTAGGATACGGGCGCCGCCATCTTGACTCAGAAGCATCACACTTACTGAGGAGAGGAGAGCGGGATAAGGTACAGGGGGGCAGGTTATAGCTGTGCTTTGCTCAGACAGAGCAGAGCTGGGGTCAGGTAAAGGTCAGCAGTCCCAGAATGCAGAGCAGCACAGTCAGGAGGCACTTCCTGTTTGCAGGCTGCCTGATAAGATGGCGGCTTCCATAAGCCGCCATCTTGGATGTTTAAAGGCTCATAACATGCAGTAGATGCAGGTAGGATGATTTTTAATTTGAGCAATCTGTATGTACAGGGTGTGGGAAACATATAAGATAGACTCTTATTTAGAGTGAAGGTCCGCTTTAACAAATAGCTGGGGGGGGGGGGGGGCATCAGGTTAATACCCCCGGCCATTTGATCAACTGTTTATCGTTTAATACTATTTTTTAGAACATGTCAGCCTCATGGCCGAAAGCCCCCGGCACATAACTTAGCAGCTATTATGTTAGGCAGAGGTACCCACTCGCAGAATTGTTTCCTAGCCACTGGATGTCAGTTCAAATGCCTCATGTGATCACCAATATGGAGCGGAGGATGTCAGCCTCATGGCAGATTTGGCTACAGAAGCGGGGGAGCAAACACACTTATGGCCAGGTCCCCACGGGTAGGGTGGGGGCACCATCCTGCAGTCTTGCACAGAGCTTATTTCAACCTAAGGCTGGTTTCACACCATGCTGATTGTGGAGCACTAGTGCTTTTGGGCGAGGGCCCCGCAATCACTTTGTGAGTGTTCGGAGGGTGTTCTGCCCTAGGGCCCTCAGGACACTGCTGGCAGGGCTTTTGCGAAGCACTCTGAGCGCTTCACAAATGCCTGAAGTACTTGTGAAAGCGCCCATAGATTACTATGGGCAGCTTTTCACAGGCAGCTGTAGGGCTCCACATCTGCGCTGCTGTGAAACCAGCCTAAGGCCGGCCATGCCAGTATCCTATCCACATATTTAACACTCCAGTACAGCACCTTCTTGATCACCATCCTGACGCTACTTAGAACAGCCATCAGTTTTTCTTCCCAGTAACTTTGTTCAACACTCATCCAAATAAAGGACAGTTGGAAGGTATAGTTAAGTATAGATGGAAGCATATGGGTCTGCAACCTGACTAATGGTACATGTACCACTGGTTGGGAACCCCTATTGTAATGCAGTGTAGTTTTGCATCTCTTTGTTTAATATACTACAACTTTATTATTTAGGTTTGCTTTTCTAGTAATATAAAAATCTGAGGCCCCTCTCTCTGTGCCTTTTTATGGGGGGGGGGGTACTGCTCCGACCCACTCCCAGGTGATTTCCTCCACAGGGCATCTGGGCAGTTCAAAACAGCCCTCTTCTTAGTCCCTCATAGAGGGAGTCCTTTGCCAAACAGCCAGTCCATAGAGTCTCCAGGTGGTCAGTATAGTGTGATACTCCAGTCCTTCAGTCTGAATCAAATCTCCAAGGCCCCAGGGAGTGTATACATCGGTGCCTCTTCTGGTCCCATTCATGGAGGGGATCCTCTCCCGCTTCTGACTTAAACTCCCCACTTTGCTCAAACATGCCCATCCTTATATAAAGGACTGCAACCAACCATCTAGTTCTGACTGGCTTCCCCTGCTCTGGGCCCTCCCACTTTTCCCTGTTTACGAAATGTGATATCTATAGTGTCCCCATCCCCTTACTGGGGTCCATTTCTTTCACCGTCTGAAAATCACATATGTTTCCCCAACTAACCTATGGGACACTAAATGTTCCCTTAAAACTAAATAACTACTGTAACAGTTTCTAACACTGGTCCATTTTCTCCTCTATGGAATCTAGCTAGCTGAAAATAAATACAATTTAAGTTTGGGTATGAAGCGTGTAAATAGTTAAAAGAACATCTTAGCCAAAGCATGAAATAGACTGAATGAGGAGGATATAAATGGGCAAAATGGGCCAGAGGTAATTGGTTTTAAAAGAAAAACGGCTGTAAGCTGGATTTGGGATGAAAGTCTTAGTTATAACAAACAGCAGCTACCTTGACAGATTCCCTTTAATCCATTGAAAACATGATTCTTTTCAACCTGCTTCATTCGCGTGGAGTGAAAAGTCACCCTGTGAAATGACCCGGGAACACCGCTCCCCCTTGTCCCTATGGTGGCATAAGCTTCGGGCATTTCACCTATTGTCAATGCTGTGTACCAGCAAAGTAATGCGATCTAATGAGCCTTGCGCATGGTGGCTTTGAAATGAAACATCCAAATTGTTCTATCACCTTGAAAGCCATTTAAATGCTCCTTTGTCAGTCAATACCTCCAGATTATACCACTGAATTGCTTCTCAGAGTTATGTGTCCACATTTAAAAGCATTGTTTGCGCTGTGACATGACGAGCATGGAATGCAGATTAACCAAGAAACAATAACCTTGCCCAAAGAGGGGCTGCCCGAACCTTCCCCCTCTGCTCCTGGTGCATGCGCCTGATTTGTTATTTTATGTGAGGTAGAATCAGAATCACATCATTACATTTTCGACAAGTATACATGTATACATAAAATAATTTATCTTAGCAGGAGTAAGGATACAAAAGTGGCAGCAGCACACTGGAAATATAACAATAACAGGAGGATAAATGAATAGTAGACCAACACCAGACTTTGAGTCTCAAAGATTCGTGGTCTAGTATAAAACAAAATATATATATATATATATTGTTTTGGCTGCCCCCGTCAAGGGCTGTGATCCTGTCTGGTGCTGCCATCTTGCTTCACCAAGGGCAGACAGCTGGGCTCATCTGTGTCTAGCATAGGTGCACTGCACACTGGGAATCCTCAATGGGCTCATCTACTTCTCATCTATGGCTGACATTGTAATCGCAGAGGCTATAAGGGGTGGCCAGCCGCTCCCTTAGTGAATAAAAGCACATCACTGGATCACTCCATGTAACGTGCCTCAGAGTGCACCCGTCCTTGCCCCTACTCTCTAGTTCTGGTACAGGCCCGGGCCATGAGCAGGGAATGCCTCGAAAGCATGATAGAGGAGCACAACAGGGTTGGGGAGATCTCATATGCTTCTCACAGACTGCATTCTGCCATGTCTTCTACCTGTGGCCAGCTGGTGTCCTGCTTCTAACACCTCTATTCAATCTGTGCCTTCTTAATTCCCCTCTGCCTCTCTGTACTCCCCTAGCCAGGACGTTCCCACCATTGATCGGTCCCTGCAATGCTATAGCATCATAGTTATGGGGGGGGGGGGGGGCATATCTACAGTTGTTACAGTATCTGCTCCTACATTACTAAAACTTCAATATCATAGCTTTAAGTGTAACCATATCTAATTCAGACCTTGATCTGTCCCTGCAATGCTATAGCCTCAGTCTTGCAGCTCACTCGATCACTGGAAGCACACTTGGGGAGAGGCTCAGCTGGGATGACGCAGTCTGATCATGGGCTGACTGTGGGCCGACAAATTACTGGCTGATTTGTGGCCCCAGACAGGGGCCATTGCTGTCTTTCTAGTTGCTGGTAGTCTTCCTTGTCACTGATGCTTCTGGAACGAGCATCTTGCAATTGTAACCTTAGGGTATTGACTATTGTAAATCTGAATGGAGTATGGGGAGTACTACTACTGCTTCCCTATTGGCTGCCTATAGAAATTTCAGAGTGGTGTTCCATGTATATTACATGTAATGAGCTGTATTTCATGAATTCGCTTGTCCCCGATTTCCATGATTTTACTAACATGAATCTGCAGACAGTATATAAAAACAGCCTTGGCGAATCCTTTTCATTTTTTTTCCATTTAGAGCAAATCTGTCACCACGCTTTAAAGCCTGGGGCAAGTGATTGACAGCTCGGCCGCTCAAGAAGTCCAGCAGTATCTGCGGTCCTTCAATTACTTGGCCTGTTGTGGTTGAGCGCTGCGGCGAATGCGTGCTTAGAATTTACTGTCAATAAAGTTACATTCCACTGCTCCTCGCGGATTACAAAGTACAGACCATCCTGATGGGAAACTTGGTAGCTGCCACTAAAAACATGCAACTTAGAACTGGTTCTGGCATCAGTAAGGGACCTGGAGCCCGATCAAACAGTTATCAATGTACAATTTTCACTTGGGGCATTACCTGGATTTACTGATCGTTAGGATGGGGCCTCGAGGCAAATATTGCAGGCCGAGGAAATGTTACATTTGGTTAGTGGTGTTGAAATCTACAACCAAAAACAAACACACAAATCCTAATGTTTTATAGCTAAAACAACAAAAACCCAAACCCATTGCGCTAAATTTACCCCTGTTGTAATGCTTTATATGAACTGTAGCAATCCATTATGTTATATTCAATTAAAGTCATTTGAATATTAAAAACATTAAGGAGGTATTAAAAAGATCAGGGAGAACCTGATCCAAAATTGTGGTACACAATGAAGCAAATATATAATGTCAGTATTTATGGTTAGTGATGGGCGAACCTGAACCACAAAGTTCGGGTTTGTACCAAAGTTTGCGAGTTCCGGTTACCAAACCCGAACACGGAATTCAGCCAGAAATCCGTGTTTGAGTTCGGCATCCAGGCCAAACACGGAAAAGCTGGTTGATGGGCTGCTGCAGCAGCAGCAGGAAGCTCTGCTGTAAATTACCTCAACCCCGCAATCCTCCTCCTGTCAGCCGTGGCTGCCTTTGAAATTGGACCCAGTGGGGGGCTACAGAAAGATGGTCGCTGGCTCCGGTGTCTGGTGTACTCACTCATTGGAGACATCATTTGTTTCTCTACACACAGTCAGTGATATAAGCGGTGTAACTAAATGTGACTGTGTCCTTGTGCAAACACTGAATAGGCCTCCATCAGGGCTCATACAGTAGCCTTTTTCCTCATTTTAGCTAAATTGGATACAGCTTAACAACTAAAGACTAAAACCAAGCTAAAGCCAAATGATGAGACCAATTGATGACAAATGATGCTTCCTTCTCCGGTACATGAGGCAATGAGAACACAATTATAAGAAAGAAGACGGATAAACAACAATGATGGGGTCACTTATGGGCCCTGCTGTGGTCACAACCTCTGCACCCCCTATAGTTACGTACCTGAGTGATATATGTTTTCTAATTTTTGTAACTTTTTCAGCACTAAGTAGATTAGGGAAACACTGTATTGTGTAAATAACAGATGAGGTTTAGTTATTTTATTTTATTTTTTACACAGATTTATTCATCAAGTGATAATATATATATATATATATATATATATATATATATATATATATATATATATATTGCACTTTTTTAGACATGTTTTATACATCAATCAATCCTTATTTGCCAAGTACATGGTACAAAGAATTTTCAACAAGGTGCACATATATGTAGGGCAGGGACAGACTGGCTATCGGCATATTTGAGACAATTCCATGTGGGTTGCAATGCTATGAGGATGGCTGGGATGCTGCCTCCAGCACCTCATTCACTTCCTTAGTCTCCCCTTATCCCCCCTCTATTGTATTCAGCCCCACTATACCCACACCAGCCAAGCAATCCTAGCCAATGATCTACAGATACGCCTGCTGCATTATCTGCCCCTTCAACAACGCTTCAGTAACATTGATTTAGGAGTGTCCATAACCCTGCCTCTAGTCTGTGCCTGTAATGCTATAGCCTCAAAAATGGAGTACATTCAGTGACTGGCCAGGAAGCACATGGAAGAACTTGGAGGGCTGGAGATGGGCTGGGCAGAGGAAGGTGAATTCTGGGCTGAATACTGGCCTCATTCCATAACTGATGTAGGGGCTAGCAGTACAAAAAGATTAAAGGAAATTGTCTGAACACAACAGAGGGGTTTTTGCTTATGTAGAGTTTGGCAGTTTTATGGCCATTGTGTAAAAGGTGAACCTGGATGTTCACTCAGGGTTTAATCCTTCAGTCATGCAGTTGATGAATGGGTTACAGAGAACAGCCTACAGTATGTCTTTTTTTGCGGACAACTTGATGGAGCGTTGCAGTTTGTTTTTTTATTAACTGTCTCCAATCAGGATGTGAGGGTGAAGCACACGGTTAAACTGATTACAGAGTAAAAGAATGTCTTGAGGAAGCCCATATATCTTTCATTTTCTTTAATGCACCTTTTTGATGGATTGAGGTTGTAGTCTTGTTCCTACCCAGATTGCATGAAAAAGTTATCCCTGGAAATGTGGTCTCCTTTAATGTCTTGACCTCTTTGCCATAGATAGAAAACAATGAGATTATTATAGATTATAGAAAAGTCCCCCACACTCATACTCCTATTTCTGTTTCAATATTTTTTATTGAAAAAGGATTAAAAATATACAATGCTCACAGTATATATTTATTTATAGAGGATAAAATGACTAAAAAATCCAAATACTGAGCACATCCCTACATTATATGAAATATCATTACAATTAAGAATGTGAGAGGGCACTTAGAATACCAGCAAACCAAGGCTAACCAAAAAAATGCATTAATTCAAAATGTATATAGTAACATAGTATGTTCAGTATGTACATAATATGTACTTTTGAATGTTTTTACTGTATACTTCATTACTACCTCCTCTGACAGAGAGTTCCATAGTGTAACTGCTCTTACAGAAAAGAATCCCCTCCTATGTCGGTGGAGAAAGCGTCTTTCCTCTAACTCTAGTGGATGCCCCCGGGTTATAGTTACACTCCGGGGTAAAAATAGATTGTGGGACAGATCTTTGTATTGACTCTGAATATATTTATACATAGTTATTAGATCATCCCTCAGGCGTCTCTTTTCCAAACTGGTTAAACCTAACTTTGACAATCTTTCAGGGTACTCTAGTTCCGGAACTCCTTTTATTAACTTTGTTGCCCTCCTTTGAACGCGCTCCAGTTCTGATATGTCCATCTTACAAACTGGTGCCTAGAACTGTACACAGTACTCCATATGGGGTCTTACCAGAGACTTGTACAGGGGTCACATGATGCTCTGGTCATGGGCACCTATTGATGCCCCTCATGATCCTGTTTGCTTTGGCAGCTTTATTGTTGTTTTACAATGGAAGATGTCTGATATTTTTACACCAACCAGGTGGCGACAGTATGCCTCTTATCATGACTTTAAAAAAACAAAAACTAAGAAGTTATAAAAATAAAGATGAAACAAAATTAAAGAGGAAAAGAAAAAGAAAAAAATGGAGTGGGAAGGAGGAGAGAAGGGAAAAGGGAAAGGGAAGTAGCAAAAATGGAGGTGTGGAGGAAAAGGAACACACATCCCTATCACTTCACCACACCCTCCAACGTCCCTCCACCCCACATGTTCTCAGCGGACAACACAATTAAGACTAAATATTTAAATATCATTAGCCAGTGAACCAGGGCTATATAGTAGATACAATTTTGGCAAAGAATCAGTAAGAATGGTGGAAATGTTTTCATTCACTAGAATCTGACTTAAACTAGCCTTAACTTCTTTAAATTGCAAAGACCTAGAGTTCCACGACCTGGCAATGGTTTGTTTAGTCGCCATCTCCACTGTTCTTTTTAGGTTAATTTCCAGGTTTGCACCTGCCATTGATTTCAATACTCCTGTTCATCTCAATTCCTGATGAGGCCGACAACTTTGGTGTCATCTGCAAACTGTAACTGAGTTTATTACACAATAAATCAAGTAATGTGAAAAATACGCAGCCTTGCAGCGCTCCAGTACTGATTGTTGTCACGTCTGATATGAACGGGCCATGCTTCACTGTGTTCTATCCTTTAAGAAATCAGTGATCCAAGCTCTTGTGGGTGGAGGAACAATGTTGAGGAAGATATATCAGGTCTTAATGTATTAAAAGCAGAGCTAAACAAAATAATTCATTTTGGGAAGACAAAAGAGCTGTGCTGTTCTGGGCCCTGGAAACAGATGTTAGCACAGATGTTTTTGTAGGCAATGTTAGTTGGTGAAAAATGAATTTGGGTCCCATCGCTAGTTTGCCCAGGACCCAAATGTGTCCTAATCCTGCTCGATACTACTACAATTTACGAGGGTTCACAAGTCTTGACTTTGGGGTTGCGTTAAATAGAGAAGCAGGTTATTCATTGTACTGGAGCGGTACGCCTCTGAACTTGATGTTCAGCACAAGGTGAAATGCCAGTGGGTGATTGATATAATTAGGCTCCAGTTTGATTGGTAATCACTTCCTACTTTGTTACGTCGTTTCAGATGCTCTGGATTCTATTGATGCGCCAGATGCACCCGTTGCTGGCTTCTAGCTGATGCGTTCCATAAACAAAATACTTTATACCCAACGGTTTTCTTGGCTCCAACAGCTATGATCCAGGTGCACTTGCTACGGATACTGTACTTGAAACCCTTCAAAGAGCAGACCCCTGTTGTGTTTTAGTGTAAGTAGGAGCTGTTCTAGTCACTTTATGGGACGTATATTCACAAGAGACCTGCAATCGCTGATTGCTTTATTGTGGAAGTGTTTAGTTGAGACTTTTTACAACTTTGCTGACAGCAGGCTTTCGCCTGGGGCAGTCACGCTTTTAGCAGTAAAACTGAAAGAGCAGCACAACAGCAAGGCAACTAGCCAGTGGCATAACCATGCATAAAGAGTTCCTATATAACAATAATTGTATAACTCCCAGTTCATTCTAGTGATTAAGTCCAAAAGAATCCATGTTAATCTGTGCACTTGGAAATGTATGTTGTCTTAAAGAATGGCCTACTTTAACCCCAACCTTGGATCTGTCCACCCACAAAATTGGACACTTTTATGGTCCATCAGTGGCTGCAGTGAACGTGCCACCAGCAAATACTAGAGTTAAACCCCATTAGTCACTAGCTGTCACCTGAAATGCTAAGGTGGTGCAGGAGCTTGACAAAGTAATCTTTTCTGCCAGCAGCCCATCAACCAGCTTTTCGCTGTTCGGGCTGGACGCCAAACTTAAACACTGACTTCTGGCTGAAGTCCGTGTTCGGGTTTGGGTACCCAGACTCGCAAAGTTCGGTACCATCCTGAACTTTGTGGTGTAGGTTCACCCATCTCAAGCTATAACAAGATAACATATAATTTTTTCTATATTCAGTATTATATTATATTAGCATTGGTAGGTGTTTTGATGGGTTGAGTAATGGAAATATGGTTACGATTTGGAACTGATTGTGGGGGGGGGGGGAGGTTATAAATATGGAACCCAAATATTTGGAGATTTAAGGCAATCAGCATGTGGGGATTGTTATATATACAATTGGTAATGGGGTGGTGTGGTGGAAGGACATAGAAGTATAAAAAATCAGTCTAATGAAGTTTGTGGAGACAGCAGGTTGTAGAAAATCTGCGTTTTGCTATTCAAAATGATTTGTTCAAACCTCTGAACCTATTTATTGTGGCCCGCAACCAGTTTCCAAATCTTTTGAGTGGCATGTGCTCTTCAAAATGGTTGAGCACCCCTGACATAGGACATTCCAGATCAGAATGCCCTGATGTGCAGCATGTTTTGGCAAGCCTGATACAGGACTTACTATTTCTGTGACCCAGAGATGGCAGCCAAACAAGACACCACCATCAATCATTCAATTTCACGGGGTGAGTGTATCACATTGGGGCATCCTGCTGCCAGTATTTTCCATTGTCATATGGGCTAGAGTAGGAGGCATACTTTTATTCCCTGGGGTTCGAAAGGAAAAATATCAGTAACAAGATAGCATAGCTTCCAAATGTTCAGGGTGGGAAAAAGGGACAATTTTTAAATTAGGCCACACCCTTTTCTTTTAATATGAGATAGATTGTAACAGTTACAACAATATAACCACTTTGAATAGGCAAATGAATCAGGAACAAATGAGAACAACGAAGGACAGGGGTGAACTGGCCATAGAGCGACCCAGTGGGCTGCTCTGCGTTGGGGCCATTTGGGCTGCTGTTTTAACACCCACATTCAAACCCTGTCTCCTTCTCAGCCCCCTGTAACCAGTCCCACTGTACCCAAACGTCAAGGAACCCCAGCCCCGAATGATCCAGCATCATGGTTGGGGGCCTCAGTGGAGATGATTGGGGCCAGTCAGGGGCTGGTAAAATCCAGAGCTGATTTTTGGCCCCAGTCCGCCACTGGACAGGGGAACATGGACTCAAAATGAGAGACAGTTTGAAGGTATAAAAAAGGAGCAGGCACACAAGCAGAAAAGACTTGAAGTAACTGGTGTATGAATGTAGACAGCAAACACTTTAAGGAATTAACATGGCGCCTAATGACAAGCACAACAATTAATGGTCAAGGGCACATTCAAAAACTATTTTGCACAAAAAACAAAGCCAATAATGGTGACCTCTCCCTTTGATGATACTTCATCAGATTGAGCGCTGGAGGCTTCAGCGCAGAAGGAATACATGGAAGCCACACTTAGCCGTTTCTCTGTCACAGAGTTGAAAGACAGTGTCAGACGTGCAATGTTAATTTGCATAGACATTAGAAGCAAACACTTTACCTTCATTTGATGTTATGTTTGTGTAAGTTGCAAACACTGTGAAACTGCTAAGAAAAAAAAAAAAAAAAGAAAAAAAAACCTCTTTGCGGAGTGCCAGGGGCTGCCTGTCACATTTGCATACACTTGTCTTCAGCTGCCGTCTATGCTAAAATTAAATGCCTGACCTTCTGCGGGGAAAAGCTGGAAAAGTGGGTTTATTGTGTGTGCAGACACTGCTGTAGATCGTTCTGAATCAAAGTTTTTCTTGCCTCGATTACTTATTCTGGTATAATAAACCTGAATTCACTTTACAAACACGTGAGGGCCCCATGCAAAGTGTCTGGGGGCCCTAATCAAAGACAATTTTTGTATAGTGAAATACAATATTAACGCACCTTGTCGAGGATGTAGCCGCATCCTGTTCATGCACTGTGGGAGCGCGAGCGAACCCAGAGGGTTTCATACAAAGAAGCATCCTGGAATTGTCCTTCCATGGCACAGGGAATTGTACGGGTATTGCCCATATGGCCATACAAGTTCTGCTCCTTGTGGCATCTCAAACTAGGAAGCCCCACTGCGTGACACCCCATTAAATCACCACACCCACTTACCTAACCTTGTTCCACTGACGTATTTGCAGGTCCTGCCCTCCCCCCCCCCCCCCCCCCCCCCGGAAGGAATGGGTCCCATGCATTTGCATGGTATACATGGTGGATGCCCCAAGTCCAGGAGTGAGGCAGGCTCCGGGACCACTGTTGACAAATGTTGTGTTGTCCCTATTGATACCAAGCATTTGAATGTGACCTATTTAACACCCACAATCTGTGTTAAGATGCAAGGTGGAGCCTCAGGTGTTTGAGCACCTAATTAGGGCAAGCACTTACTAAACTATAGGCCCAGAGTCTAATGATATACATGGTCTTTTCTCTTGCCTCTGAGGATGGATTTGTGCAGCCCGGGTTATGCACCCTGACACAAGTACCAAAGTCACTTGCTGAAAAAGATAATGTGAAGAGGTCAAAGAGGGAGTCGAGGTCAGGACTGACAATGAAGTTTCAGATGTAGTAGAGAAAGCTGTGGTCTGGGACATGTAACATGTAAGTCTGAGGCAGGACATACATCAGCATTGGGCATACCCGGGCAAGTGTCGGGGGGCCCCTGCACCTTGGGAGGACCCACCACATTCCCTATACCCTGGGCAGCCCCAATACAGGATGCAGGGAAATGAAATAACCAGGTCAGCCAGGGGAAGATTGGCCTTTGGGAGAGCCTTTCTTTCTTTCTGTCAGGCCTTCTATTCTTCGTTTCTTTCTGCCATTTTCTTTCTATTTTCCTTCTATCATTTCTCTTAGTCCTTCTATTCTCGGCTTCTTTCCATTTAGTCTTTTTCTTTTTTCCTTCTGCCTTTCTTTCTTTCCATCTATTCTTTGTTTTTTTTGTAATTTTTTTTTCTTTCCTTTCATTTTCTCTTTTTTTCTCCAATTCTCTTTCTCTCTCTCTTCTGCTTTTTTCTGACCTTATACTTATAATGTCATTCATTCCTTGCTTTTGTTCTTTCTTTTTTTCTCTCCATTTATTTTTATATTTTTTTCTTTCCATCTATTCTTTCCTCCTTTTAGTTACCCTTTTTTCCTCGCTCTCTTTCTTTCCTGCTTTCTCTTTTTTTATGGCATTTTTTCTATTCTTTCATTCTTTTTTCTTTCCTTCTTACTTTGTTATTCATTGTATGCTTTTGTTCTTCTTTTCTTCTTTTTTCCATTTATTTCTACATTTCTTTCTTAACATCTATTCTTTCTTCCTTTTAGCCATTCCTTTCTACTCTTTCCTTCCTGCTTTTTTTGGCATTCCTTCTATTCTTACGTTCTTTATTTCTCTTTCTGTCATTACTTTTATCCCTTCTATACTTTGCTATTGTGGTCTTTCTATTCTTTGTCACTATTCACCAGTGAATATCATACCACACATTAAGGGGCCAACTGAGATTGTTGCCCAGGCTCCTCATAAACCTGGAGCCAGTCCTTGTCTGAGGTCAAATCCGTGTCACAGTAAGAAGTCCAAAATGTATAGTTTAGGTGGATCCAGGTAAAATACAAGATAATTGCATACCTAACCAAGTTTTCAGGGTGGGAAAGAGGGACATTTGTTAAATTAGGCCACACTCCCTTATTGTGGGATGGATAGGGGATTGACTGAATTAACTGAATAGCTGGGTGCGGGGAGTGCACACATCTGCAGAGAAGCCAGGGATGCGGCCACCGGCGAACACAGCATTGTGGGACAACCCCCAATCTCCACCACAGCTTCTGCCTATTGCTAAGCCCCCGTTTGCCAGGACGCTTGGTCTGCCTCACCAGACAGGGTTGCCCCCAGGTCTTAAATGGCGCAAGGGATGTCGGCTTATGGTGAAGACAGATCTACCAAGAGGGCCAAGGTCATACACGGGTAATCAGTCCGACGATGCCTCAAACCACTGGGATGGAGCAGGAGATTGGTAAAGGAATGCCAAGGGGTCAAGCTGGGGGGTCAGAGGTAGCAAAGTATCCAAATGGGGATTCGTGGTCAGACAGGCAGAGGCCGGTTCGGGCAGCAGATTGGCAAGGTCGGCAACTGATATAGCACAGAATACAGCACGGCAAGCTATAACGGGCACTGGGGTCAGGGCTAGATCCCTATTTAAAGGGTGACTGTCCAATGGGAAGCAGCAGATGGTCTGGCTGGAGAGAAGGTGATTGTTGCCACTAAAATCCCCAGCCGGATTGGCTATACGAATCCCAGGGGTTGGAAGGCTCTGACCAGTAAGGCTGACTAGCCCCTGATAACTTTCAGGTATGGAGAAGGCTGCACCGCCTGCCACTGGCAATGCAGCACCTCCATGGAGCAATTTCGCCTGACAGCAGAACACGCACACGAGCATGTGCCTGTACAGCTAGTAGGGGGCGATGGAGGTGGCCAGGGTGGCTTGCCGCACGCGCTGACTTCCGGGAGGGAGCGGTGAGTGTGTCCTGCTCCAGTCAGCCGGGGGGGCGCCGCACTGCCCAGAAGACGCTTGCCGCAGCCCATCCGGTTCAGGTAAGTTTCTTACACATGATCTCACTGTTTGGCATTACAATCAATCAAAAATAAAGTGTGTCATAAAAGATTTCTTCACAATATAATAACCAAATCAATTGCCACCAGTGAGTTATAGATTAGAGCCTTATGTTTAATTACCATAGATTACCAAAGAAGACGTATCCCCCATTGCTAAAGACTTCAGATGAATGAATTATGTCGCCTTGCATTAAGATCTCTGAGTGCAAACGGCACATTGCACATCCAGGTCACCTGTGAGGAAAAAGTTGTAATACAGTTATTACCGGGGTCACTCAGGCAGCAATCCACGAGAACAGATGGTCGGGGTTATGATCTCCCCTTGAGGTGTCACTGAGTTAATATTCCAGGGTGAGTTGTTCATTTATCGACATACTCCAAGCTCCTTATAGATAAAGAGAGATATTAGAGGGGACCGCACAAATAAAGGTCAGTACCCGGGATGTACATAGGATTCACAGTGCCCCATAGCCTCTTAAAAAGAGCTTATATATCTTTGATATAAGATATATATAAAAAATGAATCAATATTAAAATATATTATGGGCTATTACCCCATATGTCTGGCAGGGGTGCAAGCAGCTTCCCCAGTGCTCTATAGTCAGAATTGTAGGCATGTTCTGCCTTGTTGAGCCAATACTCTCACCCCTGTGCCCTGTGCTTATCTATGAAGGGGCAACATGAAGCTCCTGGGGTACCAATCCCTGCTGCTGCCAACCTGTTCTTACCGATGGCAACTGGGCCCTGCCATCACCCATCCTGGTCCTACAGAGATAGTCTTTCACTATCAGGGGTTCACCCAAAGATTAGGTGCATGCCTTGGGCCTGGTAGCAGCTGCTTCCCCTCTGGGGAGGGGCAGTCATGGCCTAGAGGTAAGGAAGCGGCTTTGTGACCAGAGTGTGGCAGACTTGAGCAAGGCACCTAGCCCCCAAATGCTCCCCAGGTGCCGTAATTAAAGGAGCAGTATCGCGAAATTTGCATTAAAAAAGATAAATAATTAAATAGCCATACAATAGCTTATAACATGTGTATAAATAATCTGGCGATAGAAAAAGAAAAAAATATATGCCTCTCTTTTAAATTGTATAATTATAATAGCTCAGTCCATTTGCTGAATAGGGGGATCTGCTGGCTTGTATTTAGTGAGCTGCTTCATTTAGCCCACTGGTCTCCTAGCAACACTTTACCTCAGAGGCTGACACTGTAACGGCTGTGTGTGTGTGTGAGGTGCTGCTTTTGTTATGAGACCAGGTGACTCGAATGTGTAAAATCTATACAAAATAAATTAAACTGACTGAAAACGACTGAAATTCTTCTTTGAATAACTGTGCAGGAAAATCTAAAAGTATTAAAGTGGAACAAACCCCCATTCTAAATCAGGATGCCCACTGTGTGAAACGACCCCTGGATAACCACAGATCCCCCCATTTTTCTGGCGCGCTCACGCAGATAGTCATTTAGACAGGCCGGGCGGCCAGAAAGGTTACTGCTCAGGCTCCCCATCTGCATGCAAACAGCGCTGATTGGATAAGAGCCCGCGTATGCGCTGTGGGACAGGGAAAGGTACGTTTTTACAGGCGAACTTGGGGATTTCACATATCAGGGCATCCCAAGTCGGGATGCCCCTAGGGGCACAAAACAAAACTCCAGATAGTGAAAATCCTGGGTTGGGCTTTGCTCAAAACACACAAAGCTGAAAGAAAGATCATATGGAAAAAAAAGAGAAAATGGTAAACTGAACAATTTAGCAGCAGAGCCAACATGAAGGGAAAACTGTCAAAATCAGCTAAATGACTTCTAGAGCTTTTCTCTCTGTTTTAGATATATAAGTTCTGGCCAGGCAATGTTGCAATGTTATCTAATGCTGGACGGCTGCCAGCACTGAACAGCTGAGACTTTGATACATTCTCCTCAGCGTGGAACTGATACATTGTTGCACCCCTCTCCTCAGTGTGGAACAGGCCAGAGTGTCGGTGCCCGACACTGACAAGACATAAACATGAGCTATTAGTCTCCAGCTACTCAACACACACATCATTTTTTTCTACATTTGTAATTCTTACTCCAACACTTATCTACATTCAAAGTACCATTTAAATATAAGTCACCAAGAAAAATTCGCGATACTGCTCCTTTAAGGTAGCCTACTGCTCCAGGCATGTGTACACCCACTGCACGGATGGGCAAAAAGCAGTATGTGCGCAAGCATACAATGGCCATCTATGCCCCAAGAATGCAATATCCCACCCAAACTGCATGCTAAAGTCAAAGGCTATATTCGGATCAAAAAAAGGCCAAATCCCAATCATGATAATATCCAAACAAATCTTTAATAAAGCACATTATAGCACATTTTATTAAAAAAACAAAATCACATGAAAAGCAACCACATGCCTCACAAAAAGAAAAAGAGACGGTGCAATGTCTGACCCATTCATTGGTAATAAATAACTTACTATTTACGCCAAGATAGAATGTCATAGAAATCCCTGTCTAGATCTGGATATCTGTATGGTAACTAACCATACAAAATAAACAACAATTAACACCACACCATCAGAAAATCACACCACACCATCAGGCAGATCTTTCAAGAAAGTCTCCTAAGGAAAGTTTTCTAACGTTATTAAAGTTCCAGCAGCACAACTTCTAGAGCACTCTTTACAGATGGTCCCCCATACACATGTAAGAGACAGCCTTTCCACTGCAGTCCCATGTTTCCCCTTTAACAGAGATTGTCTAAAAACAGTTTGTTCCCTTTCCCACAGTTATCTGGACCTTGTCTTTCCTCACAGGTCCTTAGGGTAGCTGTCTGGCTTAGTACCTTAGGGTTTTCAGATCCTTTCCCCTGCATTAGTTTCCTGCATGCTAGCGTCCACTCTGGCTCAACAACAATTAGCTCTAACCCTGTAACTGGTTCCTGACTTATATAGGTTTTGGTCCCTGACAGATTTAACACTGTATTTGAACAGCCAAATATTCTGAAATGTGTGTGGAAGCTACTGGGCCTGGCATAAAGCTTAACTATAACCTACCTAAATTCCTTATTCCTGTGCCTGACTCCTTAAATTTGAATGCAACTTTTATTACTGACGAATACTCCTTTTCCAATTTATATTCAGAGTTTTTAATTAGTTGCCAAATAAATTCCATTATTATGTTACGTAGAGATGCAGCAGCACGGACTGTAAAAAACTTGTTGTTGTGTTACATTTTAAACAGCAAGCGGATGCTGTTACAATGTAATAATGGCTGCTCCCTGTGTTACAATGTAAACAGCTTCACATAGCTAACTGCAATGTGTGAGTGATCTCGTCTTCAGACTGCTGTTAAGTAGATATTACTCTTTAAAATGCAAATGCATCTGTACATACAAGATATCCTTATGATAAGAGGTTAAGGGGGGAGATGGGTCAGGCAGAAAGAACAGGAAAAAAAGTCATAAAATAATACGAGAGAGACCATAAAATATGTTGCTGCCATAGTTTCATTTTGTTACGGTCAGACTTTCAGATGTTGTCAAGCATGAGGTTCTCCAGAGATCAGCTGATGGCTCACCAATAAAAGAAGCTGTTTTTGTGACGCGTGGCACAACAATGCAGAGCACTGTAGTGGCCATAAGAAAGCCATTGGAAAAATGATTGTCTGGGGCGTGTTGAGTCAGACATATAGGTTGCTGCACATACATCTGTTTTAAAGGGCAAAGTGCATAAACTGTCATTCATTAGCTCGCCTCATCATGGCTGCCCTCTCCCTTCCTGTCAGAAAGCAGCTGCTCCTGAAAGTAGAAACAAGGCAAAGATTAGTGGCACACTTCCTGAATTCCTTTGCCATAGACCACCAATAATAGGGCTAAACTGGTGGTCTAAAGTGACGCATCATCAGACTGTGGGAGAGAGGGAGAACAACCAGGGTGATGAGAATGCCTGTCTTACAGACCCCGCCCATGTTGCTAATTATTATGCGGCATCACAGTGCCAAAGACCACGCCCAGATATTTCAAAAGATAAATCGCCAAGTGAAACTGTAAACCTTGATATCTCAATTAGTTCTACACTTTAAAAATGGAAAACAGTTTAAGACGGTGCCTTTGCCCTCTGTACCCCTGAATATGCAGTTAAAAAGAACCCTTATAGAGGGAAGGGCTTCACTGATACTTCTTCCTGCTGTCTTAATAGACCTCTGTAGACAGTTCTTATCCTTTTTGATAGCTCCCCAACTGTTTCTTGTAAGGGGTTTGGTCCCTTTTATTATGATAGTACCCAGAACCTTAGTGTTGTTAACTTTATTCACCACTTGCCCAGAGATTTGGAGGGGCTCTAGTGGGGCCTTCCGGTAGTCAATCACTATTTCTACAGTGTTACCAATGTTATGAAGACCTAGTGCCTACCTCATGTGCCTCTCTTCCACTTGATGCAATGCCTGGCAGAAGCCTTAGCAGGGCTCCAAAGTGGTCTAACAGCCACACTGTCCCTTGGAGCTCTCAGCACAAGTGAGCATTGCAAGCCATAGTGGTCCCACAGCAGAGCATGCATATGACTCGTCCCTCTCAGCTTAACCACACCCAGAAATAGAAGCCAGGCCAGTGGCTTTATTTTGAATAAATGAGGTATTTACATGTAATCAGAGATTTTGAGATACAGTAAAATGGCTCATTTTACATTGTTTCCATAGGGGATAAGTGGGGAGAAAGAAAGCACATGTCTGGACAGGGACTTTAAACATTACAGTCCCCGTTTGCCCTTTTCCTCTCAGACATCCCAATTTGGGATTCCCCATAGTGTGAAACCCCCAAGTTCACAAAATATTCACCCCGGTCCAGGATTCATGTGCAGCCCTTACCAGAAATCCATGCTCGGTGTGCTGGCCATGCCCTATAGACTTGAATGTCCATTGGCAGGGCCAGCAGGGCGGAGGAACCAGGGATACAGTTGGATTGTTCAGCTTAGCTGTGCACTCCACAGCATCTGTGCACCCTCTGCTCTGCATGCTTGAAATGAATTACATAAGCCATGACATGTGTATACACATGCAGGAATGGATATAATAAGGGACTTCCATTGCAAGGGCAGTGATTGTTCCAAAGTTATACTAAAGGCGAGCACTCGGTTGTTGTCCCATTGTCCCGTGCTACACATTGCACTGTCCTAAACTTCAATCCGTTTTCACAAAGACCCTGTAGTTCCTAAGTTATTTGTAAAATTATTAGAGCATTGGAGATAGAGAAAAAAAATGAGGAGAAAGCGATGTGATGTAAGCACATTGTGTGCTTTAAATAATGTATTGTTGTGTCTCTAGTTCAGGGGTACTCAACCATTTCTTGCAAAGGCATCCGGTGAGAGGTGAAGGTCCGGGCGGAGGGCTGTCGCGGGGGGTGGATAGTTAGAAATCAGCACACTGGGGAGGGCCAATAGATTTCACAGGCAAAACTCCAAAAGGCTGCTTACCCTCCACCCACCCCAAAAATCCTATTGGGAACTGGGGAAAAACTGGAGATTTTTTTATTTTGACCCACAGAACCTACAGCTTCCTGCCCGGCGGCACACTGCTTTAACCCCCCCCCCCCTTGCATTCTGTGCAGGCCGTGTACAGGGGGGGACTAGGGCCCAAAATGTTACTGGCAATAAGGTCTGGTAACAAGGATGGATAAATAGAGCTTGAGAGGGATGAATGGGAGAGGAGCTGTAAGGAAGAGGGATGGATAGACAGAACAGGAAGGAGAGGGAGGGATGAAGAGAGCTGGGAGAAGGAATGGATTGGCAGAACTAGAAGGACATGAATGGATGGGAAGAGCTGGGGGGGTAGATGGCCAGGCCAGGAAGAAAGAGTAATGGACTGGCAAAGCTGGGAGGCTGGAGACTGGATGGGCAAATCTGGGAGGACAGGAATTGATGGGGCAGATAGACTGGGCTGAATGGGGCAGAACTGAGGGGACAGAGATTGGATGGGGCAGATGTGAGGGTACAGGGAAGAATATGGTAGAGCTGGGAGGGCAGGGATGGATGGGGCAGATAGACTGGGCTGGATGGGGCAGAACTGAGGGGACAGAGATTGGATGGGGCAGATGTGAGGGTACAGGGAAGAATGGGGCAGAGCTGGGAGGGCAGGGATGGATGGGGCAGAGTGGGGATTGAAAGCTAAATAAGGAAGTTATTTCCTCACTAAGAAGATCTAAAACTATAAAGACCTAAACCATACATTGTTTGAGAACCTCAAAATGGGTGAATTTAAAGGGCTTTTTCAGTACAGTTATCATTACGCTCATGGAAAAGGTCAGATAACTTGTGATGCTTCTGATGAAAAAATATTGTCGGGGAAATATGCCAAGTGCTGGAGAAAAACCAAATTATTTATACATTTTGTAAAGTGAAGGGAAAAAAAGGCATCTCGCTGGGGAAGTTGCTGAGAGATTTTCATCTCTTTCTCATTCATGTCGGGGGTTTTGATACAGAAACGCAAACATTGTAATACACAAGGTCTATTTATAAAGCAAATTAACCCTGGGCACCACAGCGGATCTTTCTCAGCCACAGAAAGGTTAATAGACTTGATATTGATGTCTTGCGTTTCTACAGCTCGAACAGTGCAATCTGCTTTCCGGGGGCTTGTTGTACATGATAATGCTGTGGTAAGATTGACTGACATATCAACCATGCCGCAGTACTTAAAGGGAAGATACCACCAGAAATGCACACGTGCAAACCTCAGGGCAGCATAGTAGATCTATATGAGGCTACCATAAAACATTAGCTTGGGGCCAAAACAAGGGACCAAATAAGTCAAGGTGAGAAGGGAAGTTGCCAAAATTAATAATTATGGTCCATTGCATAGTTTGTGCAGTAGCCAAACTGGTGGAGGGATGAAGAGTATTTTCTTCAGTTTTCCTTAAAGCAGAACAAACCCTAATGAATATAATGATGTCTTACCCTAGATGGTCATAGTGGCTATCCAGTAAGGGAAAGGGTTGAGGGACTCAGAGGTTGGCTAAGAGAAGTATATTAGTGGAAAAAAAGGCAACAAAGACCCAGGAAGTCAGTGGAGGTGGCAGAATTGGAGGCAACAGTGAGAAAACAGGACTCTGCTATAGCAGCAGAGGAGGCAGCAGAAGAGGACTTGGTGAAGGTCACCAGCTAAAGTGGGGACAGGCAACAAGTTGGCTGTGGCAATCAAGCAACTATCTCCTATTAAGACATGCCTCCAGGGACTATGGTAAGTCTGACTCTGGATAGGGAGCACAAGGTGATACTGGCCGTATAACTTTTACTCGAATACATATATTCTATGGCATGCAATTGTATGTCTGACCCAAGGTAAGTATCACAAATTGGCTGCAGTCATCCAGAGATATTGTCTATAGGCTAATGCAGATTGCATACAATCTTAACGTTGACCCTACTTAATGACCAAAAGGTGGGTGTGACATCTATAGGCACATGCTAATTGCATAAGTAATAGGTCTAACCCTTGTTGAAGACCAAAAGTTGGCCATGGCCATCAAGCAGTATCTCCTAAAGGCACATGCCTACTGCCCACAGTAATAAGTCTGACCCTGGGTAAAGACCCAAAGGAGGCCATGATCATCCAGCTATATCTCCTGTAGGCCATAAGCAAGGGGCCAATAGGTGAAAGTGGTCAGAAGGGCACGTCTTGTCATCCACATTTCCTACCTTGTCATGTGACTCAGCCTTAACCATGCTTCTGAAAAAAATTACAGTGACCCTTGAAATGTTTGAGTTTGCAGTTAGTGATGTTAACTTTCAACATAGTAATGATTTTAGGCCATACTTTTTATTACCCTTTAGTGAACACATATACACCCCTGCACCAAAACTACCAACTTATAACAAAATGAGTGTACTGTGCACTGGCCCCAAACCTACCAAACAGAAAAAAGGGGGTAAGGGTGGCACAGACACCCCTTTCTGGCTGGTGATAAAACGCACGGCTCTGATATAGCTCAATTAAATACATTTTATTAAGCAAAGCATATATAGACTCACATAGACACTTTAAAACCAGATAAAAAACATATAAACATATTTCAAGGAGCAGACCATGTGGACCCTAAGCACACTGAACAATTATTTGAATATATTTCTATCTGTGCCCTCACAGGTCCTGTATAAATAACAATCCCTTAAAAATTATACCCTATTGGCAACCCCCAATAATATCAAAAGGTGCAAATGTATCAAAAAGTGCAAATGTGCATGTACAAAAAATAACATACTATCTAATATAAGTGACAAAAATTGTATATGTAAGTTATGTGCAAAACCCTATTTGCAAAAAGTGCCAGTGCTGATAAAACATATGGCATGTACCCTTTAATCAAAGCCGAGGACCAATTGGGAGCCAATCAAGAAAGCACAAGGATTGTATAGTAGCAATAATCAAGCTACATCACCCATTAAACTGTAGACCATCCAGGGCCTCGCCCCCCCCCCCCCCCCCCCAACCCAAGCGTCACTTCCTGAAAGTAATTTAGTGAACACGTTTTAGATTCTGGGACTGGAATTTAAAGGTGGCTGTGATATCCCCTATAGGCACATGCTCACTGCATAAGGGATAGGTCTGACTCTACTGTAGATAAGGACCAAAAGGTGGCAATGGCTATAAAGCAAAATCTCCCATAGGCACTTGGCTATTGCCTACAGTAATAAGTCTGACTCTGGGTAAAGACCCAATAATGGCCATGACCATTCAGCAATATCCCTATATTATAGGTTTATTCCTTACCCATGGGATCAAAGGGTGGCCTTGAAAGTCTTAGACGACCCTGAGATTGACTTATCTGAGTTTGCTGTTAGCGATAGTAATCATTTTAGGCCACATTGCTCCCCCCTTTTTTTGTATTACCCTTTAGTGAACACATTTTAGATTCCAAGCCGGTTTGCGGATGATACAAAGGTTAGTAATAAGGTGGAAACCCCTGGAGATGTCTGCAACATGGAAAATTATTTAGCTTTACTGGATAATAAGTAAAAACTGTGGAAACTAGAGTTTAATGTCTCTAAATATAAAATCATGCACTTGGGAAGAAGGAATCTCTGCTCTGAGTACCGTGTGGGCAGTACTGTGTTATCCAGGACCTCGGAGGAGAGAGATTTAGGGGTACTGATTACTGATAGCTGCAAGATGAGTGGACAGTGTAGCCAGGCAGTGGGAAAAGCAAGCAGGATGCTCGGCTGCATAGCTCGAGGCATCACCAGTAGGAAGAGGGAGGTTGTGATGCCGCTGTATAGAGCCCTGGTAAGGTCACAGCTAGAATACTGTGTGCAGTTCTGGAGACCTTACCTGCAAAAAGACATTATTCAAATAGAACGTGTCCAAAGGCCGACAACAAAAATGGTGGAAGGACTTAAACCTAAAACTTATCAGGAAAGTCTAAGAACTAAATTTGTACAGTCTGGAGGAAAGAAGGGAGAAAAGGGAAATGATTGAGACCTTTAAATATGTGAAAGGATTGAATAAGGTTCGGGAGGGAAGAAACTTAATGATAGAACAAGGGGGCACAACCTAAAGCTGGTCGGGGGGAAGAGCAGGAGCAATGTTAGAAAATATTATTTTACAGAAAGAATAGTAGATGCTTGGAACAAACTTCCAGCAGAGGTAGTTGAAAAATCAACAGTAAGGGAATTTAAACATGCCTGGGATAAGGCAAGATAAAGAGAACATACAGTATACACATAAGGGCAGACTAGATGGACCATATGGTTTCCTTCTGCCGTCAACTATCTATGTTTCTATGAATTAAAAAAATAAAAAGAGTCCCCATTACTTATTGCAATTTCTCAATCTTTAAACCTACATGTATGTAAATAATGATTTTTTTTTTAAAAAAGGGGTGAGCTGTTAATATGGCCGCTCATTATGAAACGCCTCCCGCTATGAGGCTGGCATTTTTATATGCAGCATTAAAACCAAGTTTTAATTTTGCTAATCAGTGAAATGTTAAATTACCAGCTTTCCCAGCGCCTGACTTCCCCCTAAAGCATGTTTAGTCGGTTGCTGTGTTTTAAAAAGCCCAAAAGGCTGTGGCATTAGCTCCGTGTTCCTGTCTTCTTGGCAGAGATGAAGAGAAGATGTTAAGTAGATACTGTGGAGGTTTTGTTGACTTAATTATGCAGCTGCAGTCTTAGCAGGGAGGTAGAAAGTCATCCATGATTCATCGTGAAGAGGTTCAGGTCTCGCCTCTGCCTAGTTTCTCACCGCTCAACCTCCAGCCAAGGGGACAACTGGCCAATCACTGGCCTTTGTGAAACATTGCTCCCCCTTTATTTATAGATTTTCTTTTTGTTCATGTGTTTTTTTTTTTTTTTTTTTTCATTTGATTGTTAATGTAACAAAGGAGCAAGACACTTTAGGGAGAAACCCATGTTAGGCTTAAAGGGTAATTCCACTTACGATGGCATTTTTAAAAGTTTCCTTTTCTATGTGGCAATATGATGCGCTCAACGTGCTGTGCTTATCTGTTATTTTTTTTCTTTTCTATTTCTTTACAGATCTATGTTATAAAACACAACCGTTCTCCTTAACAACCATGTGTTTACCTAATGTACATACACTGGTGTACAGATCAGAATTCTTCATGACTCTAGCTTGCTAATCATCTGTGTCACAGATAACAAGCTTAACTTTATCTGCATTAATTTAGCTTCTTCAGATAGGGGAAAAACAAAGTTCTGTGTTTTACGGGCTAAAGGGTTACTGGCAGTAATTTCAGATGAAGAGATAATAGCTGCTGCTTAGATACCGAGATCACCTGTTACAGTGAAAGCATTCTGCTAACAAGCTCATCTGTTACAGTGAAAGCATTCTGCTAACAAGCTCACCGGTTACAGTGAAAGCATTCTGCTAACAAGCTCACCGGTTACAGTGAAAGCATTCTGCTAACGAGCTCATCTGTTACAGTGAAAGCATTCTGCTAACGAGCTCACCTGTTACAGTGAAAGCATTCTGCTAACAAGCTCACCGGTTACAGTGAAAGCATTCTGCTAACATGCTCACCTGTTACAGTGAAAGCATTCTGCTAACAAGCTCACCGGTTACAGTGAAAGCATTCTGCTAACATGCTCACCTGTTACAGTGAAAGCATTCTGCTAACAAGCTCACCGGTTACAGTGAAAGCATTCTGCTAACGAGCTCACCTGTTACAGTGAAAGCATTCTGCTAACAAGCTCATCTGTTACAATGAAAGCGTTCTGCTAACAAGCTCACCAGTTACAGTGAAATCATTCTGCTAACAAGCTCACCGGTTACAGTGAAAGCATTCTGCTAACAAGCTCACCTGTTACAGTGAAAGGGTTCTGCTAACTAGCTCACTGGTTACAGTGAAAGCATTCTGCTAACAAGCTCACCGGTTACAGTGAAAGCATTCTGCTAACAAGCTCACTGGTTACAGTGAAAGCATTCTGCTAACAAGCTCACAGGTTATAGTGAAAGCATTCTGCTAACAAGCTCACCGGTTACAGTGAAAGCATTCTGCTAACAAGCTCACTGGTTACAGTGAAAGCATTCTGCTAACAAGCTCACAGGTTATAGTGAAAGCATTCTGCTAACAAGTTCACCGGTTACAGTGAAAGCATTCTGCTAACAAGTTCACCGGTTACAGTGAAAGCATTCTGCTAACAAGCTCACCGGTTACAGTGAAAGCATTCTGCTAACGAACACACCAGTTACAGTGAAAGCATTCTGCTAACAAGCTCACCGGTTACAGTGAAAGCATTCTGCTAACGAACACACCAGTTACAGTGAAAGCATTCTGCTAACAAGCTCACCTGTTACAGTGAAAGCATTCTGCTAACAAGCTCACCGGTTACAGTGAAAGCATTCTGCTAACGAGCTCACCTGTTACAGTGAAAGCATTCTGCTAACAAGCTCACCAGTTACAGTGAAATCATTCTGCTAACAAGCTCACCGGTTACAGTGAAAGCATTCTGCTAACAAGCTCACCTGTTACAGTGAAAGGGTTCTGCTAACTAGCTCACTGGTTACAGTGAAAGCATTCTGCTAACAAGCTCACCGGTTACAGTGAAAGCATTCTGCTAACAAGCTCACTGGTTACAGTGAAAGCATTCTGCTAACAAGCTCACAGGTTATAGTGAAAGCATTCTGCTAACAAGCTCACCGGTTACAGTGAAAGCATTCTGCTAACAAGCTCACTGGTTACAGTGAAAGCATTCTGCTAACAAGCTCACAGGTTATAGTGAAAGCATTCTGCTAACAAGCTCACCGGTTACAGTGAAAGCATTCTGCTAACAAGCTCACCGGTTACAGTGAAAGCATTCTGCTAACAAGCCCACCGGTTACAGTGAAAGCATTCTGCTAACGAACACACCAGTTACAGTGAAAGCATTCTGCTAACAAGCTCACAGGTTACAGTGAAAGCATTCTGCTAACGAACACACCAGTTACAGTGAAAGCATTCTGCTAACAAGCTCACCGGTTACAGTGAAAGCATTCTGCTAACGAGCTCACCGGTTACAGTGAAATCATTCTGCTAACATGCTCACCTGTTACAGTGAAAGCATTCTGCTACAAGCTCACCTGTTACAGTGAAAGCATTCTGCTAACGAGCTCATGTGATACAGTGAAAGCATTCTGCTAACAAGCTCACCGGTTACAGTGAAAGCGTTCTGCTAACAAGCTCACCGGTTACAGTGAAAGCATTCTGCTAACAAGCTCACCGGTTACAGTGAAAGCATTCTGCTAACAAGCTCATCTGTTACAATGAAAGCGTTCTGCTAACAAGCTCACCAGTTATAGTGAAAGCATTCTGCTAACAAGCTCACCGGTTATAGTGAAAGCATTCTGCTAACAATCTCACCTGTTACAGTGAAAGCATTCTGCTAACGAGCTCATCCGTTACAGTGAAATCATTCTGCTAACAAGCTCACCGGTTACAGTGAAAGCATTCTGCTAACGAGCTCACCTGTTACAGTGAAAGCATTCTGCTAACAAGCTCACCGGTTACAGTGAAAGCATTCTGTGAGTTGTAGTCAGACAGGACACTAACACTGTCTTTGGCCTGACGGTCCGCGGGGCCGGCAACAAATCTATCGGCTGCAGTGGGGGTGCATTCGGGCAAGCCTTTTTGTTTTTGCAATCCTGCAGCCAAAGCCACCACAGGGCAGGACAGACAGTCTAGAGCAGCAAAGCAGCAATGCTACAGTGATGGGTGCAGAGCTGTCAATGCACATAAGCCATCAAGCACAGCCGCTGGCAGCTCAATGCAGGGAACTATTTTCTGCTGGACCAGACATCCGACTACATTACCACCCAGCTAGAATAGCAAAGTAGGAGTCCCCAAGCACCACGCACCCGCACAAGGGTGGCACAAGGGACTTGATCTGACGTTCCAGTAAGTAGGTGGGTGCCAGACAACCACCAATCAGTTACTTGGCTGGACTATAAAAAATACTGTATCTGGGGCCTCCACCAGATTTTATGCCCAGGGGCCTCTACCGCACTTAGTGCCCAGCAGCAGTGTTCTGTGCGTACAGGGCTCATGTCTCTCTTCTCAGTGTACAGTTGCTAATAGCAACAGATTACAGACAGTGAAAATTGTTTCATAAAACACACATTTTCTAACATAAAAAACTCAGCATTGAATACATCATTTTGGCACGCAAAAATATACACTTTCAAAAATCAATCGAATTGAATCGAAAGTGGACTTTGATTGGCAAGTCAAATGTTAAAAAATAAATATCAGTAGTTTACCTTACATTGAGTCCCTCCAGCACTCTCCTCCCTGCTATGTCTGTCTACTTAGTGAGGAAATCACTTTCTCATTCAGCTTTCAGTCCCCACCCTGCTGATCCGGTCCTTCAATCAACCTTCATTGGACCACAAACAAGAACACCCCCCCCCCCCAGACATCCTGATTGGGTTCCTCTCTCTGCAATTCTCAAACCCTGCCTTCCTCACACACTCCTCACAGTGTGCTTACATCACGTCCCTGTTGCCACACCCACTGTTTCTAATTTTTTCTATGAATCTCTAATGCTCTAATACTTTTACTAAGAACTACAGGGTCTTTTTGAAAACGGATTGAAGTTTGAAGGACAGTGCAACGTGTAGCCGAGACAATAAGACAAAATTGGGAGCTCACCTTTAGTATGCCTTTAACCTTTAAATTTGTCAGCATTTAATCTCTTGGCTCTAAGACCTGATTAAAAGCACCCCTCGGAATTAGGCATCACCGGCTATTGTTGCAAGCTACATCCGAGCTTATATCATTAGTGAAGCCTAAAGTTTCACAATCTGGGGGAATTTCTACACAGCCCGTATGTCACCCACAGTTGAGGCTTGACTAACAGATGAACCCATCTTTTATACACCAAAACTGTGTGATGTATGATGGAGTGTTTATACTGTATTTCCAGCGTCTGGTACGAAAAAGCCGACATGGACAACATGCTGCTGCTTAGAACCCAAACAATCTTGCTTTTTCTTTTAGTTCCACAACATTAACTGCTTCCTAGGTGTTAAAAGGGTCATTCACATAGTCGCAAAACTAATTAACTGCTAAGCCTATTAATTAGAAGTGGCGGCAACATGGTCATGCTGTATGCTCTGGCACTGGCTTTTGTTTATGGACACCTTTCATTCTGTGCAACAGTTCAGCATTATCATGTTTGTTCTCTGATTGTACAGCACTGTGGAATATGTTGGCTCTATATAAATAAAGATTATCATTTGCTCAATATAAAGTTGCTGTTTTCAAATAGAAAGGACAGTTTCAGGCAAGGTAAAAAAAGAAACCTGATTCAGCAGCTTACCTCGTCATATCTGCCGTCTTCCTTCCTGTAACTTTGCAGAGGCGCCTAGAAGTAGACACTTGGCACCCCAGCAATATACAACCAGGATGTGGACTGAAAATAGAATATACTGGGACAATGCCTGGTAGGCTGCCACATCCCCTGCACTGGCCGACTGCCAAGGCTCCGGCTTCTTGCGGCGGCTCCCATTCACTCGGTCCATGGCTAGATTAAATTAGCATGCAGTCGCCAATGCCAGGAGAGGTGGCGTCCTCTTCTGCATGTGCCGGAACTCTCATGCTGCTGCTGTTTTGCCGCCCGGACCTCATAGGCCTCTGCACAGAACGGCAGACGGCGGACGGGCAATGCCGGCTCAGCAGCTGCCCTTTGCTCCCAGTGACGGCGGCAGCGGCATCCCTTGTCTTCCAGCGACAGTAGGACAGTGATGTGAGCTCGGAGAGTGGGTTGGGAGTGGGGGGATTCTGCCACTCAGCCCGTTATGGTCGGTTTCTGCCTCTCAGTCTGTGATGGGAGGATTCTGCCACTCAGCATATTATAAGGGGGCTCTACCACTCAGCATGTTATAGGGGAGGGGGGGGGTTCTGCGCCACAGCATGTTATGGCTGTTTCCCCTTCAGGGTTTTGCCCCTCAGGGCACGATTATGAGGAGGGCTCAAGGGGCGCGCGCTCCGGAGCCTTCACCACTTGCCCTGCAAAGGGGGTCTCCACCAACCTTTGGGTTATGTTCTGGTCCAGGAGGCTTTTCAATCTTTGGCCTAACGGTCCATGGGGCCGGTAACAAAGGCCAAAGCCACCATAGGGGCAGGACAGAGAGTCTAGAGCAGCAAAGCCGCCGTCAGCAATGCTACAGTGATGGGTGCAGAGCTGTCACTGCACATAAGCCACCAAGCACAGCCGCTGGCAGCTCAATGCAGGGTACGTTTTTCTGCTCAACTAGCTGAGCAACTACACTACCCCCCACCCAGAATGGCAAAGCAGGAGTTCCCGAGCGGCACGCACCCGCACAAGGGTGGCACAAGGGACATTCCAGTAAGTAAGTGGCAAACAGCCATCAATCATTTACTTGGCTGGACTATTATTTTAAAGGAAATCTGGGGCCTCCACCAGATTTTGTGCCCAGAGGCCTCCATCACTCTTAATCTGGCCCTCAGCATATTATGGGGGGATTCTGCCACTCAGCATGTTATAGGGGGTTCTACCTGTGATGGGTGGGGTTCTGCACACTGCCTGTTATGGGGGGCGCAGGTATCGGGACGGGCACACTGCAGAAGGGTCGGTGTGACCAGAAAAGTCCCAGGCCATTTTTTTGACCCCAGTCCACCATGTATAGCACCAATCATAGGGCTCGACTGGTGGTCTAAGACTCTGGCCCAGTGGCCACCTATGTATTGTAGCATTGTGACTAGGTGTCAAAGTACTGTGTTTTCCCAAAAATAAGTCAATTTCTCTAAAAGATGCGTGAGTTATTTGCTAGCATGCTGGCATACCTTGTACCCGATGCAGGAAATGGCCTTGCCTGGGGTCCTGATGTGGGCCTTCTGGTCCTACTACACCCCATGCCATTGTCACATTTGCCTCTTGGCAACTGCTGGGCTCTCACACACAGAGACCCTTATTGCTTGGAGTCTTTTGAGTACTTATCTTCAACGAAATGTAACTTCGGCCTTCAACGAAATGTAATTGAGCCCTGAAGCAGCCGGATATGGCCGCAGCAGGCAGCTGCGACTTCCAAAAGCTAAGTAGGGGCCGATGGGGTGGGGGGAATCGTCCCCTTTTTATTTTAGGTCTGTACTCTTTTAGTACAAACGTGCCTGTGACTGTGTTGCTTTATTGCTCCTTAGTAAATTAGTCCTTATTCCTGTTGTAATATTCTCAGTAAATGGCACCCTTTTTGTTTGCGCTGCCTTTTGTTTTTTTTAAGGGCAAATGAATTTCTCTTGAGTATAAATTCTATATATTTCAAGCTAATTATAGAAGAAAGAGAGATTGAAAAATCAATGTAATTGAAAATGCCGTGCTGGATTCTAATGGCAGTCCAGATTGGAGGGATAGAAAGAGATAGCCCGGGCTACTCAACACAACTCTAATTCTTCTTTATCATTTTAGACCAAGCCTCAGAGTAATGCAATTACTCCTTAAAATGGGTTGTTGCCAGGTTCGAAAGTTCAAGTTAACCTGCATTTTTTTTTTTTTTTACATTTTTTTCCTAGTTTACTCTAATGCTTTCCCTGCCAGGGCCGTATTGATGAGGCTAATTGCATTTGTGTTGATACCCAATAGACAACGAATGTAACAAGCCTGGCCGAGGTCACTTGTTTAAAAGAAACAGCATTGGCCAGAGCTCTTCTCATGATTAGATAACTACTATACAGGGACTAATCCTTTATATCATTGATGTTTCCTGGGTGTAGGAATGAAATGAAATCTAACATTTAACATTTAACAAAATGTTTGTATATTGCTTTATTGTTATTGAGCAACTATACATAGTATTAGTATCTATAGCCTATAGAGAAATACAATGTGAGTTGTCTTACTTAAAGTTTGAAACAAGTAGAAAAAGCAAATTCAAGTGTATCCGTATTATTATGCCTCTTTTTTGGGAGGGGTGCTCAACCTTTTGACGAGCGTGGGCCACTTAAATGATCTGAAATCTGGTTGTGTGCCACATCATGTATGTTTTCATCTGGAATATCACAATGAAGATTTTCTGCCACAATCAGGATACCCACTGTTTCCACTCGTATGTCCTTCCACCACTCCCTACATTCATATGTAACAATGCCCACATGCTAGCAATATACACGCCAATTTGGTTCCTTATTTAATGCCCTCCCGCATGAGTCCCAAATCTTAACCATGTTCCCAAAACTCAACTCATCTTAGTTCCCACCAATGCTAAGCAGACAATTATCACCCAGGGGTGGTGTCATACAATCAATGTCACCACGTTCCTCCAAGCCACTGCTGTCACCTCTGTTCGCCAGTGTGCCCCTCCTATATCACATTCCATGCAATCACCCATCCTCACTGTACCCTTATTTACCTCCCCTTACACATTACATCTATTTACCCTTCCCACTTTCCCCACAGCAGGTCAAGGGCCACATGTGGCCCCTGGGCTGCAGGTTGTGCTGTATAGTGACACACATCAATTAGTGTGGTAGGAATGACAATCGGAGCATAAAATTGAGCGTTGCGTCACTATAGGGTCCACGGAGAGGATACAAAAATTAAGGCTAATATGTTTTATTGTGTAAACAGGTTTTGTTATATTCACAATGTATGTTTACACTTAGTTACAAAAGAAAATGCTGTGCATGGTGATTTTACACACTGTTATACAGTGCTAGAGTGGACCAAATCCCAAGATTTTGACTATACTGGGTTTTGGTCCTTGGTCCTGGGGCACCCCGATTCAGGATGCCCAGCTGTGTGAAACGCCTCAGGTCGCCCACTTCAACTCACCTTTCTCCAGTCCTATGACACATGTGGGGCCTCCTGTCCAATCAGCGAGTCTAAGTGTGCTGCACCAAGCGTGCCGGCAGTCACATCTCTGCTACCCTCTAACAGGTCTGCACCAGCTATTCACAAATGGGTATGAACCTAGCACCCCTGGAATCTTATAGATTCCAGGGCCGACAGCCATGGGTTTTGGTCCACTTTAAAGAGGAACTAAACATATACACATACAAAGCAATCTTGCTTCACACTTATATACAGTATATACACATCCCCTAGCAAATAAAATTGTTGATTGCATATAGTGGTTTTACCAAAAACATCAAAGCTGCACCCCAAAAATTGAGGAAAAAGAATGTTGATGGGACGGTGTTTATAGCCCTAGTCCCTGACTGGTTTCGCCAGCTTTGATATCAGTCAATCTGCAATCTTAAAACTGCCGCTGGGTGTGGCTTTGGAAATACCCAGTTTTATTTTAATAAACGTTGCCGCTGCTGAGCCAGCAGCTTCGCCTGAGGTACTTGGTATCCTTAACATTGTAAATAGTGTTGGGCGAACCCCCTGAGGTTCGGGTTCGCCTATTCTGGTTTGAATAAAAGTTCGGGGACCCAAACCGATCCCCATTGAAATAAATGGGGACACTCCTAGTGCCAGCACTGCCAGCTCCCAGTGTCCTCTCTCATGGGAGAAGCGACCATCTTTCTGTGGCCCCGACCGTAGCTTATTTCACAAGAGTGAGTTACAGCAGCGATTCCTGCTGCACACTCTGCATAGGTGAACTGGGTTGATGGGCTGTTTAGCTTTTCCATGTTCAGGCCAAATGCCAAACTTGAACACTGCCTGTCTGACTGGCTGCCTGTATATTATTTGTTGTCACATTTCTTTTGCATCTATCTGATATAACCCTGAATGTTATAGGTATATTGTCTTATACCTGTATATTGTCTTAGTCTCCTGTACTTTCTACCTTACCTACCTACCTTTCTACCTACAGCCCCACAGAGGATGGTGGCACTTTAAAAATTACCTATAAAATAATAATAATATAAACACAAGCCCCCAAGATCTCTACACCATTTTAAATGCTAGGGGAGGCTACTGGGGCCATTCTTCCACCACTCACACGCATCTAGATTTTCCTGAAGTAAGGCCTAACTCTGAGCTGCTAAGCTGAAAGCAAATAAAAATGGCAAAACAAAAAAAGAGAAATAGAGAAAAAGAGAAGAAAAAAAGGGGGGGACAGAGAAGAAATTAGGACCGTATCCAGGGACTGGTTTTCATACTATAACAATCCCTGTTTGATGTTGCCCCATACATCCTCCTTTTAAGCCAACTACCACCTACGAAACGCAGAAGCCTGCCTTAAAGGCAGTGGACACTGATATCTGGGTCCATGGTCTGACCAAAGAATTTTATTTTAAGAACATGATTTTCATGCTGGAAATCTGGAAATTCATAGAAATCTAAAGGTGTTATTTTGGTGAAGGGCAATTGTTAGTTGTACGATATCTATATATAAAAAAAATAGCTGTCAAGCTAATGTAAAAGTAACCAGCTCTTTTCTTCTCTAGTTCTGCCAATATGTCAACTTCAAGAATGAAAATGTCATCCACCCAATGAGGGCACCTCTATGGTCCATAAGCTATAACTGCATTTGCTGGAACTCCAGAGTACCGCAGTCACTGAAGAAGCCACTAGTCTGGCTGAGCTGGAGCAAGGAGAACGGGTGCCTCTAGAAAATGTAAGTATAATAGTTGACAGCTTTTGGTTGCTGCTTTATAATATTTTTTGTATGGTAGCTTTAAATATATTGTAATACAGATGGCCAGTCCGATTTGAACCAGCGTGAAATGTTATTAGAAAAAAATTGGGCCTGGAGAAATCTTAACCCCCACTTGCCATACAATTAGAATGACGCAGTTTACCTGTAGATCCAATGTCTTAATCTTTTCACGTTCTTCTATTTTTACTATTACAATGTAGATAATCCCCAAGAACTTTAGAATGCTAGTCTAATTTTTTTCCGCTTTTGACAAGTATTTTGGAAGAAGATTGATTACTTAGGGCCAATTGATGGGGTTCTATGTTTTAAAAGATAATTTGATCACAGGGGAAATGAAAAAAACTTTATTTTGTTGCAATTCAAAAGTATTAACCTTCCTGAAACCCAAGTACAACCTGACCCAAGCTTGACCATGCCTCAAAGCATCTACGATGTCACAAATAATCTTGTGTTCCCATTTCCCTCTCCCTGGAAATGCAGCTTCTTAGCACTTAGGACTGGCATGGTAAATTACAGGGTGGCAGCAATGATGTACATTACCTTTGCTGATTCCTGAAGCGCACACTATAGTGGGCCAGACTCGTAACATCAACCACCATTTTCAAAAAAAATTGCAAAATCATTACCTCCTGCCTAGTGACTATTACCTACCAGCTGTAGTGTCAGTACCAGCACTTTTGAGAATGCACTTTAGAGGGCGACACTAATCAGAGGTCTTACACCTGCTACTTAAAGTGAACCAACACCCTACCATGATCGGCCCGGGAATCTATAAGATTCCCGGACCGATCAGTCCCTTGACTGCGGGGCACCCCGATCGAGGTGCCCCGCTGTGTGAAACCCTCCAGAAACCCCTAAATCCCTACCTGCTCCCCGATCCAGCGGCCGTTTGTGAATGGCCGACGTGGGCGCGCGCCCTGTAAGAGTGACGCGCGGGAGGCGGCGGCGGCGCGCGCGCTCTTTTGTCTGTCGCTGCCTCCCGCTTGTCCGCTGGCGGGGATTGGCTGCAGCGGTCACGTGGGAGCGGGGAGAGGTGAGTTTTTGGGGCTTTCTGGGGGGTTTCACACAGCGGGGTGCCCCACCGAAGTGGACCAAAACCCAGGATAGTCAAAATCCTGGGTGTTGGTCCACTTTAACAACTCAAGGAATTGTTACACCTCTACAGCTTAATGCTGAAGGATTTTCCCAGCTGATAAAGGTGTTACTTTATGAAGGTCATGTGTGTTACCCCAAAAATTCAAGTATTGTTATAATTAAATTAACTGTACATAATTATCTTTGTTCCCATTTTTTGATCTGCACATGCACCAGTAGGAAAGAAAAAACCTTTACTTTATACATTTTAGTATAGCAAATGCCAGGCCGGATTTTAATCTCCCTGTTTTTTTTTCAATCTGGAGAGCCATTTACCAGAAGCTGCTTCATATTTGTTACAAGTTTAGAGAGGCCTAAATGCAATAGCTTTGATCCTAATCCTGGTTGCCTCTGCATGGTACCTGGATGGATTTAATTTGAACCACTTAATACGACTTGATAGAATTGTTATGCAAGTACCCAACAGCTATCAACAATATTGCCACTTTACTCAGGAAGTATTTAGCTGCACACCTCAACAATGCCCAAATCCTGTGCTGGAAATTACTTGTTCCTCGTGTACCCCCCCCCCCACTCCTAAACTTCCAAGTCTACCCCCATACCCAGCCCCACTGTGAACCCAAGTTGAGACACCCCAGCACATGCTTTGCCCCTGCAATGCTACAGCATCAGGTTTGTAAGGGGGCATACAATACTAAGCTCATGTGCTGGTCATGGGCAGGTTGAAATTTGTAAAGTCCTCAAATGTGAAAGCCACTACACAAGGGTAGGCAAGTCTCAAAACATCATCATAGATTAAATTAAAGATCATATGGGCATCAGTCAGCCAAGCAGAAAATGTAGAGGACAAGAGAGCTACTGGTCAAAAAGTCTGGCAGTGCTCAGTCCAGGTATAAGGCAAAGAAAGATCATAGAAGCACAGTCAGCAACTAGTTGATGGTCAGCAAACTCAACCACAGCTATATTTGGCCCTTGGACAGCCAGTTAGTGACACTAATCAGAGTGAGGCAAGACAATAAGCGGCTCATTTGCTGCACTAATCATCACAGTAGGACTCATTGACCCTAAACACTACTCACTTTTTCAGGGCCGTGTGCGTACCAGTGTTCATGCCCCCTCTGCATTCCCCAGATTAGGCTGAATTATCCTAGGCCCCTGCATGGCAGTAAGGAAGGATGCAGGACCAGCAGTGAGAAACTGATGATGGAGTCCAGGCAACCCAACTAAGTTATTAAAATTTGAAATGAGCGAGATTCATTAAGAGTCAGTTCAGGCCCTAAAATTGATCTTATAGCCAATGTGACCACAAGACTTGTTTTGGGGGTAATTTGATTTAAAGAAGTTAGTTGTTAGAAGTAGCTAGTTAGTCTTAAGTAACAGAACCACATTAATCCATAGTGTTTTAGATTTTTTTTCTGACCCACATTTTAAAGAAATACATAACAAATATACATACTCAGTACCCTTTTTTTTAGAGGCTAATTTAAGACTAGCGCCACGTATTACCATGTGAGCGTCTATGTAGCGGCGCTTAGAGTGTCCGCAAGCGGGTGTCTGGCGCCGTGACCTAGCTTAGCAGGCGTACAAGCGGTGCTGTACTATCCTGTCCGGCATTGATAAATGTGATGTCTAGAGGGCGCTGCAGAAGCGCTGTAGAGACAATCGAGAACGCTAGCTGGTGTCCTGAGGTCAAAGCGACCAAGACTACGCTACATCTAACAATAGGACAATGCTGCAGCGAGCGCAGTAGCCCAGTTAAGTACGTCCGGCACTCAGCACTGAAGCCCATATTTAAGAAAAAACTACACACAACCAGCATCAGCGCTCTAAAACTAGGATCTAGGATCGAGCACCAGTATCTATGTGATAAAAGTCTGTTTCTAAACACATATCCACCAGCACCAGCGAAAACACATAGAATGATATTGTTTTAACACTGTGACAATGACACTGCAATGCTGCACATACAATTCTGCATAAAAATAATAAAATCACAATAAAAGTGTTTTGTTGCTGGGCAACCACAAATTTAGAACATTACTTTAGAAAAATACTATTTATACACAACCAAATGAAACACCATTGAAATGTATGGAAGAGCACTACTGAGCGACAGGTGCTACATGGTGCTGCTGAACCTAGAGCATCGGCGCTATACACTGAGCCACCTCTAGTAATACATGTGACGCTATATGATGCTATTAAAGGCGCTGACCAGACTGGCTATCATAGATATGGTTTTCACATACTGCGCCCAGCTTTTACCCACGCTACGTGGCTTTAGCATTTGTTAAATAATACCCCTAATGACCACCCTGTTTTTAATTTTAGCAAAAAATGCTAAGTGCTGTGCCATGTGTTCATCTGCCCCATTGTGAGCGAACCTCTAGTGTCTTCTTTGTGATATGACAGTGACTGCACCATCACATACGGAACACTAGAAGGTGCACACTACAGTGGCAAAATAAGCAGAAGGAAGTTGCATAAACTGCAAACAATTTTAAGATAAAAATACAATAATGGAAAAACACCGCGCTTAGGTCTTAGGTAAGGACCACTCTCAGAACGAATGCTACAACGTGCCAGACTTTTCTATTCCGCAAAAAAGTCCTAACAATAAACAACAGAAAGGCACAGAGCAGAATAATAGTTTTTCTAGTCCATTCAATAAAATGAGCTTCCAGATGGAGTCCCACTGTGCATGCACCAAATTTTTTCTATGCCCACCACCACTTGAAGGTACTCTTACCAACTCCAGGGTATTTAAACTGCCGACAGAATACTTGATGATTACGAGCACCCAAAATTTTAATGAGCTTGAGCTGCTTCTTAGTTACTTGCCAATGTCCATGCACAAGCCATATAGAAAGCAAAAACAAAGAAACACATCTAGTGCAACTCTGTAGGTACAGCGGAATCACTCTTTAATACTTCAGAAAATGCACTTACAAAACACTCCTTGTTAAAACACGCATCCAATAAAAACGAAGGTGTCCCCAATCCCTCACACTGCGGCCGCTCGTAATAAAGAAATCGGGTCCTTCTGGTCTCCAAAATTATTCCCCTCACCTTCCACCTAACGCGTTTCACTGGGTCACCAGCTTTCTCAAAGGTGCGGGGCCGGGGGAAATTACAGAATATATACTGCAAGGAGGCACTTACCCTCCAGGATCTAACCAGGGTGTCCAATAGCCAGCCGAGGATGCAACAGCCTATCAGAGGCTGTGTAGTAAATCATTGGTGTCCAGCAACACTACCTGGTGTATGTGTCGGCATCTATGATTGGTCCCCAAGCTCCGGGGTCAGACAGACATGCTAGCAGACTTCTCTGCCAATCAGGGAAGGTTTAATGAAAAAAACTCCCTAGCTGCTTGCAAGTGTCGCCGCCCAGGATAGGTCCTCGGGCTCAGTATTAAATTCTGCCTACTTCTAAGATAGCGTGCACCTTCAGCCAGGGATTTTTGTATCAGCTGTTTCAGCGACACCCAACATGACATAGGTCGGTACAGTAGAAAAGGCTGCCAACCGATCCAGTTCAATATGATCTGAAGGGCTGCTCCCACCCGAGGGAATGTGGGGAAGGCCAGCAGCAACTGCTGACAGTCAGGCTAAATCTGGCTCAGACTGGACCATATGGGGGTACCGGAGCGTCTCCCGGCGGTAATAGGCCAAAACGCTTGAAAAGGGGCATAACACCCCTTACAGCATACAGTGAGAGGCAATGGGGACAGCCATAGAAAAACAAATAAATAAAAAAACCCTCTCTTGCCAGATAAACCCAAAGTTATTTACAGGAAGGCTCCAAATCTTAAACATCTTCTGACCAGGAGTTTTGTAGATCCCCCGTACATTGGCAAGTAACTAAGAAGCAGCTTAAGCTCATTAAAATTGTGGGTGCTCGTAATCATCAAGTATTCTGTCGGCAGTTTAAATACTCTGGAGTTGGTAAGAGTACCTTCAAGTGGTGGTGGGCACAAAAAAAAATTTTGGTGCATGCACAGTGGGACTCCATCTGGAAGCTTATTTTACCAATTGAATGGACTAGAAAAACTATTATTCTGCTCTGTGCCTTTTTGTTGTAATTTTAAGATAAAACCTAGATCACCATAATTTAGGTCAAATATTTTTTCCACTGCCGAAATGTTTACGGCTGTATTAACCTTCTGACCATGTCCTTATCAACGTGATACAGGGAACATGCAACATTGCCGCAAGCCAAAGCATGCTGCACGTCTACACGCACACACTCGATAAATCTTTTAAGCTTGGGTCAGGAACAAATGAATTGGCTCCAAATCATGCTGCCATTGCCTGAAAGTAATGGCATTGCCAGAACCCAGCGCTATAACAGCATCTTCCTATAGAGAGAAAGAGAGAGCGAGAGAAATTTATAGCCCAATGATTTCTGGTCTTTAATTAAAAGTTTTCAATGTGTATTCTGATCCGCGGCTAAAAATAGCTGCGCTGTGCAAAACAGGCAGCGTGCAATCATCCAGATCTGCAGTTTACTCCTCAGCGTCATCGGGGAATAGCTTGCAATCTGATTTATGGCCTTGTTAACTGATGTGCCGTCATATTGAACAGATAACAATTAATAGAAAGAGAGACGATCTGGATGAAGGGTCGTTGGGTGTCTGGGAGGAGCTCTGAAATCCCTAAGAAGGAGTGATGGGGATGTCCTTGGTCGTGATATATCAATGTGCAGAAAATGCAGTAGGAACATGGTTTGATATATTCCTCCATTCCCAGACTGTTTAGTAATGAAAGCAATAAACACGACAGTTTTAGAAATCAAAGAAACTTGTTAGGGAGGTTTACATATATAAATAGGACATCCTACGCTGAAATGATGGGCCAACCCTGGGGTAGCATTTATCCACAGCACCTGTTTGAATTAGAAAAGAATTGCAGGGCTACAGATGTAACTCTTCCTTATCCTTTTCTCTAGGCTCAATATATACCAACATGGGTGTTGGGGCCTAAAGAAGAACAATCAGTTGTTAGATTCCCTGGGGCATTCCGATTAGGGATGCCCTAATATGTGATATGCCCTGGATAGCCATGTATACTCCCCCACCAGTGATCCTACTGCACCATTACCTACATCTTCCAGGATCCCAGGCTGCCATTTGGCGGCATGTGAACTTCAGTTTATAGGGAAAATCGCATTTAGTTTGGGAAGTAAAAATTCTGCCCCCTCCTTCCCCATCCTATGGTGCTGCTGCTGTGCCTCTTTCTTAGCAGCAGACAGTGTCCCCTCCACATGACTGAGCACAATGTGGATGAATGAGGGGCCTGTCTTATGGCCTGCACTAATAACAGTGGCCATGATTCATCTGCAGAAAACAGGATGGCTGGGAAAAAGGAGCCCCCAATGGTCATGGCACCCAGGGCACCCTACTTCCAATCCCCCAGAAACATCCTGGTGATCACAAGAGGTTTTCCAGGTGGGACTTAATCCAGTGGCCAGCTGAAGATATGCATTGTACGGATAGGGGTGTGAACTGGAAAGAATCTGGCGATACAATATGTATCATGATACACGTATAACGATATCCTGATATATCCCGATTCTGTCTCAAAGACGTTATATTGCGATTCAATTTATTATAGAAGCTGAAATGAGTCAGAATGTCCACTTTGTATATCCCCGGAGTTCCTGCATCTTTTTCTCATTGCCAGCCATGTTTGAAGCAACGTTCACTCTGCAGCAGCTACCGCTAGACTACAGACAGGCAGGAGATTATATGCAGGATGACTCTTGCGGGATCTCGTCTTTTCTCTGCTGCAGGTGGGACAGAGATGCTGAGTATCAGTTAGATTCTGGCCCCATGACCTCCATGTCTATGTTCCCCAAAGTAGTTGCTAGACCTATAACCCTTTTGCCACTTCCTTTCCTTATTACAAAAGTGGCAGCTCTGATGCTTCTATAGAGAAAACTAGCTTTCAAAGCTGGACACGACAAATGTGTTCAAATAGATGGGAATCTTTATAGTATAATAAATATCCTGAATTTAACGTATGAAATACACTGCCTGCAATACAAAGCCATTGATTTATTATTTGCAGCAAGACTTGATGGGTCCGAAGAGACTTTGTATGTTAGATGCTATAGGCTGGGCCAGTCATCATGTCGGTATCTCCAGCTGTAGCTGGATAGGTGGAACATATTACATTTATTTATGAAACAGAGAGAAATAGGAATATAACAAATGTCCTGCGCTGTAATAAATCTGACTGTATTGTGAATTTTAAGACGCCGTTATCCTTCCCTAAACTGGTCTTTTAGTTAATCATGAATTGCATTGACCATCGAGCTTAGTTATGGCAGTACCCTAACAAAAGGCATAAGTAACCATCATAAAAGCTTTTTGTCTGCTGATAATAGTGCACGCTTTAATTTGCAGCTTCTTTGTCTGAGGGTTTTAAAGATGACCACCTTGCCTTTCTCTTTTACGTCCGCTAATTGGCATTTTTAATTAGAAGCCGTTAAAGATAGCAAGGCCTCCATTCCATAAATTGCTTTCATGCTCGGCTGCTCCAGCCGCTTCTGATGGAATTAGTGCACTGTGACACCCCCGATGAGGATCTCAGATTGAATGGGGACAGGACCAGACGTTGCAACTTAAAGGCTTTCTTTTAGTTATTATAGAAAAATGCTTTAGAAGACCTAATGTGTTACTCTCAGTTCACCCCCTGGACAACTGATCTGGCATGGATAGTTAGAAGGAGGAGATGGCTGAGGGAGGGTGTCATCGGGAGATACAGAGGCAGCAGGGCTGAGAGTAATGAAACTCGGGCGGGGAGTTTTACAACTCGCACTTTCACCTCTTATGTTATATGAAGCCATCTAACTCCCTGCTGTGTGCTGTATTGTAAATAGCCAGACTTTTTAGCAGAGCTGACTGTGAGTCATCTTTGCATCATGCTGGTGGCTGGTGCAATAGAGAGAACCAATTGAAGAATGCTGCATCTGTAGAAGAACACAGAGGAAGACAGTAACGCTCGTTGATCGGGTTCATCTGTACAGGAAGTGAGCAATTTTTTAGTTTTTTTTTAGTTTTTGTAGCAGACCTCAAATCCACTTCCTCAACATTGGTCCTTGGGATTGCGCCATTCCTCACCAATGTGGAGATCCCTTCTACAAGTATTCTTATAGAAAGCCCACTCTGGTCTAAACTCCTAAGCTGCTCTCACAGCTTAACTGACCGGCAGCCAGTAGGGTTTGCTGGTTCGTCACTGATGGAGCAGTAAATGCGTGAATGTGGCTGTCTGAATTGTGGGCATGTGGGACGGTAAATAATTTGGCCACTTTTTATTCTCCTAGGAAGGATTCGGGGGGTGGGGGGGGGGCTTTGGCCCAGGGGAACAAATCAGACCTATGACTCTAGAATTACTTTTACATTTTTAGGCTCAATAGAAAACCTCACAACTGGAGTTTCTGACCAGATTCCAGACTTGCCTCCAGGCATAGGTCTCTTGGTTCGCCTGCGTGTACAAGGTCTGGGCATTTCTGTGATTCCTCTTGAGTCCCAGCTTCCAGCCTGTAGGTGGGTGTAGGAACAAAGACCCATTAAAGTGCCCATTATTCCCTAGGAGCAACTCAGTCTTGTCTTGTACATGGACCCTCTACCTGGAAGTGTGGGACCCAGAAGAGGGCCCTCATAGATGCTGCAGCAGCGGCAGCAGGTGAGCCTGGGTGTGTTGTGTTAGCAGGCAAGTCTGATCTAGGGTCTGATGTTAAAACTCCAAAATACTCATTGCTTCTGTCTTCCCTTGTTGGCTTTCACCACCGGCATGGCAATCCGGAGCAGTCATAACAGCAGAGGTACAAGGGAGAGTGTGAGAAGTGGGTATAGACTGCTCTTTTCAGGATAAAAGTAGTTTGTTTTTACTTTATTTCTCTATAAAGCAGACCTAAATAAAAAAAAATACAGATGGGTGAAACTCCCTGAACCTGGTCCCCATTGAAATAAACGGGGACCCAAACCTTGGGGGGAGGGCCCAGAGTGTGCAGCGGTAAGTGTGCTGCTGTAACTCACCTCAGCTGCGATCTTCTTTCTCTCAGCAGTGGCGGAGGCACTGTTGGAACTAGACGTGTCCTCACTCATGGGAGCTAGTGGCAACCTGGGACCAAATTCACCGCTGCTGCTGCTCCCCCGCCACTGCTGAGGATCGCGGCCTTAGGTGAAGTGGGTCGATGGGCTGCTCAGCTTTTCCGTGTTCAAGCCGGACGCCGAACTTGAAAACAGACCTCTGACTGAAATCCGTGTTTGGGTTTGGAAACCCGAACCCACAAAGTTTGGTACAAACCAAAACTTTGTGGTTTGGGTTCGCCCATCTCTATTCAACATCAATCAGGAACATAAACGCGAACATGATACATCATCAAGATATCGCAAACATGGAACAAAGGAAGCAGCTGCTTTCTGTTAGCAGGTTAAATACACTATGTATCATTCACATGGTCTGCATAAGACATCCTGTTTTTTCTTTCTAAACTAACTTTTCAAACCCATAACAAGCAGACAATGACATACAGGATGTAGTTGTTGCATTACATCTATTCCAACAGAAGGTGAGCATGTCTGTAATGCAGGGCTCACTGATGGTGTGAAGAGGTAGGTTAGGCTAGTTTCCTGACCCTGCGTTCTAGGCCCATTACTGGGAGCTCTTAGCACAGCTTTAAATGCAATCTAGTCCTGCTAAGGGCCAGCAGCTTGTCAACAGCATGAGAGGTTAGATGAATAGAGTTTGCCACTTGCTCCCATGACTGTACCGGACTTTGCTAGTTGGCCATCGGCTCCCATGTCTGTACCAAACTTTGCGAGTTGGCAACTGGCTCCCATGGCTGTACCAAACTTTTCGAGTTGGCCACTGGCTCCCATGACCGTAACGAACTTTGCGAGTTGGCCAATTCCTCCCATGGTGTTACCGAACTTTGCAAGTTAACCATCGGCTCCCATGGCCATACCAAACTTAGCGAATTGGCAACCGGCTCCCATAATCGTACTGAACTTTGCAAGTTGGCCATCGGCTCCCATGGCCGTACCGAACTTTGTGAGATGGCCACCGTCTTCCATGACTGAGGACACTCCTGGTGCTGGTACTAGAAATGTCCTCACTCATGAGAGCCAGCGACCATCTTTCTGTAGCCCCGGCTGGGGCCAGTTTCAAACGTCAGGACAGGAAGAGGATCGCAGGCAGAGGCGAGTTAAAGCAGCGCGCTTTAGTTCGGGTCCCCATTGATTTCTTAACTCATGTGTGGCCCTCCCACAGCATTCCCACTCTGCACACCCGGCTAACCTCAGTATGCTCTGAATTGCCGCATCATCCCAGCCCATCGAGCAGGGATGATAGGTGATGCATGCGCTGGGAAATCTTGGAGCACTACAAGTATATGGACATCTGCACGGGGGGGGGGGGGGGGGGGTTCACTGCGCAGCATCCAAAATCAGGATGATTTTAGCTCAAACTAAAGCTCTTCAGTTTTCATCCATTTTAAAGTAGTCCAAAATCCAGCTAATACCTCTCACTCGTCCCATGAGATGGTGTCATTAGAGAACAGCAGAATCTCTCGGTCTCTTACTTTAACATCCTTTGTTAGCTCTTTTGCCGATCACATCGGGCTCAGGGACACCGAGATTCAGAATTTTTGTGCTTTAAAGTTTGCACAAACTTTTTTTTTCTTGCATTGTGCAGATCTGTCAGCTCTTCCGCCTCCTTCCCAAATGAAAGTTCCTCTTCTTTTGTCCACTGGTGTCTCATGTAATAATATTTTACAGGTCACCAAGGCTAACGGAGCGATTGCAGATAAATGAATTTCAGCTCTTATTCGTTTATACTGCCACATGGGGAAAAATAACAATTACCGGTGTGACATTGTGTCTTCGTACAGACCGCTCTGATGCTGAGTGATGTGCAGCCACTCTGACACCAAGAATATCCAATGTTCCACCACAGAACAGCCAGACACAAATTCTCCCCTATGGAGAGAAACTTACTTGTATTAAATTGTAAAAACATATCATATCATTCAATAACCTGGACAGTCCAGGCAAAGGCAATAACAGCTCACATGAAGTCTGTCCCATATGCCTTTCCTAAAGCACAATGTAGAAGCTGTAGTAGACTTTAAAAGTTTGCCCCATTTAATGTTCATTTCTCCACGACGACGGACAAATGTGGTCACATGGCTGCTTGTGTACCTGAGCGCTTTCAGTATGAACCAGAGGTTGCCAGACTTGCTCATGCTGAGAGTAGGGAGGGATGGACATGGAGGAATGGAATCAGAGTGTCCCATTGTGTGAACCCCCCCCCCCCCCCCCAGGATGTGGCTCCCTCAGTGCTATAAACAGTGGGGACTGAGAACTGCTGCATCCCCAGCATCTTTGGGCTGTGCTGGTGCTCCCATCCTCAGCCGTTAAGGTAGGCTAGGGGCAGGAGCATGCCCACTGCTGGGGATGTGGCCACTCACGCTCCCAATTGCCATAAACAGAGACATATGCTGAACATTTCATATGCCCGGCAAACGGCTCTGATTGGACGAGAAACCTGAGAATCTGTGGTGGGCAGGGATTTGTTTACACAGTGGGGCATCCTAATTTGTGATGAAAGTCAAAATCCCAGGTTTTGTTCTGCTTTAACTGTCTCTTTGATTGGAGAGAGATTTTTATGTATTATTATTACTGGTGTAATACTGGTAGATGAGAAAGAAAGCTGCTTCTGTCCAGCATTTGTTCTTCTTTAAATCTTTTCTTTAAAGATTGGCGAGTCAAACATTGAAAAAAAATATCAGTAGCTTACCTTAATTGGCTGGAGCGATGTCATTTCTCCTCTGTATGTCTCCTTGGTGAGGAAACCAGTCCCTCATATATATATATATGCCTTTGATTGGGCTCCCAGACACAACTTTGCAGGGGGCCCAAGAAATTGTAAGCCAGCCTCTGAGTGCTACAGGAATGTGCTGGATGTTGGGACAGGGTGAGTTAATTTTAACAACCTCCACTGCCTAAGTGCTGGGCCAGGGGAAGGGATAATAATAGATGTGAAATAGCATGCAGCAATGTAATTATTAAACAGACCTGAAAGTCACCTAACTGGTCTATTTATTAATTCTACTCCTGCATGATAAGCCGCATCCATTAATGACCCCACCGCGTTGTCTCCTCACTTACCACAATTACTGCCAGATAATGATAACCCATTAGCTGTTGGTCAATAACTAGAGAGTGATACACAGAAGAAAAGATAGTCCAGGATTGTATATTTTACTTACAAAGTCCTCACAGCTTAGATGGTTTGGGTTTATACTAAAGCTGCAGGTCGTCCCATATCCCTGCACAACCACCCCAGGGTTTTTAGGCTTTGACCCCTGATTTTAGTACAAATGGTCTTTTGGGTAAGAGAAGTACGATTCCAAAAAAGTTAAAGGAAACTTTACTAACATTTCTCTCTAAGTTGCTGCCCCCTCCTAGGCACATGCTATTGAGCACCTAATGGGAAACACAACCCAGGTCACAGGAAAGCCTAGCCCGGACCAGGCAGACTCATCTAGAAAGTGATGTTTTATTACAAAACAGATATAATTACACCACGCTTCTGAAAATATGCCTAAGAAGAGACAAATAAATATAATGATCCAGCGTGCCAGACTCTTATCCCAAGGTAGCCTCAAAAACAATTTATACAAATATATAGACACAGAGCAAAAAATATATAAGCAGAACATTTTTTTTTTTTTTGTGCAGGGTGTGACAAAATTGAGTTCATCAACTAATATATCGCACCCGTCCCACAGTTCATGCACCACTCTTAATATGTGGCTGTACAATGCAGACTGAAAAACTTCAATACAGGTGTTCTGTCCCTTTAAATCAAAAAAATGCAGCTGCATTTTTGATTTAAAGGGACAGAACACCTCTATTGAAGTTTTTCAGTCTGCATTGTACCCATACCTACTAACGGCCGTAGTGGAGAGGGGAAAGGAGGACTACTTCGATTGTTTGGATATCTGCTTTTTAACCTTGGATCTTTGTGAGTGCACTTTATTATTAAAATCTATTGCGAATTTTAAACTGGGTTGCACTAGATTTGTGTGTCCTTTCTCTGCATGTTGTTTGTATCTGGTGATGACGGCCTGAGATATATAAGGAGTTTTGGAACACACGGAATCTAAATATAGACAACAATGAAACTCTGAGCTGGCCCCAGTTAATGATAAGGCGTCATTTTTATAATGCTCTGGTAAGCGCACATTTGTTTAGAGGTGAACACGTGTGTTTTACTTGATGGTGCACGCCCTTTGGGATATTGGAATCTGATCTATTGGAAAACAATTGCTCTGTGAACAGCCACATATTAAGAGTTGTGCATGAACTGTGGGACGGGTGCGATATATTAGTTGATTAACTCAATTTTGTCACACCCTGCACAAACATTTTTTCTGCTTATATATTTTTTGCTCTGTGTCTATATATTTGGATAAATTGATGTTTTATTACAGGCTACTGACAAAACTAAATAGAATAGAAGGAATCCTCTCTCTGAGTATCATATAGACAGTACTGTGTTAGCCAGGACTTCAGAAGAGCGGGATTTGGGGATACTGATAACTGAAAGCTGCAAGATAAGTGGACAGTGTAGCCAGACAGTGAGGAAAGCAAGCAGGATGCTCGGCTGCATAGCTCGAGGCATCACCAGTAGATAAAAGGAGGATGTGATGGGGGCTGTATAGAGCCCTGATGAGGCCACAGCTGGGATACTGTGTACAGTTCTGGAGATCTCACGTGTTTTGAAGTGGAACGGGTCCAAAGCCAGGCAACAAAAATGGTGAAAGAACTTAAATTTATTAGAAGAGACTTAAAGAACTTACAATCTGAAGGAAAGAACGCAAAGAGGGGAAATGATAGACTAGTGTTGGATGAACGTGAACCACAAAGTTTGGTTTGGTACTGAACTTTGCGCGTTCGAGTTTCCAAACCCAAACACGGACTTCAGCATCCAGCCTGAAAGCGGAAAAGCTGAGCAGCCCATCAACCAGCTTAACCAAAGGTTGCAGCAGCAGGAAGCTACTGTGACTTACTTCTGCCCAATCCTCTTCTGTCAGCAGCGGTGGCAGCAGTGGTAGCAGCATTTGAATCTGGCCCCAGCCAGGGCTACAAAACGATGGCCACCAGCTCCCATGAGTGAGGACACTAGTGCCAGCACTAGGAGTGTCCTCACTTATGGGAGCAGGCGGTCATCTTTTTGATCACTCGAAATCACCACTTTGGTGTACATAGCTAAGGTAAACACATTGTTGCTATGGAAAACTATTTTCTTTTATAACACAGAGTTGCCAACAAATAGAAAATTAAGAAAATAACAGATAAGCTTCGCACATTGAAGACATAATTTCTAAAGTGGAATTACCCTTCAAGAAATCAGGAGCCTGCATAGAATCACTAGTGTACATACTAGGGCACCTGACTCTTCAAGCAGCCCCCCCCCCCCCCCCCAGGCTGATTCTTATATAAGTATCATCTATTCTATATCTGGAGCTCTTTCAAGTTCAAACTGTGGCTATAATAAACCCAGGACCCCATAACAACTTAGCCTCCATGCAGGATTAGAGACGCAATAGATGGTTGTTTCACAGCTGCTAAAGTGTTTTTGTCTGAATATTCAACTCTTCCTTCTCATCAACAGCAGGACAACTGATCCAGATATAGGAAAATGAAAATTAGAATATTGCATTATTACAATAATGGAAATTTGAGTCTATTTAGCTTCCCGCTAACTGCTGCAATTTGGATTCATGCGCCGGCCAAAGGTCATTACCTTTATTGCATGTCGAGTTGTGAGCCTGGCTGCTTAAGACGCCTGGCATTGTGGCAACTTATTTCAGGGCAGTTGCTGAGATATAATGAAGATGGATGAATGAATTAGATCCTATTCCTAGAGATAATAGCATCAAACCTAATGCAATACTGCAATGGCGAGTTTTATGGGCGCCGATCAGCCTTTCGTATTTGCACACTTTATTAAACTTCGTGATGGGCATTCTAATGACTGGACGGCAGCTTTATTATTATTATTATTATTATTATTATGTGGCATGCGAGAGCTCATCCAGATAAAGTTGTATGGATGCTTACAGTTGGGAGCATACACAAGGTCCTAAGACCAGCTCCCTCTTTTGTTCTGACGTACTGCCCATAACTTCTGCATTACTTACTCATTACTTGAGATGATTGCCCAGCTAGCAATGAGCGGTTAAGCTATATCTCTATATCTTCCAAATTTTTTGGGTGGGAAAGAGGGACAGTTTTTTAAAAACTAAGCCACATCCCCCACCACATCCAGGCCACGCCCCATGCAACCACACACCCCAAATGTCATGCACATTGGGAAAGAGATTACCAGAGAGCAGTGGGAGCAAGAGAGGGATGGATAGTCGAAATGGTTGGGATGAGCAGGAGGAGGAATGGATCTGGATGAGCTGGGAGGATAGGGTGGATGGATGGATATAATTAAGCAACTGTTCAGTTAGAATTACTAAATTAGAACCCTCTTGTATTCAGTACTAGACTGGGAGTGATAGATATTTAGAAGGATTTGGTTAATAATAAGTATACAGTAGTAAGACAGTGCAGTACCAAAAAAGGACAAGAGAGGGCAGCATAGGATAAGATATGGGAAGGATAGCACATTAAACTGGAACAACACCCATTTTTAAAAAATGGACGTTTTTCCTAGCACAGAGGGCTTCTGATTGCCGATGCCCCCCTGCACATTACCCCATTATACCTAAGAAATCTTACCTTTCCACAGGATTTTTCCGGGTTTCCAGCCACCGGTAAACCACGTAACAGCAGCGGCCATCACAGTGCTTGATATCACCGGGGGAGCAAAGAGAATGATAAGATTTACTGGATGTAATGCAGGCATCAGCAATCAGGATACATCACTGAGCTAGTAACAATGCTTTTTTTTTTAACTTTCTTTCTGCTTCAGCTGCCAGTGAGAGTGGGCAAGAAGGGGTATCATGAGGGGGATAAGAGACTATAGGGTCTCTTTAATGTTGCAATAAAGATAAGTCACCATGTGCTACAGTTATAGAAGTAGTCACACATGCTAAGTTTGACTAGATATATGTGTGGCATGTGACCTAAAATACACCGGTATATTGTTTGAGCTGGGCAGGACTAGGGGTAGAACCCCCATGGTCAGGTGTCTTGTAGCTGAGGAGTCAGAGAGAGGATTCTCACTGAGAAGTGAGAATGCCAAGCAGGGAAAAGCGATAGCACTTTGTGACTAGCTGTGCGTTGGCTACTTTGTGTTGTAGTACAATATGTTGACTAGATCAGATGAACTGATATGATCCTTAAGAAGCACTTGTGCAAGTTTCCTTTGGAATACTTACCAGCACTTTTCACCATGCTCACCCTTCCAGATTTATGATATGCTTCCATGACTCAACAAGCCTTGAATGAATAAATTACATAATAATTGCAGTTTAGAAAAATGTGCGGTTACCCAATCTAAACTCCTGGACCACGTCAAGCAAAAGTAAGCAGTTAGGCGTCCAAAGGATCTTTTTACAGTTCAAACATGGGTACTTAGATGTAGGGCCACATAGTCTATGTTTTCTCTACAGATCAGAGTTCCCCAACCAGTGGTACTTGAGTTTCCCTCTTGTACTCAAGGCCATTGAGGGGAGAACTGAAGACAAGCTGTTGCTCTAATAAGATAGAGTGGATGGGCCATGTGAAGTACATACAGTACAATAGGTTCTCTATAAAGCATACCTCAACCCTCACCGCGTACAGGATGCAGGCACTAGTCATAGGGGGCCAACTACTGGGCCTAGCCCCATCACACAGCCCACCTACCTTAGCTTGTGCCAGATCTCACTCATTTCTCTTTTAATTCTACCTTCCATTTCCTGCCTCCCCCCACCACTACAATACTAAATACTAAATTCAGCACCAGCTTATTAAAAAAGGCCATACCTACCATCGCGATCTGTAACAGAATTTTATGGCTTCATCTGACGAAAACTTTTGCTGATAGGTGGCAACATTGGGACAGGACTCAAAGCCTTGTAAGGCCAAATATATCCTGGGCTAATTATTGTCTCCAATCTGCCCCGATTTGGTAATACTTGTGACAACTGGAAAATAAAAAGCCATGGAAAAGGCTGGGTAACCCTGATATAGTTTATAGATATTGTTGTATTTGTTGAAGACCAATTTAGTAATAGCATGTTGATATTTCTTATCACATCTCAGAGTGGACCCTCGAGGCATCGGGATGCTACTACAAGTAAAAAATTATAGGAAGACCAGAACTAAACAGAAGTACTTACTGGATGGATGCTCCTGCACCACTTTTACTCCCCACTTGACAACCAGTGGGCACTGGGGTTCTCCAGGCAGGTGTGGCTATAAGTGGAGTGGTAAACGAATGTCAACATCTATCACCTCTACTGAAGAGTAGTATTTTCCCCCTTTTGCTTTTAGTGAAAAAGAGTATCCCAAAAATATATCCCCCAAGAGTGGTTGTTTGACTGGACTGTCATTATGTATAAATGTCCTTCACTCCCTTCCCTTTGTTCTTTACCCAACACATGTCCTGACAAACTTATCAAAAGATTTTACCAAAGGTAGCAATGTTTTTAAGCCGATGAGTTGTTTTTGGACATCCCACTGATGATGCGGTCAATGATAGTAGGCTCCAGACAGACCAATACTTTAAGTATGAATTATCCCATTAGCAGTTTTCACATCAATTTTCTATACTCTTCACGGCATCCTGCTGTGACAAACATTTTCCCCACGTCTGCCCAGTCTCCTTATTATAATGTTATAAATATGATACAGAAACTGTTTTCTTTGATGTTCATTCCCCGGAATAATAATAATACGTCTTTGACTATGATCAGTCTTTCGGCAGCTAAATAATGACACAGGAATGCTCATCCAAGTATCAAAAAGCAGCTTAAGGATTCATTAGCTCTTGCTGTCTCCGACTCCCTTAAATTGAAACAAGGTCTTTTGAAAAATATAATTAGTTTACCTCCAGTCTTCTCATACTGTCTGTTCTTTGCATCAAGTGTTGAATATTAATGTTAAGTGGTGGAGATCATCTAACTGTTTTGTTGCTTTTCTTAAATGTTGTTTAAAATATATATATAAAGGCAACTGAGCTCAGAGGGCCATATACTGGGATGGGATGTAAAACCTCGGGATGAACTAACTATAAAAAACAAGATGAGTCATTCTGAAAAGCCTTTCAGCTCCCTAGAGGTCCATTGTGTTACATTATTCCAGCCAAATAGCAATTCATGTATCTTAATTGTTTCTATTGCATTCAGCTGTGATACTTTCTAAAGCAGACATGAGCCTCCTGTTGGAATTAAATAGCTTACAGTTATTGATGGAAAAGACTCTGGAAAAAAAAAAACTACTGTATATAGAAAGAAGATCGGTGGTGCATAATGTCCAAGAATAAAATAATTATCCACCATCCTTAGAAAGTAGGTGCCCATATTAGCTGTTTCAGTTTTGAGAGTCACTTTCTCACAAGGCGCTTATTGATTTATATAGTGTTCCCCGACTCTCTCCTCTGGAGCCACCAAGAGGTTTATAGATCTCCACACAGCTGCATGATCAAAGTATTTAGTGCATCAGCAGAGCTATAGAGCAAGGGTTCCCAACCTTTTCTTATAGAGTACCACTTCCCATTTTGCATTTATCTTAAATACCCACCAGAATGGTGGAGGTGCTATATTGGCTCAACAATGAAGGATCTTCTACCAGCAATGCTGTCACCCCAAGGTGCTCTACTTCTGCACCCCTGTAGCGTGTTGACTTGGCCACCTGGCACATCATTTTGGAGCAGTAACTTGTCTGCAGTGTTTTGTGTGCTCACACTTTTACCCCCAACAGCCTAGTACCACTGGTAGGAACCCCCTGCTATAAAGCCAACTATTTGAGATGGTGGGGGAACACTGTTCTTTAGGATAGTGCTTGGGGAGTGCTGTGGTAAGAGTAGAAGTACAATGTAACTCTACAACAGAGTCTCTGTGCAATACAATAAAAAAACTGGACAAGTGCCTTGTTGGTGCTTTATTGGAGCTGCCCTAGCTGTGATGCTTGGTGTTGTGGGCCCTTCTATGATTGGAATTCTAGGTGCTAGTAAGGTTCACAAATGTGTAGGCCCATTGTGACAGGACCCACTGGTAGCCCACGAAAAGAGTCTACAGGCTAAGAGTGCTATCTTTGTATAGAGAAAGTAGTCGCATGGCGCATACTGTCCAAAAATAACAGAGCTTACCATCAGCCTTTTCCAGTGGGTGGACCAGTGCAATACATCATATGCTCCATTAAGGGGAGACAGGGGCTGGCAAATCAGCCTTGAAAGGTGACACAGAAGAATGTAACTGTAGCCCCCCCAAATAACATTGGGCCGCTTTAGAATACCGCTGCCGAAATATGGTTTAATGGGCTAAATGCGGCTGAAAACAAATGTTTTTTTTTTTTAAATATGATTAGTAGCGGGCTTTTGGGCAACAGTGATGTTGCTGTGACAGTAGTATCTGGCACGTCGCCCTTGGCCCAGTCAGCAGTGAGGATACAGCAGCAAACAAGGCTTTATTTTTTAAACATAGGGTACTGTATAAAAAAAGGTGGGTCAAGGCAACTGGGCTGTAAAATCAGCCTTGTAAAGCAACAGAGAAAAATGTGGCTGTATAACCTGCCAAAGTTACACAGTCCAAAATAACATCCGTCCACTTCAGCGTACTGCTACTGGGATATGGTTCCATGGGCTAGATGCGGCTGAAAATTTTAAAACATGATTAGTAGCGGGCTCAGGGTAACAGTGGTGTTGCTGTGATATTTGTATCTGGGATGCTGCCCTTGGTCCGGTCAGTAGAGAGGATATGGAGCTAATGCATACAATGCGTACGCACAGCAGCAAACAAGGCTTTTTTTAAAAAAACATACTATACTGTATAAAAAATTGGGGGCAAGCCAACAGGGGCTGTCAGCCTTGAAAGGTGACAGAAATAAATGTGGCTGTAGAACCTGCCAATGTTACACTGTCCAAAATAACATTCATCTGCTTTAGCGTACTGCTGCTGGGATATGGTTCCATGGGCTAGATGTGGCTGAATAGCAGCATCTTCAGCTTTTTAGAAAACATGATAAATAGCTGATTTATCCACAGGATACTATGAGAGGGAGGGAGGGTGTGGATCCTGGGATGGCAACACAATCGCCAACACTAATTATTAATGCTTCTTTCACTTGACTGCCCTCTAGCGGTCAGTCAATGTACTGCAATGCAGTATCATAATGTCTTTGCCGGCGATGGCCTCCGCGATCACCAGCAATGGAAAATTGTGCAGAAAAACATCTCTTCAACAAGCAGGGAGCCGCTAAACAGACATGCAGTGGAACGTTCTTTGTTCAAAGGTTTGAGGAGCTATACAGTGGGTGGGTCTCCAGATTTGCCCAGCCTTTCCTTTCTATTTTTCCAAAACTATATTTCAAATGTGGTCGCATGGCTGTTCCTGTCCCTCAACACTTAACACTCAGCTTATCTCTCAGCTTGCTGGGCTCTCTCTCATATACGTAGGTAGTATAGATATGTTCTGGAGGATAGGAATGGCTGTGCATCAACAGCCATTCCCTTTCTTTCTATTTCTCCATGACCATGCAGGAAAATGTGCATTGTCATGGGTTCAATAGAAAGAAAAGGAAGGGGCAACTTTGGGAGACCTGCTACAGCATGCTACAGGAGATAGAGAGACAAGTTTCTGGTGAACCCCCTGCTGCCTTGCTATTTCAATTACCTGGACTGCTGCTTTAATTATATTTAACTTCCCTTCATTTTAGGCCACCATGACCACATACCGCTAACATGCCTCCAACAGGATACAGGAAATTGCTGGACTTGGGTTCCAAAGCTCACGTTGTTCCATCAATATGGTTGCCTCCTTCTCTGTCTGCGTCCACCCAGGACATAAATGTCGTGGATAACCTCTATATGATTTACCCTTCTTAGATATGGCAGGAAAATGTTATTTCATGACTTTCTCCTGTACAGCTCCTGTGATCTGCCCTTGCTGTGCTAGCTTCTATAGCAACAAAGAACTTCTTGAATAAATGTCAAGCTTGCGGTATTAAATAAATGTGATTTGTGTTCGCAGGCTCCAATTGTCTACAGTAAAATCCTTTTATTTAAAATTCACTGTAATAAAATAAGATGAGTCCATTACTCATGGCTCGGCACCGCATCAAAAGCTGTGGTGCTTCATCACTCAGGTGGGGACCAGTCAGATGTATTTTCCCCCAGGAGTTAATGCACAGCTACAGCCAAAACGTGTACACAGATGAGTCACATTGTTCTGACCACCAGCTAATCCTGAGAGTAACCGGCGTATCCATATTGTTGTGTCAGGGTGCAGCTTGTCAGTATAAAAAAAAACACCCCTGGCTGTCCCTCAGTGTGTGCAGAGTCTGTCCCCCAGCCACTAACAAAAAAAGTCCAAAGAAGGTGTACCCAGGTGCATGGGGTTGAATGCACAGTCCCAGGCGAGCCTGTACCTTTTACTGGCTTTTTGGCCCCGGACACGCAGAAGTCACATGACCACATCTGTGGAAGCAGGGAAATCAGGTCCTGTAGACAGCTGGAAGTAGCTTCGACTGTGAACTGAATTTAACCCCTTGCACCCATGCTACACGCACAATGGGGTTGATTCAGAGCCAGTTGAAAATTCTCACTCCTTTTTTAGGAGAGAAAACTGCCATTTACTTCATTGTTTACCAGATGTAAATTTTCACCCGGCTCTGAATCAGCCCCAAGGAATGAAAGTGAATGGCAGTTGCTCAGAGGGCTGCAGGGTAAAATGTACAGATGCGTTATTGCTGGGCGCATCTATGCCAGCCCACGGCAGGGCAGGAGAAATCTTTGCGCTTTGCTTGGTGCACAATAAATCTAATTCCCACAGCAAGGTGCCGGCAAATGTATTCCAGATAATAGCACATCTTTTGTTTTTATTAGCCAGGCGTAAGTGGGTAAGCAGCTTTATGCACTTGGACCCACATCTGCATCCCTTCCAAGTGTCTGGAGGGACTGTCCCTCTTTTGAGTCCATGACCCCCTGTCCTTTGTTGTTCTCATTAGCCCCTTTTTGGTTTAACATGCAGATCTGTGGAATAACCACCCCTTTGGGTTGGGGGAAGCCCTCCCATCAGATGATCCATACCTTCCAACTTTTCAGGGTGTGAAAGAGGGACAGTTTGTAAATGAAGCCCCGCCCCCTCATTGAGGGATGGATAGGAGGTTGCAACAGTAATAATACGAACACTTTGAAAAGGCAAATTAATCTTTTAAAGAACAACTAGGGACAGGGGGACATGAAGTAAAGGCAGCTGGAGTTCGCTGTATTTTTACTCAGATGCTTTCTCAATTCCCGCTCACGTTCCCTTTGCTCTGCTAATAGATTAAAATACCTGAAACCATATTGAGATCAGTTGTGGGACTATACTCAATGTCTTTGGAGAAGGCTAGGAAGGGGTGCCAATGGGTGAGAGATTCGGTGAGGTTGGGGGTCACCGGGGAAGTGGCTTAATTGGAAAAACATTTTTGGAGCGCCTATCTCATTGTCCCCTCTTTTCTGCTTGGAAATTTGGGAGGTATGCATCTATAGAACAATGACATTTTTTTCCTATATTTTAGTAGATCTGTCTTGGTAAAGTAAGGGTGGCTTTCTTGCCCCTCAGTAAAGCTCCTAGTATCCTTCTCTCACTACAAAGCCCAGAATCCTTCAACTGTAACAGGTGTATTTATTAGCAGCTTTGGCTAAACAAAGCATCAGCAATCCCCCATTTCACCTGAGAATGCTGCTAGTAACCCTTTAGCTTCTTGAACACAAGACTATCTCTCCCCTAGCTGAAGTGATTGAAATAATGCAGATGGTGTTAAATCTGTCATGTCTGCTTCGGCCAATCAGATGACTAGCAAGCCAAAGCGAGGAAGCTTGTGAAATGTACATCTAAACACCACATTGATATATGTTTCTAAGGTAAACACATTGTTGCTATCAGGGCTGGTGTCAGCACCCAGCAAGCCCGGTCAGCTTCCGAGGGCTCCCACCCCTCACCCCACCCCTCACTGACAGCTGGCACAATGTGGTTAAAGAACTTAAACTTTTCTTGCCACAAACATTGCATAAGGCGCCTGTGCCGCCTCCCCCTAGCGAGCCGGGTCATCACTAACCTTGTAACCCTTAACCTCTGCTCCGCCCTGCACTGGCTTGTGTGTTGATCTAGGACCATTGCTGCCTCGTGGAGCTGAGTCTCCCTGCAAGCCCCGCCCCCAGAGACGTGTCATCACCCTGTTCCCTGGCTCTGGCATTGCAGCAGGAAGTACTGCGCACACTGGAAGAAGGTAATGCAAGTTACACAGTGCACACACTTCCTTTCTCTGTCTCTCTGCTCCATCAATCTCTGTCCCATTGGTTATATGTCACCTCTACCCCATCCATCCCAATCTCCTGAGCCCTGACCCATCCATCCATCCATGGCCCTCAGCTCTGCTCCATCCATCCCTGTCTCTTCAGCTCTGCCCTATTGGTTGTATGTCACCTCTGCTCCATCCATCCCTATCTCCTGAGCCCTGCCCCATCCATCCCTGTCCCCTCCCCTCTGCCCCACACCCATGTCCCATCAGTTCTGTCCCATCCACCCCTCTACCCCCAGCTGTGCCCCATCCCCTCAGCTCTATGCCTCTCCATCCCTTCCAGCTCTGCCCATCTACCTCCCCCCCCCCCCCCAACGCTACTCAGCCATTCCTGTCCTTTTCAATTTGCTCATCCATCCCTCTTCCTCCCAGCTATCTCCCCATCATGTTTTGTTCATACCTCTTCCTCAATACTCTGCCCATTCATGTGGGGCAAACTTAAAAAAAACAGTTCCAAAAGGGGGTAAGCAGCCCTTCTTAGTTTTGGCCATGGAATTTATAGACCCCTGACCCGCGACTCTCCACTGCAAAGGGGCCCACTGAGACCATGCCGCCCGGGGCCCACATCAACCTGGAGCCAGCCCTGTTTGCTATACAGAACTGTTTTCTTTTATAACATGGAGTTGCAAACACATAGAAAAGTAAAAAAAAATAATAGCTTAAAGGAGCAGTATCGCAAATTTTTCTTGGTGACTTATATTTAAATGGTACTTTGAATGTAGGTAAGTGTTGGAGTAAGAATTACAAATTTAGAAAAAAAATTATGTCTGTGTTGTGCAGCTGGAGACTAATAGCTCATGTTTATGTCTTCTGAGTGTCGGAGCCCGGCACTCTGGCCCGTTCCACGCTGAGGAGAGGGGGAAACAATGTAACAAAGTATCAGCTGTTCAGTGCTGGCAGCCGTCCAGCATAAGATAACAACATTGCCTGGCCAGAACTCATATATCTAAAACAGAGAGAAAAGCTCTAGAAGTCATTTAGCTGATTTTGACAGTTTTCCCTTCATGTTGGCTCTGCTGCAGAATCTTTCAGTTTACCATTTTCTCTTTCATATTCTTATTTTTCATTTTTCCATATGATATTTCTTTCAGCTTTGTGTGTTTTGAGCAAAGCCCAACCCAGGATTTTCAGTATCTGGAGTTTTGTTTTGTCCCGACTTGGGATGCCCTGATATGTGAAATCCCCAAGTTTGCCTGTGAAAACGTACCTTTCCCTGTCCCACAGCGCATGTGCGGGCTCTCATCCAATCAGCGCTGTTTGCACGCAGATGGGAAGCCTGAGCAGTAACCTTCCTGGCCGCCCGGCCTGTCTAAATGACTATCTGCGTGAGCGCGCCAGAAATATGGGGGGATCTGTGGTTATCCAGGGGTCGTTTCACACAGTGGGGCATCCTGATTTAGAATGCCCAAGGGGGACGGTCAATGGCCGGGTCTTATAGACTTCAGGGTCTGCAACTCAGGGTTTTGTTCCATTTTAATACCTTTAGATTTTCCTGCACAGTTATTCAAAGAAGAATTTCAGTTATTTTCAGTCAGTTTAGTTTATTTTGTATAGATTTTACACATTTGAGTCACCTGGTCTCATAACAAAAGCAGCACCTCACACACACACAGCCGTTACCACTGATTACAGTGTCAGCCTCTGAGGTAAAGTGTTGCTAGGAGACCAGTGGGCTAAATGAAGCAGCTCACTAACTACAACCCAGCTGATCCCCCTATTCAGCAAATGGACTGAGCCATTGTCATTATACAATTTAAAAGAAAGGCATATATTTTTTCCTTTTTCTATTGCCAGATTATTTATACACATGTTAGAAGCTATTGTGTGGCTATTTAATTATTTATCTTTTTTAATGCAAATTTTGCGGTACTGCTCCTTTAACTCAGCACCTTGAGGCCACCATATCAGCACACTTGATTGGAAACTTTTAAAAATGCCATTGAAAGTGGAATTACACTTTAAAGTGAACCAAAACCCAGGACTTTCACTTACCTTGGTTTTGGTCGATTTAACAGGGCATCCAGATTTGGGATACCCAGCTGTGTGCATTCCCATGGTTGGGTAGCCAATCATCACGCTCAGCTCCATTCAGGTTTACCACTCTAACATGAAGTCAGATCGGATAAGGAACTGAACGGAGAGCGGTGACACCGCCCCCATCCCCGCCTCCATTCAGAAAAGCCTGGGCCTGTGTATGCTCCCCATATAGAGGTATGTTGTGAAAGCGGGCATGGCGCTCTAATGCAGCAAGGGCTCCGGGAAGAGGTGACTAAATTTGGTGATCCAGGGTGGTGGGGGGTAAACACAGTGAGGCATCCCAAATCGGGATTTCCCAGAGAAAGGGAATCTGTCAACCTGGATCCTTTTAGAGCTTTGTTTTTGGTTTAATAATAATAGTATCATTAATAGAAGAATAATAATATTAACAATAATAACACAAATGAAACTTCATATATTGTATAATTTAATACAATCTTTTTGGCAGCCTCTTTCCTCTCACATAACTGGTGAGAATTTGAATTCCTCTATTTTTCTATTTTTTTTGGACGGCGTCTTCCATGGCCCCGGACGCGTTTCCAGCTGTCATGATGTGATGTTGAGGGAAAGGCAGATAAGAATGAAGTAATTAAGAATTGTCTAGCAGATTTGCAATCAGAGCTCAGAGTTTCAGGATGGTTCCCTGTGGCTGATATTTGTTCTCAGCGAATCCCAGTTGAGGAGTTAAGGGGGAAAATCACTTAGGAAGGCGCAGCTGGTGTTGCCTATAGCAGGCGGGAGCTGGTTCTAGTTATTCCTTAAGCATCGCTGATGTAGAATAAACAGCTGTATCAGTCACTCAATGCGCATTCTCCAGCAGCCCTGACTGCATTACTGCAGAGCTCCTCTTATAAACTAATTGGCTCTTTATATAATCCAAGTAACAATTCATGGCCCTCTTTTTTTCCAAATATGTCACCGGCTTTGCCTCACAGTTTCATCAAGCATTTATTTACAGTTACTGAAGATGGACTTCAGAACCGCATTTGCATTGCTTTGCTGTGGCCAGGGGCGTACCTAGAGGGGCAGGAGGAGCACGTTCCCTGGGTGCAGCAGGTCAGGGGGTACCATTTCGAATCTTTTCCCTGGGTGGCAGAATGCCTAGGTACACCTCTGCTTTGGCGGTTAAAGAGGATCATTGGAGACCTAACGAATGTCTAAAAGAATCCAGGGCCATCCAAGTTTCACTACTCTACGAATCATTACATGCTGTGTAACCCCCCCCCCTCGACACCCCTTTCCATTCACCTGCTCCCAGAGCTCATCACATCTCGGCGCCGTGGATGCATCCATGCTCATCTCTGACTGCAAACACGCCAGGCTTTTCTGAATGGGTGGTGCGGGACTGTCCCCCTTTTGAGTCCAAGCCCAGGGCTATTTCTAAGGGAGGATGAGCAGAGTGATTGTCTTGGGTGCCAAGGCCTTTGGGGGCACCTTTAGCCCAGCAATTCAGTTTTCTGCAGATAGGTTAGGGCCACTATTAGTGGTGATGGCTATATACTATGCCCCGCATCTCCCCATATTGGGCTCAGGATGTGGGGGGAGCACTGCCTGCTGCTAAAGTAGAGGTGCAGCATGGCAATTACCTGTATGGGCAGCAGGATGGGTGAGGATGGGGCAGAATATTTTCCTTCCCACACTAGGTGCTATTTGGTCTAGAAAATTCCCTGTCCAATCCCCATTCCCCCCTGTCCCGGGGGGCTCTCATTTGTCCCTCTTTGAGGTGTAACATGCAGATCTGCAGAACTAAAACGTTGGGTGGTATGGGCTGCTAGAAGCCGGAGCCATTGTGGGGCTCAGGTAAGTGTACAAGGCCCAGCTGCTGCACACTCTGAAAGGAACGCCGACCGAATTGCAGGGCTCAGATAAGTTGTACAGCCACAGTTATTGCTGCACACACAGCATGGGGACATTTTTGGATCCCAAAGTTCGGGTCTCCATTGATTTCAATGGGAACCAGGTTTAAGTCAAGTTTGGTACCCGAACTCAAACTTATAAGGGTTCGCCCAACACTATTTGAGCCCCCTAAGGGCTGCTTTGAGGACCCATGCTGAAAATAGCCATTTATACTGAATGTTTGCTGTTTATGAAGTCAAATATTTGTTTGATCTTATCCCCCTTGTGAAAGTCTTTACTGTGGAAGTGTCGAAGATCCCAAGTGCCTACAATATCTATTGCTTTATACAGTAGGTGTAACAGCCTGTGTGATTTGCTACACCAAGCAAGCATAGCATAATAAATAGTGTCTGTAAGATACTATCGTCTAACAAGCTCTCAGGGAGAGACCATGATCCTGCAGGAGCTCAGTGAAAAAAAGGCATTTGGCCCAACACAACTGGTCATAGTGAGACATCTACACTATTACATGTGACAATTTCACTTTAAAAAAACACGTCTTTGGCATGTGGACCAACAATCTGTCTCCTAAATTGGCGCATGTCTCTCTCACGGCCCAAAGTTTTAACAATCAACATCTGTTTTCTTAAATAGTCCCTTTGAAATGCCACTAAAAACTAAAATCTACGGCAGACCTTTATACCGCTTTTACGCCTGCCATAAGCATAATAAGTGCACCACATTTGCAGAGCCTCTGAAAGTCGCCATGACAGAAAAAAAACTCCCATTTCCATCAACTCCCTATGCATGCTTCATTATTTGCAATGATTGAGCCAACTAAATTTAGAACGCTGATTGAAATGGCAGCCCGAGCGACACATCCGAAACCGGGTTTACAATCGCAAAGATGAATTTCACACATAAAAACTTCACACAGTCGTTTGACGCTAAACCGATATTACGTTTTTTTTCCCCACTCACATTTTAGGACTGTAAAGAACACCACACAGTTTCCTGGGAAACAGCATCCGGCTAATGTGTTTGAACGAGAAACATTATGGCGCGTTGGGTATGATTAAGCAGCGTTAACTCAGGACGCCGTACCTTGTATAATGAGCAGTTCCATGATGGATGCTGGCTGACAGTTCAAAAGTCTTCTTGCCTTCTTACAAAAAAATAAAAAAATCAATACATCAAAACTCTGTCATTAGATGAATCCATATTGGGTGATCTGGTGGGATTTGGGTCATGGAGACCAGAGTGAAAGACAGATGACAAATAAATGAGGACTTATCAAGAGATGATGATAGAGTGAGCAGAAAAAGTTTTGTTCAATGGAGAATAGTTGAGCTGCAATTACTGATCAACATGTTGCGTAAAATAACATTTTCGTCATTTTATGATATTTCATAAAAAATTATCTGTCTGTATCCTACGAAATCATTTTTTTACCTTATTAGCCCAGATGTAATGCAATGGTCTCACATCGAATCAGTGTTTCATAGTGGACTACCTGGTATTGCCAATGACCATAGCTGATAGGTGGAAGCAGGAGGTGGGATGGCAGCAGACAAGGCGTGATCATGGTCATTAGCACGGTTGTAGTCTGATGGTTGGTAAGACGTGGCCATGATTCATATTATGGGCTGGCAGCAGGTAAGCTGTGGTCATAGTCAATAGCAAGCTCATGGGCTAGCAGCAGGGAAGATGTGGTCATGGTCATTATCAAAGGCAATGGATTTGTAGCAGGCAAGATGTGATCATGGGCAGTAGTGAACTCAAGGACTAGCAGCAGGCAAGATGTGGTCATGGGCAGCAGCAAGCTCAAGGGCTGGCAGCAGGCAAGATGTGGTCATGGGCAGTAGCAAGCTCAAGGGCTGGCAGCAGGCAAGTTGTGGTCATGGGCAGTAGCAAGCTCAAGGGCTGGCAGCAGGCAAGATGTGGTCATGGGCAGTAGCAAACTCAAGGGCTGGCGGCAGGCAAGATGTGGTCATGGGCAGTAGCAAACTCAAGGGCTGGTGGCAGGCAAGATGTGGTCATGGGCAGTAGCAAACTCAAGGGCTGGTGGCAGGCAAGATGTGGTCATGGGCAGTAGCAAACTCAAGGGCTGGCGGCAGGCTAGATGTGGTCATGGGAAGTAGAAAACTCAAGAGCTGGCAGCAAGCAAGATGTGGTGCATAACAAAATATAGTAGGCAACCCATGGTTATGGTTGGTAGCAAGCATGTGGGCTGTCATCAGACAAGATATGTTAATGGACTTGCGGAATGCAAGACATGGCCAGTAGTTGCGCCATTGTGGTCTTTGGCAATGGCTATGGTCTGGCATCAGGCAGGGCATTATTATGGTATGTAGCAAAATCAGGCACTGGCGGTAGGCAAGCGGTGTTCATGGTTTGTCGCAAGGTCCTAGGTTGACAGAATGCAAGATGTAGTGGTGGTCTGTATCAAAGGTTGAGTCCTGTTAGCAGGGAAGTTGTAGACATGGTCAGTAGTAAGCTCATGGGCAGGCAGTAGGTAAGATGTAGTCATGGTTGTGGTCTAGCAGCAGGCAATGCGTGGTCATTATCAGTGGTAAGCTCATGGGCTGGCAATAGGCAAGATGTAGTCGTATTCTGTAGCAAAGGTTGAGTCCCGGCAGCACGCAATGCATGCTCATGGTCAGTAGCAAGCTCATGGGCTTGCAGTAGGCAAAATGTAGTCGTGGCCTGTAGCAAAGGTCGTGGTCTGGCAGCAGGCATGACATGGTTGTGAAGAGTGGATGGCTCATGAGATGAAAGCAGGTAAGATGAGGCCGTAGTCTGGCAGTTGGCAAGACACGGTCATGGTCGGCGCCTGATGTTGCTATGAATGGGTGACAAATTTGTCTTTTCTGGTGGAGTCCAGGTTCTGCCATGGGAGCTGATTGTTTGTTTACTCTGAACTAGAACCTTCCCTGACAGAGAGAAAGGGAGAGTGTAGGGCTGCTCTAAATTTCAGATTTAGATTTTGGTCTAGTTTCTGCTTTGAGAATTTTAGGACAATATATTCACAGCATCTCTAGGCAGGGCAGGCATCAGCAGTGAATCCAGGCAGGTTCCGGGACCCCTGTACCTAAGGAGGGTTCACCTGATTCCCTCTACCCTGGGCAGCACTTATGCAGGATGCAGGGCTGTGCAGTAACCAGGACTAAGGATTGTCAGACAGGGGATGGCCTTTGAGAGAGTCTTTCTTTCTGTCTGCCCTTCTATTCTTTGTTCCTTTTCATCTATTCTTTGATTTTTTCCTTTCATCTGTTCTTCCTGCCATTGCTTTTCTTTCTTTCTTTCTTTTTTCTTCTATTATTTTCTCTGTCAGCCCTTCTATTCTTTCTTTCTTTACTTTTAACTCTGTTTTTCTACCATTCTTTCTCTTTCTTTCTGTCTTTTTTTCTGCCATTCCTTTTACTCTTTATTTGTTTCTGTCAGTCTTTCTATGCTTTTGTTCTTTGTTTTTTTTTTCTATATTTCTTTATTACATTCCATCTATTCTCCCTTTTGTTGTCATTGCTTCTTCCTTTCTTTCATTTTTGTTCTGTCATTCTTTTTATTCTTTTAATCTTTATTTCTTTCTGTCACTTCTTTTATCGCTTCTATTTTTTTTTCTTTCTATTCTTTGGCAGTTTTCCCCATACATGCAACTTTATCACCATGTATAGAGTCATACCATACCACAAGGCCCACTGAGACTCTATCTCCCAAGGACCCGCATAAACCTGGAGCCGGCCCTGTCTCAAAGTAGAGTGTTCATTCAATAATAATGAAATGTGTTATATTCAATTATATTCAATTTCCATTTATAGACCTTTTATGTGTATAGTAGAATTCATAATTTGTAGATCGTTCCTGTTTCATGGCGGCTGTGATGTTCTTCATATATCTTTTGGATTAATAAGGGGGCAAGGGCTGCATATATGTGCTGGGGGACCTTCTTCAGAAGGACAATGATGTGTCAGATATGGGAAACGGAATCATTTACATAGAAATGTGAAGGCATCTATATTATGCAGGAGAGGCTTTTCTTCCTGGTGAGAACCTGTACAATGCACATTAGTGAGTGTGGCAGGAGAAGGAGGAGGCTAGATTATGAATTCCGATGGGAGATCCTATGATAAATTTGGTTCAGCATACTGCTGAGACTCGCACAATATACTCTTTGATCTATATATGCCCATGATACACATTAGTGAAACATTTCTATCAGACGGAATTCCTAACTAGCGTTGCATATTTTATATGTATGAATACATGCATTGCCCATCAACGTATAGATCTCTGTTCAACCTTGGCTGACTTTGCTGAGTACTTTCACTGCCTGCTTCCAGGGTGCTACCTGTGATTAGGTGACTGAATCATGAAGAGAGCTGGCTCTGCCATTACAATAGGTCAACTCAGCACAAGGTGAGAAAAGGCACTTTTTTTTTAGGAGAGAAAACTGGCAATTTACATTTGGTTGCTGAATCAGCCACAAGAAGTGGCATGCTTAACCACCACGCATACTATACAAATGTATGGGATCCCCACCCGCCAGGGGGCCCCCAGAGCATACCTACCAGCTTTTCAGGGTGGGAAAGAGGGACATTTGTTAAATTAGGAGAAGTGCTGGGTTTTGTTCTGCTTTTAAGTTGCCCACCCCAGCTGATTACCTATCCCTGGAGTATCCCAATCTGTGATACTCTACTGTGTGAAACCCCTTGGGATCACTGGCATACCCACTATGCAAGCAATTCCACCCTTGAGTTTTGGTCCGCTTTACATGGGCATCTCAATTTGGAATGCCCCTGTTTGTGAAAGAACCACCCTGGTTTGGTACTGTGATCCCACAGTACATTCAGCTGTTCTAGGAAAGTAATGAACAAAGGAGGGGGTCACACACAGGGGAATCCAAAATCAGGAGAATCTAGATTTATTTAGACTCTGAGGTCAGGTTTAAAGGAGGTTGGTGCGCTTCATAGCATGATCCTTAGGGGGCATCCAGATTTGGGACATCCATCGGTGATGTAACACGACTCACAACAAAGGGGCCCACTGAGACCATGCCGCTCAAGGGCCCACATAGACCTGGAGCCGGACCTGGGTTGCATCCCCTCTCACCTCTAGCTGGGGATGTGCCCAGGCTGGCCAGTCACAAATAGCTGCCCCAGGTATGCGTCTAGCTAAAGGTATAGGCAGGTCGTGATCTGAGCATACGTCATTGGAACGAGGTTAGGTAAGGGGGTTGCTACGATTTTATTGGGTGTCGCACAGTGGGGCATCCTAGTTTGGGATGCCGTAGGGTGTAGATATATGACCGCCATATGGGCAATTCCCTATGCCATGGACAGACAATGCCTCTGTGTGAAACCCTATAGGTTTGCTCACGTATGAGAAGGTCACGGCTAAACCCCCAACAACATGTGTTGATACTATTTGACTATAAAACATTTGTCTTTGATTAGGGCCCAGAAATGATAAGCCCTGGGTCTAGCCACACATCTATTCCTCCCTCGACCCCCCCAGCTTATCTCGTTCATTCCTCCTATCCACCCCTCTCTTCCTCTCGCTCCTCCCTGCTAATCCCATCACCAATGGGCAGCAGATTTGGCAAGGGGTGTGGCCTGGGTGTGGTTTAATTTAAAACCTTGAAAAGTATGTCAGGGCTATGTATGCACTCCTGGATCATTGGTTCATCCCTAATAACCAGCAATGTATAATCCTTCTTATGTAACAAATGCATAAAAAGAAATAGAAACGGCGCAGATGTCTGCACTTTCCTTTAGCAACAGCAGATTTCGCAGTCTATAAAGTTTGTGGTTTCTAGTGATGGAAACACGAAACTCCGGCTGATTTATAGTCACAATCCATGCGCAGAGCTGAGCCGTTGGATTTTTCTTTTTTTAATTAATAAGGCCGGGATGCTGGGAATGTATGGGAATAAATCAGCTCTGGAGCTTCTTTTACATATTGTGGGCGTGCATGTGAAAAACAACCCTCTAAAAATATAACGCTGAGACGCTGCCAGCCTCTTCCAGAAAGGTGTCCTCACTGACGGGAGCCCAGGATGAAATAGATAATCCAGGTTTATTTACTGAAAGTGCCGCTGGTGCTAGATTAGGAATAAAATTAGGGGCATCAGAAATATTTTGAAAAAAAATAATAAAGGGATTGAGCAGCATAATTGTGGTAGTTGAATGGGTTGGATTATCTGTCATGGCCGTCATAAATCATCACTGTGTTGGGACACTGTGTCACTGAGCTTAGTAATCGCGGTGCTTAAAGCTGAAGAAGGGAATTGCCACTGACTGGGAATATATGGCTATCAAGATTTTACTCTGAAATAGGCGATTCATTATAAAGGTGAAAGTCATGGGTTAACCCCCCACGCTACCACCCTCCCCTGGCACTGAGGCAGGATGGGGGAGAGGGGTTACAAAGAAGAAAAAAACAGTTCAGCACCCTTCTCCATGCAGCCGCTGCACAGGAAGACACAAGGCAACATCCCCTGCAATGTGAACACTCACGTCCACCCATTCACTTGAATGGCTGAGTAAAGGAGCGCACAGAGCATGGGAAACCAATTTTGTCTTTATAAACCTCCATCCTGCCTCAGCACCAGGGGATGATGACATGGTGGGGGGATTCCCTAGGGACTGAATTTCCCACTTTACAGTGGACCAATCACCAGCATTTTTTACTATCCTGGTAATTGGTCCATGCCCCGGAGGCATTCCAATTAGGGATTACCTTCTGTGTGAAACCCCCCAGATCACCCACTCCACTCATTTTTCCACCATTCTCATGGCACATGCGTGGGCCCTGGTCCTGGTATAAGGATGGCGTTTTGGAGCACACATCAACATAGGTGTTGGAATAGCCTTAAAGTGGACCCAAACCCACTGAACTTGTGAAATGCATTTGGCCAAAGGCCCTGCCAATACTCCCTTCTTAGGTAGTAGAACTAGAAATGGATATTTCTACTTCTCAAATCGTCCTGGAACACTATTTTTTTTCTGGCTGTCCCTCGGTGTTAGATGGCAAGGGATCAGTCATTACAATAGTGTGGCAATGACATAATTGCCACATACAACAGTGGAAATGAATGGAGGAGGCGGGGCTTTACAGCTAAAACAGGTGCCATTATCTGAGATTAGAGTAAAGCGGGAGCAATGAATGTTAGCAAAAGGTACTGTTCATGGGGAGAGCAAGATGCAAGTTAAGAATGTGGGTTGTGGTTCACTTTAATGCAACAGCTACATCCTGTATGTGGCAGTCTGCTTGTTATATTGTTGATAAAGTTAGTTTAAAGAAAAGAAACAGGAAGTCTTAGGCAGACTATATGACTGTATGCATAGTGTGTTAACCCTGCTAACAGAAAGGAGCTGTTTCCTTTGCTCCATACTAAGATGTGTTGGTGAAGTATCCTGTTCACATTTTTGTTCCTGATTGTTGCTGAATAAACAGCTGTTGTTCCTGCATGCTGGAAGAGTGTCATGTACAATCCGCTGCCAACAGTCGGGAATGCCGGCGGCCACATCCCTGGCTTTCTTGTGGAGTGTACGCTCTTGCGCTCCCGCCTATCTGAATAGAGGGAGTGGGCACAGCTGCAGGGGTGTCAGTGTATGCAGCCACAGCCTGTGATAGCGGCGAGGGACCAGTGGAAGGGTAAGGAATAGGGGGCAATCTGGGGGGTTCACACAGTGGGGTATCCTAAAGGGGATGCCCCGGGGCACCTAGTCGAACGGCCCTGGTTAATTGGTACACATTTAAGGGACTGTAGAGCTACAAACAAATAATACCTCCCACCTTAGCGGCATTCTTCCAGTCACATGAGCAGAAAAGTGTCTGTTTCTTAGATCCAGAGATGCAGTGTACATCTGTCCCAGCATTCCTTGGGCACCTGACCAGATCTCGCTGGAGAAATGTTATGGCTCCTCCCCCATGTCAGTGAGCATTAACTGCAAATGAGAGGCCCTGCCAGACAATGCCTCGCCTTGCACTCTCTGTAGGAGACTCAAACTCAGAAACTGGTAAAGTAAGTTACTGGTGGCCAAGCAGCTGCTGGGGAGAAAGGGTGAGCATTGCTTTTTCTTTATTTTATTAAAATATACTGATTTGGGATGCCCAACTGTGGGAACACCTATCAGTTGCCAATATTCTGATTTTACCAGTGAGCCCATGGCATGTGTCTTGCCAGCAACATCATCTCTTGCATATTTCTAGATCGTACTGCGCCCACATCCACTGTAAATGAAAGGCTGGTGTGGGTGCGCACAGAGAGATGCAGGGGAGCCAGTGAAGCTAGGAGCCTATACAGTTTCTTTAGCCATAAATTAATATGCACAGACGCTGATACCAGCACTAAAAGATTCCAGGACCGGCCTCTGGCTATCCCTCGAGGGAACCACATTTCAGTGTGTGAAACCCCCCAGGGCATCCATACACACTCGCCTTTCCCTGGTCCAATGTTGCTTGCGTGGGTATTTGTCCCGCTGAACTGGCGTAATCCCCTGCATCCCCAGCTTTGTGCGCATGCTCCCCATTATAGTCAATAAGAGACATTTGCCAAAAGATGTAAACATTGTAAACGGCTTTCATTGGCTGGTGCACCGTTGGACCAGAGAGAGGTGAGTTTAACTGGACGTACTGGGTGGTTTCACACAATCGAACAGAACCTGGGAAAGTCAAAATCCCAGGTTTTGTTCCTCTTTAAAGGACAACTATCATTAAACTATTGTATGAGAGGCTACAGAAAAAAAAATGTTTGACTAATAAACATTTTTTTAAAATGTTGGCAGAAATTAAGCAGCCTGCGACTTAAAGTTGACCAGAACCTATTGAAGCCAGTTATGGAGTCTAAAAGACTCCAGGGCTGGCCAGTTCCCCACCCCTGGGGCATCCATGTTTTGGATGCCTTGCTGAGTGATTACCAATTTACTTACATCGCTAGTGATCCTGTGGCACATGCATAACCTGCAGCTGAATCCCCAGCATTTCGTGATGAAGGAGTTCACCAACACCAAGCTGGGGTGGAAATGTGCATCAGCCGGAGGTAGACCGGGGCTGTGTTTCGCTCCCCTCTCTCTATGCCGGAGCTCTGTTTCCAAATAGAGCTGTATGCTGTGCATAGGACATGCGCTGTGGGACCACCGGAAAAGTGAGTTTTTTCTGCAATCCCAGGGGTTTCACATAGTGGGACTTCCCAAAATGGGATGCCCTGGTGACTGGGATGAGAGTTTTGAACCTATTTAAGCACCTATTTTTCTACTTTCCTAGCCACAGTAGTAGTGTGAGGGAGCTTTTCTGTGTCTGATTATGCCTGACTGCAAATTCACTGTCCAGTTTAGCAGGCACAGTGTGGCACAGTGCAGCTCAGCTATGCTTCATCCATTTATTTCAATGCTGTTGACACACGCAAATGGCTGAAATATACGTGTAGTTTTTTTGGCTGTAGACAGGGGCGGGCTGGGGCTAAAAATCAGACGAGGATTGAGCTCAGAGCGGCATAGTAAAAGGCAGCATGAAATGGGTGCCATGATTGGCTGGTGATCTACACATGCGCCATGGGAACTAACGTATGTGTAGGTGTTCGCAGGAGACCATGCTACCTAAGGTATAATCCTTGACTTTAGAAGGAGGGGGATTTTTTTTCGTTATACGATGTACCTTCTCTTTTCATGCCCTGTGACCCACTCGAGCCCGACTGTATGATAAATGGCTCATTTTCACGAATGTGCGGGGTTTTAATCCTTCCTGGAAAGCATTAACAGAAATCCGCTTTAGTAGCACTTACACTTAACACCTCGCTTTATTATCCCCCATTCACAGCACCAAACAAAAGCTCCTGTAAGCATTAACTTAGCGAAGCCTAAAAAAAAGGCAAATTAAAGGAGAACAGCGTTACATCAGCGCATCCATGCCGATCAGCGCAGCCCCATAGCAGGTTCTAATTGCCCATTCATCACCCGCTATAGTCATATATACCGAGCCCATTGTTACAGTGTAATTCTATATTCAAATTGCCATTGTTGGGTGTGTAAATTGTGTATTAAAGAACAAAAATTACAAAAGAGCGCAACAATGATGCATCAAGCAGGGGGCACATTGTAATATGATTTATTGTGTATTTGTATGTTTTTTTTAAGTTCACAGTGATCCTATACCCAGAAAGGGAGCTTATTTCGGTACTTTGCATCCCCAGCGCCCCAATTTTTACTAAAGCCTTTGTACAATATTCATATCAACATGAACTAGATGTAGTCAGCCACATTGCTCCCTGGCCTCCCCCTCCCCTATAGTGCTTTTCAGGGATCATGCATTCAACCCCCACCTTCAGCATAATTTAATGAAAAGCCCAACCCCTTAAACACTAGTGCCCAAATTGTGTAATATTAAAAATATATATAAAAACTTCCGTTAATGAGAGGAGGGGTCACTTATACACCTGAACTGAATAAAATTCAGTTCAGGTGCTTGTGCTTGTGGTTTATTCTCTCATGGTAGAATTAAAAGGTAGAAAATCAAGCCATGCTAGATATTTCTTGATGCTGGGTGTATAAGTGACCCCTCCTCCAGCCATCCAGCAAATTTATATGGATTTTTATCATTGGGACATTTTTCGCGATAGTGCTTCTTTAATATATTTTATGTTTTTGGTCACTTAGTATTCTTTCCTCTGCTGGGCTGCAACTCTGGTCAGGACTCTAGGATACGGGCTCCACCATCTTGCTTAAGGAGCATCACATACTGAGGAGATTTTCCTAATCTTGGTTCTGTACATTATCACAATGAATTTTGAATAAAACAATTCAGATGCAGTTGAAGTTCAGTCTTTCAGCTTTCATGCAGTGGGTTGAACAAAAAGATTGCATACAATGTGAAAATCTAAAGCAGTTTCCCAATCCCTTCATTTTAGGGGCTCATAAGTAATTGGACAAATCAAATAATTGTAAATTAAATGTTTATTTCTAATATTTGGCTGAAAACCGTTTTTTGGCAATGTCTGCCTGAAGTCTTGAGCTCATGCACATCACCAGACATTGCTGTGTTTCCTCCTCTTTAATGCTCTGCCAGGTCTTCACTGTTGTACTTTTCAGTTGCTGTTTGTTTGTGGGCCTTTCTGTCTGGAGTTTAGTCTTTAGCAAGCGAAATGCAGCTCAACTGGGTTGAGATCAGGCAACTGACTTGGCCATTTAAGAATATTCCACTTCTTTGCTTTAATAAACTCCTGGGTAACCTTGGCTTTATGTGTCATGAAACGTTTCTGTATTATGAAATTCTGACCAATCAGTTTGGCGGCATTTGAGCACACAGTATGTCTCTCAATATTCCTGAATAGCTTAGAATTGATCTGGCTGCTTCTGTCCTGCGTCACATAATCAATAAACACTAGTGACCCAGTGCCACTGGCAGCCATTCATGCCCAAGCCATCTCACTGCATCTGCCATGTGTTACACATTATGTGCTATGCTTTGGATCAGGAGCTTTACCACGCATTCGCCATATTTCTTTCTCCCATCATTCTGGTAGAGGTTGGTCTTGGTTTCATCTGTCCAAAGAATGTTCTTCCAAAACTGTGCTGGCTTATTAGATTTTTTTTTTTAGCAAAGTCCAATCTGGCCTTTTTATTCTTGAGGCGTATGAGTGGATTGCAGCGTGCAGTGACCCCCCTGTACTTACATTCATGCCTTCTTCTCTTTATGGTAGATATAGATATTGATACATTGCCGACATCCTGATGAGTGCTGGTCACTTGGTTGGCTGTTGTGAAGGGGTTTTTCCTCACCATGGAATTTATTCTGTGATCATCCACCACTGTTGTCTTTTGTGGGTGTCCAGATCTTTTTGCATTCATGAGTTCTAATGGGTTTCTTCTGTTTTCACAGCTTAAGGATGGCTTGTTTCACCTGCATGCAGAGCTCCTTTGAGCGCATGTTTTCTTCAGAGCAAAAACTTCCAAATGCAAGCAACACACCTCAAATCAAATCTAGGCCTTGTATCTGCTTAATTGAGAATGACATAATGAAGGAATAGCTCACACATGCCCATAAAACAGCCAATTACTTTTGGTCCCTTTTAAAATGGACACGTTAAAGAGCTGAAACTCCTAAACCCTTCATCCAATTTGAATAAACTGAAGGTCTTGACTTTATGTATGTGTCCATTATATAACTATAGCTTGAATATGTTTCAGTAAACAAGTAAAAAAAAACTAAATGTGTGCCAGTGTTTAATATTTATGGACCTAACTGTAAATCTTCTTAATCTGGAGATGGCAAGGTTCTCCCCCTCTTGCTTCATCCCTGGACCTTCAGGGGCTAAAGTATGGAGAACACAGATTAGGAGCCATATAGAGCAGCAGTGTTTGGTCTCGACTAGTGTTCAGAACCTTGTTGGACTCATTGACACCAGCACCAACATCCTATGATGTTCCAAAATGTGATCACACATATTAGATTTAGAAGCTTGTACCAGGCAAGTAGAGGAGAGCGAGGCCCTTCTCAGGGGGGGTCACCAGACAGGAGTTTAAATATAGAAGGTAGGGAGAGGTGCGCGGTCTCTGTCTGGGGAAGGTCACAGTGGATTTGTGCTGGAAGAACCAGGATTTTGCAGTTTGCCTCACACCTTCATGTGGTTGCCTTGCACCAAGGCCTAATATCTCATGGTAACTGACATACACTTTAACTGCTAATTCTGATTGTTAACTTCTCACTTGTTTTTGCACTTTTTGACCTGTATATGTATCAATGGGACTGGCTTCTGGCCTGATATAATCCCATTAATGGACTGGGGTGTATCAAGCTACAGCTGGTGGCATTAATGCAGGACAGACAGGGCAGGTACCTTCAGAAGCTTTTGTTGGATTCTGATGCCTTTGAGCTGCCTCTACTGGACCCTGACTGCAACCTTTTTGAGATGCCCTTTATTGGATGGACTGGATGACTGGATCCTTTGATATGCTTTTATTGCAACCTAATACCACCACTTTTAGGATGCCAACACTGAATGCTGACAATGATTCCTCTGAGATAGAGAAGACAATCTCTGTCTTTTAAATCCCACAGCATGATGCACACATCACATTCCACTGTGAGCTATGTACGTTCCAATATTAGGGTCATGATGATTTAGAAAGTATCATAGCTAAGTACTATTTGGCTTAAATAATGTAACACCATGGCCCACACAGGAGGGAGCTGGCAGGATTTTCAGAATTACTAATTTTGTTTTGTTATAATCTCAAATAGAGGTAAAAAGCACATCCCAAGGTTTTACCTCCCATCCTAATATGCTCTCTCATATGCTTTTATCAGCCCCTTTATGATGCTCTCAATAATCTTGACTGCTAACCCTCTGAGGTGCTTTCAACAGATAGTGGCACCAGCCCCTTCGAGATACTTTCATTGTACCCTGGTGTCAATGCCATTGGGATGCCTCCAGTGCAAGGACTGCAACCCTTCTGAGATGGAAGCCGGGATCGACCCTGATGCTAAAGTTTATGGTACCCCCATTGGATTCCAACCCTAAGCCCCTCTGAGATGCCTCCACTGAATATTGGTACTGGCCCTTGCTTTCATTAGATTCTAATGCCCACATACAGAGGAGACAATCTTGAGTCCTTCCCATCCCACAGCACAATGCACACATCACTGTAAGCATTCCAATGATAGACTCATGACTGCTTTAGAAAGTTGATTACAATAGAAACAATTAAGTAAAATGAATTGATATTTGGCTATAACAATGTAACAGAATGGACCTCTCAGCAGGTATCTGGCAGACTTTTCAGAACAATTTTGTTTTTTATAGCCCCAGCAGGGTGGGTGGGAGGGCATGCCCATCTCAAGGTTTTACTTCTCATCTCAATATATATTGCTCCATGAACTTTGTTGCCTCTGTGGCTTCACCAAATCCTAAGACCTCTCTGAGAATATTCGACTAGATGCTGGTTCAGATCCTGTCAAGAGACTTTCCTCACATCCAGATACTGCCTGTCACAATATCATTCACCTCCTTTTCTTCCCGTAGGGTTCTCACCATATAGAGATGTTATAAATAGCCAGCATACACCCCAGCTAATCAACGTGTAGAAGGATCTGGGCTTCAAAGCCCTTTAATTAGCTTGTGGAATCCCACCTGATTACAGCGGCAGGCTACAGACGATGAATGCTAATGACCTCCGAGCTGCAAGACGGCTACAGCCAGCCTCTGCTTGTCTCGCCGTCTCAGAGCCAGCATATATTTTTTGTCTCATACTGAGCTGCACTGAAAAGCATTCTCTATTAATTTGGGTTTAGAACCTGAAATTCTTAAATGACTAGTCCAACCCAACTGCTGAATTTGGCACAGACAGATGAGCCTAGATGCTCGTTCCTTCATGACACATGCCCGTTAGCTGGGAATTCTGATGAAGATTTACAGAAAACAGAGAGTAGCCATGAACACTATGACCAGCAGAGGGAGCCAAATCTTAAAAAGGTATTTTTGTTGCAGATGTTGGCATTGGTGAGAACATATTAATTCATTAACTCTTTCATTACCCAGGAAAATCTTCTTAATTGACATCCATCCAATATTTTTTATTTTTTTTTTATCATAAGGGCTTTCCAGGAGCATAACATGTAATCAATATCTGCTTATTTTCCTGGCATGGTCAGGATGCCTTTTTGCGGTAAAACTGACGGTTTTTGTGCTGCATTTAATGCATGTGTTTGCATTGCGTTTTGTTAGCTAATCAAGCTATATTGCAAAAATAAACATCGTAGTGGTCCACGCAGCACTCCCAGCCCATTGCACAGAGATAACAGCAATTGAAGCTTATGGTGACACTGTACACTGGCCACCGAGGACTTGGCATGAACAGCGTAACGGAGAGATTGCTCTTGGATCGCAGAAAGCCGTGAGTCAGCTTTTAAAGAGGCCCCACATGAGGGATTTTGGCTATCCTCGCTTTGGACTTTGGCCCCTGGGGCACCCCACTTTGTCCTGCTGTGTGAAACCCCCCAGGCCACCCTATAATTCAACTTAACCTGGTCCTATGGCTAATGCGTGTTCTCTCATCTATACAGTGTGCTCGGCGGCCCAATTTGGGGAGAGGGAATTAGGTGACCCTGGAATCTTACCGTGGGTTTTGTTCCACCTTCAGTCAAAAACAGAAAGTTTAGTAAATTGCTCCCCCTCTTATGTTCAGTGGCATAAGCAGTTTGAGAGGGGTTAACCCTATACAGATGTTGTGGAATGGCATAAAGATTAATCCCTTTTGAATTACATGATGGCGGCCATCTTGCCACACTCCTGATAGTCCTGCTTACACATGAGAATTAGGGGAAGCTGTGCCAGCAGCAATTCATAACAAATTTAGAGAGATATATGCCTCAGAAACAAGGAGAAGCTTGCCTGTCATTTTCCACACATGCAAACACTGAATAAACAGCTAATGTAGTCAAAGAAACTGTGTGAGGAAAGCTGGTACAATGTATCTCTATGGCCACGGCAGCCGTAGAAGCACTCAGTAAGGGGAAACAAAGTATATATGGTATTTTATTCAAAGATGAATCAATACAGCTGAAGACTTACTACTTCTGGCTAGAATTAAGAGATGACTACACAGAGCATTTATTTCGTTTTGAATGAGAGACTCAGTTTTTCGAAATCAGCTTCTTCATGTGCGTGGAAAAATGGCCGCTGCCATGCATATTTAAGAGTGCAGAATCTTTCTGCTATTCCAAACATCTGCATGCTGTTAATCTCTCTCAATAAGCTTATGTAACTGATTGCCACAGAGGAGCTTTAGGGGAGCAATTTACTAAGCTTTAATTTAATTTGACTGGAGTTTCACTTTAAGCTGATAACATTGTAATAGGTAAAGAAAGGGGATGAGATTTCTCTGAACTAGGAGCTTTCAACCGAGGCAGCCATTCCCTTCCAAGGTGTTACTTGGAGGGTGTCCTGGTTCAAAATGGACCTATCACTATCCAGGACATAGGTCTCTTTCCAGGGGCATTCTGATTTGGGATGCCCCAACATGTGAAAAAATCAAAACAAATCGCCACACAACTCTCCTTCCTGCCGTTCCTATACCACATGCGGGCTCTTGACCAATCTTCGCTTTATCCTGTGCATTATAATGTGTGATTCATTCTTTTGTATACGTGTATATTGTTTTACTTTATTAATTAATTCAGACATTTTCTTTTATACAATTGCTTAATTGAATACTAAAGTAGATTTTTTGTATTACTTAAAGTGATCCTATACCCAGAAAGGAAGTTTACTTTGTCACCTTCTATCCCCAGCCCAATGCCCCAAAACAGCCAGTGTTCCTTTTTTTTTAAAAAAAAAAGTCTTTGTCCAACATTAATAAAAACACTAACTGGAAGAGGTATGATGTCTGAATGGCAGCCATGTGCTCATTTATTCAGTTACAACTAAACTGTCACATAATGGCAGTTCGGTTAAAGTACTTCCCAATGCTGAGCTGTGTGTACTGAATGTATCATCACTGGGGGTGGGGCTTCTTGGTTAGGGAGCAATATGGCCTACTACTACAGTTCATGTTGTTTTGAATTTTGGGCAAAGTCTTTAGTAAAAAAAGAAACACGGGCTGTATTGTGGCACTGGGCTGGGGATAGAAGGTGACAACATATACTTCCAATGATCAGTGATCACAAAGGTGCTAATGGTTTATGTCCTATTTTGCTCAGCAATACACACCCATCAGGTGCTCTGATCTCAAAAAGTAAATTCTGATTGGTGAGAAATAGAGATTGAGGAGAGGGGAGGTATCCACTTGCAGCTACTATATTGCCTGCCTTGTATGAACCACACTACCGGGGGGGGGGGGGGGGGGGTAGTACATATACTGCACAGTACAGTACAAACAGAGTAGATGATCTCCACCCACAGAGTCATTTCTATCACACAGTGTGGTGCACTTCATATTGCACTATACGCCATCTGTGAAGCCATTTGCAATCCTATAGTAGGTTAATGACTGCCTAACAATGTAACACAGCAGATTACATTGGAAACCATTTAGATAAATCAACTGACTAGAGCTATAGCAATGTAACTGTCCCCAGAGAGCTGGCAGGCTTTTCAGAATGACTCATTTTGTTATAGTCACAACAAAAGGAAAAGGTATCCCGTCTCAATATTTTAATCTCTTTTCCCAATATATGGCTCAGTGAGCTCTGTTGTCTCGGTACAGAAATCTTTGAAACTATCCAGAAACATATATTTACATAAACAGATACATGCTGATTTGAAACTGACTCTACTTAATAGATGTTTAGATTTGGAGCTGCAATACGACAAGCTTAGCCCCGGAGGCTGCTTATACTGGGCTTCTAAAATCCTGATGTGCACAAAAGTGTATTTACATGTCCACCCCTGTGCGTAATACTTTTTCTCTATCCTAAAATCAGACTGCCCCAACCTGCTAACAAGCTAAAAAATAAAGCAACGTCTATACATTAGACAGAACAGCATTTAGATTCCTAATGTTTTGTTAAGAGGCTTATATGACAGCTTAGATGTATTACCCAAATACAATGGAGCGTGTGGTTACAAGCGCTACGGAGCCAAACAAAGCTTCTGAAATACTGACAATTTAACAGGTCTACTTAACCGGCATCAAACTGTGTTTTACTAAGAAGAGACTATGTTGTGTTACTCTTTTTGTGTTGGCTTCAGATTCAGGGCACGAGTAGCCAGTGTTGCATTGGCCCACAAGAGCATCAGAGGATCTTCTGGTGGGCCCCAGGTACTGACTCAGGGCCACCATAAAATCAGTACTAGGGATCCAACAATAGCACAGGGTTTATGGTCTGCCTGGATTATTCTTTAAGCTAGTTATTTAATTAGTAATTATTGCATTTTATTTTGGGATGGGATTTGTTTGTCTTATAGAGTGAATGTAAAGGTGGAGGAAAGACAAGTTACAGCCTCTGTACCCTGATATCAGCCAGAATAATAACCCACCTCCCTCCCTGCTAGGTAATGGTGAAGCAGCGGACTGGCAGGGCAACCAATTCATCCCTGTCTGCTGCTGCCGCTGCTCGGGCGCACGCGTACACAGACTTACCGGTGCTTCCCAGGGGGTCTGCATGCTGCCTTTAATAGGGGGGGGGTCTGTCCACTGCCTGTAAGAGGGCTCTGTCTGCTGCCTGTAATGACGGGAATGTCACACACTGCCTTTAATGGATGATGCCCCACTGCCTGTAATAGAGGAGATGCTACAACAAACACTGCCTGTAATGGGGTGATTACGGGGGGGGGGGGGGGGGATACTGCACACTGTCCATGATGGGGGGGTCCTGCACACTACCTCTAATGGGGTTATTGGAAGAAAGGTATTGTAGCATACTATTTGGTTCAAAATATTTATTTTCTTGTTTTCCTCCTTCAAACCCTGGGTGCGTTTTATGGGGCCAAAAATACTGTAAGTGTATTTTAACAGAAGAGTATATCCCGATAAGTTTTTCCTCTGGTGGGTCCCAAAAAAGTTTTCCTCTAGTGGGCCCCAAGAATACGTTAATGCGGTAGGACCCAAAAAAGATTTCTTATGGTGAGCCCCAAGAGTGATGTCCTCTGGTGGGTCCCAAGAATTATTTTCTTTGGTGGCCCCCAGGAATTATTTTCTCTGGTTGGACCCATGAATGACTTTCTCTGGTGGGCCCAAAAGCAAATTCTCTCGGTGGACTTAAAGGTGCTCCAGTCCAACACTGTAGGTAACTACTGATGCATAATCCAGAAACAGAGGTGATAAAGATATTGAGAGCTTTAGCAATAATTTATATCACCACCAACAAGCTGGACATTATGTTCAGCATTGCATGAACACCCTTCGTTATGCCTTCAATTCAACTATCACAAGCATGCCATCCAACATGTTCTGTCTTAAACTCTTCATCCATGGAGAGCTACAGTGTTCCATTGTGTTCTACTTGTTATTGATCCAACGTCATGAGGGCTGTCTCTTTCATGCAAGAAGGCTATATTTTTTCACATGGCACACGCAATCCATTTCTCATCAAAACTACCTGTATACTTCGTTCATGCTCTACCACTCTACCAATAGTTCGTCTTGTGCCCTTCGTGAGCCATGAAATCAACAATATCTCTTCTGTGTTCTTAAGCTGTTCAATACTCCATGTTTTTGTAATGCTGATTTATCCATAATCACTATGGTCTAACCTGTTCTCCTCTGTTCTCCTCACCGTTTCACTTTGCGATGCCCTCATCAAGCTTCAGCCTAATCTGTATTGTCATTCATGCAGCACCACCAAAATCCAATTAGCAGTACTGTGATCCTACAGTAGTTATGTAAACCATGTAGTACCATTTGTGATGGTGGGGTGCTCAATCAAAGTGGAAAAGCTACAGAGACAATAAAACACCCAAAGCCCCTAAAAAATGCGTGATGGCCAGATTTTGGCTTGGATTATAAATCAGAGGTGGTCAAAAGGTCATAAACAATCATGTTCCTGACAATCTGGCCTGATCTATCAAGCTTCCACCTAAACTGTATTCTCGTTGATGCAGTACCACCATAATCCATGTCGGATTACTGTGAACCTACAGCATTTGTACAACAGGTGGAAGGACAATCTTGACCCATCCAGTACCAAGGATCAACCATGTAGTGCCATTTATGATGTGGGATGGGGGGGGGGGGCAAAAAATTAGTAAAAGCTAACTGGAAGCAGTATGATGTCTGAATGGCAGCCATATGCTAATTTACTCAGTTACAATTAAACTGTCACATAATGGCAGTTCGGTTTAAGTACTTCCCAATGCTGAGCTGTGTGTACTGAATGTATTATCACTGGGGGCGGGGCTTCTTGGCCAGGGAGCAATATGGCCTACTGCATCCAGTTTGTGTTGTTTTGAATATTGGGCAAAGGAACACAGGCTGTTTTGGGGCACTTGTGGAGATAGAAGTTGACAACATAAACTTCCTTTTTGGGTATAAAATAACTTTGATCATTTAACAATACCATATATATTTAAAGTGCAGGAGGGAGAGGTAGCTCTCTCCCTTATCCCAATACATGGCTCTGCGAGCTCTGTTTTCTCTGTACAGAAATCTTTGAAACTATCCAGAAACATTTATTTTACATAAATAGATGTGTATATGCTGATTTGAAACAGGCTTCTTTAGAGCACTCGACTGGAGATAGAACGTGACAATATAAACTTCATTTTTGGGTATAGGATCACTTTGATCATTTAACAATACCATATATATTTAAAGTGCTAATGCTTTATGTCCTATTTTGCTCAGCTAAACAACCATAAGGTGCCCTCATCAGGTACAAAAAAAGTCTATTTTGCTTAGTGAGAGATAGAGGGGAGGTATCTGCTTGCGGCTACTGTATTGCCTGCCTTGTATGAACCACAATAACAGGGGAGTGGCATAGTACATATACTGCATAGTACAGTACATACAGAGGAGACAATATCGACAGAGTCATTTCTATCACACAGCGATACACACAAAAGCTACAGAGACAAAGTCACGAAAACTAAAGCCGCTAAAAATGTGAGATTCACCAGATTTTGGCTTTGAGTCTTAAGTAGCTACTGTACTGACAAACTGCTTGGATTGTAGATCAGAGGTGGTCAAGAGATACAGTATAGATAATTTTTTATAGGTAGTTCCTAACATCCTATGAAATGAGAAAAGCCTACATAGACAAGTAAAGCTACTAAAACACTCAAAGCCCCTAAACATGTGTGACTGACCAGCTTTTGGTTTTGCATGAGTAGCTGCTGTATTGTACTGACAAACTGCTTGAATTGTGGACCAGAGATATGGAATTTTTTTTCTGGGTAGTTCCTAACATCAATGCAGGACCATGGTCATCCATCCAACATGCCTTTCGACTAACATAAATGTGATTCACCTTGAACTCTTCATCTATGCAGCCCTATGCTTCATCTAATCCTACTTCTGATCTATCCAGCATCACTGTGAGGCATCTTGTGCGCCTAACCTAGACAACACAGCTGTAATTGTTTTGCGATTACCCAGTTCATCCTACATCAACACAATCTGACCTGTTTATCTAATCTGTGCAAAAGTCCTCTTAGTGGCTCAGGCTTAAACCGTAATCAGTACATGGTATCCGCAAGCCTTTTTATAAACAGAGTTCCCTGCTCTGTGCAATCCAACTCACAGTGTCTCTACGATTCATGGATCTCCTAGACTTTGCTGCATGCCTCTATGCACATAGCACTTCATATAGTCTTTGACAGAGCCTCTACATTCGTATCCTTTGGTGTGATTGCTTCCACGTGACACCAATAGCGTTGGGTTCTCATCTATCAACAGCTCCTCCTCCTACAACATCTACTACAGCTCCTTTACCAGATTTCTCTTAAAGAAGCTGGTCCAAACTGATGTAGGTGGACTATACTGTAGGGTCCACACAGCTTCTCCTACTAACCAAATTCCTGCCCTTTCTTTGGTGCTTTACATCCAATCTCTTAATGGGCCAGAACTTTAAATTCCTATTTCCAGTGCTGGAACCCGATTCATTTCTTACCTGTAGATTTAGCAATAAATGCCCCCAGTTAATTATACAGAGTGTGAGTGCTGGGTGCAGTGAAGGTAAATCCAGATAGACATGTGTGGTGTAACAGGAACTGGCTTTACTGAAACATGAGTACAGTAAGTGAAGGTCACCTTTCATGGTAGATAACAGACAAGGAAAATAAGTCACAGAGCGCAGCTCAATGTACAGGAAATGTAATACATTTTGAAAAACATAGCAAGACTACAGACAAGCATTGGTAACAGCGACATCTAGTGTCATAATTGTAAACTGCAGCATCCCCAGCAGAGAACACTCCAGCAATAGAGTTGGAGTGATTTCTATCTCCAACAGTTAGAACACCTCTAGCACCTTTCTTAGCCAGACGAGCAGCTTTCTTGTAGGAATGGCTCAGATATATTTTGTACTGCCACTGTTACATGTCTTGTACTTCTCTATAAAGGGTTTTGGCATTTAGGAGTTCAGCACTGGAGTAGGGTTCCAATGAGTAGAGGCTGGATAAAGGGTTGGATAGTTTAAAAGTGGTGCGTAGGATTGGAGAGGACTACTGTAGAATGGTGTAGACCACATCTTGCTTTTATAAATGGGGATATTAAAAAGGCCTTAACAGGGCTGGGTGGGGTTCACTGGGGCCTAAAATGGTATGTTAGCCCCACAACAGGAAAGGGGGGCCAAACTGGCTATAGGGGTACCGGGGCTATTCCTGGTCGGCCTTGCCACTTTGGGGAGAACTGGGCTGCAGTTTCTATGCAATCATTGCCTTCCTAGTCTTTCCTGAGCCCCCCTGGACCACCCCCCTCTATCCACCCATGCCTATGATCTGTCCTTGCAGTGCTATAGTTTCAGCCTTGGAGTTCACTAGTTGGGAGTGCAAAGATGTTGTGGGCTGGCCAGAAGCCAGTACAACTCTGTCCATAATCATCACTATCTTTGATGGTGGCATTGGTATGAAACCATTTTTGCATAACCCAAGTTACCCTATATTTTCTAAGTTAAAGGGGCTCCCTAGGCAAAGTGCATAAACTTTATTTCAGCAGCTCAGCTCATCATGGCTGCGCTCTCCCTTCCTGTCAGAACGCAGATGCTCCTGAAAGAAACAAGGCAAAGAGTAGTAGCACATGCCCTGAATTCCTTAGCAATAGACCACCAATCATAGAGCTAAGCTGGTGGTCTAAAGCTCTGCATCATCAGAATGTGGACACTAGGAGAAAGGGAGAACAGCCAGGGTGATGAGAATGTCTGTCTGACAGACCGTCTCCATTATGCGGCATCACAGTTCCAAGGGCCACGGCCAATTGCTTCAGAAGATAAATCATAAGGTGAAACTGTAAACCTCAATGCCTCGCCCATTTCTTCTTCAATTTAAAAAATGAAAACAATTTAGAACAGTTCCAAATGTAGCCCAACCCAATGTTCTAACAATTGCCTTTGCCTGCTGTATCTGTTTAAATGTCTCATGGATGTTTTATGTATTTTTCCAAATGAGAACGAGAAAACCCCAAAACATGCTCAATTTACTCATCCTTCCATGTTGCGGAAATGTGCAGACGAGGGTTTGTCGGGCGTCTGCACATTTCCATTTCAAGCGAAATTACCCACATATCACTGGAGCATGGACCTAGTGGATTTAATGCCCCGACTTTCTATTGGACTTCCAAGTGATGGGCATCCTAATTACAGAAGCCCAGGAATACGGAAAGCTGAAGGTTTGAGGTCCCTTTGGCTTTGGTCCACTTTAGGCTTCTGTCAGCTCCCTTTATTTTTTCTCATTGCTGCGGTCTTACAGTTATTTACCAAAGTATATAGAAAGAAATAAATTGACATTACCTTTGTGGCAGCAAAAGCTTCACAACGCTCAAGCAAAGAACGATTTGCTGGCTCAAGCTTGTGCATGACCGGAAAATCAAGAGAAACATCAAAGATGGGCGGGAGGGGCTTGGCGCACAACAATAATTCTCTGAAACAATTCTCAGCTGTTTGAAGTTTCGTCAGAGTGTATTAGGATCAAAACTGTGGAATAATAGAGTGCTATGATCTTCCGCCGCTCTGTTTGTAATCTCCCTCCAAAGGTGAATTCTTGTTTTTATAGAGTGTAAATGCCCTGAGCTTCCGCTCCGATACAACGGTCAAGTTGCGGCATAATGACAGGACGTTCTCAACATGAATACATCGCAACCCAACCAGAAGTCTATGGGGCTCCGGGGACCGCATTCTCCCTTCCAAGCAAATGAACAACTGGTTCATGAATCAATACTTTTCTCTGTCTTGTCTTCTAGATCTAGGAAATGTGAGATCAGAAAGGACGCTCCCATTTCATACCTTCTAACTTTTCAGAGTGGGAAAGAGGGACAATTTTTAAATTATACCATGCCCCCTCATTGAGGGATGGATAGACGATAGGGTGTAACAGTTACAACAATATAAACACTTTAAATAGGCAAATGAATCATTTATTGGTGCAAATTTGCATGTTACATCTCAGAGACAAATAAGAACAGCGAGGGACGGGGGACATGGACTCAATGGAGGAACAGCCCGCCCAAATAAGGGACACTTGGGAGGTATGTCATTTACATATTTTACATATTACGTACAGGGGTGGGCTGGCAGCAGGGCATAGCGGGACCAATCCCGGTAGGCCGCGGTTTGTCCTGCATTTCTGGCTCCCCGTTTACCTTCTGGGGGCTGCTCTGGCTGCTTCCTAGTTCCGCAGCGGGCCAGGTGATAGCAGGAGAGGCCTGGCTTTACGGCGGCTCCGAGCGCTCTGCAGCAGCCTTTGATGTCCGGGCTGCAATACAAGTGAGTGTCATTAGTTCCAGCCGGCCGCTTCTGCCTTCACCTGACAGTAATGTGGAACTGTCAAACCTTGCTGCAGTTTCCCCTTGGCGGTGTTACACTGAGGGACAGTCCAGAGCCAGATTCTGGACAAACTGGCGCGCTGTTCTGTATTTCCCTGCCTGTGCTCTGCTTTGGAGTGGTAAACTGATTGCTGCTTATCATTTATTTGTTTGTTTTTTTATGGGGGGGTTGTAAATTTCTAAATTTCCCGGAGTTTGGCTTGATTGGTGACCAGGGTCGCCTCATTCCCTATCCCTGGGGCATCCCAAACTGTTTTTGTCTACTTTAAAGAGTTTTGGTCCTTTTCTGTGGGGCGTCCAGATTTGGGATGCCCCATTATGTCAAATCCCCAGTAAAAATACCTGACCACTGAACAAAAAGCACATCCCGCCAGCTAGAGGCTGGCGGGATGTGTCTGGCAGCTTGCTTGGCTCCATCCAGCCCTTAGCAAGGAGAACCCATGCATGAGCCACAGGATCGGCGATCAGGTAAGTTTTACTGGCGATCTGAGGGAGTTGTACAAAATGGGGCATCCCAAATCAGGACGCCCCACAGAAAATGACCAAAACCCTTTGAAGTGGCCCAAAAGCCAGGATTTTGACTATCCTGCCAGCGTCTAAGTGCAGCGGCGCATGTGTGAGCCGCAGCCGCAACCCCCGCTTCCCTCTAACAGGGGTCGTGCCCCCACCGGCCATTCACAAATGCATGGCGTGGGCACATGCCCTGCTAGACGGATAGCGGGGATGCGGTTGCAGCTCACGCATACGCCGTTGGACCAGGAAACAAAGTAAGTGAACGGGGTGACCTGGGGGTGGGGGGGGGGGATTCACACAGTGGGGCATCCCGATTTTGGATGCCCCAGGAGAAGGAAAGGAATGGCCGGGAATCTTATAGATTCCCGGGCCAATCCCGCTCAGTTATATATATATATTTTTTTTTTTATGTGGCGTTGACTCACTTTACCGGGCCGAGCACAGTACAGCAGGGCCAGTCTGACCAACAAGTCCAGGGCCGTTTTTTGGTCCCAGTCCGCCCCTGATTACGTATATATGCTCATCATCCTGAATTACGTTCCAATGTCTGGGAAACAACTCTGGACAAAATCATTTCTTGCTGAAGTTTAGAGGGGGTCATTTACGAACGTTTCGCCAGCATTCGACAAGTGTGCAATTTACCAAGTGAAACTTCGAATGTTCCGCTGGTGGAACTGAATTTTCTTCTACTTCAGTTTGGCTTAGCGCATGCTGGCAAGCACTTTTTCAATTGCCACCTTTTCATGGCTAATACCATAGGAATCAATGTTATTTATGGAGAGATTGTCACTTTTTTAGCAACTTATTTTTCGAGTGTGAACATTAGAAAGTTTTCAGTATGTGTAAAACAACTATTAATAATGTTTTTACATGAATTTTCTATTTTCAAATAAACTTTTATTCATAAGCTTTTCAAACAACCCAGACACTCCCAAGATACCCCACATATATTCTGAGACCCCTCTAATGTTGGTATATGCTATAAAATTGGGTTTTCAGCAAGATTTTGAGGCTGATTCACTACTAACGTCAGGTATTGGCAGATGAGTGTCTGTATAGCGGTGCATAGAGTGACCGCTAGTAAACGCTGTAAGCGGGTATCGGGCGCTGTAACAGAGCGCCTCGGTCTCTGTAGTAACCTGGCCGGCATTGATGAAGGTCATGTGTATTGGGCGCTCTAACAACAGTACAGCACTGCAGCGAGCGAGAGGTAGCGCCATCTCAGCGACCGACATGCAGCGCTCAACACCAAACAAAAAACTACACACACACACAGCGGCGGCGCTCTAAATCTGGGCGCTGTAGCATAGAGCGCATGTCCCTTTGTGTGATTAAAGTCTGTTTTGAACACATATCCACCAGTAACAAAGTGAAAACACATTCAATTACATAGTTTTAACACTGAAACATTAACACTTTAGTTCCAGACCTGTAAATACAATTCTGCCTAAAAATATAAATAAAAAAAAAAAATTAAAAGTGTTTGTTTGCAGCCAGGAGAGGTCACACAATGATTTGAGCAAAAAAAAAAAGAGCGACACTGAGCGAAAGGTTAATATCTGGCTCTCCTGAACCTAAAGCGGCGAAGCTATATACTGAGCCGCCTGAATTAATACATGTGACACTACATGGCGCTGTTAGAGGCACTCACCAGATTCGCTTTCTTAAATGTGGTTTTGCGTACAGCGCCCGGTATTCACCAGACGCTGCCTGCCGATACTAAGCAATACCTGGCGCTATACCTTCTAAAATAACCTCCTTTATGTTTTTTGCTAAAGAATTCTGCCACATCAGTCACTAGCGTATCGCCGCCATTATCCGAGCCACTTTGTACTGTACTGGTGACTTCCACCAGAAAATTGCAGCGCAAACACAGTAAAATGCATTGCGAAAGTCTGTGTTCACTGGTGTTCACTGCATTAAGCCTCTATCCAGGAAATGTCACCTAATTCTCTGTGCTTCAGTGACATTTGTGGGGAAGGACATCATTCAGATCTTACACAAAAGTCCTTGTTAGGCTGTAAGTAGGGTTATCCTCTCTTAAATGACAGCGGTATCTGACGAGGGGAAATTGAAGTTATAGTAAAGGTGAGCTCCTAATTGTTGTCCCATTGCCTCTGCTACACGTTGCACTGTCCCAAACATCAATCTGTTTTCAAAAAGACCCCGTAGTTCCTACGTTTTTTTGTAAAAGTATTAGAGCATTGAAGATGCAGAGAAAAAATTTGAAGAAACAGTGGGTGTGGCAATAGCGATGTGGTGTAAGCACACTGTGTGCTTTACATATGTCATAGTAAAAAAATAAGTGCATTGTTGTGCCTACTGCCGGCACATAGTGTGACCAGAAAAAGGGGGTGAGAGACGCTGCAGGCTAAGAGCATCTCCAGCCTGCCAGCACATAGTGTGACCAGAGAGGTGGGAGGAGAGCAGGGTTTTATAGCTGCAGAGAGAGGCAGCCAAACAGGATGTTCTGGGGAGGGGGCTTCTGTTCTCCATCTATTAAAGGTTGATTGAAGGACCAGATCTGCGGGGTGGAGACTGAAAGCTGAATGAGGAAGTGATTTCCTCACTATGTAGATAGACAGAGCAGGGAGAGTGCTGGAGGGACTCAATGTAAGGTAAGCTACTGATATTTATTTTTTAACATTTGACTTGTCAATCACTTTAAAGTAAATCTGAAAAGTTTTGGTCTGTGTTTTCCTCCATGATGTGAGTGAGTGAATTATCTAACTGTTAATTCTCCTGATGCCAAATTTGGAGAATTTATCTACAATTTTATCCCAGTTATTTTTTGCATCATGTTATACCTTTTTCCTGTCCCCTTACCAAAGTAATTATCTTAGGGCCTTATTTATGATATGCGCCTTTTAGCATCATTGTTGTGGCTATAGCGCCAGCTTTGGAGCGTTGGCATTCCAGTCTTATCTGGCGCTATGCTGTGTAGATAGCAGATTGTTGCCCTTAGGTATTGGCCGGCCTATGTCAGTGCCTGTTGGACCCGCCGGTCCATTATCCCAGCGCCAGTGAGCGCCACTTTGTACTGACGTAATTCCGGCGCTCCCCAGCATATTTATGAATATTTTCCTCCTTGAAATCTTTGGTGCTGTATTTTCCCAGTGTTGGCCGGCGTTTCATCATCAAGAAATCACTGCTGGGCACAAACTTCACAATGCGTTTCGGCTGCGTTTTAGTTGTTCTAATTACACATTGTTAAGCAAAATAAATAAATAAATAATTTTAATAACACCCCAAAAACATTTTTGCGTTTCCATTACTGACAAGTCCCAATGCAAGTTCTGCACAAATAAATATGTAATATTAACTATAAGCATTAAACACTTCAGTACAGTTCTGCCTATTGTGCTCTATGGGATCATCTGGTGCTGCTTCAACCAGAGCCCCCGATGCTGCATCCTTTTTGGTGCTAGTACTAAATAAATGCCTAGCTGGCGGGTCTACTTCTCTCATCCTCAATTACCAGAAAAAAAACAAATACCAGCACCGCTAGGCCAGTGGCCAGCAAAGTAAAAAAAAATAAATAAATACCCACCAGGTGGCAACATTTAAGAGGAACATTGGACTTCCAAGACTCCAGGGCCATCTGAGTTCCACTCCTTGAGGCATCCTGATTTGGGATGCCCTGCTATGTAAAACACCCCAGGGGCCCCGTTTCACTCACCTTGTCCCAGAGCCCTCACCATGTCTCATGGCCACTAGCCATGCACTCACTCATGCCCAGCCTTTCTAAATTGCGGCTAAGAGGCGAGCGGGGATGCAGCTGGCTGCGCACTCGGCTCCCTTCTGCACCGCTTGGTTGCTTAGCCATCCAGACGGCTGTCAACAGAGTTGAAGAAAGCTGAGTGAAAGCAGGCGCACTGATTGGTTGAACGGGCTGCTCAGCTCGCTCATTCCCGCCCGAGTCTGCGTTGTGGGAGCGGCAGGAAGGTGAGTGACCTAGGGGCATACACACAGCGAATTGAGATGCCCCCACTGAGAGGAGCAACACCCCGAAAATTAAAAATCATATGTGTTGTTCCTCTGTAAGCGCAAGTGATTCTGTATGAGAAAAATGGCAACTAACTTTTTTATAGCATTTTTTTGTGTATTGTGGTATGCTCATTATTTGGTGAAGCCAGTGTGATTTGCAGTGCGCGGATGTGGTATGGATTGTAACCTGCATCTCAGTGAGCTTTTTTCTAATAACACACCCAAAAAAATGTTTTTCGCCACCTTTTTCCCCCAAAATGACCTGTACCATTGTTGCAGAATGTCAGTGCTGGGTGCAGCAGCGTCAAATCCAGATAGACATTAGTGGTGTAACAGGAACTTGCTTTACTGGAGCATGAATGCAGTAAGAGTATGTCACCTTACATGGTGACTAGAACACAGACAGAAAGAGAAAACCAGAGAGCAACTAGAAGGGCAGGAAATAACAGCAGTAAATTACATAGAAGCTCTACAGTTGCTCATTGGTCACAGCGCCATCTAGTGTCAAAACCTGCAATAGCTGCAAACTGCAATAGACCTAACAAAAGTCATTAAAGTGGACCAAAACCCAGCTCGATTGGCCCCGGAATCCAAAATCTGGATGCCCTGCTGTGTGAACCCCCCAGGTCACCACGTACACTTACCTTGCTTCCCGGTCCAACAGCGCATGCTCTTGCCACGTCACCACAATCCCTCTAGCAGGGCACGTGCCCGCACCAGGCATTTGTGAATGGCCGGTGCAGGCACACTCCCTGTTAGAGGGAGGCAGGGGATGCGGCCACCAGCTCGCTCTGAGCCGCTGGTCTTAGAAGCTGGCTTAGATGGCGTGACGTCAGCGGATCTTAGCGCGCTGATTGGATGACCGGTTGCGCAGGACCGGGAAGAGGTGGGTGTTTCACACAGCGGGGAAAAGGACCAAAACACAGGATAGTCAAAATCATGGGTTTTGATGCACTTTAATCACTTTCAAAGACAAGCTGTAAGCTGTTGCAAAAGCATTACATCTCCGGCAACCATCACCAAATATTTAGCATGACCCCCCACTGCCTGACCCATGTTCCTCTCCTTTCCTGCAACGCAGGGTAGACGCTGTAGCAGGGCTCCAATATGTGCTATTCCTTTCAATTTAATTCCTGCAGAACCACAGATAAAAGTGGTCTAACATCCACTATGTTCATTAGTGCTCTCAGTGGAGTCAGTGGTAAGCCACAGTGGTCTCGCAGCTGTCTGTGATAACAGCAGAGCATATACATGACTCAAAGCGGCATCATGGCATGGTCTTTCCAGCTGAGCCACAACCCAGAAATTAAGGGGAAGAAAGCTGCTTCACTTAGAATACATAGACATACAGATGTAGCAATTGTTAACTGACACATCACATCTCAAGTAATTGGATTATCTCAGCACAGAAGCCATTGAAAAGCTTTTAAGATGCACCAAGTAGAGTTTGGAAAGCCGCATCTGTATAATCTGAGATTTTGAGTTGCTTTGAAGTGGATTATTTTCTATTTTTCTCAAGAGAGGTAAAGTGTGAGGAAGTTAGTGTGTGTGTGGACAGGAACTTTATCTCAACACCATTGAGGATTTTGTTCTATATGTCTTTATTTCACTTGCAGCACAGAAGCATTGCAGGACATCCAAGCTATTTGGGCCACCCAACTCCCCAGCGCCTTTATGTCAGCCAGCTCCCTCCATGTGCAAGGTTGCTGCTGTTCTCTTGCAGGTAAGACCACTTTCACCAGCAAGTTGGGCAAGGCCCTCAAGGTTCAGGTTCGGGGTTAACTTTGAATAAAAGTAAAATTTAAATCAATGGGGACCTGAAGTTTGGGGGATGGCTGCGGCGGGGGGAGGTGCAGAGTGTGCACTGCCTAAACTCACCTTTGCCCGATCCTCTTCTGTCAGCTGCGTTTGAAAGATGCCCACCAGGCTCCAGTGAGTAAGTACACTTCTAGTGTCAGCACTAGGAGTGTCCTCACTCATGGGAGCCCTGGTGCTAACAGTGTCCTCACTCATGGAAGCAAGCATCTATCTTTTTGTAGCCCCTGCCCGAGCCAGTTTCAAATGTTGTTGCGGCCGCCGCTCCTCAGCACTCTCAGGACGAGGATCTGGCAGAGGTGAGTTGATGGGTTGCACAGCAGCCCAGCTTTTCCATGTTAAGACCAGACGCCGGCTGGCTGAAGTCCATGTTCGGGTTTGGGAACCCACTCTCGCAAGGTTCGGGTTCGCCCATCTCTAATCACCTCCAATTCTCCTAGGTTAACTTTTTTATGAGCAAAGTGTAGAGCAATGTTTCCCAACCCTCTCCTCGGGAGCTACCAGCAGCTCATGTTCTGTGGATCTCTACATAAGGGTTGATTCCACAGCATGAGTATTTTATTACTCACATTTTTGTGAGAAAACGCTTTTTCTCATGATTCTTTACCTCAGTACAATTTAGCACCATATTTAGAAGTGCAATTAAATTAAAAAAGAATGTGCAATGCTAAATATGGTGATGAATTGCGCCAAGGGAAAAACCTTCTCTAAAAAAATGGTGCTGAATCAACCCTATAGCTGGCTCTATAACTGTGAGCAATAATTACAGTTTTGACCTGTGCGTCTGTGTGGAGATCTGCAATCCCTGGCCTGTTGGTGGTCTTGGACAATAAGGAGGCCATCCAGGATAGTAAGAAAATGATACGCTGCTTTTGTTCTTTTTCTCCCAGCGAGAAGACCATCAGTGGGGAACAGTGGGGACCTGGGATTTGACCCTCCCCCCACTAGCCTATGGCATCACTTCTAAGCCCCACAATATGCTTTCCAGCTGGACAGTAGGTTTGTTTCAGTACTGAGGCTATTGCAGGGCAGCTGTGAATACGGCTACTCTTAAAGTGATGGTACTGAAGCTTTAGCATTGTAGCAGCAGAAAATGAGGCAGGGTTGGGTATGGCCCCCCTACAGTCATGATGCTACAGGTATAGAATTGTGAGCAGAACATGAGCTAGGGTTTCCTGACTGTTGGGGTACAATGAGGCTGAGTAGAGGGGGCGGGGGAGGCTAGGGAGGCACAGATTACATGGAGGTGTTAGAAGCTGCCCAATACAGTGTGGCCTACCGGATTTTTTCCTGGGTCTCCCTAAGGCAAGTCTGCTTCTGGAAGGAAGATTATTTTCAGTCCACTTTAAGCGACAAAATCTTAGCAAGGAAGGCCTGAGTTACTGCCAATCTGCCATTAAATTATAGGGAACGTTCAGGTAAGGTAAAGGAATTGTTCACCTGACTAGTTTCCACCCTGCATCACACCCACTCCATTCATTACAGTGGAGGGGACAGTGCCATGGCGGGGTTATGGGGGTCTGCTTCGCCATGCCCTCTGCATTGCAATGAATAAGGGTGCGCATGCAGGACATAAACTATTCACGCCCCCTGGCCACCATCAGGGACTGGAGAGGACAGATCTGCACTGGATAAGAAGTGAGTATATATGAGTTTTTTAAACAATTTATATTAAAAATTATTTGTTTAAAAGTATTCCATTAGTGCAGTATTATTTCCCTTATGGTTTTGTCTAAAGAGTGAGTATAGCTGTTTTTTTATTTTTGGCGGGACAATCCCATACCTCCCAACTTTTGAGAGTGAGAAAGAGGGACACGCCCCCAACCCCCCCACCCCCTTTGAGAGCTAAATAGGAGATAAGATGTAACAGTTACAACAATAGAAACATTTTGAATAGGCAAATTAAACATTTATTGATGCTGATCCGCATGTTACACCTCAAAGAGGGACAAATGAGAACAACAAGGGACAGGGGGACATAGACTTAAAAGAGGGGCAGTCCCTCAAATCAGGGACAGTTGGGAATTCAATATGGTGCAACGGCCTCACATGTGCACAACCAGGGCCGGATTAAGTGTGGTGGAGGCTCCTGGGCACAAAATATGGTGGAGGTCCCAGATGCATATTTTTTCCCTTAAAATAATTGTCCAGCTGGAACATCAGATTGAGTCCCTTGTGCAACCCTTGTGCGGGTGCGTGCTGCTCAGGAACTCTTGCTTTGCCATTCTGGGGGGTGGGGGGGTAGTATAGTCGCCCAGCTGGTCCAGCAGAAAACTGGATTGAGCTGCCGGCGGCTGTACTTGGTGGCTTATGTGCAGTGACAGCTCTGCACCCATCACTGTAGCGTTTTTGATGGCGGCTTACCTGCTCCAGACTCTCCATCCTGCCCTGTGGCGCCTTTGGCTGCAGGTTTGCAAAAACATAGAAAGGCTTGTCTAGGCACACCAGCTTTGTTGCTGGCTCAGTGGCTCATCAGACCTCCCAGACCATCAGCCTCCCAGACCAGACCATAACCAAAAGGTTGGTGGAGGCCCCCTTTACAGGTCAAGTGGTGGAGGCCCGGAGGCACGCGCCTCATAATCCGGCCCTATGCGCAACAGTTTGCTGTCCCTCATCTGATGGAACTCTGCTAGGAAAAGCTGGGTATACCTCTAATGCAGGGCCTTTTGTCCCTGTGGACCGGCGAATAGTAAATTAGGATCTGGGTGAGATTTAAAGTAACATTTGCATAGAACATATATACTTGCAGACGCCGCTGCGTTGACAGGACCAGCCGCTGCGCCCATCCATCCGCCGCGCGCCATATCCTGTCCACTCTCCGTTCCCTGGGGTGGGTTATGGTCCTCATCACTCATATCCCTCCACTGCCGAGACGGAAGACATAACGGCGCATTGTTTATTCCGCCCGCTGCAATGGGTCGCTCTCGGTAAACTTGATGGAGAATTATGAACTTTCTAGAAATTTATGGGTGACATGGAAACAGCGTTGTGTGCAGCAGAGGCTTCAGCCTGGATATATTTACACAGGAAATAGATTTATACTCCTACAAATCCCTTTGGAGTTTGTCAGCGTTGAACAAAAAAAAAGACATACAACCGCTGCTGGCCCGGGAGGTTTCTCAAATTCAATTTTATAATTTTAAGTATGTCACACACCCCGCTTCAAGACATTCATTACACTTGGGTATACTGACCTGTAGATGGCGATCTTGCAGAGATGATAACAAAAAAAGGTCAGACCCTCCCGGCCCATAAATACCTGGGACCTCCCACTCATTCCCCAGTTTTCCATCTCTGCAGAGGCGAGCAAGTCAGAAGATGTCTCCTCCTTGCAGGTAGCCGGGATGACTCCCGGCCACTTTTTATTCTTCTATTTCTGCCCGGATCCCCTTGTTTAATATTCCCTGCCTCCCAGCCTAGGCTGCTGATCCAGGCAAAGGTAGTTGGCACCCCTGGTGCTTAGGAGCCGTGAGACCCCATAACAAGGGGTAGGCGGCTATCCAAGTTGATGATCCCGGTTTGGGATTCCCCGTCCCTTGGCCCTTCCCTGGCATGGATTCCCCCTCTCCCAGGTACCCTTATGGATTCCTGTCGTGTGTGTGTGTGTGTGTGTGTGTGGCCTGAAACGCGGCTTTTCATGTCCCGGCTTCAGGCCGGGAGAGACGGGGGAGGGGCGGGGCGGGCGCGACTTGCGAACTGCACCGGCCCGCCCTCCCTCCTCCTACTGCACACTGCGCGTCGTTACCTGCGGTACCGAAGGTCGGGTGAGGGGCCTGATGGCCATCACTGTCATTTGTTATTATCTTCTATACATTTAGCATCTTCTGAGTGTGTGCTTGTGTTCTTGTGTTCCAGGTGGACCATTGATCATATTAAAGGGGGCTTCTCCCGGTCCAGGTCCCTGGTTAATTTTTAGCTGGCTTAAAATCCTCCCACTCGGGACTTAAAGGGGCATCCCGGGTTGCATTATTGTGTAATTCCCAAAAATAAAAAAAGCATTGTACACATTTTATTGTATATACTATATATAGTACTAAAAAATCACCATATGGAGGCTTCCCTGGATACTGGGCTTGTGCCCCCCTCGGGGCAATCCAGGCTGTGTTTGAGGTGTTGGGGTATCCCTTTTGGGGGATGATGTATTTCTATGTGTACCCTGTGCGCAGCGGGCTATTATGCGGCAGACCGGATCTCAGGCGTCTGGTTCTGCTCCGCCGGTCTCCTCCCCGTCTCCCCCTTGCCTGACACGTGCGTGTGATGTGGTCATTAGCGGGGAGTCACAATCTGAGGTGTGTGCCAGATTGGCCAATCTTGAAAAATTGTTTTCTAGTGCCGTCGCCAAAAAGGCAACGGCAAAGAGGAAACATTTGTATTCGGCTGCGCAGGCCTTTGATAGGGAGGAATTTGACTCCCTGAATTGGTCTGATTGCTCCCCGCGTGAGGAAGGGGAGCTGTATGAGAGGTCTGATGACTCAGACGATCAGCAGTTTGTGGGCGCTGATACCGAGCAGGGCCAGGGGGATTCCTCGGATACATCCAGGGTCCTGGCTCAGGTGTTTGAGGTCCTGGCTATTTCTCCCCCCGAGGCGGCTCCTCCGCTGAAGGGGGAGTTCTTTGAAGAGACGAAGCCCCGCTTGGAATTTCCTTATCAAAAGCATTTTGATGGTATCATTCGCTAGGAATGGGAGAGGCCGACTCGGCTTCCGGATGTCCCACCGGGTTGGGACAAGAAATATCCCTTTCGTCTCCCCCCGAGGTGGATGCTCCTGTTTTGGGGTCCTCCATTCTCCGGAGTGCACTACCCTCAAGGATGGTGAAGATAAACGCATTGACCAGATGGCTTGTCATGGTTTTGCCAGTGTTGGATCGGCCTTGCGGCCGGTTTGTGCTTCTGCACTTGTATTGGTAGCTGCCAGGTCAGTTGTTAGAGGATTATTGACCTCTTCCGGGCTTGACCCAGCTAGTGAGGAGTTTGCCGACCTTAAGCGCTGTGAGTTATTTTTGTCCTTCGTGCTGTTCGCCCTGGATGACACATTGGTGATGTGTAGCAGAGCTACAGCCCTGCTTGTGGCTATCCACCGGTCGGTTTGGTTACGTCAGTGGGCGGCTGATTTTGTGTCCAAAAAGTCACTCACGGCCCTTCCCTTTGTGGGATTGCGGCTCTTTGGAGAAAAATTGGATTCGGTGGCCAAGGGAGGTAGGTTACCTCAGCGTAAGAAGCAGCGTCGCCCTTTTCGGGGGGCGGCTTCCTTCTCTCAGTCCTTTCGTGGGGCTAGAGTTGGCAGGGGTTTGGCCTTCCCTTCGTCCAGAGGTGATTCCTGCCTAGGGGCAGGGGTCGGGCCCATCCAGGACACAGTTGGGGCTCCAAGCCTAGAGGCGCTGCCAAGTCGGCTCAGCAATGAGGGGGGACGGTTGCAACTCTTCTCCCAGGTCTGGGTACAGGAGGTCTCGGGCAGGTGGATTCAGGAAGTGGTGTCTTCCGGTTACAAGCTGGAGTTCGAGTTCCGGCCCACTCCCAGATTCTTCAGGTCCCGGGTGCCGTCAGATCCTCTGGCTGCCCAGGGGCTTCGGGCGGCAGTAGCAAGTCTCGCGGACATGGTTGTCATCTGTCCGGTGCCCCTTTCAGACCGGGGCCTGGGCTTCTATTCCAATTTGTTCACGGTGCCCAAGAAGGACGGTTCCGTTCGTCCTATTCTGGATCTGAAGTTGCTCAACAGGTTTGTCCGTCCCCGGAAGTTCCGTATGGAAACTCTGCACTCAGCCATCCATTCACTCCGTCAGGGGGACTTCATGACGTCCATAGACATCAAGGATGCTTACCTGCATATTCCAATATTTCTGGCACACCAAAGATTCCTCAGGTTTGTCGTGGACAATCGGCATTTTCAGTTTGTGGCTCTTCCGTTTGGCCTTACCTCGGCTCCAAGGGTTTTTACCAAGGTGTTGGCAGGAGTGATGGCCATCCTCAGAGCCAGGGGTATCCGCATTGTGCCCTATGCCCTAGTCAAGCGCAGATGGATACCAAGTCCTGCCTCACTCCCTCCAGGGTGGTGGAGTTCCTGGGAATCTTGCTGGATACTCCTCAGGCCAGAGTGTTTCTCCCCCGAGCCAAGGTTCTTCTGATTCAGGAATTGACGCAGCGTCTCCTATCCATCCCCTGCCCGTCCATCCGGCTAGGGATGCGACTGGTGGGATTGATGGTGGTGGGCGGTTCCCTTTGCACAGTTTCACACAAGGACGCTCCAGCTCCATCTCTTGGCGGCTTGGGGCGGGTCCCCGCTGTCATTGGATCAGTCTTTTCTGATGTCCCCCCGGGTGCGGCGTTCCCTTCGGTGGTGGCTGAAACCAAGCAATCTGATGAGGGGCAGATCCTTTCTGACCCCTCGTTGGGAGACGGTCACCACGGACGCCAGCCTGTCAGGTTGGGGGGGATTTTGGAAGGATCTTCAGTTTCAGGGTCTGTGGGGGCCTCTGGAGGCTCACGATCCCATCAATGTTCTGGAGTTGAGAGCCATCAGGTTGGTTCTGGCTCACTTGACTCATCAGTTGCGGGGCCTACCGGTTCAAGTTCGGTCGGACAATCGGACGGCGGTCTCCTACATAAATCACCAGGGAGGGACTCGCAGCAGGCGTGCCCTCAGGGAAGTGTCTTTGATCCTGGCGGTGTACATTCCGGGAGTGGAGAACACGGAGGCGGACTCCCTGAGCAGGGGGTCGTCTTGCCGGGGGGGAATGGTCGCTCAGCCCCAAGGTCTTTCGGTCGCTTTGCCACTGGTAAGGGACTCCGGAGGTGGACCTCTTTGCCTCTCGTCACAATCACAAGCTTCCTGCATTTGTGTCTCTCTCACGGGATCCGCTGGCTCTGGCAGCGGATGCCATGTCTTTGAACTGGAGGGATCTGGGTTTTCTGTACCTGTTCCCTCCGTTTCCCATGGTGGGCAGAGTGGTGCGCAAGCTGGCCCTAGAGGGCACGTCAGCAATCCTGGTGGCTCCAAGGTGGCCAAGACAGGTTTGGTTCGCAGACGTGGTAAGGTTGGCAGAGGATCAGTTAGACCTGCCCCTTCTGCCAGATCTGCTCACTCAGGGTCCACTACTCTACCCCAATTTACCAACACTGGCTTTGACGGCGTAGTTGCTGAAACCTCAATCTTGAGGGAGGAAGGTCTTTCTGATGCTGTCATTCAGACTCTGGTTAGGGCTAGAAAGCTATTATAGGACTTGGAGGTCTTATATTGATTGGTGTGAGGTCAGGGCCTTGCCTCGCAGGGCGTTTTCTATCCCTAGGGTTTTGGAATTTCTGCAACATGGTCTGGACCAAGGTTTGCAGCTTAGTACGCTGAAGGGTTTCTGCCCTGGCGGTTTTCTTTCAAAAGTCTTTTGCTCTTCATCCTCTGGTTAAGACCTTATTCCAGGGGGTTACGCATGTGCGGCCTCCTAGGAAGCCTTTGCTCCCAGTTTGGGATTTGAATTTGGTTTTGTCTGCCTTGCAGGGTCCTCCTTTTGAACCTTTGCAGGATATTGCACTCTCTACGCTTACTCAAAAGGTTGTTTTTCTGGTTGCCATCACTTCCGTTCGACGTGTTTCGGAGTTGGCAGCCTTGTCTATTAAGGCTCCTTACTTTGAGAGGCATCAGGACAAGGTTGTTTTCCGCTTCAAACCAGATTTCCTTCCTAAGGTGGTCTCTGCTAAGGTTGTTTTCCGCTTCAAACCAGATTTCCTTCCTAAGGTGGTCTCTGCTTTTCATTTGAATCAGGATATTGTTCTTCCCTCCTTGTGTCCTAAGCCCAGCAATGACAAGGAGAGGGTTTTGCATTCTTTGGATGTGGTTCGCTGTGTGAAGCACTATTTGGTGGCTACTTCTCCTTTTCGTAGGACTGACGCCCTTTTTGTGGTGCCCTCTGGGCCTAGGAAAGGTTTGGCTCCCGCCAAGTCTTCCATTAGTAACTGGATTCGCCAGGCCATTGTTTGGGCCTATTCTGCTAAGGGAAAGATTTCCCCTTTTCGTGTTACTGCTCATTCTACTCGTGCGGTTGGGGCATCCTGGGCTTTTCAGCACCAGGCTTCTATTGAGCAGGTTTGTAAGGCTGCTACTTGGTCTTTGGTTCACATTTTTTCCAAGATTTACAAGGTTCATGTTCGGGCCTCAGCAGATGCTGTTTTTGGCCGCAAAGTTCTGCAAGCTGCAGTGGTTTAAGTTTGTTCCTTGTTTTTTGGATCCCCGCCCTTTATGGACACTGCTATTGGATGTCCCAAGTGTAATGAATGTCTTGAAGCGGGGTGTGTGACATACTTATTAATACCATTTTGTGAATACTCACCTGTAAAATGGGTATTATAAGTATGTCACACACCCCGCTTCACCCTGCCCTTTTGTATTCTGGATCCTTTATATGGTGAACCTTAGTTAGTTTTTATTGGCTTTCCTGGTCCCTTGATCTTACTGCTATCTTTACTACTGGGGAATGAGTGGGAGGTCCCAGGTATTTATGGGCCGGGAGGGTCTGACCTTTTTTTGTTATCATCTCTGCAAGATCGCCATCTACAAGTCAGTATACCCAAGTGTAATGAATGTCTTGAAGCGGGGTGTGTGACATACTTATAATACCCATTTTACAGGTGAGTATTCACAAAATGGTATTTTGTAAGACCTACATAGAAATTCATTCAATTTATTAAAGCAGGACTAAACTTTGTGCTAGGTAGGGTCCAGGTCAACAAGGAGCCTAAACTGCCTACTACTTTTGTCTATAAAGACTGAATTTAGGAGATACCCACAGGGCCGATGGCAAACCAGGCAATTGCCTTGGGCATCTATCAACTTTTCTGGGTCAGAAAGAGGGACATTTGTTAAATTAGGCCACGCCGCATCATGAGGGATGGATAGGAGATGGGGTGTAACAGTTACAACAATAGAAACACATTTAATAGGCAAATGAATCATTTATTGATGCAGATCTGCATGTTACACTGCGAAGAGGGACAAAGGAGAACAACGAACAAGGGACATGGACTCAAATGGGGGACATTCCCTCTAAATGTGGGACACTTGGGAGGTTCACCGTAGGGAACCCTAGGCAACAGAGGCCTAGTATGATGTCTCTGGTTGGGGATGTGACTGATTTTTTTTAGAACTTGTTACATTTTGCCCAAGGCCACATTTTGTCTAAAGACCCCTCTGGATACTTGTCATGGAGCTTTGTATGACTGGGGGCAAGAATCAGATGCATACTGCAGTTCTAGACGCCTCCTGTTGGCGGTTTCCGCTATGACATTGATCAGAGCTCTGACCGAAAGTGAACGTATCTCTCAAATAGTAGAGTAAATGCTGGTTTACTGCCCTCCCTGGCACAGGCTCAAAAGCGGACCAAAACCCTTGTAACCACGTGCCTACATGGGATGCCCTGCTGTGTGAACCCCCCTCCCCCGGTTTCCAGTATCCTCAGGGGTTTATATTGTCAGGCACTGTACAGGGGTTGAATCATTCTGTTCTCATGTCCTCAGTCGCGCGGGTCAGTTTATTTTCACAGCACATAATTTTTCGGCTTCATTTCATTTTCTCTAAGTGCGTAATTATGGTTTTCTGTGCCGCCATACTCGTAGATTGCGATTAAATGGAAACACACTCAAAACTTTGCTATCATTATGCTTCACCCGGAATGTGTTCATGTCCTTAAAGAGGAACAAATACCTCCCTAGTCTATAAGACTCTAGGGCCTGTGGGCTCCCTTTTTATGGTGCGCCTGGAATTGGGTTGCATACAAACATGGAGGGATGCAGGCAGGGGTAGACTGCAGATAAAAAACGGCCCGGGACTTTTTGAGGCACAGCGGCCCAGCTGCATTGTTCCTGGCCTGGTACAGTATCTTAATGTCACTTTTTGTTCCATAACATGCACCCAGGGTTTAAAGGACAAAAATAAGAAAGAAAATATTGTGAACCAAATGGTGTGCTTAAATCCCCTCATTAAAGACAGTGTGCAGAATCACCCCATTACAGATAGTGATCGGTACCCCTTATTACAGAGAGTGAGGGGCATCCCACAAAGGCATGTTGCGGAATCTTCCATTATGGGCAGTGAGGATATCCCCCTTTATAGCCAGTGAGTGACATCCCTACATTAAAGGCAGTGGTGGCATCGCTCAGTACAGCCAGTGGGGGCATCCCTCAGTACAGCCAGTGGGGGCATCCCTCAATACAGCCAGTGGGAGCATCCCTCAGTACAGCCAGTGGGGGCATCCCTCAATACAGCCAGTGGGAGCATCCCTCAGTACAGCCAGTGGGGGCATCCCTCAGTACAGCCAGTGGGGGCATCCCTCAGTACAGCCAGTGGGGGCATCCCTCAGTACAGCCAGTGGGGGCATCCCTCAGTACAGCCAGTGGGGGCATCCCTCAGTACAGCCAGTGGGGGCATCCCTCAGTACAGCCAGTGGGGGCATCCCTCAGTACAGCCTGTGGGAGCATCCCTCAGTACAGCCAGTGGGGGCATCCCTCAATACAGCCAGTGGGGGCATCCCTCAATACAGCCAGTGGGGGCATCCCTCAGTAGATCCAGTGGGGGCATCCCTCAGTAGATCCAGTGGGGGCATCCCTCAGTACAGCCAGCGGGGGCTTTCCTCAGTACAGCCAGCGGGGGCATCCCTCAGTACAGCCAGTGGGAGCATCCCTTAGTACAGCCAGTGGGAGCATCCCTCAGTATAGCCAGTGGGGACATCCCTGAGTACAGCCAGTGGGGGCATCCCTCAGTACAGCCAGCGGGGGCTTTCCTCAGTACAGCCAGCGGGGGCATCCCTCAGTACAGCCAGTGGGAGCATCCCTTAGTACAGCCAGTGGGAGCATCCCTCAGTACAGCCAGTGGGGACATCCCTGAGTACAGCCAGTGGGGGCATCCCTCAGTACAGCCAGTGGGCACGGGCAGGCCAGTCCGCCCCTGGATGCAGGAGAGGCAGCTGTTGACTTCACATGTGCTGTGAGACTAAGTATGTATAACAGGCGGGGTGTCCCGCAGCGGGATTCCCCCCGTGGGTGGGTATTTAACTAGACCTAGATTCTTATAGAAGCTGCTGTTTCACTGAAGCCTCTAATTTCTAAACTTCCACCCTTGGTCTTCCTGGTGTCAATCAATTTAACCCTTTTAATGTCAGCTACATGAAATTCATTCATTTATTCAGTTTATTAAAGCGGGACTAAACTTTGAGCTAGGTAGGGTCCAAGTCCACAAAGAGCCTACTACTTTTGTCCATTAAGACTCTTTGTGAACTGGTCCTTGAGACCCCTATACCAGATCACAAGGCACAAAGGGCTGGCAAGTCACCTTGGGCAAGTGGGCGCCTTGCCATTAACCCTTGGACCGATTACCTGCCTCCCCAAAGCTCTGGTAGGGCACAGGGAGGGCTGGTAGCCTTCAGTGCTTGGGACCAGCCCAACTGGCCCCTGATTTTTTTTTTACTTTTTAAGGGTTTAAGGTTTGATTGTGCACAAAGGACCTTATTTATGATGTGCGTCTATTAGCAACAGTTTAGTGGCTATAGTGCCAGCTTCGTAGCGTTGGCATACCCGTCTTATCTGGCGCTGTGCTGTGTACTACATTGCTGCTAGCAGGCGCTACTCAGAATGCTACTAATTAGCTTTGATTGTTGCCCTTAGGTATTGGCCGGCCCATGTCAGTGCCTGCTGGACCCACTGCCCGATTATCCCAGCACCAGTGAGGGACACTTTGTACTGTCTTTTATATGGTGCTCCCCTGCATATCTATACATTTTTTCATCCTTGAAATTTCGCTGTATTTTTCAAGCACTGGTCGGCGTTTCATCATTACAGTTACAAGAAATCACTGCTGGGGACAAAAGGGACATACTCTACAGTGTGTTTATGCTGCATTTTAGTTGTTGGTGCCCAAATTACACATTGTTAAGAAGAATAAGCCGTTAAAATTAAAAATTCAATTTTGACACAAAAAAAAAAAAAACATTGGCCCATCCTGCGTTTCCATTATTGACAAGTCCCAATGCAAGTTCTGTACAAATAAATGTATATTATTAATTATAAGCATTAAACACTCCAATCCAGTTCTGCCCATTGTGCTCTATGGGATCTTGTGCTACAGCGGCAGGTTTCATCTGCTTCAACCAGAGCGCCCGGAGCTGCATCATTTTCTGTGCTAGTGTTAAATAAGACGTGTTGACGTTAGCGTTTTTTCTGTTAAATCCCACGCTGAGTGTCGCGGAGGCCAAAAGAGTGGTGCTGTGTAGTGCTGAGGCTTCTTAAACAAGGCTCATAGTGATTTATTTTATTTGAAAAGTGCTCTTTTCAGTTTGGGGGGGGTCCTACTGGGCAGGAATAGGTGTCTACCGATGTGGTATTGCTGTAACCATGAGAAATGGGGATTTTATACGCAATATGGTTTTCATAAAAAACTTATTTTTTTTTTATTTAAAAAAAAGTGTTATATTTTAGGACAACTGTAGACATAAGGGAAAATCTTGCATTCAAAAAGGCCTCCTGCAACTCTCCATTAAATCCCAGCAAGATTTTTTTTAATGTTGTTGCAGCTGCTGATCCTAGGGGCTGCTTGTGTAATAGAATTATAGCGGGTAAATCTCATTAAAGCAGGTAAAAACCCTTGCGCCTGGGCCCTGGAATCTAAGATTCCAGACCCAGCCACTAGCCTACCCCCGGGGCATCCTACAATGGAATCCTCGCTGTGTGAACCCCCCCGGGGAGTTGGTAATCTGATCCATCTCCATCCACTTTAATGTCCTGTTCATTTAATCCAACCTTAAAAAGGTTGGTAAAAAACGCAGCCAAAAAATTGAGATGCCCCACTATGCATCAGTGTCCCATAAGCCGAGAAACAGGGCCAGTTATAACTCCTCCCAGAGCACATCCGATTGGCTGGGCGTGGCCATGTGGGACATAGAATGTGGAAGTGAAGGATCAGCCCCCCCCCCCCCCCATTCCCCATTTCTGCAGACAAGTGCCAGTGTCTAATACTCTTCTGCTGCCCAGCTTAAGAGGCAGCCGTGTCCAAGAGGTTTTATTTAGACTGGCCAATCCCTTTAATTTCTGACAAAGTTTTCATTGTGTGACCCGCTCCTGTTTGAGCCATGGCCTGCTTTTGACCACGAGGGAGCACTTGCCGAGATTATCAGGAAAATCTAAGAACAAAATGATGCGTTTGAAGGGTTAATTAGCACTAGGGCGTCTTAATGTTGCCTAATGTTATCCTTTGGGCAACATGGGCATACGTACCATAGAGGCAGGGGAGGTAGCTGCTACTGGGCCTGTGGCAGAAGGAGGCCCAATGCAAGCCACCTTCCCCCACCTTGCAGCACCCATAGGGCCACCCAGTGTGGTCAATATCTGGCATTGCCATTGCAGAATGCCAGTGAAACCTATGGCTCTTACCACTGCCACTCCATGCAGACGGTGCACGCTTGTGATGGAGAGGTGACTCACACATCGCAGAAAGCTGTAAGCTATGACCATTCCTAATAGCAGGCAGGTGTCTCTAATGTAGTGTAAAGTAACATTCACACCTGCCCGTTGCAACTGCGGCCTGCATTTTGCCGTTTTGCGTTTTATTTGCGTTTAGATTCGCACCAGAGTGTTATAATATCCCTGTCCCAGGGGATGCATTTGCAGCCAGGACATAGCAGGCAGGAACTCTCAGTGTTGCTGCATCTGAATTGTGGCAGCACCCTGGACACAAAATGGACTAAACTATGCTCCAGTGCCGCCATTCGGTATCAGTAAGGGCAGTATATCTGCTCTTTATCCGGGAGTGGGGGGGCGCTATGAGTTTTGCTATGGGACCCTCTGAAACCTATGTACGCCCCAGTTCACCAGGACGTATGTACTGTATGGCCCAGATGAGCGGCGGTGCATTGTTCTTGACGGCTATGTCTCCTGGACCATCTTAGCATGACTCTCTGCTGTTCTTCAGGTAAACAGTCTGAGCTGGGACTGATTAAATGACGTCAATTAGTTCCTTGCTGTTTGCAGCTGCTTTTCATGTCTTGCCTGCATTTGTTTCTTGCTCGCATGCTGGATATATTCACTACGTCACAGGTATTTACTGAGAACTGTCGGCAATTGTAAAAAACGGGATCTCTGATAAATGAAGTCTGTGAAGGTTCCCATTCATGAATGTCAAGGTGTACTTGTAGTAATAGGTCAGGGCGACTGGACTGTAATTTTCACTAGACATTTGGCTAGTTATTCATCTGGCTTGCTCTGTTCAGAACAGGAAACTGTGAGTGCTATTTTAGTACAGTACACAATGATGATGTTAAAGGGAAAACCCCCCTTTTGTCAGGTTTTTGGTGTTCTTGCCTTGTTGGTTTCCTCTTCCGGAATGTAAAATAATCATTTGTGTTAGGATTGTGCCCCCAGACCTGATTAACATGCTGTTTCCAAGTTTCTTATATTCCTGTGGCCCTGTGTGCTGCTACAGTGCAGGGCCATCTGGACCTGCGCTGGAAAGGTCAGTAAGTCCTCTGGCCATTTTTTTGTTTTTGACTATTGGTCCACTTTAACCACTTGTGAACTGGTAAGGGGTGCAAAGCAGCTATTAAACAACTTCAAAGGGTGGAGGGTTGTCAAAGCGGATGAAAATGCAACTTTGGGTCCACCGCTCATTGTTTGGCCCGAGCAGGCGGGCACTGCTGTTGGATCGGCTTTGGCACGGTTTAAAAAAAAAAAAGGCTTTTCCACTCCCGAAGTCACGCCCTGCTGCACGTTTGAGAGCCCATTGGCTCTCTCAAAAGTGCTGCTGTGACGAGGGTGCAGTCGGGATAAGGACTAGTCAGCCTGAGGGACTATATAGACTCTTCTCTACTTCATACCTCCCAACTGTTCCTGATTTCCCTCATTTGAGTCCATTTCCCTGATTGTTCTTATTTGTCCCACTTTGAGGTGTAATATGCAAATCTGCATCAATAAATGATTGATTTGCCTATTCCAAGTGTTTATATTGTTGTAACTGTTACACCTTATCTCTGATTCATCCCTTAATGAGGGTCCCCTCTTTCCCAACCTGAAAAAGTTGGAAGGAATGCTACTTATTTTTATTTGTAACATTCGCATAACAAGCAAGGCGCAGTATACAACTAATCAGTGGTAGATATTCCACTATTATTGGAACCCTAATTAGAATATGTTCATTGTGTTTGGTTATTTGAGGTGGCGGCGGCAGTTTGTGTGCCAGAACAGGCGGTGTTCACACCTCATCCCTTGTAATGTCCTCCTCCCGCTTCCCTCGCCTTTAATAAGCTGCGGCAAAGTTTGTTGCAACGAGTTAGTAATTGTAGGGAACAGAAATCACAGGCTTGCCGAATGGTTAAACCAATTACGGGCGTCCGGGCGGATTCTCACAGGAAGGTTTCATTAATGTGGCGAACCAGCGCAAAACAAAATAAAATGATCAGTTTTAATGTACGTGCATTCGGGTTCCCAAGGCTTTATTGTCTCCTGCTTTCGAAAACAAAATCTTTCTCCGGCTTAAAGGAGACGTCGGGTGTAAAGGGAGCACATTATACGTTGCACAGAAATGAAAAGTAGTAAGCTCAAAGCAGACCTACTCCATCCCTTGCAACTCACAGGGTCACAAAACTAACCTGACCTACCATCTAATGCCTGCATTAGAGATACTCAACTTTACCTAACAGAGTCAGTGGGGGACAGAAAATAGATACAGACACAAGTGGAATCCACAGCTCCTCCGGTTGGAGACATGATTCAATGAGTCCACCATCATAAAGGGCTTAAAGCTCAACAAAACCTAGTGTGGATGTCCCTGGAATTCCAGCCACTGGCCTTCACCTGGGTTAAGATGCCCCACTGTGTGCAACCCTCACGGGATGCAGAAAAACTCACCTGTTTTCTGTCTCCCTTGCCAATGTAAATATCAGGTGGTCGCATCCCCACCCTCTGATGGTGATGCGACCGTTTGAGATCCCGATTGCTGTAAACAGAACTGTTTGCTTAACATTTTATATGTGCAGCAAATTGCTCTGATTGTATTAGAACGCACACATGTGCCGAAGGACTGGGAAGAGGTGAGTTTGTATGGGCGATCTGGGGGGTTTCACACAGCTGGGAATCCCAAATAGGTATGCTCGGGTGTAAAGGAACAAAACCTGGGATAGTCAAAATCCCGGGTTTTGTTCTGATTTAATGCCTAAATATCTAGGGATCTTTAGAAGCATCTAAAGCTGGGATGCAACAGGGGGTGATTGTCAAAAGGGAACTACATTCATTTCTAGTAAAGGTCCCTTTTAAAACCTATTAAGATTGATTTAAAATCCGAAATGTGGACCAAAAGCAGACCCAGACTCTATGTCCAGCTAAAACCATTCCCTAGAAGGGGACAAATTGGTAAGGGGAGGCCCACATTGTTACTCCTCCACCTTATTTAGCAAATGTGTGCTCACTTTGCATCATTTAGAGGAACAAAGCAGCATTTGTCTTGGCTTTGAGTCTTTAGTTGTCTAGTTGCATCCAACTGAGTTAAAAGGCAGAAAAAGATTACTTGACAGGGCCCCATGCACCAGGGCTCCATCACATTTAGTTACGCCACTGAAACCCTTCCAAAATTAGCATGCCTGTAGTGTGAGGTCCCTAGAGAGCACAGCTAGGCCAGTCAGTAGAGCATGAGACTGAGGATCTCAGGATCGTGGGTTTCAGCCTCACGTTGGGCACTATCCCTTAGTAACAGGCTGATATAGCTCTGCTGGGAGAGCTTTAGTCTGATGGTAAGAAGGTCTATGGTCTGTTCCCCAGGTCTCTGCAGCCTCCATTAAATCCTGGGGTCCCGCAACATTCATAATGATCAGCAGAGAGCTCTGCAATGCCGCAACATCCCCCCTCTGCATGCTCTGCTCACCTGTCAGATCTAATGGTGGAGACGCGCAGAGCAGAGGTATGGTGTTGCTGGCAATGTAAAGCACTCTGATTGAAGACTTGGATTTACATTCCTGGCATGTTGATTTGGGCACAGTAGGATCACAGTGCAAGCAAGTGACAGGTGGGATTATTATCATTGCCACTAAAAAAAAAGATGGAAACTGTTACTTTTTGGTATGGATGTGGTTGCTCTAACCTACATTTTTTATGACAATCCGGTCTACTGTCAAGTGTGGTCAGCATTAGCCCTTTAAGTGCCAAGCATGTAGAATCTACATGCTCGCTTCTGCAACGTGACCTCCACTCCAAAGTGACCCCTCCCTTTAGGAACCAAAAAATAAATAATGGTTACCAGAAGGTCCAGCTCCAGTGCCAGGGGTCTCCTCTTCCCTTGATGGACCTCCAATCAATGGGTCGAGGTCTATAGCGGAGCAGAGAACACATATTCTCTGCCACGCATGCCATATCCCTCCCCAACGCAGGGAGGGGCCTTCTATACCGGCAAGTGAGGGGAAGCCAGCTCAATTAACCAGTATAAATAGGCCCCTCCCTGCAGCGGATGTGAGAAGCAAAACTCCCAGAGTGATCAGCGGATGTTGGCAGCGGCCAATCAATTTCAGTTTGCGATAATAGCGAGGAGGTAAGTAGTAAAAAAATGTTTTAATTATTAAAGGACCTTGAAAGTGTGTGTTTTTTTACATTTAACCCTTTGTGAACTGGTTAGGGGTCCTTTAGACCCCTATACCAGTTCACAAGGCAGGAGGGGCTTGCAAGTCACTTGACAAAACCCCCCTGCCCCATTATCTGCATCCTCAAAGCTCAGAAGTGCAGAAGAGCCTGGTGGACTGTATAGGCTATGTGTGCTGGCAGCCAGGGGCCAGCCACTCGTCTCTGATCTACCAGCCCCCATAGCTGGTGCCCGGGCTGATTTTGCTGGAGAGATGGGACCCCACACAATTATTTGGCTGCCACATTCACGTGGTAGCTGGCAGGTCAGCGGGTGGCCAGCCTTGGAGTCTAAATTTGTGCTGGACACAATGCCCCATAGACTTCTTTAGGGTGGTGTTCTGGTTTAACAGGCAACAGAGTTATACAATCTATAGGAAGGCTGGCAGTTAAAAGGGTTAAAGGGTAAGTCAAAGTTTGTGACCTCAGATTAGAATGTTTAAGGCTCCCATGCGCGCTCTCTTTCTCCCGCAGCACCTGCATAAAAAGTAGAACGACGTGTGGAAGTTGCCCAATCAATGGGTACCTCTTGTTTCCATGTATGGATGTGTTCATATATATGAATAGGAGTGCTCTGGACACAGGCCACACCCAACCACCAGCTAGTCTTCTCATACCGGCACTGCGAGAGAGCGACCAGTGAGTGGCAGGTATTTAAGGGAGTCTCGTGCCTTCTGGTACATTCTGATCTGAGGTCTTTAGGAAACATACACAAGAGGACTTTCTCTTTAAATCAGAGTAACCAGGTCCACTAATGTTGAAGTTGCAGCAGACTGTTCTTTTGTGTGCTGTCCCTTATAATGTGAGAAATAAAAGATCCTGAGTCAGCACAGAGTCAGGAAGTCTGACAGTTGTGGCTCTCGCTGTCTCTCTGTCAGAAAATCTTCTTTTTCTTCCCTGTCACTTTCAGACTTACTTACCAAACTTGTCATTCTAATCAAGTACTCGCAGCTGAGTCATAGAAAGGCAAACTTTTTATCACTTTTCTCTTTCTACCTGTGTTCTTAAGATTTAAAGGAAAACTCCCTTTTTGTAATTTTTTTGTTGAGCTACTGTTTTCCTCTTCTGGGATGTAAAATAAAAAGTGTGTTAATATTGTGCCCCCAGATCTGTGATTTACTATCAGAACGCTGCTTTCAAGTTATTTTAGTTCTGTGGCTCTATGATACTAAAGTGTGCATGGATGCTCATGTGCTGTGGGAGTGCCAGCGAACCCAGGGGGATTCACACAGAGGGGAATTGCCCATATGGCCTTCCAATTTCTACTCCCTGTGGTACACCACTGTGTGAACCCCCAATAAATCATCGCACCCCCTCACTTAACCTTGTTTCAATGACACCTGCACAAGTCAGGGCCTTGCTATACCTTTAGCTAGATGCATACCCGGGATCTGGGCACGCCCCCAGCTAGAGATGAGTGAGGATGACACCAATGGCCCGCTCTGCACCATTCAGCTTTCTAGCTGCTGTGTTGTTACAGCATCTTGCAGAACTGAATAGAGCTGAGCAGCTGGCTCACGTAAGGGTACAGTGGCTTCCTATCTGCTGCACACTCTGCATTGAGTTAAACGGCTCCCCTTACCCACCACAGGCCACCCGCCAGGTGCCGTAATTTATTCTTTTAAACAAAAAGTTTCCACTGATCTGACCTCGCCTTTGGGGGGCCCCTAGCAGGTGGGGGCCCAAGGCATTTGCTTGATTTCCATGGTAAACCATTGCCTACAAGGTTATGACGTAAGTGACAAGGCATGATCACAGACTATTTCCAAAATAACCAGTTTAAGCACGATCCAGTTGTATTTCATCCCACCTAAATGTGAAAGTGGTAGGGATGGTCAGGAGAGACCGTGATCTGATGAACCATGAGCAGGTGCCATCCTGTGCATACACTTAACATGGCTTGTTGGCGTATACTCCAAAATATAAGAGTAGTGTATACAGTAAGAATGGGGGATTTCACGGAGAGTGATATAGGAAGGGCGCATTCATTTGGCTGAATATTTTGGTAAAATAGATTTTCTAAAATAATGGTATGTTTGTCATTGGTGGAAACTTAGATTAGATGTATTGGGAACCTTGCTAGGATGTGGGACTGTTGGGGAGGGCTATAAATAAGGGACCCACTATATAAAGAGTGGCAAGCCATTCACCTTGTGTATGAATGTGGGGATTGTTACATATGAATTTAGGGGTGTGGTGGAAAGACATACGAGTGGAGACAGTTGGTATTCTAATTGTTCAAGAAAACCTTCATTAGGCTATTTCAAATAAAAAGAATTCTGAACCTATTCATTGTGGCCTGCGACCAGGTTCCAATTCATTAAAGTGTCCCACGCTTGTCGGAAGGTTGAGCAACCCTGCTCTACAACGTAGTTAAACTGATCAATGATTAGTGTTCCTAGCATAAAAGCTTGACTGTTGCACATGATTGCAGTCCAAATGTGCTCATGGGTACCACTGGAGCATGTCTTGGTGTCAGTCCAAAGAGGGAAGCTTGAGTTCAAGAGTAGGGATAGGCAAATCCCCCAAAGTTCGAGTCTGGCAGGTTCAGGCGAACCTTGAATAAATGTCCGGGTTCGGAAAATTGAACCTGGTCCCCATTGAAATCAATGGGGTCCCAAACTTTGGGGTGTGACTCTGGCCGGAAGGGGAAGCACAGAGTGTGCAGCAGCAAGCTTGCTGCTGTAACTCACTTCTGCCTGTGATCCTCTCTCTCTCAGTGGCTGCTCCGCCACTGCTAAGGACCGCGGTTTGAGATGAGTGCACCAATAGGTGAAGCAGGTTGATGGACTGCTCAGTGTGTCCAGGCCAGACGCCGAAGTCGAACACAGACCTCTGGCTGAAGTCCGGGTTTGGGAAACCGAACTCTCAAAGTTCAGTACAAACCCGAACTTTGCACTTCGGGTTCGCCCATCTCTAGAAAGAGACTGACCCATAATGAAATGGAAATGGCACTCAGAATCACTCAGAAACAAAGGCTTTCAGGAAATACAATGTTTATTCGGTCGACCAGGGGCCTGCTACTTCGATTGCCACTGCCCAAATTACTGGCTCTTTTGCTTGCTTAAATACAGTTTTAGACAGCTTAAATGACCATTCTGATTGGATGCATGGACACATGTCAGACGTCCATTGGATATTTCAAATATATACAGATTCACATATATGGATGGTATAGTTCAGACATGAAGAACATATGTTTCTCATTACGCAGACATAACATTCTTGGTAATTGTTAAACCTATAAGGAGGGAGGGGTGAAAACCCCTCCACACACTGAGAATGTAAGAGATAGCATAGAGGTCGCTAGAACTAAATAATTAATACTAATTATAACATTTCATTTTCCACCTCAATCTGGCCAAGGTATGGCAAGGTCATGACTCGTGGCTAGTATCTAGCTTAAACCAAACCTTATTTGGGCTATCACAATATTCAGCAGTGTTTGTTGTATTGTTGTATTTTTTGTATTGCCGCTGGTCAGCATTCTTCATTACAGTTACAAGAAGTAACTGTTTCGGATGCATTTTAGTTGTTGGTGTCCAAATTACACATTGTTAAGCCAAGAAGCAATTAAAATCAATTTTATTAACACAAAAAAAAACATTTTGGCCCATCTAGGTCCTACGTTTCAATTGTGGACAAGTCCCAATGCAAGTTCTGTAAAAATAAATGTGTTTAATATAACTATAAGCATTAAACACTTTAATCCAGTTCTGCCCATTGTGCTCTATAGGATCTTGAGCTACAGCACCAGGTTTCATCTAGTTCTGCTTCAACCAGAGTGCCTGGCGCTGCATTATTTTTCGGCGCTATGGGTAAATAAGACACCTTTTCAGTTAAATCTGACACTGAGTGTCGCTGTGGCCAAAAAAGTGGTGTTGTGTGGCCATGACGCTTCTTAAATAAGGCTCTTAAACGTAATTTTTACAGTATAGAGGGACAAAACAAGGGGGCACAACCTGAAGCTAGTCGGAGAGAGTAGTAGATGCTTTGAACCAGTGGCGGACTTGGGCCGAAAATCAGTTCTGGATTTTACCAGGGGCTATAGCATCGGGAACTGGTGTCCCTTGGCTTGTGGGTACAGTGAATGAGATGGAGACTAAGGGGACAGGGATTGAATGTGGGTGTTAAAAGTAGCAGCCCAACTGTCCCCAAAGCAGTGCGGCCCACTGAGTATTTTCTCGGGTCTGGCCAGTCTGCCCCTGCTTGGAACAAACTTCCAGCAGAGATTGTTGAAAAATCATCAGTAAGTGAATTTAAACATGCCTGGGATAAGCACACATCTATCCTAAGATAAAGAGTACATGCAGTATACACATCAAAGCAGACTAGATGGACCGTATGGTCTCCTTCTGTCCTCAATCTTCTATGATTCTAGGTTTCTAAGCTGCCTGCCAGTTTGATCGCTACCCCCACCCACTCTCTTTACTGGTCAGCCAATCGCTTGCCCATCCATCTGCCCACTGAGTTTACTGGGGCGAGGGGTGTCAATTGGTTGGTTGAGTCAGTAGGAAGGGGTGCTATGCCCACCTTTGTTTTGTCCTTTAAAGTGACCAAACTGGCTGATTCCCTAACACCATTGCATCCCAATTTGGGATGCCCCACTAGAATCATCAGCATACCCACATTGCAAGCAATCCCATGACACATGCACCGGCTTCCTGTAGTTTCGCCCAGGGCACCTTCCATCCTAAGGCTGGCCCTGACTGTACCTCTGCTAAGGAAGTTGCATCAGAAGAAATCTTCTCAATTTTCATGGCAGTATGGGAATTGGGCCTCCTCCAATTAGTCACATTTTCTGCTTCATAAAACAAATGGACATTGGCATGACAGGCAAGCAACAGCAGAGAACAAACACCTCTAACCATTGCTAGAAGAACACAAGCTGGTCGCAGCGTTATGGTCTAGGGCAGAGGTTTCCAACCTTTTTTTCAAGTACCACTTTACTTACAATAATAGCAAATACTACCTGGGTGGAGCGTGTGGGTTGCCAGTCACCTAAAAACCCCAGTAAAACTGAACAATGAAAACAACAGCCATTCATAGTAAATTTTGGAGCAAATCAGGTTTGCATCAGATCAGCTTGGAGTACAGGTCAGTTTGCAGTCTTGATGAGTACCACCTGATAGAATTTCAACAACCAGTGGTACTAGTACTACTGGTTGGGAACCCCTGGTCTAGGGCATGGGTTCCTGACCATTGGAACTAGTACCACTGGTAATACTCGAGAGCCTATCAGTGGTGCAGACTGACCTGTATCCCAACCCAATCTGCTGCTATATATACTTCAGTTAAATGTCTGTTTTGTGTGTTTCTTATCACAGTTTAGGTGACTTGACAGCCCACAAGCACCACTCAAATGGTACTTGATATCATTGGAAAGTGGTACGTGATAAAAAAAGGTCGGGAACCCCTGATCTAGGCCTGTGTTCCCCAACCCTCTCATTGAGAGACACCAACAGACCATGTTTTGCAGAGCTCCACACAGTTGCACTGGAGAAAACTCCACCAGCAATATTAAGGAGAACCTGCAATATGGGCACCCTACAGTATTTCTCTTCGTACAGGCCTCGTTTAATTATTCTATTTCTCAGTAAATGCTTTTATAGCACAGAATAAAATCTGGGATTCGAATAGCTTCATATCTGGGCTTTTCAATAGATAACATATTTTCTCGCCCAGGATTTGCAGACAGCGCTGGGTTGGACGTGGGAGCTGAGAAAAATATGGTCTAAATTTGGCAGGTCCCCATAACAACAGACTGTGAGGCAGAATCAGAAGTGTAGAGGAAGCTAATAGAACACTGTAATTTACTCCTATGCTATAAGTGGCTCTCATGGAAAAGGCAAAGAGGATGCATAGCAGCCAATCAGAATTCACCTCTCCATATCCAGGCCACTTGGAGTTGATGAACACTGAAATCTGGTTAATACAGGTTATTAGACATTAACACTCCATAGCTATGGACAAACAAGCATGATTAATGCATCAAAAGTTTGTGTCTTTCAGAACAACTTCTGCCCAGGGACGCCGCCTGCTGGCTGCACCCCAAACAATGCATATATATATATATATATATATTATATAGAATAGTGACAGGCGAACCTGAACCGCAAAGTTTGGGATCTTATCTAAATTTGTGCGTTTCGAGCTCAGCAACCGCCCTGAACACGGTAAAGTTGATGGGCTGTTCATCCATCCACTTCACCTAAAGGATGTAGCAGCCGAAGCTGCTCTAAAACTCACCTGAGCCCCCACGATCCCCTTTCTGTCAATGGTGGCGTCAGTGTGACAGCTGGCTCGGACCGTGGACCATTTCTGACGCCGTGGCCGACGCTGAGAGGACGTTGGTCGTGGAGCGCACTTCCTGCTGCACACTCTGTCCCCTCCCGATCCCTTCTATGCCCTGCCCCGTGTCTGGCTTCTGCCAATTACTTCTGGCTGTCAGTGCAGTGGTGGTGATCTGGGTGGGACACAGTGATTGGCAGTGAATGGAGGTAAGTAGAAAAGATATGACCTTTTTTGCTTGTGTGTTTTTTTTTTTTACTTTTAACAATTTGTGAACTGGTAAGGGGTCCTTGAGACCCCCTGCACCAGTGCATATGGCAGAAGGAGCTGACAAGTCACCTGCCAGCAAGCAGACTTACTATTAATTCCCCGCCCCCCATTGCCTGCATCTCCAAAGCCCAGTGGATTGTAGAAGAGCCCGTGGCTCATGAGGGCTATACAGGCTGGTAGCTTCCGCGACCTGGTTTACCAGCCCCCATAACTGGTGCCCAGGCTGGTTTTACTAGGAAGGAGGGAAGTCATTTTGTTTGTTTTATTACATTTTTAAGGATTTTAACCATTGAAAGTTGAAAAAAAATTGTGGGTTTCCCCCCTCGAGGTTGCTATGATAACAGTTAAACATGCTATACAGACATACATATGGCTAAAAAAACTTGGTTTACATTTACATACAAATGGTCACAATATCCGGATCGTGTTTAAAGACCCTCGCGCATTTCGCGTGTTTGCATCCTCACTCAGGGCAATGATTTGAAATGGTGCCCCCCTGACCTGCTGCACCCGGGGCACATGCCCCCCAGTTCCCCGCTAGCTATGTCCCTGGTTGTGTAAAGAAGTGATGAGAACAGTTAGGGGTGCACTGATCTTGATGAGACCTAGGAGAATTTCCTATGGGCCACACTGCTATGGAGCCTGTTGGGCTGCTGCTTAATACACCCCTATCTGATTTTCTAGTCTCCCTTTCCAGTACTCTGTTGCTGGCCCCACTCTCTGACCCTAATACCCTTGCCATATTATCTGCCCCCCATAATACTATCCAGTTGGTCATATCCACCCCTGTTCATGACCTGTCCCTACAATGCTATAGCCTCAGCCTTAGAGGGTACTTGGGCTCAGCGGGAATGTCAAGGGACAGTCAAGGACTGGCTGGGCCAATTAAATCCCAGGCCAATTTTGGGTCCCAGCCCGCCACTGAGAACCGTTGTACCTGGTGACTGAAGGTTGCTGTGGTAGTACTTCCGAAAGTCTTTATAGATAGCCCGTCCACAAGAAGTAACTGTTTCGGATGCATTTTAGTTGTTGGTGTCCAAATTACACATTGTTAAGCCAAAGAAGCAATTAAAATCAATTTTAATAACACAAAAAAAAAGTTGGTCATATCCAACCCTGTTCATGACCTGTCCCTACAATGCTATAGCCTCAGCCTTAGAGGGTACTTGGGCTCAGCGGGAATGTCAAGGGACAGTCAAGGACTGGCTGGGCCAATTAAATCCCAGGCCAATTTTGGGTCCCAGCCCGCCACTGAGAACCGTTGTACCTGGTGACTGAAGGTTGCTGTGGTAGTACTTCTGAAAGCCTTCGTAGATACCCGTCCACCCACATATATGGTTGGTGGTTGGGGGGGGGGGGGGGGGAGGGGAGAGAGAAGAAAAGAAAGTCAGGTGGATTGGGGGTAGCAGGTTTATGCAGTGGCTTGGTCCATGTGTTTTGGCAGACTAATAATATTTGTATGTATTTAATAATTGTCTGGTCCAGCGTGTTATCGAGTTATGGATGGTGGTGTACAGCGCCCTTTGCCTGTAGTGCTCTAACATTTCCCAGTGGTAGAATGCCTTAAAGTGCACCTATACTCAGAAAGGAAGTTTATGTGGTGACCTTCCATCCCCAGCCCTGGGCCCCAAAACAGCCTCTGTTTCTTTTTTTTTACCTCAGCCTTTGCCCAATATCCCTAAAAACAACAGGAAAATACAACAGGGAGTAGTATTATGGTGAATGGCATCCATATGCTAATTAATTCAGTTACAACCAAACTGTCACATAATGGTAGTTAGGTTGAAGTGCTCCCCATTGCTGAGCCTTGTGTTCTCTAACTGACTGCATCATCACGGTGGGGAGGGGGGGTGCTCCAGCTCAGTCATATGGCCGACTGCATCTAGTGTTGTTATGACTATTGGGCAAAGGCTGAGGTAAGGAAAAGTAACACAGGCTGTTTCAGCCATCGGGCTGGAGATAGAAGGTGAGGCTGGAGATAGAAGGTGACTACATACACTTCCCTCTGAGTATAGGTGCACTTAAGTATATATATATATATATATATATATTTTTTTTTTTTATAATAACTTTATACCTACCATCTTGCAGCCATATATGAGTGGATGTAGGGGTGTAGCTAGGGGTGAGCAGGGGGGGCGCGTGCCCCGGGTGCAGCAGGTCAGTGGGGCAGCATATGTGGCCCTGAGCACAGGTGGGGGGGCGCCATTTTGAATCTTTGGCCCGGGTGCCAAAAAGCCTAGCTACGCCTCTGAGTGGATGAGCCCTGCTTCAGGTTCGGTGGTCTCCCCAGGCCATGGCCTACGCTGCCTTTTCTGAAGCACCCTCACGAATGGCAACAAATAATTTTAAATATCTCATGTTCTCCTTTAAACTGGACCTTCACCCTGAATAAGAGTATATATTGTATGTTTCCCACACCCTGTACATACAGATTGCTCACATCAATAATCATCCTGCCTGCATCTACTGCATGTTATGAGCCTTTAAACATCCAAGATGGCGGCCCATATAGTATCAGGCTGCCTGCAGACAGGATGTGACTTCTGACTGTGCCTCTATGCATTCTGGAATTTCTGTCCTTGTCCTGACCCGAGCTCTGCTCTCTCTGCAAAGCACAGCTATGACCCACCCCCCGCACTTTTGCCACCTCTCCTCTCCTCAGTATGTGATGCTTCTTACCTAAACCTAAAATCTATTAATTTTAGATGCTGGGGAATAGTTCTTTCAGGGTTTAGGCCTTTCATTAAATGATCCTGAAGGTCCAGTTTAAGGGCAGCCATTACATAAGTTCCACAAGTTTCTATGTGAACTCCCGAACTATCCCAGAATGGTTCCATTTTACTCTGTTAGAATGTTGCTATTAAAAGTCGGGATCGGGGAGCAGTTTAGCGTGATTGCTCCTGGAGCGGATAGATTACCTCACCGCTCAACAATACGGGCGAACGTAACTGCTATATAAGGGCTTGGGGACCGACCATATTAAACTTCCCGTCCTTGGTAACCATGGCAACCATTAATAGGTTACTCTGAGAAAATAGGATATTTCAAGGAGTTCTTTTGAAAGCTGCTTAATTATATTATGGAATATATATATATATATATATATATATATATATATATATATATATAAAACTGGTAAGGGCAGTGGGTTTACATGATATTTAGGTCCTGTTCTTCACTTGAAACATCTAAAAGATTCCAAGGCTAGCCACTGGCCTTCCTGTGGGGGGATGCCCTGATGTGTGAAACCTCCCAGGTCGCCAGTTTTCATTCACCTTTCCCCAGTCCAATGGTGCATGCGTGGCCTCTCCTCCAATCAGAGCCATTCATTGTGCCTATGCCATTCAGCAAATGGCTCTGATTGTTTGCATTGGGGAGTGAGAGTGGGCACATCCCCTGCATCTTCGGGCTGTGCATGCGTTTCCCACCCCAGCCTATCAGAATGGCTATCTGGGGATGCACCCGCTCTCGCCCCCTTTGAAGCGTATCAAAGCCATTTGCTGAATTACATATTCACGACAAACAGCTCTGATTGCACGAGAGCCCACACATGCACTGTTGGACCAGGAAGAGGTTAGTTGTACTAGGCAATCTGACAATAGGGCTAGGAGTGTGTTCTCGAATTCATAAAACAAGGTTATACTGCACATTAACACTAGAGGGAGCACAATTCTACAGCAGTGCACCTGGGCAGAGGAGAAAAGTGACACATCCCCAATCACCCCCAGCTTCCATCTCTAGTCATATTTGGTTCCTGGGGAATCTAATCCTGACCATGCCTCTTCTTTAACAGCACCCTTAAAGCTCTGGTAGATAATCATTAGGGATGAGCGAATCGATCCGGACGAACCCGGATTCGTTCCGAATTTCATGGAAAATTAGATTCTGAACGAATCTGAATTTCCCCGCAATTCGATTGATCTAAGTTTTCCTTTAAACTCCATTTATTTCAATTACAGGCATTCTAAAATGGTGGATGAACATGTCCAGACATACCCCCTGGGGCAAGGTATCATGGGTAAGTCACATGCAGCTTATCAGCAGCCAGGAAGCCCAGTGACGTCACCGTGCTATATAAAGCGGCGGCCATCTTGCTTGTATTGCGGCCAGAGCACAGCTAGTTAGAGACAGGGACAGAGAGTTAGAGATAGGTAAGGAGAGAGGTAGACAGAGCCAGGGAAAGATAGGGAAAAACCGTGAAAACAGTGAAAAATTTATTTTTTTCATTAGCCAGATCAGTTTTCAATTCAATTTCAGTTCTTTGTGCTGTAAATCTGCCTTGCCACTGTGCATGCCATCTATGCAGTGGCTTATTTTACCCTATCTGTTACACACAAGCATTTATCATAATATATAACTGGATTAGTTTAAATATTTTTTGGTCTGCTTTTAACCAAAAAAACACCAGCCCACCTGGGTATCCCAAACCTGCATTAGGCAGCCTATCTGTTATACTAAATATGCTTGTTGATCCTTCCTCAGCTGAATCAAAGTATTGCATTTTGAATTGGTTTCTGGTCTGCCTTTAACAAAAAAAAACACCAGGCCACAGGGCATCCCAAACCTGCATTAGGCAGCCTATCTTTTATACTAAATACGCTTGTTGATCCTTCCTCAGCTGAATCAAAGTATTGCATTTTGAATTTGTTTTTGGTCTGCCTTTAACAAAAAAAACACCAGGCCGCAGGGCATCCCAAACCTGCATTAGGCAGCCTATCTGTTATACTAATTCACTTGTTGATCCTTCCTCAGCTGAATCAAAGTATTGCATTTTGAATTGGTTTTTGGTCTGCCTTTAACCAAAAAAACACCAGGTCGCAGGGCATCCCAATCCTGCACTAGGCAGCCTGTTATACTAAATACGCTTGTTGATCCTTCCTCAGCTGAATCAAAGTATTGCATTTTGAATTGGTTTTAGGTCTGCCTTTAACAAAAAAAAACACCAGGCCGCAGGGCATCCCAAACCTGCATTAGGCAGCCTATCTGTTGTACTAAATATGCTTGTTGATCCTTCCTCAACTGAATCAAAGTATTGCATTTTGAATTTGTTTTTGGTCTGCCTTTAACAAAAAAAAACACAAGGCCGCAGGGCATCCCAAACCTGCATTAGGCAGCCTATCTGTTATACTAAATACGCTTGTTGATCCTTCCTCAGCTGAATCAAAGTATTGCATTTTGAATTGGTTTTTGGTCTGCCTTTAACCAAAAAAAACACCAGGTCGCAGGGCATCCCAAACCTGCATTAGGCAGCCTGTTATACTAAATACGCTTGTTGATCCTTCCTCAGCTGAATCAAAGTATTGCATTTTGAATTGGTTTTTGTCCTGCTGTCAAAACACTAGCCCACATGGCATCCAAAACCAGCACATGTCACCCTATCTGTTATACTAAATAAGCTTCTACAGGCCCTTTTTTTTTCTTTATTTTTTTTATATAGAGCTGTAATAGATTATATAGTGAGGTAAATTCGCCATTTTGCACCACTATATAGAGAAGCCCACTGTGTAAATCTGAGGAGCAATAGTTTATACAGTATTGTGAGGTAAATTCGCTGTTTTGCACTATTATATATATCAACCTAAATCCCTGTTTAAATCTGAGGAGCAATAGTTTATATTGTAGGTAAATTCATGGTTTTGCACCATTACATAGAGCAGTCCCTATATAAACCTGAGAAATAGGTTATATTGTGTGAGTTAAATACACTCTTGGTTTTGTAGCATTATATAGAGCAGCTCCTGTGTCAATCTGAGGGGCAATAGCTTATACTGTGAGGTAAATTTGCCATTTTGCAGCATAATATAGAGCAGGCCCTGTGTAAATCTGAGGGGCAATAGCTTATACTGTGAGGTAAATTTGTCATTTTGCAGCATAATATAGAGCAGGCCCTGTGTAAATCTGAGGGGCAATAGCTTATATTGTGAGGTAAATTTGCCATTTTGCAGCATAATATAGAGCAGCCCCTGTGTAAATCTGAGGGGCATTAGCTTATATAGTGAGGTAAATTTGCCATTTTGCAGCATTATATAGAGCAGGCCCTGTGTAAATCTGAGGGGCAATAGCTTATATTGTGAGGTAAATTTGCCATTTTGCAGCATAATATAGAGCAGCCCAGTTGCCATCTAAATTAACTACTGGCCCGGCAGGACAGCTTTTCCAGGGCAAACTCTGCTAGTTGCGGCCACAAGTCAAGTTTGGCTTCCCAGAAGTCCAGCGGATCCTCAAGGTGTGTTGGCATGGTCATGTCAAGGTATGACATGACCTGCTGGTTCAGGTCCTGCTCCAGGTCTTCCTGCTGCTCATGAGTAGACGCACTATGCGGGTGTAAAAAGCTACTAATTAGCGACTGAAGACTGAGGCTGCTTCTGATGGAGTTGCTGCTGCTGCCACCCCCCCCCCCCCCGGCAGCCATGGCAGTGGATGGTGAGCGCAGAGGTCCCCCCGAGTCAGACCTGCGAGAGTATGGACCATGGCGCAGATAGACATCGCCCAACTGACTACGTAGGATGTCTCTGTAGTAGGTCAGTTTGACCTCCCTCTCAGTGGGTGTAAAAAATGCCCCCATTTTGTGCCAGAAGCGAGGGTCCAATAAGGTGGAGAGACAGAAGTCATCCTGCTGACCAATGGAGACAATTCTGTGGTCATCACGCAAGCACGTGAGCATGCATCGTGCCATTTGTGCAAGTGACTCGGAGGGACTACATGTCTCCATCTCCACTGCAAACTGCCACGGTGTGTCTGGGTCCTCTGTCTCGCCTTCCTCACAACCCTCTAGCTCCTCTGGCTGCTCCTGCTCCTCCTCTCCTGTCAGATGACTAGATAAAATGGTCATTTTGTCAAACGTAAACTGTGCTTCACTGTGCCCCACCCCCTCCTCCACTTCAGCCCCCACAGGCTTCATGTGGCTGTGAAATGTATGCGCCATGTCTCTAGTGCCCTGACCAGCCATGGTTTCAAACATGTGTTGTAGTACATGAAGCAGTGGAATCTCATCGTTCATCTCATAGTCCTGGCGACTGACTAATAAATAAGTCACGTATGAGCTGCCACTGGTTTACATTGAAGTTACACAGGGGAGTCCCCCTATCTGTTTGGATCATCAAGAAATCCGTGATAGCGTTTCTCTGTTCCTATAGTCGATCCTGCATATGGAAGGTGGAATTCCAAAGGGTGGAAACATCGCAAATCAGACTATGTTGGAGGATACCGTTCTGACGCTGAAGTTCAAGAAGGGTGTGCTTGGCGGTGTGCCTGAAGTGCATGTAAAGTTTCCTTCCCGTTGTTAGGATGTCTTTCAGATGGGGGGAAGACTTCAGAAAACGCTTGACAACTAGATTGAACACGTGTGCCATGGACGCATGGCTCAGGCTTCCTTGTCGCAGCGCAGACAAGATGTTCTTCCCAGTGTCAGTCACCATGGGTCCCATTTGCAGTTTTCGTGGAGTAAGCCATGATTTTATGTATTGAGTTCTCATTTTTAGCAGTTCCACCCATGTGTGTTGCTCAAGGCAAACCATGTGAAGAACAGCGTGAAACCACCGTGTCCTGCACACATGGTAGGCTGGAAGGGCACTGGGAAAAAAAACAAAAATTAAAAAAAAAAGAGAAAAAAATAAATATTTAGAAAAAAAAAAATAAAAAAATGAAAAAATAAATTTTTACAAAAATTAACAAAATATTAAAAGGCAATGGAAAAAAAAAAATTAAAAAAATACAAATATATATATATATATATATATATATATATATATATATATATATATTTCTAAAAAATGCAAAATATTAAAAAAAAAAAACAATACAAAATTAACCAAAAATAAAATGTTGATACATTTTATATGTTACTATTATTATGTTATGTTATTGTTGCTATGTTATATGTTATTATTATAAATATGTTCAAATAAGATAAATGTTAACTATTAATAATATGTAATTGACAATTTGCCACTTTTCTCTGTGACACCATTGCTAAGTGCAAGTGCACTGTCACAGGCACAAAGGCCTAGGAGCATGGAGGCCACAGCGGAGGGACCTGTCCAAGTTGCTTTTGTGGTTGTGCAGGAACCACAATCACCCAGTGGTCCTAAAAGGATATTTATTGTCCCTGACCATAGTTACAGCTCCAAACGTAGGCACTGCTGTGCACTTTGGTACACACTGACAGGCTAAAGGACTGGCCCACCTTCTGTTCAACAAAATTGTACAGGGCTGGTACTGCCTTCTTCGCAAAGAAATGACAGCATGGGACTCTCCACCTCGGCTCGGCACAAGCCATCAGTTCTCTGAAAGGTCCACCAACTCAAAAGGGAGGGACTGCAGCACCAGCAACTTATACAGGAGCACATTTAGCTTCTGCACGTTGGATGAGTGGGCACATACTGTTGTCTCTTGGACATGGCTTGGCAATGGATTGCTGGCGGAATGACTGACTCGGATTAAGAGGAAGAGCATCTGGAGCGACAGAGGATGGATATGACACAGGAGGTGGTGGAGCCTTGGCTGGCTGGAACAGAGAGCGGTGTGCCACTGGGTAAAGCGGCAGGCTGGACCACCACTTTGGAGCCAACTCTCCCAGGCCGCTTTATGGTGACGCTGCAAATGTTGACGCAGGGCTGTGGGTCCAACATTGGGACCTTGGCCACACTTCACCTTCTGCCTACACATCACCTTCTGCCTACACATCTTTCACATAGCCATGTTAACCTCCTGCGGATGCTTGATGAAAAACTGCAACATGGGTTTGTAGCCGATTTGTCCTACCAACAGTCTGCACTAATTCACTGATCCCGCCGCTGCCGCCGCCAACTCCAGGGACCCTCTTCCATTACCTCCTGGGAAGATAGCCTGCCGCGCGAGTGGTCTACCCCGAGCACATTTGCCTCCATACTTTCCCCTTCTGCCACCATGCTGGCCGCTAAATCTGTCACTCTCCATCACTCCAAACCTTTAAAAGTGCCCTCCAAACTCACTGATGTCCTTCTCAGGTTTCTCAACAGTGTCTGCTTAAGGAGCCAAAACGCTTGCAACACCTCCTCCCACGACACTCTCCTTATCACTACTTGCCCGCCTAGTGGAAGAAGCGGCAAGTGTCTCCTCCACTTCTTGGCTGGCCAGTAGCTGCTGATTTTTCTGATTATCAGATCGTCCTCACTGAATAGTGAAGCTGAACCCAAAGCATAACATACAACAGACAGTTGACTGGGGGTGTCAGATGTCACTTGTGATGCAGTGGATGATCGTGTTAACCAATGGATGACGACAGATGGGTTGCTGTTCAAGACACAACCGCTAGCTGATCCCGGGAGATCAGGCCTCTCACGGAGACTCCTGCTGCCACTCACCCCTATTCTGCAGAGACCTCTGCTTGATTAAATGAGGCCTTATATGTTACTAATATGTTACTATGTTACTAATATGTTACTAATCTGTCACTCTCCATGTTTTTTTTTTGAGAGACTGGCCTGCGTGGAAATGAATCGGGCATGGATCTGCCAAGATTTCCACCCCCCAATGCCTGATGCATTAGAGTAGATTGATGATGGGGACAGACCAACACTAAAGAAATATGGATCGTGCAAAACAGATTTAAGGCGCTGCTCTCCAGTTACAGACATTCCTCTGCATCAGACAAAAAGTAATTATTGACAAAATGCTTTATGTTACTCTTACTTTTTATTAATATTCTTCGGATAAGATATATGTGCCGAAAATCTGTATATGTTCTCTTCATCCTGCTGCCAACTCCAGGGTGTGTCTTTCTGGCAATTCTGGACTCCTGCTGCTGCTGCTTGCAACTCCAGGGTGTGATTCATCCAATTTTTGGGCACCTGCTGCCAACTCCAGTGTCTCTTTCAAGCTATGTTTGGGCTCCTGCTGCTGCTTGCAACTCCAGGGTATGATTCATCCAATTTTTGGGCTCCTGCAGCCAACTTCAGTGTCTCTTTCAAGCTATGTTTGGGCTCCTGCTGCTGCTGCTTGCAACTCCAGGGTGTGATTCATCCAATATTTGGACTCCTGCTGCCAACTCCAGTGTCTCTTTAAAGCAATGTTTGGGCTCCTACTGCTGCTTGCAACTCCAGGGTGTGATTCATCCAATTTTTGGGCTCCTGCAGCCAACTCCAGTGTCTCTTTCAAGATATGTTTGGGCTCCTGCTGCTGCTGCTTGCAACTCCAGGGTGTGATTCATCCAATTTTTGGGCTCCTGCAGCCAACTCCAGTGTCTCTTTAAAGCAATGTTTGTGCTCCTGCTGCTGCTGCTTGCAACTCCAGGGTGTGATTCATCCAATTTTTGGACTCCTGCAGCCAACTCCAGTGTCTCTTTCAAGCTATGTTTGGGCTCCTGCTGCTGCTGCTTGCAACTCCAGGGTGTGATTCATCCAATGTTTGGGCTCCTGCAGCCAACTCCAGTGTCTCTTTAAAGCAATGTTTGTGCACCTGCTGCTGCTGCTTGCAACTCCAGGGTGTGATTCCTCCAATTTTTGGGCTCCTGCTGCCAACTCCAGTGTCTCTTTAAAGCAATGTTTGGGCTCCTGCTGCTGCTTGCAACTCCAGGGTGTGATTCATCCAATTTTTGGGCTCCTGCTGCCAACTCCAGTGTCTCTTTCAAGATATGTTTGGGCTCCTGCTGCTTGCAACTCCAGGATGTGATTCATCCAATTCTTGGGCACCTGCAGCCAACTCCAGTGTCTCTTTCAAGCTATGTTTGGGCTCCTGCTGCTTGCAACTCCAGGGTGTGATTCATCCAATTTTTGGGCTCCTTCTGCCAACTCCAGTGTCTCTTTCATGCTATGATTGGGCTCCTGCTGCTGCTGCTACTTGCAACTCCAGGGTGTGATTCATCCAATTTTTGGGCTCCTGCAGCCAACTCCAGTGTCTATTTAAAGCAATGTTTGTGCTCCTGCTGCTGCTGCTGCTGCTTGCAACTCCAGAGTGTGATTCCTCCAATTTTTGGCCTCCTGCTGCCAACTCCAGTGTCTCTTTCAAGCTATGTATGGGCTCCTGCTGCTGCTGCTTGCAACTCCAGGGTGTGATTCATCCAATTTTTGGGCTCCTGCTGCCAACTCCAGTGTCTCTTTCAAGCTATGTTTGGGCTCCTGCTGCTGCTGCTTGCAACTCCAGGGTGTGATTCAGACAATTTTTGGGCTCCTGCTGCTGCTTGCAACTCCAGGGTGTTATTCAGCCAATTTTTGGGCTCCTGCTGCCAACTCCAGTGTCTCTTTCAAGCTATGTTTGGGCTCCTGCTGCTGCTGCTGCTTGCAACTCCAGGGTGTGATTCATCCAATTTTTGGGCTCCTGCTGCCAACTCCAGTGTCTCTTTCAAGCTATGTTTGGGCTCCTCCTGCTGCTGCTTGCAACTCCAGGGTGTGATTCATCCAATTTCTGGGCTCCTGCTGCCAACTCCAGTGTCTTTTTCAAGCAATGTTTGGGCTGCTGCTGCTGCTTGCAACTCCAGGGTGTGACTCATCCAATTTTTGGGCTCCTGCTGCCAACTCCAGTGTCTCTTTCAAGCTGTTTGGGCTCCTGCTGCTGCTTGCAACTCCAGGGTGTGATTCATCCAATTTTTGGACTCCTGCTGCCAACTCCAGTGTCTTTTTAAAGCAATTTTTGGGCTCCTGCTGCTGCTTGCAACTCCAGGGTGTTATTCAGCCAATTTTTAGGCTCCTGCTGCCAACTCCCGTGTCTCTTTCAAGATATGTTTGGGCTCCTGCTGCTGCTTGCAACTCCAGGGTGTGATTCATTCAATTTTGGGCTCCTGCAGCCAACTCCAGTGTGTATTTCAAGCTATGTTTGGGCTCCTGCTGCTGCTGCTTGCAACTCCAGGGTGTGATTCATCCAATTTTTGGGCTCCTGCTGCCAGCTCCAGTGTGTATTTCAAGCTATGTTTGGTCTCCTGCTGCTGCTGCTTGCAACTCCAGGGTGTGATTCATCCAATTTTTGGGCTCCTGCTGCCAACTCCAGTGTCTCTTTAATGCAATGCTTGTGCTCCTGCTGCTTGCAACTCCAGGGTGTGATTCATCCAATTTTTGGGCTCCTGCTGCCAACTCCAGTGTCTCTTTCAAGATATGTTTGGGCTGCTGCTGCTTGCAACTCCAGGATGTGATTCATCCAATTCTTGGGCACCTGCAGCCAACTCCAGTGTCTCTTTCAAGCTTTGTTTGGGCTCCTGCTGCTTGCAACTTCAGGGTGTGATTCATCCAATTTTTGGGCTCCTTCTGCCAACTCCAGTGTCTATTTGAAGCAATGTTTGTGCTCCTGCTGCTGCTGCTTGCAACTCCAGGGTGTGATTCCTCCAATTTTTGGTCTCCTGCTGCCAACTCCAGTGTCTCTTTCAAGCTATGTTTGGGCTGCTGCTGCTGCTTGCAACTCCAGGGTGTGATTCATCCAATTTTTGGACTCCTGCAGCCAAATCCAGTGTCTCTTTAAAGCTATGTTTGGGCTCCTGCTGCTGCTGCTTGCAACTCCAGGGTGTGATTCATCCAATTTTTGGCCTCCTGCTGCCAACTCCAGTGTCTCTTTCAAGCTATGTATGGGCTCCTGCTGCTGCTGCTTGCAACTCCAGGGTGTGATTCCTCCAATTTTTGGTCTCCTGCTGCCAACTCCAGTGTCTCTTTCAAGCTATGTTTGGGCTCTTGCTGCTGCTGCTGCTGCTTGCAACTCCAGGGTGTGATTCAGCCAATTTTTGGGCTCCTGCTGCTGCTTGCAACTCCAGGGTGTTATTCAGCCAATTTTTGGGCTCCTGCTGCCAACTCCAGTGTCTCCTTCAAGCTATGTTTGGGCTCCTGCTGCTGCTGCTTGCAACTCCAGGGTGTGATTCATCCAATTTTTGGGCTCCTGCTGCCAACTCCAGTGTCTCTTTCAAGCTATGTTTGGGCTCCTCCTGCTGCTGCTTGCAACTCCAGGGTGTGATTCATCCAATTTCTGGGCTCCTGCTGCCAACTCCAGTGTCTTTTTCAAGCAATGTTTGGGCTGCTGATGCTGCTTGCAACTCCAGGGTGTGATTCATCCAATTTTTGGGCTCCTGCAGCCAACTCCAGTGTCTCTTTCAAGCTGTTTGGGCTCCTGCTGCTGCTTGCAACTCCACGGTGTGATTCATTCAATTTTTGGGCTCCTGCTGCCAACTCCAGCGTCTCTTTCAATCTATGTTTGGGCTGCTGCTGCTTGCAACTCCAGGGTGTGATTCATCCAATTTTTGGACTCCTGCTGCCAACTCCAGTGTCTCTTTAAAGCAATTTTTGGGCTCCTGCTGCTGCTTGCAACTCCAGGGTGTTATTCAGCCAATTTTTAGGCTCCTGCTGCCAACTCCAGTGTCTCTTTCAAGCTATGTTTGGGCTCCTGCTGCTGCTTGCAACTCCAGGGTGTGATTCATTCAATTTTGGGCTCCTGCAGCCTACTCCAGTGTCTCTTTAAAGCAATGTTTGTGCTCCTCCTGCTGTTGCTTGCAACTCCAGGGTGTAATTCATCCAATTTTGGGCTCCTGCTGCCAACTCCAGTGTGTATTTCAAGCTATGTTTGGGCTCCTGCTGCTGCTGCTTGCAACTCCAGGGTGTGATTCATCCAATTTTTGGGCACCTGCTGCCAACTCCAGTGCCTCTTTAATGCAATGCTTGTGCTCCTGCTGCTTGCAACTCCAGGGTGTGATTCATCCAATTTTTGGGCTCCTGCTGCCAACTCCAGTGTCTCTTTCAAGCTATGTCTGGGCTGCTGCTTGCAACTCCAGGGTGTGATTCATCCAATTTTTGGGCTCCTTCTGCCAACTCCAGTGTCTCTTTCAAGCTATGTTTGGGCTCCTGCTTGCAACTCCAGGGTGTGTTTCATCAAATTTATGGGCTCCTGCTGCCAACTCCAGTGTCTCTTTCAAGCTATGTTTGGGCTGCTGCTGCTGCTTGCAACTCCAGGGTGTGATTCATCCAATTTATGGGCTCCTGCAGCCAAATCCAGTGTCTCTTTAAAGCTATGTTTGGGCTCCTGCTGCTGCTTGCAACTCCAGGGTGTGATTCCTTCAATTTTTGGGCTCCTGCAGCTAACTCCAGTGTCTCTTTAAAGCAATGTTTGGGCTCCTGCAGCTGCTGCTGCTGCTGCTGCTTGTAACTCCAGGGTGTGATTCAGCTAATGTTTGGGCTCCTGCTGCTGCCAGCTCCAGGGTGTGTTTTTCAGGCACTATAGGGGCCCCTCATAGTGATGCCACCTCAACTCTCTGCAATTGTGCCGCTTTGCGATTCTATTAGCGATGCCTCCGATCTGCATGTGATAATTATTTACAGTATTATTTCACTAACCCAGCACGCGTCGTATGCGTGTTACAGCAAGGCAGAATGGTTTGCAACCCTATTGAGGCTCTAGGAGGCTCAGAAATAGCCGTTTTTAATAGCGTTTCGTCACGAATACATTCGGGTCGAAACGATTTTTGTCTGAAAATTCGGCGAATCATTCGAATCGAATTTTTCAAAAGTTCGCTCATCTCTAATAATCACAAGGATTCCTCCTCCACTAATTTGGATTTGCAAATACGATTGATTATCTGTGAACAATAATGCATGCCCCAGCAGAGCAGAATAATTTGAAGAGGATCAATACTTGCTGATGGGCCATCTTATACCTTTAAGAGGCGACCGCGTCTTTGTCTCGACTCTTTGTCACAGCTGGGGGAGTTTTTAAGGTGATTTTAGGGAATTACTCTTTAATCAATAATTTATGCAAAAGTGTGAGGGTGGCTTTAATTTTAATTAGAAGCCTTAATGATTGCCACAAGCTTGCACCCCTGGGAGTCATTTCCTGAAACGAGAAATGTCTGAACATGCGGAGAAGGGGGAAATCTGGCTTTTATTTTCCTTTTACTATGCTTTTTAAGTGACATTCGGAGAAATCGTTTCGCAAGCATTACCCAAAAGAAAAGGAGAAGCAAGAATATTTTCCTTGGTAAATAAAAAAAAAAATCGACCTGACTTCTCTGATGTAAATAGGATTCAGTTCATATCAAATACACTAATATCATCTGGGTTGTTATTCAGTGGCGTAGCTAGGGGGTATTGGAGGGCACTTTCCCCGGGTGCAGCAGTTCAGGGGGATGCCAAAGGGGGGCCTGAGGACAGATGGGGGGGCGCTATTTTGAATCTTAGCCCTGGGTGCCAGAGAACCTAGCTACTCCTTTGTGTTATTAAAATAAAAGTCCACGGACTTATCCTAATATTCCACCGACCGGTCTCCTGTGCGATTCCCGGGTGGCTGTGGCCTTGTTACAGTTGACTACCATTAAAGAAAATGGATTAATCCATTCTCCATGAACTTCCATGTATGGACGCGCCCCTTGGTTGAAGCGGGAGCCTGACATACAGAGGCCATGGCCATCCTCCACCTTGAACCCAGAAGTGCCGATCTCGGCTTCATAAGCTGGGGCAGACTGATTGGCAACATGGGACTGGCATTACTGTAAGCAGATTTCTTATTTATCCCTTGTACTGTCCGGTGCAGGAATATCCACTCCTTTAACGAAGACCATAACCCATCCTCTAGGGTCAGGCGATTCCCTGTCCCCGGGCATCCTATTGCTAAGCACAGTTTAGTTGAGGGAGCAAAATCACTTTAATTTGCCAAGTACACATTTCAATGTACAAGGAATAAGTTGTGGCTGGTTACAATGTCCAGAGCTGGCGTTTGGGGCCCGCAAGGTGTGTCATTGTGCAGGGCGCCATGGTCTGGGGGGCAACATGCAGCTGAGCCTAATTACTCAATGTCCTAATTCACTCGCCCGCACAATCGCCCTCCACCCGCTCAGTTTATTGTATCGCTGCTCAATCGCCCACCTATCTGCTCAGTTTTGGTGCCATGCTCGTCTCTGCTCTGCCCTTCAAAGTTTACCAAACCGGCTGAATGCCTATCCCCGGAGCATCCCAATGCCCCACTGTGTAGACCCCCTGGGATCTCCAGAAATCCCACGGCGCATGTGCAGGCTTTCATCCAATCATGCTGTATATATTAATGCAGGACATGGAACTCTTTTTGTCCACAGAGTCCAGCCTAGAGAGTGGGGACTGGCATCCCCAGTCTCATTCAGCATGGCAATAAATCAGCTGGGAAAGCTGTGGGTGTGGCCTGTGCATGCGTCATAGGATTGCTTGTCAGGTAAGTATACAAGCGATTCCAGGAGGTTTATCACAGTGGGGTATCACACATTGGGATGCCACAGGGAAAGGAAATAAGCCAGCTCCAGAGTCATTTAGACTTCAGGGCCGGCATATACAGGAGTTTGTCCAATTTAAAGCGGTCAAGCAGTCAAAAATTACTGCCGGTCCACTTTCTCCTAGCATCATGCCTGATACTGGGAAGGCAACTGGAGGAGGGGGGCTACATACAGAATAACACAAAACAATATATAGAACATATAGAATAATACGTTAAAACAATGTTAAGTTCTTTGCAGCAACAAGAATTAGAAATTAGCAGTTAACACTAATATCTACATTAATATATATATATATATATATATATTTATATTTCTGCACATTCACTCAGGCCCATTAGCAAAGTAATCATAGTCATAATTTAAGCAGGCTATAATTAGCTTTCTGGTGTAGTGAGATAGAGAAATCACCTCCTCTAGCCAGATCCATGGTTAGAAGGCCAAGTAGCTGTCTTTGACCCGGGAGGTTCTGCACTGAGGTGGTGTACAAGCTTAAAGGGGTGCCTGGGAGGATTTTTCTAGTTTTTGAAAGTGTGTATTATTTATAAAGAGATATCTTGTCTTGCAGAGGCATATGAGTGGGAGGGCCATTTTGATGCCCCCCCCCCCGGGCTCCACCAATCAGTAATCAACACCTATTTTTTAAAATAAATGAGTGTTACATCACTTAAATGGGGCTAATAAGTGACAATGGGGTGGATTCAGAGCCAGTAACAATTTTCACTCCATTGACTTTCATTGTCTGCCGCGTGTAAGTTTTCACCTGGCTATGAATCAGCTCCAAGGTAGACAATGTAAGTTTATGGTAGTTTTCTCTCCTGAAAAAGAATCGATCCCATAGTTTTTTCAATTTATTTTTATCCATTATGTAAATATATTTTTAGGGAGTATTTTTCTGTTGAAATCTTGGGACCTACGGTAGTAAGGAGTGCTTACTAGTCCATAAAAAGTAGGTGTCCATAGTAGAGATGAGCGGACCCGAACCACCCACACATAGTGGGTTCGGGTCATATGTCTGTGTTTGGGTTTTGTGTTCGGCTTAACATTAAAGCAGCCCATCAACCAGCCTTTAGCCCATAATCTGGGCCAGTTTCTGCGGGCCCACTTGGACTTCTCATCTCCTCCTAATTTCTAAGGAGTTGATAGGCTACTGCTGATGTAAGTGTCCAGCCTACTGGTTGCATCTGTCCCTCCCACAGTCTGTTACGCCAGTTTGGATTTGCTGCAATCGCTACTTCCATCTTTCTGGGGGTGTTTCATCTCTGCCCTAGGGGGTGTCCTTTCCAGGCAGATAGACTACAAGTGCCAGCACAGGACAATGGAACACAGGTAAGAGTACGGGGTAGTGCACCCCAAAATGTGTTACCTGTCTACACTGCACTTGTCTTGGATATTTTGCTGTTTTTATGGTTATTTTAAGTACTTTCCCTACGCCATTGTTTGCAGGGCAATGGCCCTGTTATTACCCCCATTGTGCAGCCCTCTACCCCTTACTACCCCCATTTTACAGCCATATTTTTTGGGTCTCCAAATTCGGGTGCCCATTGATTTTAATGGGGTTCCAGTTCGGGTTATTACAAGTTTGTTCTAACTTTCAGATCCTGAACTTCTACAGGTTTGCTCAACACTTGCCCCTAGCCCATCGGCCGGTTGCTGTGTCTTCTGATAGGGATATAAATCTATCCCTGATCTACATGCAGAAATACACATGTAAGATGGATATTCAGAATTTCCACACCGACCATCGGATCCTTTTTTTTTTTTTTTACTAAATTGACTTATTTAAAAACCCTACAGTTCTATGCAGTTTGGGCTTTTAAAAATTCCATCTCTGATCTAAATAATAGATTTTTTTGTGTAACAAGGCTTTTTTTTTACAGTATAAAATGAAACTACATTGCGCTTAACATAGTACAATCTTTGCTGATGCACATTTTGTTATAGCGCGATTCGATGCATAATGCATTCCCCTGCTCTGGGTTATGAACGTGCTCCAAGCTGGTGTTAGACTTCACTTATGCTTGATTCATTGGAAATTTCATTAATCTCTACAGCACGGGGAGCTTGCAGAGAGCTGCCGATTGCAAATGAAACTGGGACTGTGTGGAAAAAGAAGCCATAGATGAAACAGCAGTAAAACATTCCAGAAGCCCATTTGGAACGGGGGAGAGTTGAGGGAGCACTTTACCTCTAAACATAAATGTCTCAAAACTTTCATGGTGATATATTATAACATCCAATCCTAAATTTTCATGAGCCTGATATTTATTTGTCGAGATTATGGTTAGAGTTAGATGCTTACGGTCGATTAGGATTCCCTTGACTTGCCTGGCGCAGAATAGCAATGTATAGCAAGTTGTCCCATGTAATGTTTCTGCCTCTGTTTTGTTATCTATTGTGTGCTGTACTGTGTTGAGAACAGTGGAAAGCAGTGGCGGACTGGGGCCAAAAATCAGCCCTGGATTTTACCAGCCCCTGGCCATCCCAAGACATCCCTGATGAGGTCCCCCCCCCAAACCATGATGCCGGAGCTATAGCATTGGGGGCTGGGGTTCCTTGGCTTGTGGGTACAAAGAGGGAGACTAAGGAGTCTGGGAGGGAGACTAAGGGGCAGGAATTAAATGTGGGTGTTAAAAGCAGCAGCCCAACTGGCCCCAAAGCAGTGCAGCCCACTGGGCATTGTCCTGGGTCTCCCTATGGCCGGTCTGCCCCTGGTAGAAAGTGAAGATTTAAGGCAATACCTTTTAAACCGGACCAACACCCATTTTTACTTTAATGGGTGTTGGTCCCGCTCTCTGCTGATAAGCAGCAGCTCGGGGGGAATCCAGAAAGTAAAGTAAAAACGGGTGTTGGTCCGGTTTAAGGTTAAGAATATTTAAACCATGCCAACACCCTTACAAGAAACAGTGCCTATATCCTCATATCCCCAGGGCAGATTGCTGCACATGAAAACTATTTTACCTTTTTTGTAACTTTCCATTATCAATCATTCTTTTACAATAAGAACTATAAATTTGTGGAATAGCCTCCCACGGAAGCTTGTTACAGCATCAACCACTGACAGCTTCAAAAAAGCATTAGATGCTTATTTAGAAGAAAATAACAGTTACTATTAGCTGTTATTAGTAAAAAAAATAATAACTTCCCCTACCTCAACACCCTTGTTTGAACTTGATGGACATATGTCTTATTTCAATCTTATTAACTATGTAACTATGTAATTTTACCACCAAAATGGTGTCCTATGGAGCTGCTAGTAGTCCTCAAAATGGAAGTGCTGCTAAGTTTCCTGCTGTTGGTCATTGTTATGTGGGTTAAATCCAGGCAGCAAAAAAACTGGGAGGCTAGAAAACTCCCCAGGGTGCTTCACGACGGCCGCAACTAGGAGAAAATTGTTGAGACAATGTTTCAGCTTCGAGTGGATGCAGTGCTGACATGGTGCTTGGGGGGGGGGGGGGGGGGGGGAAGTGATTCAGCACCAAAACCTTTTTTTACCTGGTGCTGAAAAGTTGCACACGTTTGGTGACACTTGCAATTGGTATCCCTTCCTGCTGTAGTAGGAACCAACGGATATTATCAAAGCCATGCAAAGCAAACCTCCTATAATTCAGGATTTCCAGAAATTCCTAAAGTTTTATTTTAATAGGATTTGCAGTGATTAATGTTGCTTGTTACTGGTAGGGTTAGCGCCAAGTGCCCGTGACATAGCGTCTTCAGACATGTAATGCCTAAGACTGTTGTCATCCCTTATGATGTGGTCCAGGGTTATATGAATTAGTATGACTCCCTAAGTACATACACAGGAGACAATCTTTAAAGCGTCTTTTCCATTCCACACGGTGATGCACACATCAGATTGCACTGTGAGCTATCTAAATTCCAATAGTAGGCTCATAACTGATTTAGAAAGTATCACAGCTGCAATCTCTACCTACAATAAAAACTAAATAAATGAATTGCTGTTTGGTTTAAATAATGTAACGCAATGGACCTGTTAGCAGGGAGCTGGCAGGCTTTTTAGAAGGACTCATCTTGTTTGTTATATTCTCAGCAGGAGGGAGAGATCCCATCCCAAGGTTTTATTATCCCATCCCAATATATGGCTCCCTCAGCTTTGTCGCCTCTTCACTAAAGTGGACCAAAGCCCACGGCAATAGGCTTGGAGATTTATAAGATTCCTGGGCCGATTGATTCAACCCCCCCCCCCTTCCCGGGGCATCCAAAATCAGCCCCGCTGTGTGAAACCCCTCAGGTCACCCTTACACTTACCTTCATTCCTGGTCTAACAGCGCTATTCCTATAGCAAGGCGCGTGCTCACGCCAGGCATTTGTGAATGCCCGCCGTGGGCACGCTCCTTGTTAGAGGGTAGCGGGGGATGCGCCCGTCATTGCACTCAACCTGATTGGACCAGCGGCTGCACATGCGCCATAGGAAGAGGTGAGTTCGTTTCGTCGACCTGGGGCCAGAACGAGGGATCGTCAAAATCCTGGGTTTTGGTCCACTTTAAGCTACAGAAACATATCTGTGCTTACCTCCTCATGCTTTAAGTAAAACAGTTTTTAAGTTAATCCAATTTTTACTGGATTTAAACCATCATTCTTGGATTACTAATAATTGTAGCAAGAATGCTGGGCCGTTAGACAAATAGAACTGCTGTTTCTGAATTTAAGATTAATGATGCTGATTGTTTCTATGGATGCAGAGCTCTCCAGTGCCCATTAGTAAACTCTATGTTCAGTGGAAAGACAAGATTTTTAATTTTTTACATGATTAGGCTGTAAAGAACCTAATTCCAACAATGACTCCCATTCTATAAAACAGCAAAACAAAAGGTATAGAGTAGGTGTGTATTAAATGGGAATTGAATAATGAATTCATTTACATAATGAAATAATTAAGTTTAGATGGATATATGTTTCTTGTTCGCTAACTATTCTTTTTTTTTTTTTGTTTTCAGAATACTGGAACTCCTGAAGGACCAAACAGAAACAAAGTATGAATGTTGAACAAGATGACATTACATCCACAGCAGATGATGATAGGTCCTAGGTTTAACAGGGCCTTATTTGACCCCCTTTTTATTGTGCTGTTGGCTCTTCAGCTGCTAGTGGTGGCTGGGTTGGTTAGGGCTCAGACGTGCCCTTCCGTATGCTCCTGCAGTAACCAGTTCAGCAAAGTCATCTGCACTCGACGGAACCTGCGTGAAGTCCCGGATGGTATCTCTACCAACACGAGGCAGCTCAACCTCCATGAAAACCAGATCCAAATAATCAAAGTGGACAGTTTTAAGCATTTAAGACACCTAGAGGTTTTACAGTTGAGTAGGAATCACATTAGGACGATTGAAATCGGGGCCTTCAATGGCTTGGCTAACCTGAATACTTTGGAGCTCTTTGACAATCGTCTAACTACCATTCCAAATGGAGCATTTGAGTATTTGTCAAAACTGAAAGAGCTTTGGCTAAGGAACAACCCAATTGAAAGCATCCCATCCTATGCTTTTAATCGCATCCCTTCTCTGCGAAGGCTGGATTTAGGGGAAATGAAAAGGTTGTCTTACATTTCGGAAGGAGCTTTTGAAGGGCTTTCCAACCTTAAGTATCTAAACCTTGGGATGTGCAATCTAAGAGAAATTCCCAACCTCACCCCACTTGTGAAACTAGATGAATTAGACCTTTCTGGGAATCATCTGTCGGTTCTGAGGCCTGGCTCTTTTCAAGGATTAACCAATTTGCAGAAACTTTGGATTATGCATTCCCAAATTCAGGTTATTGAGAGGAATGCCTTTGATGACCTTCAGTCACTTGTGGAGCTTAATTTGGCACATAATAATATAACTATGCTGCCTCATGACCTTTTTACGCCCCTCCATAATTTGCAAAGGATTCAGTTACATCACAACCCTTGGAACTGCAACTGTGACATTTTGTGGCTTAGCTGGTGGCTGAAAGAGATAGTAACTACTGGCAGCACATGCTGTGCCCGTTGTAGCAGTCCTCCCAGTTTAAAAGGAACTCACATTGCTGAGTTGGACCAAAATTATTTTACATGCTATGCTCCCGTGATTTTGGAGCCGCCCAGTGATCTTAATGTTACAGAAGGGATGGCTGCTGAACTCAAATGTCGGGCATCAACATCATTGACTTACGTTAGTTGGATTACACCAAATGGATCCATAGTAACCCATGGAGCTTACAAAGTGCGTATATCTGTGCTCAACGATGGCACATTAAACTTTACAAATGTAACGGTGCGAGATGCGGGATTGTATACATGTATTGTTAGCAACTCCGCAGGGAACACCACTGCCTCGGCGACACTGAATGTGACAGCCAATGATAATGGTTATTCATACTTCTCCACTGTCACGGTAGAGACTGTGGAGCCATCTCAGGATGAGGCTCAGACCACAGAACATCATGTGGGTCCCACGCCGTTCATCGAATGGGAAACTATAAATGCAACCACCTCTCTAATGCCACAGAGCACAAGGTCCACAGAGAAACCCACCACCATCCCGGTTACGGATTCAAACAGTGGAATGCCAGGGATAGATGAGGTTATGAAGACCACCAAAATTATCATTGGCTGTTTTGTGGCCATCACCCTTATGGCAGCTGTTATGTTGGTTATTTTCTACAAAATGAGGAAACAGCACCATCGAAAGAACCACCATGCTCCAACGCGGACTGTTGAAATTATTAACGTGGACGACGAACTCACCGCTGATACGCCTATCGAGAGCCACTTGCCTATGCCCGCAATAGAACACGAGCATTTAAATCATTATAACTCTTATAAATCCCCTTTTAATCATACAACAACAGTGAACACAATAAATTCAATACACAGCTCAGTGCATGAACCTTTACTGATTCGCGCAAACTCAAAGGACAATGTACAGGAGACGCAAATCTAAAATTCTATGACATAAGAGAATAACAGCAAAAACAGACAATTTATATTAAAAAAAGCATAAAATGACTGGGCTAAATCTACTGTTTCCAATAAAAGTGTCTTTACAAAAAAGAAAAAAAAAGAAAAACAAAGAAATGTATTTATTAAAAATTCTATTGTGATCTAAAGATATTGAAATCTTGTGTATTCCTCAAGCTGAGTTGGTTACACTTGGTTTTATCCAAGGTATCATATTTTTCACGTAATGAAACCCTTGCAGGGGAAATAAAAAAATGAATATATATTGGCTTTTTATTGGGTATTACAGGCTTGGCTTGGATTGGTTGAATGATTTATTTTTTTTTTTAATTCTTGACTCCAATTAAAGCCTTTAAAATTAATTCTCCTTTCCAGTATCCTAATGGTCGGGCATAGAATGCCATGGCAACAATCAGAGATTCCGTAAAGAACAGAGGTTTTTTCTTATTTTTCTTGTAATGACCTACAGTATTCTGTATTTCACAGAATTTATATTCTTTGAGAAAATATATAACGTATACATACAATTCCATGTACAAATGAGCAGTCATTTTGGATCAACAGATGAGATAAATTTGTATCTCTGAATACTTAAAGAAGGTTACGAATAAAGAGAAATGATTTTTTTTTTGTACTTGAGCAAGCTTCTTTTACAGTTCAATTCAACATCCAGGTGGATTTGGTTTAACGATTTGTTATATTGTGTGTCTAAGCTTATTGTTGTAAAATTTCCAGCTTGGATGCCCAGGAAGGTTCTTTACATCTTGGGTGGGAACTCGCTCTTGAGACACTGATCATTTGGGTAAAGATTTTACAATAGACAGTGGCAGTGTTGAGTCAAGTGTCATTTATTTCAAACAACACACTGTTTTAGTAAACAGAACATATGAACATCAAGCACAAAACTAGGACAGTTTTCAGGCAAAATAGATCTCACCCTTCCTTACCCATCAAATGGTGGTTCTGCTATATATATGCCTCTACCTTAACAGCAGACATCCCCCCATGGCTGAGCCCAAAATGGGGGGTGTGGCCCAGCATGGGAATGTTGTCCTTGACCCATTTGTGGAAAACCTGATGGCTGGGGTAAAGGCGCCCATGTTATACAAATGTGTGATCCTCCAACTTGTGTGCCCCTAAAAATGATCCTGAGCCATACTACAGTAATAGCAAACCATGCAACATCTTACAGTGTCTTGCCTACTTTACTGTGAATTACTTACCTGAAGCATCTTGCCTACTGAATTATGTTTGTTAAAAGCCACTTTGTATTTTTGAAATGAAGGCTCTTTCAAGTTGACCACTGACCAGAGCCAAATTCTCAAACTAATCTCCAACTGAAAGTGTTTATGGATACTAAAAAGGTAACATTGATCGTCATATGACCATTAACATTACCTAGTGGAAACCTACCAATGTTCTTGCAAAGCTCTAATGGGGAAGGCTGGGCAGGTAAAAACTACAGTCATAGCAGACCATGTTGGGCCTAGTATTTGGGACCCCTAACACATCCTAGCCCAATTTTTGATGAACCTCTTGCTCTTTGGCCAGCTTTATGTCAGAGTGCCGCTTTTTCTATTAAATACAGCACCATTGTGCCTTTTTGAGAAGCAGGGTCTTCCAGGATGACCACAGATGACCACTGTCATGCCAGCAGTCATGCTTAAACAATGCTCCAACACAGTATCCCCAGAGTTTACAAAAAAGGAATGTTTATGATCATACGGTCTTCAGCATAACCTGGCAGCAACCTACCAAGGCTTTTGTAATTGAGCATTAGGGGAAGGCCAAACAACTAGAAACAAAACAGTTGTAGACATTTGACCATGGGCAAAATTAAAAGTAATATCAAATTATATCAACAACATAGTCACATTCAGTAAATATCAGTAAAGTACCCTGTGCTCATTGCCAGTGATTAACCCTCTATGTGTGCGGTTGTGATTGGCTAGCTAGCTTCGACCTATATATTACCAATTGTGTATAGTTAGCCCCATCTCAGATACTATTTAGATCCGGGTCAAATCATCTGGCAAATCAAATCATCTGGCAGGTGGCATGCTGGCCACTGTGTGATCTGACAGAGATGGGTCGCTTGGATCTCATACCAGTGAAAAAATAAAGTTTTAAAATAAAAAAAACTCCTTTATCTGTCCTGTGCCCTCGATGTCTTCTCTGCAGGTCCACTGGGTTGGGGACTTACATCTGGTTTGGCAACTGTCATCTTTTCATATCAGGGTGTGGCTGCTACAGCTGTAGTGATAGGAGGCACACCTCAGAAGGAGCCTTTTTAAACCACAGAGGTGAAGCCTTTGTGGAATCCTTCCATGTGACTCATGATGTCACTGGAGGGGAGGGACGTGGAGAATATATAGTATAAAAGATTTCTTCTAAGACGGGCCCAGCACTAGCTTGGAGGGCCACCAAGGAAGGAGGAGGAGGAACCAGTGCCTCATTCACTACAGATGTTGGGGGAGCGGCTGCAAAAGATGCTCCCTTGCATTAAGAAGATGGCAGATGCTGGAACAGGCAAAAGCCCTTGACCCAGTGGACCTCGTCTGGTGGAGGAAAGATGAAGCAAGACGCAGCAGAGGTGATTTTATTTTAATATTCAAACTCTATTTTTTTATTATGATTTGTGAACTGGTAAGTGGTCCAAGGGACCCCTATGCCAGTTCATAGGGTAGTGGAAGATCCGAAACTATTGTATCCAGCATTCGGGAGCACCAAATGCCAGGTACTGGAGACTATACGGTTTGATGGCTCTTGAATTGGATAGACGCCACTCTGGCTCATCACTCCAGTGTTTCCTTGTAGTAAGTTTCCAATATTTGACATCCTCTTGAAACAGCTTTTCCTTCAGCAGCAGAGTGGCTCGGTAATCAGGCTGAAGAAGCCATAAAAAAATGCACAGAAAGGAGCGCTTGAGGAGTAATGCTGTAGGCTGGGGTCAGTGCAGAATACTGCAAATGCCCATAAAAAAGATGGCTTCTACATTGAACACATTTTGTATGGGCATCAGTTAGCTTCACACCACACCCAACATCCTGAACTAAAGTAAGCTTCTGGCGCTGAATCCCGAGGCAAAGGGTCAATCAGAATGTCTAAGGTGGCTCATTTATGTAGCTAATATAGACCCCAATAATATCCAATGGTGATCCTGCTTATAACCACAAACGGTGATCAGAAAATAAAATATAAAATATACATTTTGCCTATAGTAGAACACTTTGAATAATATGGGAAAACTCTACCGTGGAATTTTTATGTTTCTTTCCTGTCTGAGAATTAACTTCACATCATACTTGCGCTGAGACAGATTTGGGAAGGATTAATCAAGCATTAATGCCCCTGGGACGAGGGTTCAGTCACTTTTGGGACCCTAAAAACTCTCAGTGATGATGTCATTTCGGACACATATTGTACTGGGACACCTTGGGCCCAATAGTAGGACCCACCTTACACAATGGATATTATGAGACAGTAGTGAGATGACTAGAACACACATTTTATTGTACTTTGATGTGAAGTCACATGATAAAGCTTACCACATACATAGGCCTCAATTCAATAAGAGTTGAAAAAAATTCTCATGCTAGTAAAAAATTTAATTCATGAGGACAAAGCCTGAGAATATCACTGTTGCTGAATCACCAGATAGTAAAACAATGAAAGTCAATGGTCCTAAGAAAAGTAGAGAAATGTTTACTCTTTTCTACACTGTAGTAAACGCTACCATTGACTTTTGTTGTCTTTTTATCTGATGATCAGTAACATGGACTTTCTTAGGCTTTTTTCTCATGAATTAAATTTTTCACTACCATGAGAATTTTTTTCAACTCTTATTGAATCGAGGCCATAGTCTTGATGGCAACTCCACTCCAAATCAGACCTACTGTACATCCTCTTTGGGTAGTATGTCCATTTCCGTAATCTGTTGCATGTGTATTGTTGTTTTTCTTTTCCTCCTATGTGGCAGAGCCTAGGCATGGAAGTATGGCTCATTGTGGGTCTGGGGGTGGGGGCTCATGGGCAGTTGGTTTTGGTACCATGGGAAAAGTCTACTCTACGGACCTCATAAATGAATTTGGGCTAAGATCCTCAAACCTCCAGGCCCCATCTCAGTTGCACCATCCGTAACCATAATCTGTATGCCCCTGAGACTCACCAAGTCTTCTACCATGCTGACTGATACGCAGAGCCATGCCTGGCCTATCTGAAAGGCTCGTACAGGTAAGCACATCTAGAATAGAGTGCCGAAAGGAATGCTTTCTGCTGCCATTCACTCAGTGTTTTATGCCGCTCATTATTATGCATATGCCATAGAATGATAATTTGGATTGAGGAGAAGGTAAGCAGAACAGAGAGTTTTAAACAGTGGGTCATCCCGAATCAGAATACTAAAAAATCCTGGGATCCTCTTTTAAGCAGACCTAAACACTTCATAGCAACTTCCTGCCAAGAGGGCTCTGATCTATGCCTCCGAAACCCAACCCTACTGCCACTTTTAAACCATGCAATTAGGAGATGCAATACTTATCTTTTTCTTGTAGAACCCGGTTCCATGGGAGACATTGGGAATGGCTTCATACTGCAGCATCGCATGTCCATGGAAATGCGTCTGTTGCACTTGCAGCTATTGCAGGGTCATCCTTTGGGTGGAGCTTAGCTAGGAAAGATTAAGCATCTCTTAAGGAGCATACTTTGACGGTAGTAGTGTAGAGTATTCCACAAATTAACCACTAGGAAGCGCCAAACAGTTTAGTTAAATGATTAAAACCCAAGATGCCTTTTTCCATTGTTATTTTTCCCAGTGATTCCTTATTTAGTGTGTAATGATGGCACCAATTTCTCCTCTTTCCGTTAATTACTTTACACAGCTTAGTATCATCTGCAAATATTGAGATTTCACTGTTTAACCCATTATCTATATGTTTAATGACATCGTTGCCAAACAGCAATGGTAATGAATAGAGGAGGCGGAGCTCTACAGCTAAAACAGGCGCCATTATCTGGGATTAGAGTGAAGTTGGAGCGGTGAAAATCGTGGGGGGAAAAATTCAGTGGTTCAGTGGAAATTTATAAAATTATGATCACCGTTTCCAAGGTGTCCCTCAACCTGTACCTTTGTTACTTTCTCTAGTACATTGTTAGTATTAAGTCCAATATGGCTCCCCCCCTTGTTGGAGCTTGTACTTGTTGTGAAAGGTATCCATCTTTTGTTTTAGACAAAAACATTTACCTTTATGAAATCTACAGTTTTCAGCGTACCAGTCTATATCTGAGTAGTTAAAGTCCCCCATAATAATTCATTTAATTTAGCGGCTATAATCTATTTGCATCAAGTTTTCTGTGGATTCTGATATATTTCAAAGCTTGTAGCAAACCCCCCCATCAGTTTTTTTATTTTTTGTTTCTCCCTCCATGTATTTCTACCCATACAGACTCCACATGGTAATTTCCCTCAGATATATCCTCCCGCAAAGCAGGCTGTAGAGAGGATTTTACAATTAAGCAGACTCCACCCCCTTGCGTTTGTTACGGTCCCTCCTAAACACACAGTAGCCCTGTAGATTTACTGCCCAGTCATAGCTTTCATCCAGCCAGGTCTCGGTTACCCCCACTATGTCATATTGTATTTTCTAATTCATATTGGTCATGTTTCTAGCATTGGTAAGCTTGCATTTCATACCATTTTGTCCTTTTGCCTGCTCGGTATAACCCCCCTCCTCCCCAGTTCCATTTCTACCCCAACTGTCTCTTTCTTTCCTGTCTTCCCCTCTATAACTGCATATACCCTCCCCCCCAGTGCTTAGTTTAAAGACACCTCCAACCTCTTAGCCATCTTCTCCCCCAGAACAGATGCACCCTCCCCATTGAGGTATATATATTATATATATATATATATATATATATTTATTTACATTGTATATATGTCTATTATGCGGTTTGCTTTCAGGGGGAAAGATGAAAGGCGGTACAGAGAGGTAGCATTCCCAATCCGTCCCCCCCTCCCACCACCACCACCACCACCTCCACCCTTCAACTCATCCTTTATTTATTGTGCTTTATAGCTTCAGTTCAAAGTCAGCAGAAGAATTCCAGGCGGCTATGGAAGTGCTGCCCCTGCTCCTCTGCATAGTAGAGTCATTTTTTTTCTCCCAGTTTGCCTCATAATCATCGCGCTTCTCTCTTCTTCCAACCTCCGCACTGCCTGAGAGAACAGGAGCTCATTTTCCAGGAAACACATCAATGGTTCTTCTAGCGTGGAGAGAATACATAATAGAGGCCTGAGGGTGGAGGGGCCGGCTCTTACCGGGCAGAAGTGTGCTCGGGGTCTGCCTCTCTGCCACTCTGAGGTTGTTTGGAGTTTTTTAAATTTTTTTACCTTTCAGCCGTATACATTGCTTTTTATTTATTTTTTATGTTTCAGAACCCCCCTTTAACTTCACCAGAAAAAGAAATATCTCTCCTTGAACTCCTTGCAAGACTTTTCTGGAGCTAAAGGTGTGATTCTCTTTCACTCTAAAAATACATTATGTATTAAAACGGATTGAAACCCATTTTTTCCCCCACCCGCCCGCGCCACCTTGGGAGATGCTGCCGGCTCGCTGGTGGCCCAGTTTAGAAAAATAGATGAGATGTGGCCACCTAGAACCCCGCCCCCCTGCAGTTTTGAGATCAGTGATTGCCTGATAATGTAGGGCAGCTGGTCATTTTGATAGGCTGAGTGCGGGAATGCGCACAGCTACAGGGATGCCAGGGATGGTGATTACGGAGTCACAGGAGCCACCAGTAAAGGTTAGTTTACTGTCGACCACAGGGTGTTTCACCCAGTGGGGGAATCCAAGCTATAAGCAGGCTAGTGGATGGTCCTGGAGTCTTAGATTCCAGGGCCAGTTGATTGTGATCTGCTTTAAAGGGGCATTACAGGCAATGGTAATAATAGGGGAGTAAGGAGCTCATTTGAAGCCTGCACCAGGTTCCTCTCCTTCATTTCCTATAGTGTGCTGTAGAAGCTGCAGCAGATATCAAAATTTTGCCCCTGCTTTTTAGTTCAATTCCTCCATGACCACACACAAATGTGGTCACATAGTTGCTATTACTGCTTGCTACCACCAGGAACGCTGAGAGATAGGAGTGACCATGTGACCACATTTGAAGCATGGTCATAGAGGAAAGGAATAGAAAGAAGGAGCAAATTTTAGAGGGCTGCTACAACATCTACAGAATGCTGCAGGAAATGGAGGAGAGGCACATGGGACAGGCTACAGGTGCGCTTTTTGCTTCCTTATTATTGCTATTGCCTGGTCTGTCCCTTTAAATTTACATAATTTAATAAATTGAGTAGAGGTTTTCCTTTATATAAGGCAGCACAAAACCCTTGCCCCCCTCGCGGACCTTGGGTGATGGCCCGGTTTTGAAAAAAATGCTGGGTGTTTCACTGCTAAGGCCACACTCACCTCAGGTCACTAATTGGCTGATCTCAAGATTGCTGGCTGACGTGATCTACTCCCTGACCGTATCCCCAGTTTCCCTGTCATCTAGGGAGCATTACTGCCCCCCGCCTAATGGCTAGACACTGGCAGGTAGGGCACACACACAGCTTGGTCAATGTGAAGAACAGCCGGACCAAGGAGACCTTCACCAGACTTTCTGTCTGGGGGCCTCCACCACACTTTATCCAGCTCTGGCTGGGAGATTTATCCTGCAAAACAGTCAGGTATAACGTAACAAGCAGATGTTCCACCTTTACATTGTTAGAAACTGTCCAGCCCAACTTTCGGCTCAGCAATAGGTATGCTACCCTTATAGTTCATCTAGGTGACTGCCCACTTTACGGGGGGGGGGGGGGCATCCTGATTTGAGATGCTCCTGCATCTATATTGCACAAAATCCTACCTCGCTCCCATGAGTGGACTCTTCTCCTATGAGCATTGATTGTGGTGCACATTATTGGCCGACAATCAATGCGTAATAAATTCCTGGGCTCCTCCCCCTGGCTTTGCATACCTGCCGGCAGCCATCCAAGCCCCAAAGACACGCTCCGTGCGCCAGCCAGGCCGTTGAGTCCTATAACTTCCAACATTTCTTGCCAGTTTGCTACCCCACCTGACCATCAGCAACCTATTTGGTTTTCCCAACAAGATCATAGTGGGGGCCCTGGGGTAGGAGCCCCTTGCAACTAGTGCTTTAATCAGGCCCCGCTCCCAGTGCAAATTTTATCCAGCCAACGAATGCTGCACCTGTATTTTGGTCTGTCCTCCACCTGGCTTACCCGGGCAAGTGCCGGGGCTCATGGCTTCTTGAAGGGATCGCTGATATCTGCAGTGGAGGGAGAGATGGTTAATGTTGCTGTGTTGGGTAGGGATAATTAATTTAATGTTGCTGGGTGATAGATGGGGAGAGAATAATTTAGTCGTGGCGGATGGGGATGGGAACAGACTTGGAATTTCCACCCCAACCCTTCAGTTAGGAATATTCATCTGTTCACCACAACTGTAGGCCAGAAGCTGCAGCAGCCAGCGCCTCTTATTGGCATGAGGGCTGATTGATGTAAATCCAATCTGCAGGATGCTCTTTCAGTTGCAGTTTTCAGTGGTTTGTAATTATTAACAAATCTACTACCACGTGTGTCAAAACACACCTCAAAGGGGCCTGCTAAGACTATCTTGCCCAAGGGCCTACATAAGCCTGAACCAACCCCGCCTCCACCTCAGTTAGAGGCATATCCAGCCATGTTACATTTTACAAGCAGGTTCTGTAATATAGACATGAATAAATTTGCTCTGCATATTGTACATGACAGCAGCAGTGCTCCTCGCTCTTCAGGTCATGAGCCATCTCCAAGGCTTTATGTAACATCTATGAGCCATTTGCATTTACATCCATCTGAGCTCACATTTATCTGCCGCGTTACCTGAAGATAAATGAACGCCAGGATCAGGAGCTGACGCTATTGAGCATTTAAGCCCAAGACTTAGCAGCAGAAGCTATAGCCGAACTCAATTCAAGATTTTTATTTAAAGAAACTCTGTAGGCAAGGTGCAGACACTATCATTCAGCAGTGTATTTCCTAATGGCTGCCCTCTCTCTTCCTGACAGAATGCTCCTGGAAGTAGAAACAAGGCAACAGGGGCAAACCCCCTGAATTCCTTTGCCAAAGGCCACCAATCATAGGGTTCAACTGGTGGTCTACAGCTCCGCCCCCATTTTTCAGCCTAAAAAGAACATGCACACTAGGATTATGCAGCCTAAACCATCACAACATTCTACCTTCCATCCTCAGTGGTAATACTAATTAGCAAATAAATAGCATTTCAATCACCACCATACCTAATTAGCGTCTGAATCACCCATGGCTGCCTGTGTGGTTGTGCTTGTGCTTGTGACTAGGTGTCAGACATACAGCTTTCCCCCACCCCTCCCTTCACCATTGATCATCAGAATGCGGATTAGAAATTACTCTGCTGGTGTGTTACAATTATAATTCTAAACAATTCTAACTAATGTATAGGAACACGGATAATGCAAATCATAAAATATTATTGCCATATTTTTGTCTATTTGCCTTATGTGAAAAAATTTGCTTATAGGGTATATATTCATTTCATCTACATTATATAAATCTATGTATATGTGTGGAAGTGTGCGCATGATGAAGAGAATGCCTGTGGCACAATCTCAGTCTCTCAAAGACCCAATCTATTATGCTGATTATTATGTCGCATCACAGAGCCAATGACCATGCCCACGTGCTTTTAAAAAAATCACAAGGGGAAACTGTAACCCTTGATATCTCGGCCATTTCATCTTCAATTTAAAAACAGAAAACAGTCTAGGACAGTGCCAAAGTAAACGGGGGGGGGGGGGTGGGTTCTATGCCTTTGGGATCCTGCTGAGCACCTCACTTGGTCCCCGGATGACAACGTATGTCAGGGCGGGATTCTGTGGGGGGCCCCCAGGGCCCTTGGGAAGAAAAAGAGCCTCAATACTATACTCTGGCAGGTTCTGATAGTTAGTATTATTTTGTGCAGTATACAAAGTGTTAATCAAACAATATACTTGGCTATGTTGGCTTTAACAAAAATTGCCGTTTACTGTTTTCACACAAAAAAAAGATATATTTGTTAAGTCACATTCGCTTATTGTCCATAAAAATAAACTAATAATGATAATAGTGATGATATTCAGTCTCTGTTTAGAGATATGGGGGGCTTTTTTACTTGCCCATCCGTATTTAGTATTATCCGGATGATGTTGTTCCTCAATTTGTAGCAAGGTGATGGGTGATTTTTCCCACAGTTTGTAGCAAGATTGTTTTTCCCTCAATGAATGTGTGGCACTCGTTTGGGACTTCTTCACAGACGCTTTTCGCCTGTGGCTTCCTCAGTGTGAGAGTCCGTGGTATCTATGGGTGGCACATGTGTATGTACAAGAATGATTAAACATAGATAGTACACATTGCAACAGTATTGTGGGAAAGGAAACTATTTGAAACAATTAACTGTTAATGTCAACTTACATGATCAATAGGTGAGGGTACCTCGTTGCCTGGGGTTCTGACTTGCTAAAGTGTTAGGTACGTAGGTCTTGGTTCTGCTTAAGGATAGGAATGGTATTGTAAGCTAGTGTGTGAAGAATATTAGTGTAGTTATAAAATAGGGAGCTAATTGTGGCTGGCTGGTGCTTACCTTGATTGGTGGGTATATTGTCACCGGAGATCAGAGCCCTCCACAGCTTAACTGTAGCGGAGGGTAGCGTTGCCCGTTGGTGCTGCGCTATGTTATTCAGTGCTGCGTTTGCGCCCTGTGGGCGTATGGGTATCGTTGTCCGCGGGGAGCGCGACCCCCTTGTGTGCTCGGGCAATGCTGCGGGGCCGCTTCTGCAGAGTGAGTGGGTTTTTAAATATCCCTCCCATGTGGTCTGCTCGCCTCCTGATAGGTTAGTTAATCAGGGGCGGAAGTATGTTTGACGCGCACTTCCTCTCCAAGCGGCCCCGTCTGGTCTCCGTTCTATTACTTAGTGTCGTCGCCTGTGGCGGCGGCCATGTTTTTGGTTTTCAATATAATTCTGCGCTTGCGCAGGGTTACAGCGGCCTCTGGTGGCGGTTACCAGTTAGTATGTGTCACCCAAGATAGTGGCGGCCATGTTACTGGTTAGGTAAATCTGCGTCCAGTCGAAACTATGGCTTGTACAGGGTAGGCTGTTGCCGTGTGTCAGTTTATATAATTGTTTTCCTCCAGGCATCAAGGGTCTTACCATACTTTTTGTTGTATGTATCTATTGTTACATAGTTGCATAAGTAGTTAAGAGTAGTAGTAGCTTACTGGCTGTACACTGATGTTGTATAATGTTAAGATATTATTGTGTAAGTAGTCTATTGCTTGAATAGGGGGGCCTGGCTTCATTTGTCAGGTTTATAATGTGTATGTTATTTCTATGGGGGGGGGGGGGAATTGATATATTCCCTTCATTATTCTTATAGGGGTGGGTTGGCTATACCCGTCATGGGAGAGGATAGTGGGCACAATTGGGCTTAGGTTACCCGGGGGGGGGGGGGGGTTGTGGTATTAGAACCTTGGGGGATTTTTTTTTTTTGGGGGGGGGGTTGGTTTTGGTTAGAGGAAGGGGGAGAAGCTACAGGTTTCATTGAGACCTGGTGTGGTTGTGGCTTTTAGTTTCACAATCCACCTTGTCTCTATTTGTAGGGTCTGTTTTTGGATGTCGCCTCCTCTTGGGTTAGTGTGTAGTCTATCAAGTGCTGGGAAACTGGTTTCTTTTGGATTGGAAGCATGTTGTTTGAGAAAATGTCGTCCTATTGGTGTGGTAATGTTCTTTTTTCTAATGTCCCTAATGTGTTCTAAGATGCGTATTCTGAACTTACGGTTAGTTTTGCCCACGTAGAAGTTCCCACATGGGCAAGTGAGTAAGTAGACGATGTTTGTGGAGTTACAGTTAACAAAATGTTTGATTGTGTGTGGTTGCTGGTTAGGGAGGGTAAAAGTTTTGCCTTGTTTTATGTATTGACATACATTGCATCCCCCGCAGGAGTATAGGCTGTGAATTTTGCAACATTTTGTAGTGTGATTACTGTAATGACTTTGTACTAGTGAGTCTTTTAGCGACTTTGGTCTCCTATACACCAGTTTGGGTGTTTCTGGCACTAAGTTTGTAAGGTCAGCATCATGTGTCAATACATGCCAGTGTTTATTAAGTATCTTCCTTATAGACTTATGTTGTTTGGTGTAAGTGAGTACCAAGGGGAGTGTTGGTGCTATCTGTGTCTTCTTTGTCTGTGTAAAAAGTATAGTTTGTCTATGTGACTCTTTTTTTGTATGAAAACAGTAAACGGCAATTTTTGTAAAAGCCAACATTAGAATTATATTGTTTGATTAACGCTTTGTATAATGCACAAAATAATACTATCAGAACCTGCCAGAGTATAGTATTGAGGCTCTTTTTCTTCCCAAGGGCCCTGGGGGCCCCCCACAGAATCCCGCCCTGACATACGTTTTCATCCCGGGACCAAGTGAGGTGCTCAGCAAGATCCCAAAGGCATAGACCCCCCCCCCGTTTCCTTTACCAATTCGAGCCCAATATGGGCCGAATAAACCTCAAACACTCTGAGACAGATCCAACACTATCTTTTATTTAACCTTTCTTCTACCCCTCCTCCTGACTCTCCCAGTGCCAAAGTAGCCCATAACAATGGTCTAACATTTGCCTTTGCCTGTTGTATCCCTTTAAAAGTGGCTGTGACAGACAGGAAATGGGCAATAATAATGACACCACTAATGTTATCATTTCCCGAAAGAGATAACGAGATGCTCATCTGATTTTCCAATGCTGTTATGCTCCATCTTATCCTGCTGTTGGAATGTTGGGATGTTTGTAAGGGGTGGAGGTAGTGCAGCAAGGCCATAGACCATTCCTAAAACAAAAGCTTGAGCCTTCAGTTTAGATTTGTAACTTAGAAAAGCAACAACTCCAAGCATTTAGCCATAGCTACTTAATGAGGACCAACAGCCGAAAATGAGTCCTGCATCTTAAATTGCACAAATGGGGGTGCCCCTATTAAATGATCCAAACCCCTGATAAGTGTAAAATCCTGATTTAAGTTCATAACACTTTATTCTGTTCAGTCTGTGACTGTACAGGGGGTGGTTACCCGTTACTCAATAGACAGAGTGCCGGGGCCGTTACCACAGTGCAAGCCAAGGCATCCAGGGCAGCCGGGATGAAGACCCCTGAGTTCAGGGGCCAACCAGAGCATTCCCCAAGCTGGGGGCCTGAATACATTCTCAGGCCAAACAACATTGCTCAATAGTAGGCCACATGACCTGTTCTGCTGGACCACAGGTGAGAACCACATTGCAAGCTTTTCCATGGATATTATGGCAGATGCCTAAGGAGTGGTTGAAACTGCCGACTTGGAGGCTGCTGTATGGTGTTTGTCTCTTTTAAATGAGATTCAACATTATTTCCAATAGGGTCAAACGTGTGTTTCAGTCCTAAAATGGTCATTAGTCATGACTAAGGACCAACTAAGGTCTGAAATGCACCATGTGTGATTTCATGACCCTATTGCAACATAGAGAGTCATGACTAAGGTCAGTCTTAGGTCTGAAATGCACCATGCGTGATTTCATGACCCAACTGGAACATAGAGAGTCATGACTAAGGGCAGACTTAGGTCTGAAATGCACCATGTGTGATTTCATGACCCAACTGGAACATAGAGAGTAATGACTAAGGACAGACTTAGGTCTGAAATGCACCATGTGTGATTTCATGACCCAACTGGAACATAGAGAGTAATGACTAAGGACCAGCTTAGGTCTGAAACATGTTATCTGTGATCTTATGACCCCATTGGAACATGGAATGTCACAACTACTTACACATACTCCATGGTTATTATGGCAGATGCCCAGGGGAAGGCTAAAGTTGTGGCCTTGTATGCTGCTGTAGGGTGCTGCCTTGCTTCCATTGATATCCATCATTGCCAGCACTAAATCACAATGAAACCAGCATCTCCTGCTGCACACTCTACACCCGATGCCCGCCACACCCGTCATCACAATTTATTTTTTCATCCCCCAATTCTGACTCTGGGGGCCCCTTGACAGGCGCCCACCCCCCCCCCCCCCATCACCAGGATGGGTGTGGAGTGGGGAGTCCGTGAGGCAGAATCGCAGGGTTCAGATTCTCATCATCTGTCATTTTATGACCCCACTGAAACATTTGTGTCAGGACTAAGGACCAACCTTGATCTGAAAATGGGTCATCTGTGATTTTATGACCCTATTGAAACACGGTGTGTTGTGACTAAGAACCAACTAAGGTCAGATCTGCACTACAGTATCTGTAATTTTATGACTGGAACATGTCAAAACTAAGGACTAACTTAAATCAGAAAATATTTTCCCCAAAAGTGGGGGAAAAAGGTCAGTGAGTCTTATCGGGCGAATGTAAAAGAAAAGAAAACTACATTCCCAGCTCCCACGTCTCAGCAGCCGTCTCCCGCCGACATAAACACACACACAGACATCTGTTGCCCTCGCCGCTGCCTCCGCCATTGTCTCCACTGGCCACTGCCATCTCAGCTGTTGTCCCCATAGCCGCTGCCCCAGGTTTCCAGAGACCAGGTTCAGAAATTCAATGAGGAGAAATAGGCCATGTCCACCCGGAAGTCTGAACCAGCGATTTGTGAGCTTGAGGTGGCAGGCAGCAGTGGCTACAGGGACAGGGATTTGGCAGTAGCAGCAATTGTGGAGGTAGCAAATGCCCACACACTGTCTGTATTCGGGATGCCCGCACACTGCCTATAGTTGGCATGCCATGCACACTGCCCGTAATTGGCATGCCACGCACACTGCATATAATTGGGATGCTCCTTATTGTATGTAATTGGGATTCCCCTCCATGCCTGTAATGTGGGATACCGCTCACTGGCTTTAATGTGGGGTCTGTAATGGTGTCGTTGGGGCAATTCTGCACACTGTCTATAATAGGGTGATTGGGAGGGGGTATTTTAGCACACCATTTCAGAATATCTTTTTCTTTCATTTTTCTCCTCCAAATCCTGGGTGCATCTTATAGGCAGGTGCGTCTTATATGGCGAAAAATAAAAATGCATCATCTGTAATTCTATGACCCCATTTCAACATAAAGGATCATAAGGAAGAACATAGTCCTGGCAATTTTGGATACAGGTTTTTGGCATTGTGTCTTATTATTTTCCTCTTTTGGAAATCAGCACACTGTTTTCATGATTCTCATATTCCTGAGGCTCTGATTGGCTACAGTGGGAGTTGTTTTCATGGCTTTGAGTAAAACAATGGACTACAAGTCCCAAAATTCTTCCAATGTAACAGGTGAACTCTTTAGCAGCATTGGCTACGTCTAAACAGCCTAATGACCTATCCAGCCGGCCATTAACCCATTATCTACTGGAACACAAGACTGTGATCTTTCCAAACGGAACAAGCTGAATTTCAGCAGAATGGGTTAAACTAGTCAACCATCAGATGATTAGCAATCTAGGAGTGAGGAAGTCTATGATATGTATCACTTTGGTGTACATACTGAAGTTAAACAGTTTTCTTATATTATACAGAGTTGCAACCAAATAGAAAATTAAAAAAATAACAGATAAGCTCAGCGCATTGAAGACATCATTTTGCTACACAATAATAGAAACTTTTGAAAATGCTGTTGAGAGTGGAATGACCCTTTAAGCAACCTGCACTTGCTCCACTCCTCTCCAGGAGCACTACGAGTCCTCTTTTTCTGCTTTAAATTAAATTTTCTCTTATAGGTTTAATGACAGCACCAAAAATACGTTGAAGTAGTGGGAACACTGCCCTAGTCTATTAGAAAGTAATGCCTGAAAGTTGGGCAAAAAATAAATTTATATCAAATCTTGTATGAAAAAACTCTCATATATATATATATATATATATATATATATATATATATATATATTGTATAGCCAATGAATTTTGAATTAATCAAATGACACCTTACAGTACCCATGGGAGCGCATGCATTTTTCAGTGTCACATCATCCCCGTTGTGTCACTGGTCCCATAGCAGGGACAAATAACTCCTATTAATAACACAGGTGTGCTCATTACTCCCTGGCAGCTCACAAGTTAAACAAATTTGTGCTGCACCATTGAGAGTGGCTTAATCAGCACAATGCCAACACCAGCTTGTCAATAGTATACAGGGAAAATGTATATGGGACCTCCAGGGGACTGAGCCCATCTTACAATCTGATTGGATAGCCTTGCAAGGTGTGTACAGCCGGACTCCAGGCAAAAATGTATTTTACCTTTAAATGTGTGAGATGGTTCTTAGGACCAATGCAGGGTTCTTGCGTTGCCAGTTCGGCCTCCATTTACTCTATTTATACCAGACCTTCAATCTGAATAAGAGCCTATCTTGTATATTTCCCCCACCCTGTACATACAGATTGCCCACATTAAAAATCATCCTACCTTCATCTACTGCATTTACTGAGCCTTTAAACATCCAAGATGGTGGCCCATAGAGTCTCAGTGTGCACGTGGCCTGCGCATTGCTCTGTGCAGCTCCTGTGCGGCTATCACCCGAAGCATGACCACTGCTGGTGACATTGCTGGACACTGGACAGGTAAGATGTTTCTTTTAACCTCCTACGTCCTGTCTCAGTGCCAGAGGAGAGGACAGGGCAAGGTGAGTAGAAGAAGACTGGACTTTATCTGGAAGTACATTCTAAATCAAGGTGCATGGGCATAGCCTAAAGTCCCTTGGGGCAGCCGCGCCCACCACCACCCAGGCTTGGGATTTGGGATGTCTGTTTAATAAAATTCCAGATTGCGCATAGATAACCTCCTCTTGGTCTGTACTCCAACACCTCTAGCGCATACCATATGACTGCTGGTGGCCAATAAAGTTTGAAGGGTTGTGTGGAGCAGTACATTGCAGTGGCTACTTTAGTTACAAGGTCACAGACTGGTGGATTTTTTTGCTTAGTTTTTAGGCTTTGTTTGGAGTGTTACACAAGTGGTCATTGGCATTGCACACCGGGGTAGAACCATTTTTGCAGCCCTATTGCAGTTGTGTGTATTTCCAGGCTCCAGCTGTTCGAATGTAACTGGCAATGTATAAAACTATGTAAAAAACATAGAAGAGTGACGGCAGAAGGGGACCATACGCTCCATCTAGTCTGTCCTTAAGTAACTGTATGTGCTATTTATCTTAGGATAGATGGATGTTTATCCCAGGCATGTTAAAATTCACTTACCTCTGCTGGAAGTTTGTTCCAAGCATCTACTACTCATTCTGTAAAAATGTTAACATTGCTGATATTCTCACCGACTAGCTTCAGGTTGGGCCCTGTTATTCTGTCATTAAGTTTCTTCTTAAAAACACTTCCTTCCTGAACCTTCTTCAATCCTTTCACATATTTAAAGGTCTCAATCATGTCTTCTCTCTCCCTTCTTTCCTTTGTACAAATTACGTTTTTCCTGATATGTTTTAAGTTTAAGTCCTTCCACCATTTTTGTTGCCCGCCTTTGGACTCGTTTTATTTGAATAATGTCTTTTTGCAGGTAAGGTCTTCAAAACTGCACACAGTATTCTAGCTGTGACCTCCCTCTTCCTACTGGTAATGCCCCGAGCTATGCAGCCGAGCATCCTGCTTGCTTTTCCCACTGCCTGGCTACACTGTCCACTCATATTGCAGCTATCAGTAATCAGTACCCCTAAATCTCTCTCCTCCGAGGTCCTGGCTAACACAGTACTGCCCATACGGTACTCAGAGCAGGGATTCCTTCTACCCAAGTGCAAGATTTTACATTTAGAGACATTAAACTCCAGTTTCCACAGTTTTGACCATTTTCAATGTCGCAGACACCTCCAAGAATATTCACCCTGTTACTCACTTTTGTATCATCAGCAAACAGGCAAACGTTTCCTACCAAGCCTTCTCCTAGGTCACATACAAGCATATTAAAAAGAATGGACCCAGGACAGTGCCTTGTGGCACCATTTGTAACTCGTCTTTAACAATAACACTCTGATACGATCCTTCAGCCATTGAGTCTTAACTTCAATAACTTATTTATGAGCTCTTAATGTGTTACGGTGTCAAAGGCTTTGCTAAAATCCAGATAGGCAATATGCACAGCAGCTTACCTAAGGTCTCCACAGAGCATAATGGGGTGCTTTGTTCTGGCCCATACCCAAATACTAGCAGTGAGCCTCATGATCTGAGGTCTGTGGGAAAATATAAAGAATGTTGAAGCAGGAGGATAGCCTTTAAAAGTTCATCTATCTTCCACCAAGCTGATCCCCGCAGGTCTGCCCCAAGATTTTTCACCCATTGGTAAGCCACACATTTGCTTAACTTCTTGGCCCAGGGTGTGGTTAGGGTGGTCTAATTTTTACAACAATCTGGCAATTGGTCATGTACTCTATATATTGTAGATCTGCTACTAACATATAAGTGAATTGTTTTCCATAATAGGTGATTATTCCATTTTGTATTTAGGTTTAATATAAAATCTTTCCCTCACCAGTGACTGAGCAAGTCATAAGTAGCCTTCCCGACCTGAGCATCTGATATAACTGATGTCTTCCTATTAACCATCGTTCACAAATGGAGCTAATTCACTGACTCATTATATATCTTCTTGGGAATATTGTAATTCATCTAACTTTTGGCACATATGCCTTAGAACTCATCAAGGTTCCTCCGACCTGACTGGCCCATCAACTATGAAATGGCTTCTGCTCTGCTGAAACATTTATGATAAATTCAGATGGAAGGGAGGCTTCAGGAATGGTTAGCTCACAAGGCATGAGGCCGCCGTGATGTCTGAGCGAAGAGGACCCGGCGGCAGCAGCCAATGGGGCAAGAATGTTCAAGTAGGCTAATTTATCTAATCGCTGATGGCACTTCCATCTAATTTATAAGAGGGGAAAAAAGAAAAAAAAACGCATGAAAAATTGCTCCATCCATATTTATTGGCTCAGGAGTAATGAAGGAGAACGCTAGATGAGACCTATAAACAAGGCAGGCATTTTTTTTGTCATAAAGAGTTAGTTATATAGACAACGTAAAATGATATAGAACAGTCAGTATTCATCTTTTTCTGATTTACATTCAATATGCGTATACAGGTGCCTATAGTGTGGATGCCCTTGGTGAATGAAATACCTTTTTAATGAACCATATTGATGTAAACAGTACAGGAGGTCTTCAGTAGGTTATCAAATATGAAAACATTTTCGGAGAAAATGGGACCTTCACGTTTTCAATGTAATCCCCTGTGACTTGAACATGCTGATTCCACTTTGCCTCCAGTGACTTTATGTCTTCAGATGGAGATTTCTTTCTGCTGCAGACTGCATTATAATCAATATATCGTTACCCACCTAAAACATTTCTTCAGGTTGGGTAAGAGAAAGTAATCACCGGGAGCTAGGTCTGGCCTGTCGGGTGGATGACTGCTGCACGTGATATGTCCATGGGGATGGTGGCCCCTTGGTCTTTCATTGCATGGACTCCTGTCTAATGATCATGGTGAACCCATGTTTCATCACCCATAACAATTATGGATGGACGTCTACTTCATGTTACCTACTGGAAACTGACCTTTGACAAAACTGGATATTAACTGGGATGACGCCGGAATGGAATGATGATACCAGGTTGATACTGGAATGGAATGATGATACCGCAATGATATGGGAATTGAATGCTGACACTGGAATAGAACGATGATACTGGAATGGAATGACGACACCAGGATGCTACCAAAATGGAATGATGATATTGGGACAATACTGGAATGGAATGATATAACTGGAATGGTCTCACGGTGAACTCACCTGCGCCTCGGTCCCGTAGCGTCTCCACTCCACTCTCCCGGGGCACTTCTGGGTGCTCGGCCACGTCAAGCATCTGCTGGAGCGGTGCCGCGCTTGGCCGCTGCCCCTCCCCTCCCGGCGCATCCTCACCTCTGTATGCGTGCTTGAGCACACTCTTCATATGCCCTCCGGCGGCGCTGCTCTCAGTGTGGCCGCCGGAGGCTAATTAAAGGAACCAATCCTGGCTAGGGGTTTTTCTGGGCTCACGCCCCACTAATTAAGTGATTGGATTTCCAGCCCCAAAACGTCATGTGCACCAATCACAACACACACGCCCTATAGTGCAGCCCTATAAAAGGTTGACCCCTTCAGTGCACCAGGGCTTGTGACAGAGTTTGCTGAGTGTGCCTTGGATTGTCTTCTCGCCCGTTTTTGATCTTGTTGCCGACTTTGCTCGTTTGACCATTCTTGTTTGCCGCCTGGACCGACTATTGCCTGTACCCTGACTACGCTTCCATCTCACCCTCTGTACTGCGAACCCGTGACCTTTGGCCTGACCTCGACCCTTCTGTTTGCCTATTCCTTTGGTGCTGCGATATTATTGGACTGCCTTCCTGTGTATGACCCAGCCTGTTTATGTTGTTCATCTGCCTTCACTCTCCCGTAAGCTCAGATCCTTTGTGCTATCAAGTTCTGGGGGCAACCGTGTCCGGTGAGGCGTATAGAGCTTCCCGGGAAATGGGGGCTTGTCTATAAGTGAAGCTAGCTGTGGAGATTGGGGGTTGTGGGCTTACTCTGAAGGCGGGTGTCCCACAGGGCCTTACAAATGGAATGCTGATTCCGAAAGGTTACTGGAATGGAATGATATTAATGGAATGGAATGCTGATACCGGAAGGATACTGGAATGGAATATTAATGGAATAGAATGCTGATACCGGAAGGATACTGGAATGGAATATTAATGGAATGGAATGCGGATACCGGAAGAATAATGGAATGGAATGTTGATACCAGGATGATACTGGAATGAAAAGATTCTACTGGAATGGGATAATAATACTGGAATGATACTAGAATGGAATGATGATACTGGAATTCAATGATGATAACTGGATGATACTGGAACGGAATGATAATACTTGAATGGAATGATGATACCGGGATGATACCAGAATGGAATGATGATACAGTAATGATACTGAAATGAAATGGTGATACTGGAATGGAATGATGATACCGGGATGATACTAGAATGCAATGATGGTACTGGAATGGAATGTTGCCCGTAATGTACCAAGTTCTTCATCAGTGCTCCTGAAGGTGGAGATGTGCAGGCCCCAGGTAGTCCCCTGGTGGTTGCAGACGGGAGGGGAAACACAGGGCAGACGTACACAAGACACGAACAGGTAATCTAGACCCCAGTGCAGACTATGGGGAAACTGGGCCCCAGTGTGGGCTGTAGTGGAGCTGGGTCCCAGCGCAGGCTATGGCGGAGCTGGGCCCCAGCACTGGCTATGGCCCTGCACAGACAAAGACATGAACTATGAAAGGCTATAAGCCCCAGCACAGACACTATGAAGGGCCACAAGGCCCAACAAGGACAAGAAGGCAATAAGCCCAAAAGCACAAAACAGGAAGGCCCCACAAGGACGAGGAGGGAAGTAGGGGGGTTGGAGAGCATGGCTAGGCTTCAATAAGACAATGCAATGGTGCAACACAGGGGCTGGGCCAAGCACATGAATTTATAGGAAACCCAACAGCATGATTAATGCCAGGTGAGGTCAAACCATGTGGCTCTAGGACCCAGGGAAGAACCACACCTCTCCATCAGACACAAAGCAGACAACACAGATAGATACTGGAATGCAATGATTATACCTGATTAATATGATAATGGAAGGATGATACAAGATACTCTGTGCTCACTTGGCATCATTTAGATAAAGAAAGCACCATTCATCTCTGCTTCAGTCATTTGTGCTCTGGCTGCATTCAATTGTGTTCAAAGTTTACAGTTTCAGATGCGAAAGGGCCCCATTTAATGTTCACACCAGGGTCCCATCAGCTTTAGTTACGCCACTGGCTGCCTGCTCCATGCCCTTTGATTCTATGTATTGTCTTGATATGTCAACATTGTCACTGACTATATAACTATAAGGTTGATTCAGCACCAGGTGAGAAAACACACTGCTTTTTTAGGAGAGAAAACTGCTATTCACTTTTACGTCTGCCTACATTGTCAGCCGATTCAGCGCCAGGTTTAAATTTACACCCAGCTGCTGAATCACTCCCATGAAGGTGAAGTTTTTTCTCCTAAAAAGTATTAGCTTTTTTTTTAACCTGGTGCTACATCGACCCTTATATGATGACCTAGGATTAATGAGCTTACTTTACTCTTACTTTACCCTAAAGAGAACACATTTATGATCTGTGTTTCACATTCATGTCAGGGAGAGTGATGGGCTTTAGATTCAGGCCTAAGCTAACCCAGATCTTGAAGATTCAATATGGCCAAACCAGGACAGGAAGGTTTTTTTTTACCCCAGAGCAGGAGCCTGTGTGGAATCCCCCCCATGAGATTAATGATTGACGAATGATGGGGTGGAGGGGATTCCTGGAACCCCTATACCAGTTCACATGTGTGGTGGCCACAGCTATTGGATTGTGGATGGCTTCCAAACTGGATTGTACCTGCTCTGGCTCATCACTAATACTAACTGTGGTTCCTTTTTTGGAATCTTACTGATCTCACCCTGCTGAGCATTTGCAATGAAATCCTGTGTCAAATATGGGGAGTACAGGGGTACATGATGATCAGATGAACAGAGGCTCCTGGGCTTCCTTGCATTCTCCTGCATTGCCATTCTGGGCGGGCAGTGTAGTCGCCCAGCTGGTCCAGCAAAAAACTGTTGCATTGAGCTGCCAGCGGCTATGCTTGGTGGCTTATGGGCAGTGACAGCTCTGCACCCATCACTGTAGTGTTTGCTGCTTTAGAATCTACATTCTGGCCTGTGGTGGCTTTGGCTGCAGGTTTGCAACAACAAGGCTCAGGGGGCCCCCACTGCTGCTGATAACTTTGTTGCCGGCCACGCTGCCTGACAGACCAAAGACTGAAAAGCCTTCTGGACCAGATCATAACCCAAAGGATGGTGGAGGCCCCTTTGCAGGGCAAGTGGTGGAGGCCCAGCAGATGATTAATTGTAAACCAGAACTCTCACATCAGTTTGCCTTTTCAGTAGAATTATAGAAACCCAGACAATCTATTCTTTTGGTTCATGGTGTCCTATGGGGCAATTATTTTTTTTTTCTGGAAGTAATCTTTAAAGGGTGTAATAAATAATCTCTGTGTGTTGGTATTAAAGTGTCTGACGATTAAAGAGTATCTAGGGTGGCATGAAGCCTAAATACAGTCTTGGATAAGGGACTGGTTTAGTGGTATTTAGACTCACCCATATGATTTAGAAGTTTACATATTACAATGTTGTTTCTATCTTTAAGATTTCTTTTATTATTAATTGATCTCTAATAAAACAAGTTTTACGCTCACTATACAATGTTACAAGAGATTTCCTTCTGAGCAATATCCTGTAAATTACAATTATCCACCATTGTACTGTCCGCCATATTTTAAGCCATTTGTTACACAAACCAAAGGAAAGGGAGAAAGGTCTCTCCTGTTATTAAGTAAAGTCCTTCATTTCTTTACCTTTTCCCACGCCTTGATGTTACTTTGAAGGTTTTTATTCTTTTTAAACATGGCTTCAATATAAACATCAGCCTGGGAATCAAAGTTAGGCTGAAATAATACCAAAGGAAACACCTGGGTACTTACTGGCCCCCTGACTTCCACTGGCCAGAGGTGGCAAGCACATTTGGCCAAGTATAAATGGCTATTTAATGAATGCAGCCCAGAAAAAAAAGAATGGAGTTCAAAGCCAATATTTGAACCCTGGGTAACTGTGTTTCAAAGCCGCAATCTGTGTGATGTCAAACAGAGTCTATTTTTCTGTGAACAATAAAGAGTCTGGGCTGAGAAGGCAAAGCTTTATGAAAAAGATATTTATTTTCCACCCAGTATTTGTTAGTGAATGTGCACTTGATAGCCAAAAATAAGTTTGCCAACCCCCATAGTAAAATGGGATTGATTGTATATTGGTCATTAACAAAATCAAAAAGCCACGCAATAAACTAAAGAGACAAAATTGGTATTTGCCTGACCTCTCCTTTAAGTGAACTTGTCTTCAGGAGGACATAGGATGACATTTACAGGATTCTGTGCATGTGCCATCATTTATAAACGCAAAAGGTAATGCAGGATTATAAATTACACATTAAAAGGATCGTATATGTACTTCTGTTTTAGAGGTACACTTAGGGGTTGATTCAGCACCAGGTAAAAAAAGTCACTACTTTTTTTTAGGAGCGAAAACTTCCATTCACTTTCAATGTCTTCCTTGGGGCTGCTTCTGAGCCAGGTAAAATTTTAAATCCGGTCGCTGAATCTCCATCCAAATCACCTCTCCAAAAGTACTGACTTTTCTTACCTGCTGAACTGACCCTTTAATGTGGAAGAATCATCATTTCTGCAAAAATGACTGTTGGTTTAGTAAAGGGTCGGCACCTTGATTGCTGACCGGGCTGTTTCTAGGGGAGGGAGAACAGAGAGATCGCCAAGGCCATTTTCTGTGTTTCCCCCTTTTCTGTAGATGAGTCAGGGCTATTGTAAGTTGTGCAGGCCTAGGACAGGCCCTTCATCTCCCCATATTGGGTTCAGTCATGGGAGGGGAAACTTCCTGCTGCTAAGGCAGAGACACAGCATGGCATGTATCTGTACACGACACAATGGGTGAGTAAGGGCGGATATTTTGCTTCTCGCGCTGATTGCTGATCACCCCAACCCCTGCACCTTCTGATTGACACTGTCTAGTGGTTATCAGGCACGTATTTGCCACTAGGCAAACATAGGCATGTGCCTAGGGTAAACCTACAGGCAGGGGCGGGGATGGGGTGGCGCCCAGCAATACTTTAACTTTAAAAAAAAAAAAAAAGTCTGCCAGGAGGCAGGCCTTGGTCGGCAAAACAGGCAAGGTGCTAAACAGTTTTTCTTAAGCCATTGGTGGATCTGCGGAACCCTCCTCCCTTCCCAGAGACAATCTGACCTGTCTGGTTCCCTTTGCTGTTGCTATGCAGGACCTCCGTCCTGCACATAAGATGTGAGGGGAGAGCAGCCCAGCTGGCTCTGCCCACCTGGCCTCACAGTCCTCCCAGCACAGCGCGGGAGAGGAGGCCTGGTGCTGCAGGGGCCGCTCTCTCCCTAGAGACATGCCAAGTGACAGGTAAGGAGTTTCCACGAGAGGGGATGTGTGTGCCTGTGTGTGTGTTTCTCTGGGTATGTGTGTCTCTCTAGGTATGTGTGTGTACCTGTGTGTGTCTGTGTATGTGCCTGTGGGTGTGTGCCTGAGTGTGTGTGTGTCTGTGTATGTGCCTGTGCCTCTGTATGTGTGTCTGTGTATGTGCCTGTTTGTGCATGTGTGTGTCTGTGTATGTGCCTGTTTGTGTGTGTGTGTGTGTGTGTGTGTGTGTGTGTGTGTCCGTGTATGTGCCTGTGTGTCTATCTGTGTATGTGTCTGTGCCTCTGTATGTGTGCGTGTGTGTGTGTGTGTGTGTGTGTGTCCGTGTATGTGCCTGTGTGTCTATCTGTGTATGTGTCTGTGCCTCTGTATGTGTGCGTGTGTGTGTGTGTGTGTGTGTGTGTGTGTGTGTGTGTGTCTGTGTGGTTTAAATACAGACAGTGGGAGGGGAAAAAGGCACAAGGGATGTAGGTGCAGGCAGTATGTGGTGGAAGAGAGTGCTAGAGCTATAATGCAGGCAGTGTTTGGGGGAAAGAGAGTACAGGAGGCCAAATGCAGACAGTGTCGATGGGAGGTCCATGGGGGAAATTCAGGCAGTGTATAGGGGGACATTTACATAAAGGGTTAATTGCAGAATTGCCAGCTCACTTCCTGCCATAGCCTCTGTCCTCTCTGATGGGACACAATCGTCACATGACTCTTTTTGAAATCTGTCCAGTGTATACCCATGCACCACCTGTGAAAGAGTGAAGCATAAAACTGCTCAAACATTCAGAGACTCCCCCACGACTATAGGGTTGCCTAATGTTTATGGCGAGATCTCAGTGTCAGCATGTCACAGCTGTTAATAGGAAGTTTAAAACTTCAGCAATAATACAGCAGCACAGCCTTACTCTGACTAGTCATTAATGTTCACATGGCAAATCCTATAGCAAAAAAACGGCTTTCCGGTCAATGAGAATTAGTTATTAGTCAATAACATTGCAATGATTAATCATGGGTGTGACAACGTCAACATTTCAATTTGTTCACGCTGTCAGTCAAGATATTGACTATTATTTTACATTAAATTTTGACTTAATTAAAACCGTGTTACTGCAAGTGACCTTTTGACCAACGTCAATGGCCAATACTAGATAATGGGTATTGCTGAGATATATTATGCATTAAGTTGCACTAAATTTCTTTATTAATTCAAACAGGTAAAACAATCCCTGTGTCAAATAAATGAAAGGGGCTGTGATGCAGTTATCTGCTTTATGAAGATGCTTTTGTGGATAGAAAAACTAATAAAAGTAGGTCATGACATTAACTTAAAAAATCAACAATAGTTCACCCCTCTGTCCACTTTCATTATGTTCAAGTCGTATCAGAGATGTGACCTACAGCACTTTTTCATCAAGTACCACTTTCCATTTCCTAAATATCTCAAGTATCACCTGGGTGGTGCATATGGGTAGTCAGCACCGGAAAGAGTGTTAAAAACACAAAACAAACATATAAGTTGTATTATATACTCAGAAATATATATATATATATATATATATATATATATATATATATATATATAGCAGTTTGCTACTATAAAAGCAAATCAGGATTGGGAAATCTGGGCAGATCAGGTTGGGATACTGACCCATCTGCAACCTGGCCAAGGACCACCTGATCTCTACTTATATCAGTGGTACTCATACCACTAGTTAGGAACCCTTCATCCGGAGTATCACTGAGTAATCTAAAGTGTTATTAATTAAGACTGTGATTGAGAAATCTTGCATATCACTGAGTAATATAGAGTATTACTGAAGAATCTAGCAACGTCTAGAATACAGCTGAGTAATGTAAATTATTATTGCGTAACATATATCTCTGACTAATCTAGATCAGGAGCCCTGAACCTTATTTAATCAACTGCTACTGTCCATTTTCATGACTATACCAAGTACCACCTTGTGAATGAATCACAAAATTAGACAGTTTTTTATTTGGTACAAATTAGGCATAGTTGTAGTATAGAGGACCACAGATCCGGTTGGAGTACAGGTCCTGTTATACAGGTCCTGCAGCATGGTGATGGGCGAACACCCCAAAGTTCGGATTCGGCAGGTTCAGCCAAACTTTGAATAAATGTTCGGTTTTGGGGACCAGAACCCACTGGGACCCAACCTCAAGCAGAGGTGAGTTATAGCAGATTCCTGCTGCTGCAATCGTAGATGAAGCTTACCATGTTTGGGGCGGATGGCAAACTCAAACACAGACTTCTGGCTGAAGTCCATGTTTGGGTTGGATACATTGAGAGCAGCTGACCTGAGGTTGTCCTATAACCTTGAGTGCAGTGCATGGGGAGGAAGGGTTGAAAGCCTCACAGCACAGCTTCAGACCCCCCCCCCCCCAGCCCATGTGCTTGCACAAAATCAAAAGATACAAAGGAGGGGTGGCAGCCGCTCAGACCAATTTTTAACTAACCTGGGAGGTGCATGTGAGCAGGGCAATTAGAATACACAAATCTTAAAGGGGCCACAGTACTCAACCCTGTTAGCTTGCAATCAATCCTATAACCTGTCTCTAAATCTGTTTAAAAACAGAAAACTCGGTCCACAGACATCTGCAGAAGTATGCTGAAACTGCACCACCAAACGCCAAGGTGCCTCTGTCTAAGTGTAGTTCAGGCACCAGCTATGTTGATTCGTAGCCAGGGCTCAGAGGCTGAGTGTCAGTCTCTAAAAAGTACCAGCTCACATAGCCTACATGGGCACCAGGCTATTTTGCACCTTCCTGACCACTGGGGATGCAGGTAATTGGGGGGACTTGAGCACGTCACCCACTTGCTGGCAGGTGACTTGCCGACCCTTCCTGCCATTTGAACTGGTATAGGGTTGGGTTGGCTAATAACTACACAGCCATTCACTCCAACTTGTGGACTCATTTTTTGGGGTGTTGCCCCTCATCAACACAAGGCTGTATTCTGCTTTAGATTTGGGAGTACAAGAGCATAAGTCAGAGGTCTCTCCTTAAAGTGGGCCAAAACCCAGAATCCTGACTTTCCCTAGTTTTGGTCCTTGCCCTGCTGTGTGAAACCCCCCAGGTTGCCCAGTAAACTCACCCTTCCCCAATCAGAACACTCGACTACTCTCTTCAAAATCTACTAAGCCGAATGGACCCGAGCATGCTGGTGGTTGCATCCCTGCTATCCTCCAGCGGGGTGCGTGCCTGCACCAGTCATACGCAAATGCCTGCCGCGGGTGTGCACCCTACTAAAGATATATCTGCTGGCGGCTGTGGCTCGTGCATGCACCATGCACCGTTGGATTGGAGGAGGTGAGTTTTACAAGGGGCCTTGCAGGGGCTAACACAAGAAGGGAATCAAATTTGGAATTTTTGTCCACTTTAAAGTGGCTTCTGACTAACTTAAATGAATTCTTCACTATGAATTTCTTTTTCATGTTAAAAAAAAAAAGAAAACAAAATGAAAACCTTGGAACACTTTTTACAGGTCATGTCTCCCAGTAACGTATTCCTGTCTGATGATAGGTCACAAGGAAATAACCCGCCATACATTCATAAAGATTAAGTATTGACTCTAGCCGGCTCCATGCTGGGTACATTAGCCATACCTGCACTACAACACCTTATTAGACAACACCATCTTTGTACACTACTTATTTATGGAAAGTCACACACCGGAGAAATCCCAACGCCTCTCAGCGGGATTAAATTAATTGACAGTCATGGGTGCAAAGTGCAGCAACAGCCACAGTCATTAGATGTAAATGGAATAAAACATTTCATGTTGACGACTGCTGGGACCGGAGTTTTTCTTTCTTACTTTGAATTCTACTCCTATAGACATGGCATGAAACGTGCATGTCTATGTAAATACGGGAAGTGGGGATTAAGTGGTAGAGGACATTTGAAGACCACTGTCCTAGTTGTATAATTATTGTTTTTGCACATGTGCCGTGAAAAAATGACTATTTGTCAGGTTTTTGGGGTTCTGCCTCATTGTTTTTCTATTCTGGAAAGTAAAGTAATCATGTTTGTTAGGCTCATGCCCCTATACCTGTGATTTACTCATCAGCACGCTGTTTCTAAGCTTCTTATATTCCTGTGACTCTGTTTTGTTCAAGCAGGTATGGCTTTCCTGGCCTTGGGCAAAACCATTTAGTATAGGTGCTGCCTACAAATCCCAGAAGAAGGGAAGACTCCCCTGCCCCCGCAAAGCAGAGTCTGGAAAAATCAGGCAGGAGTAAATGAAAGACATCCCCCCCACCCCCCCCTCCTAGGTGAGAATGTTGTCAGCGACTCTCTAGCTAAATTGTGATCCCCTCACCTGAAGAGGCTGAACTAGACCAGGAGGGGTTAGACTTTAGGAATTAGGAGTGTGGCGTGTTGTTTCTGCCTCAGCCAATCAGATGATTAGCAAGACAGAGTTAGGAAGTCTCTGCTCCGTACTTCAAACACACTATTTTGTGTACAGTTGCTAACAAACTCATTAAAGGAGCAGTATCGCAAATTTTTCTTGGTGACTTATATTTAAATGGTACTTTGAATGTAGGTAAGTGTTGGAGTAAGAATTACAAATGTAGAAAAAAAATGATGTCTGTGTTGTGCAGCTGGAGACTAATAGCTCATGTTTATGTCTGCTGAGTGTCGGGCCCGATACTCTGGCCTGTTCCACGCTGAGGAGAGGGGGAAACAATGTAACAAAGTATCAGCTGTTCAGTGCTGGCACCCGTCCAGCATTCTGCTCCGTACTTCAAACACACTATTTTGTGTACAGTTGCTAACAAACTCATTAAAGGAGCAGTATCGCAAATTTTTCTTGGTGACTTATATTTAAATGGTACTTTGAATGTAGGTAAGTGTTGGAGTAAGAATTACAAATGTAGAAAAAAATGATGTCTGTGTTGTGCAGCTGGAGACTAATAGCTCATGTTTATGTCTGCTGAGTGTCGGGCCCGATACTCTGGCCTGTTCCACGCTGAGGAGAGGGGGAAACAATGTAACAAAGTATCAGCTGTTCAGTGCTGGCACCCGTCCAGCATAAGATAACAACATTGCCTGGCCAGAACTCATATCTAAAACAGAGAGAAAAGCTCTAGAAGTCATTTAGCTGATTGGTAAATTAAATGTCTATGAACCAGAGAGTCATTGATTCAAACCTCAGACTCTCTCTTTTCTCAACGCATTTGATCTTTCTTTTAGCTTTGTGTGTTTTGAGCAAAGCCCAACCCAGGATTTTCATTATCTGGAGTTTTGTTTTGTGCCCCTAGGGGCATCCCGACTTGGGATGCCCTGATATGTGAAATCCCCAAGTTCGCCTGTGAAAACGTACCTTTCCCTGTCCCACAGCGCATGCGCGGGCTCTCATCCAATCAGCTCTGTTTGCACGCAGATGGGGAGCCTGAGCAGTAACCTTCCTGGCCGCCTGGCCTGTCTAAATGACTATCTGCGTGAGTGCGCCAGAAAAATGGGGGGATCTGTGGTTATCCAGGGGTCGTTTCACACAGTCAATGGCTGGGTCTTATAGACTTCAGAGTCAGCCACTCAGGGTTTTGTTCCACTTTAATACCTTTAGATTTTCCTGCACAGTTATTCAAAAAAGAATTTCAGTCATTTTCAGTCAGTTTAGTTTATTTTGTATAGATTTTACACATTTGAGTCACCTGGTCTCATAACAAAAGCAGCACACACACACAGCCGTTACCACTGATTACCTCAGAGGCTGACACTGTAAAGTGTTGCTAGGAGACCAGTGGGCTAAATAAAGCAGCTCACTAAATACAACCCAGCAGATCCCCCTATTCAGCAAATGGACTGAGCCGTTGTCATTATACAATTTAAAAGAAAGGCAGATATTTTTTCCTTTTTCTATCGCCACATTATTTATACACATGTTAGAAGCTATTGTGTGGCTACTTAATTATTTATCTTTTGCAATGCAAATTTCGCGATACTGCTCCTTTAAGGTCGATTCAGCATGGGTTGTAAAACTCGGCTCCATGTGAAAATAATCTTACATCCAAGACAATCCCACACATTGGAATGCCGTTCGAGATCTCTTGCACTGTGTCCTATGTGGGCAAGAGATGACAGCCACCATGTGAGTGAGAAAGGTTTGCATGACTTCTGCTGCTCCAAAGGTTTAACTGACTATCGCTCCTTTCTCCTGCCTACCATACTTTGGTTCTTGTCAGTAGAAATCTGGAGGGAATTCTTGCACCAGTTTCTCGCTTTAAGAGCCAACTCTAAATTTAATTGTGGTCTGTGAATTGTGTAAACACAAGCATATTTGCAAGAAAATACTCGCTTGTGCCTTGCAAAAACTTGCATGTGAAAAATCATGCAAGACACAAAAGTAAGGTCCTCAGACCGGTACTGAGCCAAGCCTAATAAAAACAATAATTATCTGCCAACCAGCCTAAGAGACACTTTGAACTGACTCATTTTACAGGGATAATGGAAAAAGTTAGAATGTGCCTGTGCTTTGAATCCATGTCCTACAAGACTCACATACTGTACCATACATTTATCAGGGATATCCTGAATTGCATAGATATAGTAATAGTTTTTTTGATTTATTAAGTCCTTTGGGGCCTGTAATGAAACTAGGGCTGGGGTTTCCAGTGAAGATGTATAAACCGTCCAGCCTAAAAAAACAGCAATCATAAAAGGATCCTCCAGCATAGACTCAACTACTCCCACTAGACCCAGGGTGGTTGATTTCTGCACTGGACATTCAAAATTCTTTACAACAATCACAACCACCTCATCCCAAAATTTTGCAAAAAGAGGGTATTACCATACCATGTGACTCCAGGAATCCTGATTGCTCCCATACTTGGTGCTATTGTGAAAGAGTCCATATAGACATATTTATTCTGGATATCTGATAAGGGCCATTACATTGCCCTTGATTACTTAGTCCAGATGGCCTATCCTCTTGAGTCCTTCTAGAATGATGGACCAATCTGGTTTGGATAACTGATGGTCTGAATAAACCTATCCCTAACTTTAATTACTGAATCTAAAAGACCCTTCCTCATGAGTCATATTGGTGTGATGTACTCATTTGATCTGCATATCTGATGGATCCATTTGGTCTGGATAAACCAATCTCTCGCCTTGATTACTGAGCTCAGAAGGCCCATCCTCTTGAGTCCTACAAGGATGATGGACCCTATTGGTTTGGATACCTGACCCATTTGGTCAGGATGAGGTAACCCCTGGCCACGAGACATGTATTTGACTAGTGAGTGGAATCTTCCCAGTCTTCTTTCTCTAGTTCTGGATCTACCATTTCTCCTTAACCTTGGTCAGGGAGGGGGGTTTAGGTGGTCTAAGAGGGCATGATACAGAGAGGACATGGTATCAGAGCTCTGCCCATCTTGTAAAATATTCATCAGAGCTCTCAGTTAACATTTAAGGGAATCTCTTTCCAAATGGCAAGTCTAATCAGCAGGATAAGTTAAAGGGACTCTAAAGGCAAAGTGCATAAACCATCATTCAGCAGCTCACCTCTTCATGGCTGCCATGTCAGAATGCAGCTCCTCCTGGAAGTAGAAACAAAGCAAAGAGTAGTGACACACACCCTTAATTCTTTTTCCATAGAGCACCATAGGACTTGACTGGTGGTCTAATATATATATATATATATACAGATGCAGCTTTCGTAAAAACTTGGGGCACTGGTGCATTGAGCTATTTTAAAATCATCAATGTTTTCACTGGTTTTTGTGCTGACATAATCTAATTAGTTGAGCTATGATGTGTCGCTTAACAATTGCTGCATCTATAATATATATATACATATGTGTATTTTGCAGTCTGAGTCATCACAGCCAGCTTCCCATCCATTTTTTTCTGTTCCCTTACCCCCCGCCACCGCTTATGTGCCTGTGGGAGTGAGCATGCACGTGCGGGAGTGCACCCATGCAAATCTGGGAGTGCGCGCATATGCCTGTGGGAGTGCGCGCATATGCCTGTGGGAGTATGAGGGTGCTGGTCTGGGCATGCAATGTTGCCTAGCAACAAGAAGAGATGGAGGAGCACAGCCAGGATTATGAGAATGTATGTGTCTGAAGCAAAGCATAATATCGGGCTCTTAAAGACCTCGCCCGTTATGCTGATTATAATGCAGAATCACAAAGCCAAGAGCTACACCCACCTATTTCAATAGAGAAATCATAAGGTGAAACTGTAAACTTTGATATCTCAATAATTTCTTCTTCAGTTAAAGCATTAAACAGTTTAGGAAAGTGCCAAACATAGCCCGACACAATGGTATATTAATTGCCTTTGCCTGCTGTATCCCTTTAAATGGCACCTTTATTTGTTCTCATGAGAATTCCTCCCCTGTTAATATGGCCTATTGTGAATCTGCCCTGTTATTTTTTCAGAAGATCATATCTGGTAAGGATTTAAGGATTTAAGCTTATAAAAAGCAGAATTGTTCCAAAGAGGGGTACGAAGAGACAATTTATGTGAATCCATTACTCCTCTCCCCGAAGTCTTACTTAAGAAAAGCTCTATGAGGACCTTCCATAAGAAGACTTCACTGTGACTTTTCATCTTAGCACAGTTTCATCTGTCTCCTCTGCAGTTTTGAGATAATCAGGTCAGACTCGCCAATCTCAATTAAAAATGCAAGTTGGCATTAATTATAGACAAATGGCAGATGTTAATAATGTTCAAGTACCTTTGCCTTCTAGCAGGCCTTGGGCATCATGTCACCCAGATGTTCTTCTAAAGAAGTCACAGGTGTTACATGTGCTAGTCCTCTAATAGAAAACATTCTATATATTTCCCTTTGAGATCTGATATACAGATGACACCAGCTCTCTTAATGTCTTTTTTTAAAGAACATCAGCTTGATTGGTTTTCAAAAATAATACCAGAAATCATTCTTTGTGGATCAAAAAACTTTATTAAAGTGTGGAGAACTTTTTCACTCACTTAGGAAACTTCTCCATTTCAACACTCAATCAGGTCAAAAAATGGATTTAAAAGATTTTCGGGTAGAGCCGGAATGAGAATAAGATTTTTGTACTCCTTCTAAATGCTAAAAAGCCACTGGCAGGGCACTGGCTAAAAAGCCACTTGCACCTTGGGAGGGCCCATCTCATTCCTTCTACCCTGTGCAGCCTCTATACAGGAAGCAGGGCCGCGCAATACCAAAGTCAGGGGCAGATTGGCCACTGTGAGAGCCTTACTTTCTGTCAGTCCTTCTATATCTTTCATCTGTTCATTCTGCCATTCCTTTTCTGCCTTCATTCCTTCTGTTATTTTTTTTCTGTCATTTCTTTTATTCGCTCTGTCATTCCTATCTATCATTATTCTGTCAGTCCTTCTATTCTTTCTTTTGTTCTTTCCTTTAATTTCTTCTTTTTCTCTCCCATTCCTTTTCTCGCTCTCATTCCTGCTTTCTTCAGTCATACTTTTTATTCTCTTTTTGTTTCTGTCATTCATTATGTGCTTTTGATCTTTGTTTCTTTCCATTTATTTTTATATTTCTTTATTTCTTCCATCTATTCTTTCTTTTTGTTGTCATTCCCTTTTCCTTCTCTTTCTCCTTTTCTTTCTTTCCTGCTTTTTGTCATTTTTTGTTATTTATTTCTCTTCTGTCATTTCTTCTATTTCTTCTGTAATTTGTCATTCTAGCCAATAATTTTATTACTATGCTTTAGCAGTATTCACCATACATGCAACTTTATCACCCTATCGTTGAGACACTAGCACCCAAGGGCCCGCATACACCTGGAGACGGCCCGGGCCCTGGCACAGATGCTTATATAGTAGCTTGTAGAAACAAGGCAGATAGTAGCCGGTAGGGCTGACTTCAGCGGACCCTTGAGTAAGAAAGACTCAATGGGCCGCTTTGCAGTGTATGACATCACAGGACCCTTCAGAACCAGTAGGTTCTCCTCTGATTCACCCTTTTCACCCTCCAGTCCTCATTGCTTTCTCCAGTGCCACCAATCAACCTTCAAGTATTTCAACAGTTAAATAAAAAAAACTAAAGGGTACTTATTTTTTGTCCCCTGCAGCTCATCCGTGCTAGTCCAGCACTCAGCAACTCACCTGATCACTGGAACCAAGCCCAAACTGCAGCCTACACTTCCTGCAGTGCCGAACAAGTGGTTATATTTAATGGCGTTTCAGGTTCGCAACCTGTCATCAGCCACAGGAGCGTTGCTGCACCCTCTCCATTCATTGCAATGGAGGGGCTGTGCCGAGGCGTGACACACCCCCTCCATTGTAATGAAAGGTATGGCTGGGTATGGCTGCTCTCCTGTGGCTGTTGGGGGAGTGGGAGCCAGCACAGACAAGCCAGTAAAATAGAGTTTGGGCCTGGGCGGCACAGGAACCAGTACCAATCAGCTAAAGAGAACAAAAGGCAAGCACTGTTTTTTGTCTGGCTGTTAAATGACTTTCAACCTTACTTCTTTTGTTCACTAATTATCTTCCAGTCTTTGCAGCCTTCCCTGCCGCCACTTAAACCGGACCTTCAGCGTGATTTAATGAAAAGCCCAAACTCTTAAAAAACCGTTCCCCAGCATCTAAAATTAATATATTTTATGTTTTTAGTCACTAACTTATTATTCTTTCCCTCACTGGGCTGCAACTCTGTTCAGGAATTTAGGATATGGGAGCCGCCATCTTGACTCAGAAGCATCACACTTACTGAGGAGAGGAGAGTGGGATAAGGTACAGGGGGGTGGGTTATAGCTGTGCTTTGCTCAGACAGAGCAGAGCTGGGGTCAGGTAAAGGTCAGCAGTCCCAGAATGCAGAGCAGCACAGTCAGGAGGCACTTCCTGTTTGCAGGCTGCCTGATAAGATGGCGGCTTCCATAAGCTGCCATCTTGGATGTTTAAAGGCTGAAAACATGCAGTAGATGCAGGTAGGATGATTTTTAATGTGGACAATCTGTATGTACAGGGTGTGGGAAACATATAATATAGACTCTTATTCAGAGTGAAGGTCCGCTTTAAAACCTATGCAGGCAGGCCCTGGAGTCTTCTTGATTCAGGATGCCCTGCTGTATGAATCTCCTTGGATTGCCAAAAAAATTACCCATTTTTATGGCTCCCGCAGCATTTTCCCAACTGCATCCTTGGCTTTTCTTTATCTGAGCCATACTCCAGCTCCCAGCTATTCAGAAAGGCTGGGAGTGGGAATGTGGATCAGAGGGGAGCTGGGGATGTGGACACAGCCACAGGCATGGGGGAAGTTTTACACAGTTTTACTTTGCTTTAAGGTTTTACCATTGCTGCCAATCCATTGCTGGTCCCCGCCAAATTCTGAACTGCCACCAACAGTCTACCAATAGAGGCCAGCCTTGAAAAGATCTGCAGATGGGACAACCAGGCAGGTGTGACTCTCACTAGAGAATCAGTCCGAGCCTGAGTGTGCTCATGAACACCAACGATCGGTAAAGGTTTGAAAAGCCTATCTGTACCCATGAAATTCAATATTGGACTGGGAGCCTTATTTAAGAAGTGTCAGCAGTGTACCTGTTTCCTTTTTCTACACATAGCACCACTTTTTTGGCCTCAGCGGCCCTAAGATTTTACAAAAAAAAAATGCTGTGGCCACTGGCTAGCGTCTTATTTAACTATCACGATGAAAATGATGCAGTGTGCAGTGATCTAGCAGCTCCAGATGAAACCTGATGCTGTAGCTCAAGATCCCATAGAGCACAATGGGCAGAACTGGATTGAAGTGTTTAATGCTTAATATAATTAATATTAAACACATTTATTTGTACAGAATTTGCATTGGGATTTGTGAATAATGGAAGCCATGGACCTAGATGGGCCAGTTTTTTTTATTGGTATTATTACATTTTATTTTAATGGCTTATTTTGCTTAATGTGTAATTTGGACAACTAAAACACATCCTAAATGCACTGTAAAGTTTGTCCCCAGCAGTGATTTCTCGTAAGTGTAATTATGGAATGCCAATGAGCGTCGGTAAAATACAGCATAAAAGATTTCAAGGAGGAAAAAATTATAAACGCTATGCAGTGGGGCAAATTGGCGCTCACTGGCACTGGGAAAATTGGCCAGCGGGTCCAACAGCCACTAACACAGGCAAGTTGCGGCTGTGACTTCTAGTGTCAATGTAGTTTACAGCGCAGCGCCAGAAAAGACAAAAATGCTGGCACTCCAAAACCGGTGCTATAGCCACCAGAAAGATGCTAAATGGCACCCATCATAAATAAGGCCCTTAATTGCACTTTTTGCTTTTCATTCGTCTCCTCCTTCTTCTTTCTCTTTTAAGTAAATTCTTCACCTTATTCTCGTTCCTTATTCTTCTGTTTTTCATTCCGCTTTACACATGTACACATTTCCTCCAAGTCATTTCCATTTTTGCTCTTTTTAATTTTGACCACATTTTTTACACCTTTCCTCCATCTCTCTTTTTCACATTTCCTCTCTCTCCCATCACCTTTGTCCTCCTATTTCCTCTCATTTTACCTTCTCTTTTTTAATTTCCTCCTTCTCATTTTCATTTCCACATTTCCATCACCTCTCACTCTGCTCTGCTATCCCAGACTATGTTTAATACTGTCAGCAGAAGAGAGAAACAGGTGCAGGCTGAGTTGCAACATTGTAATGTTTCAATTTGATGTCTTAACAACAACAAACTCTGGGCAGGGCTGCTGTATGAAAAGACGCTTAAAAACTTCAACCAGCATCCTTAGAGAGTTGAGGGAAGGTGGAAAGACTACAAGACCCTTAATTCCAAGGCGCTTAGCTGGGCAAGCTGAGACTTGTTCATAAGGAGAGCCTGGGGATATGGACAGCTGATGAATCTCGTGCTGTGGTTATAGATATGGCAATATGGAGTGGAAGCAAAAGTTAATAACTGAACCTCTCAGTGCACTTTATCATGGAAAGATTTCCATTTCACTTGGATTTGTGAGTAACCCCTTTTACTGGATTGTTTCTAAATCAACCAGGTCCAGATTAGGGATCAGTGTACAGCTAGATTTCCTGGCTAAGGGACCCAAGAAAACTATTTCCACTGCCAAATCTAAGAGGAAGATTTGTGTGCTCAGAGACTTGGTGTCAGTGAATGTGTCTTCTGCTTTTACCCTGTTTAATGAAAATCTCACTATGCACACACATAGAAGTACCCAGACCATTTATATAAGTTGAAGTAGAACTGTTATACATTTTTTAGAGAAATATCACTGTTAATTTGCTGCAGCTATAGAAACTGAAGTTGATTAACACAGCCTGGAACTTTCTACAAGTTGTTCTTAAAGAGACAGTGTATATTATTGCAAGAAGAGTTTGTTTGATGCTCACCAAGGAGGCTGTTGTTCCTATCTTAGGAAGATTAGTCCAGCCGGCTCAGAGGAAATTAAATAGGAACATTGGTTAAAACCTCCCCCTAACCGCACCACACCGTTCCCTCCCCCTCTGGTTTCGCAGTTGGGGAGTGTTTACTCACCTTGCCTGGGGATCCATCTTCTGGGTCCCTCGAATTCTGGGCTAACTCTCGACGATGCAATGGAGCCGTCCAAAATCCTGCAAGATTTTGCTGAGCTGTGAGATCAGCGTGGGACATTGAAGGGCACGGCTAAGGCCGTGTTTGTCATTCAGCGGCGGTTAAGTGGGCGGTTAAGTGGGCAGCGGGGTAAGGATCGGGCCCTGAAGCAGCCAGATGTTGCCGCAGCAGGCAGCGCGACATCCAAAAGATAAGTAGGGGCCAATGGGGGGATCGGCCCCTTTATATTTTAGGTCTGATGTTTATATCTGTCAAATGGGTTTCTTATATCAAGGCCTAATTTACCGCTGTTGGAATTTCATCCTCTCACTTCACTTCTTGACCACTGTAAATTTTTAAATATTTTTTTGCTGTGCAGCTTAAGGACAGTAAACTTAGTAGAGTAATAACTATAAGTTCGATATTACATTATTGTTCCATTACAGGATTAAGTGTTGATTTAATCTTTGGTTTGCCACTGCCTATTGAATATGTATTGTTTGTGTCATTAAATCTATACTGTTAATAATTACAATTGTGTTGGGGAATTTAAGTGGTGTCACCATAGTTCGGGCATCTCTCTTTTACATATTTCCTCTACCTCTTGCATTACCTTCCAGTTCTTAAACTTTCTTTACCTTCTCATTTTTCTTCCCTCCTTTTCACTATCTCTTTCCCAGTTCCGTCATCTATAGTTCTAATTTCCTTTGTTTTGTACCCGTTTCCTTTTTCTACACATTGTTCTCATTGCCACATTCCCTTCTTCTCTTTACCACTTTTGCTGCTTCTTCTCCTTGCCACGTGGCTTCCATTTTCCATGGTCAATCCATCTCTGTCACCCTCTTCTCTACCCCCCCCCTGTATTTATTTCCCACATTCCCTCTCTTTTGCTATTGTCTGCATGTACATTTGCAATATGTATGTGTGTTTGTGGGGTGGAGGGAGCATCCTCCTGAAAACTTCCACCTCTTAAAAGGGACATTCCCAACAAAGGGTTAATTAGGTTGCTTTCTGTATGCCCCTTGCTGGCTGTTAGGGGCTGCATCTTTCCTTTACCAGCACTTTTCCTTATACAATCTATTGATCTTGCTCCATTCTGCTTACTCATCTTTCTCAGTCCCCCTATTGGATTAAACTCTGGGACATTCAAGCTGAAGGAAGAATGCAGTCCCGGACATCCTGGGGAGAGCATAAAGCAGGAAAATGTAACCCTTTGCCTTGAATATTCCTTTAAAGTGGAGAGCCCATATGCCGAATGACGTGGTCACAGCAGGCGGCTCTTATTGCACATGCGCTGTTGGAATGTGGAAGGGTGAGTTTTTATCGGGGGGATTGGGGAGTTTCACACAGGGAATCGGGATGCCCCAGAGAAAATCCAGCAGCCAGCACCTGGAATCTTTTAGATGGTGGCTTTTGTTCCACTTTAACCTGAGGTTGGTTCTGATAACACCTGTTCAGACTAAAGCATACCCATTATTTACCACCCCCAGAGACATCAATTCCCAGCGCAATCCTTCTCCATTTCCCTCCCCTCCAGTAACGTCATTAGTCACATGGAGCGGATTATAAAATCTTCTCACTGCCGGCAGCTCGGCATTAGCTTGGCAGGATGACGAGGATGGAGGGGGGGGGGGGGCTGTGTGCCTGGTGGGTAGACTGCAATAGCCTCTCCCCACCAACAGCAGACCAGCTCCCGCCAGACTAGAACCTGGCGGACCTGCAGAAAGGACAGATGAAAAAACAGTAATTTTTTTTTTTAATTACAAACTGTAAACAAGTAATTGGTCCAAGGGGCCCCTTTACCAGTTCACACATTAGGGTACATTCATGATTGGTGCGTTGGTGTCTATTTTAAGCGCCAAGTTGCAGGCTTCCGTCTGATTCATGGTCTTCAAAATGGGATGCGCTTTCGTTTTAGCATCAATTTGTGCCCTTTTTTCTCCCCAAACTGTCTCCGATGCCTGATTTATGGTGTGTTTAGAACGCAGAAAATGTGGCAAATGTGATCATTTCCTCCAGAAAATAGGTGTAGGAAACTGCCGATTCCAGTGAGTAACAGGCTTATTTTATTCCAAAAACACATGGCGGCAGCGTACTGCATGTTTTTGAACAGTGAAAATGTCAGCCGCAAGTTCTTTTTAGGGATTAAACCCTTTTTTTATTTGGCTTTTAAAAAATAAATGCTTAAAAGTTCTGAAAAACACAAAAATTAAAGGAGCACTATCGCAAAATTGTGTAATATTAAAAATCCATATAAGGACATCGGCTAATAAGGAGAGGTCACTTATACACCTGAATAAAACTTCCACCAAGCTTGTGTTTTATTCTCTCATGGTGGGAATAAAATCTGGGGTGAAAGGCTTATGTAACCCACATGCCACTACCAGGACTAGGCGACGTGGGGAGAGTTAGTCACCAGTTATTTAGGATTTTAAGGGAACTTGGGTTTGGGGCCTGCGGAGTCACTACACACTTCAAAAATCTCTTTCCAATATTTATTACACAAAGCAACTTCCAAATCAGCAACTTCAATAAGCAAACACAGGCTCTGGATCCTGGAGTCACTCTAGGGGCTGGGACAACTGCAGTACCTTAAATGTTGGTCTTTAGTGTACTTCTCACACTCCTCCTCATGGATTTCTCTCATAGAGGCACACTGTCTTGCTCTGCTGGATTGCCAGGTATCTCACTCCTCATTTGTGTGTGTGTTAATACTCCCCAAAACAGTGCTTCTGTTTCACGTTCTGTCTCACTAGGCCTCATGTGCCCTGTATGTTACTCTGTTGCACTCTCTACACTGCAATGTAACTCTGCTACTTCACTACTGGCTATTCCAGGAAGTGGTGGAAGTATTTAACACCTCTGGTTGTAATGTCACTCCCTCACAGCAGCCATGTGGGTGGTTTTTGCGCACCAACCATGAATACACCTTATTGTGATCACCAGAGCAATACAGTAGGGAGTACCAAATGCTGGATATTGGGGCTAGAGGTCTCACAAACTGGATTGTACCAACTCTGGCTCATCACTATCCATGATTCCCTGAAACACTGCTGCTGATTGGAGCAAGTACACAGCTAGGGATGAACGAATCGATCCGTACGAACCCGGATTTGTTCCGAATTTCATGAAAAATTTGATTCTGAACTAATCCGAATTTCCCTGCGATTCGATCGATCGAAGTTTTCCTTTAAACTCCATTTATTTCAATTACAGGCATTGTAAAATGGTGGATGGATATGTCTGGACATATCCCCTGGGGCAAGTTATCATGGGAAGGTCACATGCAGCCTATCAGCAGCCAGGAGCCCCGGTGACGTCACAGCGTTATATAAAGCGGCGGCCATCTTGCTTGTGCGCATTTCAGACTTGCGTTCGTGAGAGAAAGGTGGCTGCTGCAGCTAGGGAGAGAGAGTTAGCGATAGGTAGGGAGATTTACAGATAGGTAGGGAGATTTACAGATAGGTAAAGAGAGAGACAGATAGGGAGATTTAGAGTGGTAGACAGAGCTAGGCAAAGATAGTTTTAAAACCGGAACAATCCAGCAGCATACAAGTCACATTGACAGGGTGCCTAGTGCTAGCTATGATTCATATTTCATAATTACTGGGTTACTGTTAATATATTTGGTTTGGTTTAAATACAGCTGCACACTGTGCATGCAATGCACATGCTATTTAACCCTTTCTGCTACTTAGCCCTGAACGCTATTTTAACCCTATCTGTTAAATACAGCTGCACACTGTGCATGCAATGCACATGCTATTTAACCCTTTCTGCTACTTAGCCCTGAACGCTATTTCAACCCTATCTGTTAAATACAGCTGCACACTGTGCATGCAATGCAAATGCTATTTAACCCTTTCTGCTATTTAAGCCTGAATGCTATTTTAACCCTATCTGTTAAATACAGCTGCACACTGTGCATGCAATGCACATGCTATTTAACCCTTTCTGCTATTTAGGCCTGAATGCTATTTTAACCCTATCTGTTAAATACAGCTGCACACTGTGCATGCAATGCACATGCTATTTAACCCTTTCTTCTATTTAGGCCTGAATGCTATTTTAACCCTATCTGTTAAATACAGCTGCACACTGTGCATGCAATGCACATACTATTTAACCCTTTCTGCTATTTAGGCCTGAACTCTATTTTAACCCTATCTGTTAAACAAAAGCATTTCTCATACTTGGATTAGTGTTAAAATTTTATGTTCAGCTTAAAATATACCAGGCCACACGGGCATCCCAAGGCACATGCTATTTAACCCTATCTGTTAAGCTAAAGCATTTCTCATACTTGGATTAGTGTTACTTTTTGTTCAGCTTGAAATATACCAGGCCACACGGGCATCCCAAGGCAAGGCACATGCTAATTAACCCTATATGTTAAGCTAAAGCATTTCTCATACTTGGATTATTGTTACTTTTTGTTCAGCTTAAAATATACCAGGCCACACGGGCATCCCAAGGCACATGCTATTTAACCCTATCTGTTAAGCAAAAGCATTTCTCATACTTGGATTAATGTTACTTTTTGTTCAGCTTAAAATATACCAGGCCACACGGGCATCCCAAGGCACATGCTATTTAACCCTATCTGTTAAACAAAAGCATTTCTCATACTTGGATTAGTGTCAAAAGCTTCTGTTCAGCTTAAAATATACCAGGCCACACGGGCATCCCAAGGCACATGCTGTTTAACCCTATTTGTTAAGCACAAGCATTTCTCATACTTGGATTATTGTTACTTTTTGTTCATCTTAAAATATACCAGGCCAAACGGGCATCCCAAGGCGCATGCTATTTAACCCTATCTGTTAAGCAAAAGCATTTCTCATACTTGGATTAGTGTTAAAATTTTCTGTTCATCTTAAAATATACCAGGCCACACGGGCATCCCAAGGAGCATGCTATTTAACCCTATTTGTTAAGCACAAGCATTTCTCATACTTGGATTATTGTTACTTTTTGTTCATCTTAAAATATACCAGGCCAAACGGGCATCCCAAGGCGCATGCTATTTAACCCTATCTGTTAAGCAAAAGCATTTCTCATACTTGGATTAGTGTTAAAATTTTCTGTTCATCTTAAAATATACCAGGCCACACGGGCATCCCAAGGAGCATGCTATTTAACCCTATTTGTTAAGCACAAGCATTTCTCATACTTGGATTATTGTTACTTTTTGTTCAGCTTAAAATATACCAGGCCACACGGGCATCCCAAGGCACATGCTATTTAACCCTATCTGTTAAGCAAAAGCATTTCTCATCTTTGGATTATTGTTACTTTTTGTTCAGCTTAAAATATACCAGGCCACACTGGCAACCCAAGGCACATGCTAATTAACCCTATCTGTTAAGCAAAAGCATTTCTCATACTTGGATTATTGTTACTTTTTGTTCAGCTTAAAATATACCAGGCCACACGGGCATCCCAAGGCACATGCTATTTAACCCTATCTGTTAAGCAAAAGCATTTCTCATACTTGGATTATTGTTACTTTTTGTTCATCTTAAAATATACCAGGCCACACGGGCATCCCAAGGCACATGCTATTTAACCCTATCTGTTAAGCAAAAGCATTTCTCATACTTGGATTATTGTTACTTTTTGTTCATCTTAAAATATACCAGGCCACACGGGCATCCCAAGGCACATGCTATTTAACCCTATCTGTTAAGCAAAAGCATTTCTCATACTTGGATTAGTGTTAAAATTTTCTGTTCAGCTTAAAATATACCAGGCCATACGGGCATCCCAAGGCACATGCTATTTACCCTATTTGTTAAGCACAAGCATTTCTCATACTTGGATTATTGTTACTTTTTGTTCAGCTTAAAAAATACCAGGCCACACGGGCATCCCAAGGCACATGCTATTTTAACCCTATCTGTTAAGCAAAAGCATTTCTCATACTTGGATTATTGTTACTTTTTGTTCAGCTTAAAATATACCAGGCCACACGGGCATCCCAAGGCACATGCTATTTTAACCCTCTCTTGTTATACAACATAAGCGTTGATCAGCATCAGCTGCTTTATTAAGCTACTTCAGTTTGCACTTGTTTTTGACTGCTTTTAATAAACCAGGCCGCAGGGCACCCCAAAGATGCACCTTGCACCCTATCTGATATACAACATAAGCGTTGATCAGCATCAGCTGCTTTATTAAGCTACCAGGCCGCAGGGCACCCCAAAGCTGCACCTTGCACCCTATCTGGTATACAACATAAGCGTTGATCAGCATCAGCTGCTTTATTAAGCTACTTCAGTTTGCACTTCCTTTTTGACTGCTTTCAATTAACCAGGCCGCAGGGCACCCCAAAGCTGCACCTTGCACCCTATCTGTTTATACTAAATAAGCAAATACATAAAAATGTCAGGCAGACAAGTGCCAGGATGTTCAAAGAGGAGTGGCAGAGGGCAAGATTCAGCAGGCAGAGGTCGCAGCAGACTAGGGGCGAGTGGCAGCAGGAGTCACGGTGAGAGACCTGGTCTGCCAGTATCTGCTAGCGGTCGTGTCTCCACCAGTAACGCATCTGCCGTGGTAGATTAGTTAACGCGCTCATCAACATCATCACAAGTTATGTCTGAGACCCCCAGTCTAGGGTCGGTAAGTTCCTCTGACACAACCCTGAGTTGGCATGCCCCGAGAGCAGTCCCTGTCCTCCCATTGCCTATGTCCTACGCCATTCCCTCCCCCAGCGACGTATCCTATGCTTTGGGTTCAGCTCCACTCTTTAGTGAGGAGGACGATCAGATAGAGGACAGTCAGCAGCTACTGCCCAGCCATGAAATGGAGGTGGCTTCTTTAGCTCGGCAGACAAATAGTGATGTGGACAGTGTCGTGGGTGTTGCGAGATTTCCAGCTTCTGCGCCAGACACTGTTGAGGAAACCGAGAACATCAGTGACGTACAGCCACAACTCAGTGATGATGATGATGATGATGAAGCCGATCGCACTTGGGAGCCGGGTGATGAAGGGGCTTCATCGTCATCATCAGGAGAAGAGGGGCGCAGGTTGCCCCGGAGTCAGCAGCTCAGGCAGCAAGGTGTTAGCAGCATGGTTGGCAGTCAGCATGTGGGCACAATTGTAAAGCCTGGAGCCAAAAAGGGCCGGGGGCCGGGGTAGAGCACCTGCTGCGCGGCAGGCTACCTTATCGGGAAGTAGTGGGGCAGGGGTTCCTGGAGTTGGCGACAATAGCAGCGAATCAGTGAGGCCTGTTGGTGGGAAAAGTAGCTACTCGGCAGTGTGGCAGTTTTTACTGAAGCATCCGCAGGAGGGTAACATGGCCACATGCAAGATATGTAGGTAGAAGGTGAAGCGTGGCCAGGGCCCGAATGTTGGCACCACGGCCCTGCGTCAACATATGATGCGTCACCATAAAGCGACCTGGGAGAACAGAGGCTCAGAAGGGGTGGTCCAGTCTGCTTCCTCACCAAGTGGCACGCCGCTCCCAATTTCTGCCAGCCAAGGCTCCAGCACCTCAGCCGAAGGCAGCTGTGCGTCATACCCATCCTCTGTCGCTCCTGCTCCTCCTCCTCCAAGTCATGCATCCCGCCAGCAATCCATCAGCGAAGCCATGTCCAAGAGACAGCAGTATGCGCCCACTCATCCTACGGCGCAGAAGCTGAATGTGCTCCTGTCCAAGTTGCTGGTGCTGCAGTCGCTCCCTTTTCAGGTGGTGGACTCTGCGTTCCCTGCCCGTTGGGCCTGTGACACCGTACGACTCGGCCTCCTCATCCTCCGCCATCTCCTCACCGTCCACTGTAGGCTCAAGTCTCAGTGCCCCTCCAGTCTACCATGTGTGCAGGGCACGGAGGTGTCACGCAGTGCTTCACATGGTTTGTCTTAGCGAACGGAGACACACAGGGGAGGAACTGCTTAAATGTATTCATCAGGAAATCCAAACATGGCTTACTCCAAGAAAACTTAAAATGGGCATCATGGTTACCGACAATGGGAAGAACATTTTGTCTGCGCTGCGCCAAGGAAGGCTGACCCATGCCCCCTGCATGGCTCACGTCTTCAATCTAGTTGTCAAGCGGTTTCTGAAGGGTTCCCCCCATATGCAAGACATCCTAACAACTTCAAGGAAACTTTGCATGCACTTCAGCCACTCATACACCGCCAAACACACCCTTCTTGAGCTACAGCATCAGAACGGTATCCCCCAACATAGTCTGATTTGCGATGTTTCCACCCGTTGGAATTCCACCCTTCACATGTTGGACCGATTATATGAACAGAGAAAAGCCATCACGGATTTCCTGATGATCCAAGCGGATAGGGGGACTCCCCTGTGTAACTTCAATGTCAACCAGTGGCAGCTCATACGTGACACCTGCCGTTTGCTCAGGCCCTTTGAGGAAGCCACTTTGTCAGTCGGCAGGATTAAGGGATGAATGACGTGATTCCACTGCTTCATGTACTACAGAACATGTTGGAAACCATGGCTGGTCAGGGCACTGGAGACATGGCGTCTACATCTTATGGCCACATGAACCCCGTTGGAGCTGAACTGGAGGAGGAGGAGGAAGAGGGGCACAGTGAAGCACAGTTTAGGCTTGGCGAAATGGCTGGTTTATCTAGTCAGCGGACAGGAGAGGAGGAGCAGGAGCAGCCAGAGGAGCTAGAGGGTTTGGAGGAAGGCGAGACAGAGGACCCGGACACACCGTGGCAGTATGCAGTAGAGATGGAGACAGGTAGTCCATCCGAGTCACTTGTGCAAATGGCAGGAAGCATGCTCACGTGCTTGCGTAGTGACCCAAGAATTGTTTCCATTTGTCGGCGTGATGACTTCTGGCTGTCCACCTTATTGGACCCTCGCTTCCGGCACAAAATGGGGGCATTTTTTAAACCCGCCGAGAGGGAGGACAAACTGAACTACTACAAAGACATTCTACGTAGGCAGTTGGCCGATGCCTATCTGCGCCATGGTCCATACTCTCGCAGGTCTGACTCGAGAGGACCTCTGCGCTCACCTTCCATTGCCATGGTTGCTGGGGGGGGTTGGCAGGAGCAGCAGCAGCAGCTCCATCAGCAGCAGCCACAGTCTTCAGTCGCTAATGAGCAGCTTTCTACACCCGCATAGTGAGGCTACTCATGAGCAGCAGGAAGACCTGGAGCAGGACCTCAACCAGCAGGTCATGTCATACCTTGACATGACCATGCCAACACACCTTGAGGATCCGCTGGACTTCTGGGCAGCTAAACTTGATTTGTGGCCGCAACTAACGAGTTTGCCCTGGAAAAGCTGTCCTGCCCGGCAAGTAGCGTGCCATCTGAGCGGGTGTTTAGTGCGGCGGGGGCCATAGTTACGGCGAGGAGAACTCGTCTGTCAACTAAAAATGTGGAGAGACTCACCTTTGTCAAAATGAATCAGGGATGGATCAGCCAGGATTTCCACCCGCCAATGCCTGATGCATGTGACTAGATTCAGCATGGTGCCACGTTTTACACTTTCCAAATGGTGAAAAACATATTTATGTCTTTAGGCCAATTTTTGGGCTCCTGCTGATGCCAACTTCAGGGTGTGCCTTCCAACCAATTTTTGGCCTCCTGCTGATGCCAACTTCAGGGTGTGCCTTTCAGCCAATGTTGGGCTCCTGCTGCTGCTGCTTGCAACTCCAGGGTGTGATTCATCCAATTTTTGGGCTCCTGAAGCCAACTCCAGTGTCTCTGTTAGCCAATGTTGGGCTCCTGCTGCTGCTGCTTGCAACTCCAGGGTGTGATTCATCCAATTTTTGGTCTCCTGAAGCCAACTCCAGTGTCTCTTTTAGCCAATGTTGGGCTCCTGCTGCTGCTGCTTGCAACTCCAGGGTGTGATTCATCCAATTTTTGGGCTCCTGCTGCCAACTCCAGTGTGTCTTTCAAGCTGTGTTTGGGCTGCTGCTGCTTGCAACTCTAGGGTGTGATTCATCCAATTTTTGGGCTCCTGAAGCCAACTCCAGTGTCCCTTTTAGCCAATGTTGGGCTCCTGCTGCTGCTGCTCGCAACTCCAGGGTGTGATTCATCCAATTTTTGGGCTCCTGCTGCCAACTCCTGTGTGTCTTTCAAGCTATGTTTGGGCTGCTGCTGCTTGCAACTCCAGGGTGTGATTCATCCAATTTTTGGGCTCCTGAAGCCAACTCCAGTGTGTCTTTCAAGCTAGGTTTGGGCTGCTGCTGCTTGCAACTCCAGGGTGTGATTCATCCAATTTTTGGGCTCCTGCTGCCAACTCCAGTGTCTCTTTCAGCCAATGTTTGGGCTCCTGCTGCTGCTTGCAACTCCAGGGTGTGATTCATCCAATTTTTGGGCTCCTGCTGCCAACTCCAGTGTGTCTTTCAAGCTATGTTTGGGCTGCTGCTGCTGCTTGCAACTCCAGGGTGTGATTCATCCAATTTTTGGGCTCCTGAAGCCAACTCCAGTGTCTCTCAGCCAATCTTTGGCCTCCTGCTGCTGCTGCTGCTGCCAACTTCAGGGTGTCTTTCAAGCAATGTTTGGGCTCCTGCTAATGCTGCTTCCAACTCCAGGGTGTGTCAGTAAATTTTTGGGCTCCTGCTGCTACCAACTCCAGTGTGTCTTTCAAGCTATGTTTGGGCTGCTGCTTGCAACTCCAGGGTGTGATTCATCCAAATTTTGGCCTCCTGCAGCCAACTCCAGTGTGTCTTTCAAGCTATGTTGGGCTCCAGCTGCTTGCAACTCCAGGGTGTGATTCATCCAATTTTTGGGCTCCTGAAGCCAACTCCAGTGTGTCTTTCAAGCCAGGTTTGGGCTGCTGCTGCTTGCAACTCCAGGGTGTGATCCATCCAATTTTTGGGCTCCTGCTGCCAACTCCAGTGTCTCTTTCAGCCTATGTTTGGGCTCCTGCTTCTGCTTGTAACTCCAGGGTGTGATTCATCCAATTTTTGGGCTCCTGAAGCCAACTCCAGTGTCTCTGTTAGCCAATGTTGGGCTCCTGCTGCTGCTGCTTGCAACTCCAGGGTGTGATTCATCCAATTTTTGGTCTCCTGAAGCCAACTCCAGTGTCTCTTTTAGCCAATGTTGGGCTCCTGCTGCTGCTGCTTGCAACTCCAGGGTGTGATTCATCCAATTTTTGGGCTCCTGCTGCCAACTCCAGTGTGTCTTTCAAGCTGTGTTTGGGCTGCTGCTGCTTGCAACTCTAGGGTGTGATTCATCCAATTTTTGGGCTCCTGAAGCCAACTCCAGTGTCCCTTTTAGCCAATGTTGGGCTCCTGCTGCTGCTGCTCGCAACTCCAGGGTGTGATTCATCCAATTTTTGGGCTCCTGCTGCCAACTCCTGTGTGTCTTTCAAGCTATGTTTGGGCTGCTGCTGCTTGCAACTCCAGGGTGTGATTCATCCAATTTTTGGGCTCCTGAAGCCAACTCCAGTGTGTCTTTCAAGCTAGGTTTGGGCTGCTGCTGCTTGCAACTCCAGGGTGTGATTCATCCAATTTTTGGGCTCCTGCTGCCAACTCCAGTGTCTCTTTCAGCCAATGTTTGGGCTCCTGCTGCTGCTTGCAACTCCAGGGTGTGATTCATCCAATTTTTGGGCTCCTGCTGCCAACTCCAGTGTGTCTTTCAAGCTATGTTTGGGCTGCTGCTGCTGCTTGCAACTCCAGGGTGTGATTCATCCAATTTTTGGGCTCCTGAAGCCAACTCCAGTGTCTCTCAGCCAATCTTTGGCCTCCTGCTGCTGCTGCTGCTGCTGCCAACTTCAGGGTGTCTTTCAAGCAATGTTTGGGCTCCTGCTAATGCTGCTTCCAACTCCAGGGTGTGTCAGTAAATTTTTGGGCTCCTGCTGCTACCAACTCCAGTGTGTCTTTCAAGCTATGTTTGGGCTGCTGCTTGCAACTCCAGGGTGTGATTCATCCAAATTTTGGCCTCCTGCAGCCAACTCCAGTGTGTCTTTCAAGCTATGTTGGGCTCCAGCTGCTTGCAACTCCAGGGTGTGATTCATCCAATTTTTGGGCTCCTGAAGCCAACTCCAGTGTGTCTTTCAAGCCAGGTTTGGGCTGCTGCTGCTTGCAACTCCAGGGTGTGATCCATCCAATTTTTGGGCTCCTGCTGCCAACTCCAGTGTCTCTTTCAGCCTATGTTTGGGCTCCTGCTTCTGCTTGTAACTCCAGGGTGTGATTCATCCAATTTTTGGTCTCCTGCTGCCAACTCCAGTGTCTCTTTCAGCTAATGTTTGGGCTCCTGCTGCTGCTGCTTGCAACTCCAGGGTGTGATTCATCCAATTTTTGGGCTCCTGCTGCTGCCAACTCCAGTGTCTCTTTAAAGCAATGTTTGGGCTCCTGCTGCTGCTGCTTGCAACTCCAGGGAGTGATTCATCCAATTTTTGGGCTCCTGAAGCCAACTCCAGTGTGACTTTCAAGCTATGTTTGGGCTCCTGCTGCTTGCAACTCCAGGGTGTGATTCATCCAATTTTTGGGCTCCTGCTGCCAACTCCAGTGTCTCTCTCAGCCAATCTTTGGCCTCCTGCTGCTGCTGCCAACTCCAGGGTGTCTTTCAAGCAATGTTTGGGCTCCTGCTTGCAACTCCAGGTTGTGATTCATCCAATTTTTGGGCTCCTGCTGCCAACTCCAGTGTCTTTCAGCCAATGTTTGGGCTCCTGCTGCTGCTGCTTGCAACTCCAGGGAGTGATTCATCCAATTTTTGGGCTCCTGCTGCCAACTCCAGTGTCTCTTTCAAGCTATGTTTGGGCTCCTGCTGCTGCTTGCAACTCCAGGGTGGGATTCATCCAAATTTTGGGCTCCTGCTGCCAACTCCAGTGTGTCTTTCAAGCTATGTTTGGGCTGCTGCTGCAGCTGCTTGCAACTCCAGGGAGTGATTCATCCAATTTTTGGGCTCCTGAAGCCAACTCCAGTGTGTCTTTCAAGCTATGTTTGGGCTCCTGCTGCTTGCAACTCCAGGGTGTGATTCATCCAATTTTTGGCCTCCTGCAGCCAACTCCAGTGTGTCTTTCAAGCTATGTTGGGCTCCAGCTGCTTGCAACTCAAGGGTGTGATTCATCCAAATTTTGGGCTCCTGAAGCCAACTCCAGTGTGTCTTTCAAGCTAAGATTGGGCTGCTGCTGCTTGCAACTCCAGGGTGTGATTCATCCAATTTTTGGGCTCCTGCTGCCAACTCCAGTGTCTCTTTCAGCCAATGTTTGGGCTCCTGCTGCTGCTTGCAACTCCAGGGTGTGATGCATTCAATTTTTGGGCTCCTGCTGCCAACTCCAGTGTCTCTTTCAGCCAATCTTTGGGCTCCTGCTGCTGCTTGCAACTACAGGGTGTGATTCATCCAATTTTTGGGCTCCTGCTGCCAACTCCAGTGTCTCTCTCAGCCAATTTTTGGCCTCCTGCTGCTGCTGCCAACTCCAGGGTGTCTTTCAAGCAATGTTTGGGCTCCTGCTTATGCTGCTGCCAACTCCAGGGTGTGCCTTCCAGCTAATGTATGTGTTCCTGCTGCTGCCAACTTCAGGGTGCCTTCCAGCCAATTTCTAGGTTCCTGCTGCTGCTGCCAACTCCAGGGTGTGTCAGTCAATTATTGGGCTCCTGCTGCCAACTCCAGTGTCTCTCTCAGCCAATGTTTGGCCTCCTGCTGCTGCTGCCAACTCCAGGGTGTCTTTCAAGCAATGTTTGGGCTCCTGCTTATGCCGCTGCCAACTCCAGGGTGTGCCTTCCAGCTAATGTATGTGCTCCTGCTGCTGCCAACTTCAGGGTGCCTTCCAGATGATTTCTAGGTTCCTGCTGCTGCTGCCAACTCCAGGGTGTGTCAGTCAATTTTTGGGCTCCTGCTGCTGCCAACTCCAGTGTCTCTTTAAAGCAATGTTTGGGCTCCTGCTGCTGCTGCTTGCAACTCCAGGGTGAGATTCAGCCAATGTTTGGGCTCCTGCTGCCAAATCCAGTGTCTCTTTCAGCCAATGTTGGACTCCTGCTGCTGCTTGCAACTCCAGGGTGTGATTCATCCAATTCTTGGGCTCCTGCTGCCAACTCCAGTGTCTCTTTAAAGCAATGTTTGGGCTCCTGCTGCTGCTGCTTGCAACTCCAGGGAGTGATTCATCCAATTTTTGGGCTCCTGAAGCCAACTCCAGTGTGACTTTCAAGCTATGTTTGGGCTCCTGCTGCTTGCAACTCCAGGGTGTGATTCATCCAATTTTTGGGCTCCTGCTGCCAACTCCAGTGTCTCTCTCAGCCAATCTTTGGCCTCCTGCTGCTGCTGCCAACTCCAGTGTCTCTTTCAAGCTATGTTTGGGCTCCTGCTGCTGCTTGCAACTCCAGGGTGTGATTCATTCAATTTTTGGGCTCCTGCTGCCAACTCCAGTGTCTCTTTCAGCCAATGTCTGGGCTCCTGCTGCTGCTGCTTGCAACTCCAGGGTGTGATTCATCCAATTTTTGGGCTCCTGCTGCCAACTCCAGTGTGTCTTTCAAGCTATGCTTGGGCTGCTGCTGCAGCTGCTTGCAACTCCAGGGAGTGATTCATCCAATTTTTGGGCTCCTGAAGCCAACTCCAGTGTGTCTTTCAAGCTATGTTTGGGCTCCTGCTGCTTGCAACTCCAGGGTGTGATTCATCCAATTTTTGGGCTCCTGCTGCCAACTCCAGTGTCTTTCAAGCTATGCTTGGGCTCCTGCTGCTGCTGCTGCTTGCAACTCCACCGTGTCATTCAGCCAATTTTTGGGCTCCTGCTGCCAACTCCAATGTCTCTTTGAGCCAAATCCAATGTTTGGGCTCCTGCCGCTGCCAGCTCCAGGGTGTGTTTTTCAGGCAATATAGGGGCCCCTCATAGTGATGCCACCTCAACTCTCTGTAATTGTGCCGCTCTGCGATTCTAATAGCGATGCCTCTGATCTGCATGTCCTAATTATTTACAATATTATTTCAGTAACCCAGCACGCATCCTATGCGTGTTACAGCAAGGCAGAATGGTTTACAACCCTATTGAGGCTCTAGGAAGCTCAGAAATAGCCATTTTTAATAGTGATTCATTGCGAATAAATTCGGGTCGAAACAATTTTTGTCGGAAAATTCGGCGAATCAGTCGAATCTAATTTTTCAAAAGTTCGCTCATCTCTATACACAGCCATTTTCTTGTTTGGTATTTGCAGGACCTCCAATCATAATAGGCCCCTGTGCACCAATAGCATCAAGTAGTTCCTTTTTATTTTTAATGATTTTTATTGAATTTTCCCCAGGGCAATTCAGATTGCTGCACATACAAATTCATTTACATCTTTTTTGTAACTCTTGCCATGGTTGATATTTCCCCCTCAATGGTGTCCTAGAGATCTGCCAGCATCCTTCAAATAAGAGGTGTGGCTGGGTTTCCTGCTGCTTTGCATTGTTGTCTGTGTCGAAGTCCAGACTGGGATACAGGGAAATTAAGGAGCTTCCTGGGAACACCAAGTTCGCTGCGACCATGAGAAAAATCAGTGAGATGGCGTTTTAGCTTTGAGATGCAAATGCAAGTGCTGACAATGCTTCAGTATCATGCATTCAGATGGGGCAAGGGAGGTTTCGGGAGGTTTGCAAGTGCTTTGCTCATTGCTCAGTTTATTTTATGTAAATAGCTCAGAACAAGACAATGCAGAACATGGTGACATTATATATTTTTGTGTAAATTAAGAGAGTATATATGCACAACCCGTAAACTAAATGTTAGTCTGTGTAAAGTTGGGGATTTTGACTATCCCTGGTTTTGTTCCTTTCTTCCTCTCTGTGTGAAACCCTTCCAGATCGCCCCCATACAAACTCACCTTTTCCCGTTTCTACAAAGCACATGCGGGCTCTCCAATCAGAGCTGTTTGCCATGTATATTCAGTGATTGACAAACAGCAAAAGCAGCCGCATCCCCAGCAGTGCCTGCGCTCCGGGGGTGGGAGTGTGTGCACAGCCCAAGGATGCTGGAGATGCAGCCACCCGATGTTTGCATTGGCAATGGAGCCAGGAAAAATTAGAGTTTTGCAGTGCCCCATTGGAGGCTTCACACAGCGGGGCATCCCGATTAGGGATGCCCTAGGGGGAAGGCCAATCTAAAAGATTGCAGGGCCAGCCTCGTTGGAATGTGTTCTGCTTTAAAGAGAAACAGTCTAAAAGACTCCAGGGAAGCAGATGTCTTCACACCTGGGGCATCCAGATTTGGCATGCCCTGCCGACGGGCTTGCCTGGTATACCCACAGCACATGCGAAGGCCACAGCCACATTCCTGCTCTCCTCCATCAAGGGCCCCTACTTGAGCTAGGCATTTCTGAGTGGCTGGCAGAGGCACATGGGGGAACAGCCAGCCTTGACATCAGTGCTGCTAGAAAAAACTAAGGAGCTAAGGAAAAAAAAAAGGAGCTGGAGCCGATGATTGGCTGGCGCCATGTGATCACCGTAAAGGAGAATTTTTTATGGAAATCTCCATGGATGAACGTAGCGGGGCATCCTAAATCGGGATGCCCGGCTGTAGTAGAACAGCAACCAGTATAGGGTTTTGTTCCTCTTTAATAAATAGAGCATATGATCAGAACGCATCTCATGGGTTCATGTTTGCTACCTTTGTGTTTCTTTGTTGATACTATAAAGATGAATACTAATAATTATTGGTCCCGATACATTAGTAAAACTGTTCTACAAATGTAGACCTCACATCGATCTCTCCAATAGTGTCTCCATCTAAGGTGCTTGATCCTATACTACCAAGTCCTTCATGTTTTCTATTTCTGTGTATGTGTTGGTGGATCATCAAGCCTTTTTATTGATCCTGTTTCATTTCAAAACCTGCTTGCCAGGGATTACCGGAAACTTTATCTGTTCTTCCTTTTATATTGTCTGGCTGCTCGTTGCTGCGCTATTTCTTGTGTGTAGGTATAGAATATTTCCAGTGCCCAGGGATGGGTTTGGGTGTAAGGTGAGCAGTCATGACTTCAAAACAGAGAATCGAACCTGCAACTCTCCAGTCCCGAGATTAGTTCCCTAACCACTAGGCAACAACTACTAGTAAAACTACTAGTGATGCTGGAATCTGCCTTTGTTTTGCTCTCATGCAGTTCAACCTTAATTTGGAATATTCTTATTCTGTACCACCATCCATGGGTGGGATAATTTTGGTTGTGCGTTCTGCTCTCTGATGTACTTTCAAATTGTAAAGGTAGGGCACTAGATGTATTTGCCAATAAGATATATATATATATATATATATATACACACACACACACAGCATTGGATCCCCCTCCCCAGGAGGAGGGAACCCCAAACGTTTTTTGTATTTTTAAGAGTTAAACCCTTAAAAATTAAAACAAAAAAGACATGCTCCCCAAGTAAAACCAGCCCAGGCACAACAGGGACTAAGTTAAGCTGGTCTTTTATTCTGTCCATTAAATGTTTGGGGTAGTGTTGAACACACGTTCTGATAGGACACTTGCTGCAGGGCAGGTCAGCACCTCCAAGGCATAGAGGGCAAATTCAAACAGTCGCCTATTGTCGCACCTAGCCAGGTTCCTGGATGCCGGTCCACAGCTCCTGGGCAGTGTGGGTGCTTTCGTCCAGACAGATGTGTTTCAGTACCACATGCTGCCCTTTCCCACGGCAGTGCTCAAATTGGTGGCACAGGGGCTGCACATGAGGAGGATGCAGAATAAGAGGCGGAGGCTACAGGAGGCATGGACTGATGTCCAGCAATCCTTGGATATGCACCATAGTGCTTCCCGCCTCAGTCTCAGCCACCACTACATTGACCAAGTGGGAAGTTAGAGAGCTGTAACATCCCTGCCCATGCTTACTTGTCCATGTTTCAGTGGTGATGCGAACATCTTATTTTCTCCCCAACCTGTTTGATGGCCTGGGGACAAAAGTAGTGGTGGCTGGGAACAGCGTACTGTGGGACAGCTGCCGCCATCAGATCTTTAAAACTGTCCGTCTCCATTAGGCATTTTAAAGGCCGGCAACTTGGAAATGCTCTCATTCTGGACCCGGGCTTGTGGATGAGCCCAACTAAAGTTTGCAGGATGGAAAGCAGAATGCTTTCCTAGAATGGTGTGGAAACACTAGGTGTTGCTGCTGCTGCTGCTGGTGGGATTGGTGGTCTCACTTCTCCCTTTGGGGGGAGACAGGTGGGCTCTCTGCAGAACCAGCTTCATCACCACCTGCAGCAGCACGACGGCCATGTCCCTGTCCCTTATTCACGGCTTTCTGCATTGTTGGACACAGTGTATATTCAGCCTGTCCCAGTAAGTGCAATGCAGGTGGGCAGGGGTGAGTAATTCTATCAAACCCCAGTAAGTAGGACCCCAGTAAGTAGGACCCCAGTAAGTAGGACCCCAGTGAGCTGGACCCCAGTGCGGGTTATGGCGGAGCTGGACCCCAGTGCGGGCTATGGCGGAGCTGGACCCCAGTGCGGGCTATGGCGGAGCTGGACCCCAGTGCGGGCTATGGCGGAGCTGGAACCCAGTGCGGGCTATGGCGGAGCTGGAACCCAGTGCGGGCTATGGCGGAGCTGGAACCCAGTGCGGGCTATGGCGGAGCTGGAACCCAGTGCGGGCTATGGCGGAGCTGGAACCCAGTGCGGGCTATGGCGGAGCTGGAACCCAGTGCGGGCTATGGCGGAGCTGGAACCCAGTGCGGGCTATGGCGGAGCTGGAACCCAGTGCGGGCTATGGCGGAGCTGGAACCCAGTGCGGGCTATGGCGGAGCTGGAACCCAGTGCGGGCTATGGCGGAGCTGGAACCCAGTGCGGGCTATGGCGGAGCTGGAACCCAGTGCGGGGTATGGCAGGGGGTGGAACCCAGTGCGGGCTATGGCGGAGCTGGAACCCAGTGCGGGCTATGGCGGAGCTGGAACCCAGTGCGGGCTATGGCGGAGCTGGAACCCAGTGCGGGCTATGGCGGAGCTGGAACCCAGTGCGGGCTATGGCGGAGCTGGAACCCAGTGCGGGCTATGGCGGAGCTGGAACCCAGTGCGGGCTATGGCGGAGCTGGAACCCAGTGCGGGCTATGGCGGAGCTGGAACCCAGTGCGGGCTATGGCGGAGCTGGAACCCAGTGCGGGCTATGGCGGAGCTGGAACCCAGTGCGGGCTATGGCGGAGCTGGAACCCAGTGCGGGCTATGGCGGAGCTGGAACCCAGTGCGGGCTATGGCGGAGCTGGAACCCAGTGCGGGCTATGGCGGAGCTGGAACCCAGTGCGGGCTATGGCGGAGCTGGAACCCAGTGCGGGCTATGGCGGAGCTGGAACCCAGTGCGGGCTATGGCGGAGCTGGACCCTAGTGCGGGCCATGGCGGAGCTGGACCCTAGTGCGGGCCATGGCGGAGCTGGACCCTAGTGCGGGCCATGGCGGAGCTGGACCCTAGTGCGGGCCATGGCGGAGCTGGACCCTAGTGCGGGCCATGGCGGAGCTGGACCCTAGTGCGGGCCATGGCGGAGCTGGACCCTAGTGCGGGCCATGGCGGAGCTGGACCCTAGTGCGGGCCATGGCGGAGCTGGACCCTAGTGCGGGCCATGGCGGAGCTGGACCCTAGTGCGGGCCATGGCGGAGCTGGACCCTAGTGCGGGCCATGGCGGAGCTGGACCCTAGTGCGGGCCATGGCGGAGCTGGACCCTAGTGCGGCCTATGGCGGAGCTGGACCCTAGTGCGGCCTATGGCGGAGCTGGACCCTAGTGCGGCCTATGGCGGAGCTGGACCCTAGTGCGGCCTATGGCGGAGCTGGACCCTAGTGCGGCCTATGGCGGAGCTGAACCCCAGTGCGGGCTATGGCGGAGCTGGACTCAAGGGCGGCCTATGGCGGAGCTGGACCCAAGTGCGAGGTATGGCGGAGCTGGAACCCAGTGCGGGCTATGGCGGAGCTGGAACCCAGTGCGGGCTATGGCGGAGCTGGAACCCAGTGCGGGCTATGGCGGAGCTGGAACCCAGTGCGGGCTATGGCGGAGCTGGAACCCAGTGCGGGCTATGGCGGAGCTGGAACCCAGTGCGGGCTATGGCGGAGCTGGAACCCAGTGCGGGCTATGGCGGAGCTGGAACCCAGTGCGGGCTATGGCGGAGCTGGAACCCAGTGCGGGCTATGGCGGAGCTGGAACCCAGTGCGGGCTATGGCGGAGCTGGAACCCAGTGCGGGCTATGGCGGAGCTGGAACCCAGTGCGGGCTATGGCGGAGCTGGAACCCAGTGCGGGCTATGGCGGAGCTGGAACCCAGTGCGGGCTATGGCGGAGCTGGACCCTAGTGCGGCCTATGGCGGAGCTGAACCCCAGTGCGGGCTATGGCGGAGCTGGACTCAAGGGCGGCCTATGGCGGAGCTGGACCCAAGTGCGAGGTATGGCGGAGCTGGAACCCAGTGCGGGCTATGGCGGAGCTGGAACCCAGTGCGGGCTATGGCGGAGCTGGAACCCAGTGCGGGCTATGGCGGAGCTGGAACCCAGTGCGGGCTATGGCGGAGCTGGAACCCAGTGCGGGCTATGGCGGAGCTGGAACCCAGTGCGGGCTATGGCGGAGCTGGAACCCAGTGCGGGCTATGGCGGAGCTGGAACCCAGTGCGGGCTATGGCGGAGCTGGAACCCAGTGCGGGCTATGGCGGAGCTGGAACCCAGTGCGGGCTATGGCGGAGCTGGAACCCAGTGCGGGCTATGGCGGAGCTGGAACCCAGTGCGGGCTATGGCGGAGCTGGAACCCAGTGCGGGCTATGGCGGAGCTGGAACCCAGTGCGGGCTATGGCGGAGCTGGAACCCAGTGCGGGCTATGGCGGAGCTGGAACCCAGTGCGGGCTATGGCGGAGCTGGAACCCAGTGCGGGCCATGGCGGAGCTGGACATAAGTGCGGACTATGGCGGAGCTGGACCCTAGTGCGGACTATGGCGGAGCTGGACCCTAGTGCGGGCTATGGCGGAGCTGGACCCAAGTGCGAGGTATGGCGGAGCTGGAACCCAGTGCGGGCTATGGCGGAGCTGGAACCCAGTGCGGGCTATGGCGGAGCTGGAACCCAGTGCGGGCTATGGCGGAGCTGGAACCCAGTGCGGGCTATGGCGGAGCTGGAACCCAGTGCGGGCTATGGCGGAGCTGGAACCCAGTGCGGGCTATGGCGGAGCTGGAACCCAGTGCGGGCTATGGCGGAGCTGGAACCCAGTGCGGGCTATGGCGGAGCTGGAACCCAGTGCGGGCTATGGCGGAGCTGGAACCCAGTGCGGGCTATGGCGGAGCTGGAACCCAGTGCGGGCTATGGCGGAGCTGGAACCCAGTGCGGGCTATGGCGGAGCTGGAACCCAGTGCGGGCTATGGCGGAGCTGGAACCCAGTGCGGGCTATGGCGGAGCTGGAACCCAGTGCGGGCTATGGCGGAGCTGGAACCCAGTGCGGGCTATGGCGGAGCTGGAACCCAGTGCGGGCTATGGCGGAGCTGGAACCCAGTGCGGGCTATGGCGGAGCTGGACCCTAGTGCGGGCTATGGCGGAGCTGGACCCTAGTGCGGGCTATGGCGGAGCTGGACCCTAGTGCGGGCCATGGCGGAGCTGGACCCTAGTGCGGGCCATGGCGGAGCTGGACCCTAGTGCGGGCCATGGCGGAGCTGGACCCTAGTGCGGGCCATGGCGGAGCTGGACCCTAGTGCGGGCCATGGCGGAGCTGGACCCTAGTGCGGGCCATGGCGGAGCTGGACCCTAGTGCGGGCCATGGCGGAGCTGGACCCTAGTGCGGGCCATGGCGGAGCTGGACCCTAGTGCGGGCCATGGCGGAGCTGGACCCTAGTGCGGGCTATGGCGGAGCTGGACCCTAGTGCGGGCTATGGCGGAGCTGGACCCTAGTGCGGGCTATGGCGGAGCTGGACCCTAGTGCGGGCTATGGCGGAGCTGGACCCTAGTGCGGCCTATGGCGGAGCTGGACCCTAGTGCGGCCTATGGCGGAGCTGGACCCTAGTGCGGCCTATGGCGGAGCTGAACCCCAGTGCGGGCTATGGCGGAGCTGGACTCAAGGGCGGCCTATGGCGGAGCTGGACCCAAGTGCGAGGTATGGCGGAGCTGGAACCCAGTGCGGGCTATGGCGGAGCTGGAACCCAGTGCGGGCTATGGCGGAGCTGGAACCCAGTGCGGGCTATGGCGGAGCTGGAACCCAGTGCGGGCTATGGCGGAGCTGGAACCCAGTGCGGGCTATGGCGGAGCTGGAACCCAGTGCGGGCTATGGCGGAGCTGGAACCCAGTGCGGGCTATGGCGGAGCTGGAACCCAGTGCGGGCTATGGCGGAGCTGGAACCCAGTGCGGGCTATGGCGGAGCTGGAACCCAGTGCGGGCTATGGCGGAGCTGGAACCCAGTGCGGGCTATGGCGGAGCTGGAACCCAGTGCGGGCTATGGCGGAGCTGGAACCCAGTGCGGGCTATGGCGGAGCTGGAACCCAGTGCGGGCTATGGCGGAGCTGGAACCCAGTGCGGGCTATGGCGGAGCTGGAACCCAGTGCGGGCCATGGCGGAGCTGGACATAAGTGCGGACTATGGCGGAGCTGGACCCTAGTGCGGGCTATGGCGGAGCTGGACCCTAGTGCGGGCTATGGCGGAGCTGGACCCTAGTGCGGGCCATGGCGGAGCTGGACCCTAGTGCGGGCCATGGCGGAGCTGGACCCTAGTGCGGGCCATGGCGGAGCTGGACCCTAGTGCGGGCCATGGCGGAGCTGGACCCTAGTGCGGGCCATGGCGGAGCTGGACCCTAGTGCGGGCCATGGCGGAGCTGGACCCTAGTGCGGGCCATGGCGGAGCTGGACCCTAGTGCGGGCCATGGCGGAGCTGGACCCTAGTGCGGGCCATGGCGGAGCTGGACCCTAGTGCGGGCCATGGCGGAGCTGGACCCTAGTGCGGGCCATGGCGGAGCTGGACCCTAGTGCGGGCCATGGCGGAGCTGGACCCTAGTGCGGGCTATGGCGGAGCTGGACCCTAGTGCGGGCCATGGCGGAGCTGGACCCTAGTGCGGGCCATGGCGGAGCTGGACCCTAGTGCGGGCTATGGCGGAGCTGGACCCTAGTGCGGGCCATGGCGGAGCTGGACCCTAGTGCGGGCCATGGCGGAGCTGGACCCTAGTGCGGGCCATGGCGGAGCTGGACCCTAGTGCGGGCCATGGCGGAGCTGGACCCTAGTGCGGGCCATGGCGGAGCTGGACCCTAGTGCGGGCTATGGCGGAGCTGGACCCTAGTGCGGCCTATGGCGGAGCTGGACCCTAGTGCGGCCTATGGCGGAGCTGGACCCTAGTGCGGCCTATGGCGGAGCTGGACCCTAGTGCGGCCTATGGCGGAGCTGGACCCTAGTGCGGCCTATGGCGGAGCTGGACCCTAGTGCGGCCTATGGCGGAGCTGAACCCCAGTGCGGGCTATGGCGGAGCTGGACCCAAGGGCGGCCTATGGCGGAGCTGGACCCAAGTGCGAGGTATGGCGGAGCTGGACCCAAGTGCGAGCTATGGCGGAGCTGGACCCCAGTGTAGGCTATAGGACTGACAAAGTAGGGACGGGGGCCCAAGACACAAAACGGCTAAGACACTGGAAGGGCTGTGGGCCCAATACAGATGAAGACAAAGATTGGAGGACCGCAAGGCCCAGCACAGACAAAGACACAAGCAATGAAAGGCAGTAAGTCCCAGCACAGACAAGACATGAACTATGAAGGATCATTCGGCCCAGCTACGACAGGAAGGCTATAAGCCTAATAACAAGAAACCGAAAGGCCCCACAAGGACAAGGAGGGAAGCAGGGTTGGAGAGCAAGGCTAGGCTTTGAGAAGACAATGCAATGCTCAAACTCATAGGCGGGGCCAAGCACATGCATTTATAGGAAACCCAGGAGCATGATTAATGCCAGGTGAGATTACATTTGGCAGCTGTAGGACCCAGGGAAGAATCACACCACTCCAACAGACAGATAGTAATTCCACCACAGTGACTAGAGCAGTGGTTCAACACCCTGTTCCTGCCAGTCCTCACAGTAAGTAGCTTTTTAACACCCAATAAGCAGAATGCAAGAGGTGCCAGCAAATGAGGAGATTTATCTAACCCCCAGTAACTGTTATGCAAGGGTGCCAACAACTGAGTAGCTTTTCTAACACCCAAAAAGCAGAATACAAGGGGTACCAACAAGTGAGTAGTTTTATCTGACCTCCAGCAAGCATAAAGTAAGTTTTGCCAACAAGTGAGTAGTTTTATCTAATCCCAGTAAGCAGAATGTAAGGGGTGCAAACAAGTGAGTAGTTTTATATAACCCCTAGTAACTGCTATGCAAGGGGTACCAACAAGTGAGTAACTTTTTCTAACACCCAATAAGCAGCATGCAGGTGCTGCCAACAAGTGACTAGTTTTATCTAACTCCAGGTAAATGTTAAGCAAGGGGTGTCAAGAAGCAGTAGCATTTCTAACACCCAGCAAGCAAAGTCCAAGGGGTTCCAACAAGTGAGTAGTTTTATCTAACCTCCAGTAAGCAGAATGTTAGGGGTGACAACAAGTCAGTAGCTTCATCTAACCCCTAGTAAGTGTTATACAACGGGTACCAACAAGTAAGTAGCATTTCTAACACCCAGAAAGCAGAATGCAAGTGCCAACAAGTAAGTAGCTTTTTCTAACACCCAGTAAGCAGGCAGGTGCTGCCAACAAGTGACTAGTTTTATCGAACCCCTAGTAAGTGTTATACAAGGGTACCAAAAAGTGAGTAGCGTTTCTAACACCCAGTAAGCATAATGCAAAGGGTGCCAACAAGTGAGTAGTTTTTTTTTTCTAACAGCCAGTATGCAGCTTGCGCCCACAGATGAGCTGTATTTAATGCCCAGATATGCCCCAGCAGCTTCCTATCCTCAGGGTGCCATGAGAACATGCAGAAATCCCTCTCCCTAACTGTCCCTCACTGATGCCATCCTCTTCCTCAAAAGAATAGTTTGAGATGAGAACATGTATAATAAATAACACTTGTTAAAGTAGACCAACACCAACACCCAGGATTTTGACCATACCAGGTTTTGGTCCATCTTGCTGGGGCATTCTGGATTTAGATTCCCGGGAATGAACCCCCCAGGTTGGTGCACAAAGCTTAACTTTCCGGCTGCCCCATGGCACATGCTCACACTCTCATCTAATAAGTACTGTAGGGCGTGCATATGAATACAAGGCATAAAGCATTACTTGCTCTGGCATGGCAAAATGGAAGCATCCACATCCTTGGTCTCCCTGTGGTCTGTGGGGTGTGCCGCACCATTGGAACCCCCAGAAAAGTGAGTTTTGTAGGGGATCCCAGGGGTTTTACGTGGTTGGACATCCCAAATTGGTAATTGGGTCTCTTGAACACCACCACCCCACACACAAACACAGTTAACCACCTGACCCCACACACCTGTGTTTACGCTTACCAGACGTTTCATTAGTGGCTCAGTGCAGACTGGGACTGCCATGCTAGTAAGGTAGTCATTCATTGGTGGTGCAAGGGCAGGAGCGTACATAGGTTTCACAGGGCTCCATAGCAAAAGTCATAGTGGGCCCTCTCTTCCCTCACGCCTTCTTTCAAGCAATGTCTTCATAACTGGGTAGTGGCAGGGGTCTCTGGAAAGAGTCAGCCTGGTCAAAGCCTCTGGGTTTGCCATGCAAGGAAAAAAGGCAAGAGGGGAAGGGTATAAGAGGGGGAGTAGAGATGAAGGGAGGCTTTGAGTTCTGGGGTTCTGACAAGACTGCAGAGGGGCCGGGGCTGTAATTTTTGGTTTGTTGGTTTGTGCAACCCTAACCCAGGGGATTCCTAGGGTTGAGGTTGCAGTGAGATACCTGGGGCTAGGATTTCAGGGATGATGCCTAGTGTTGGGGGATGCAGGAGATGCCTGGGGGTAGGGTTTGAGAGGCATGCCCACTGGGAGGGGGGGGGGAGTAGAAAATACCATTTTGTGAGTACTCACCTGTAAAATGAGTATTACGAGTATGTCACAGACCCCGCTTCCAACATCCATGACACTTGGGAAACCGGCCTGTAGAGGTCGATCTTGCAGAGATGACATGGAAAAAGGAGCCCCTCCTGGTCCATAAGTACCTGGGACCTCCCACTAATCCCCAGTCTTTTAAAAAAGCAGTGAGAAACCAGAAAGAGCTAATTATATAATATAAGAAACACCATATAAAGGACCCCAGAACAAAAAGGGCGGGGGAAGCGGGGTGTGTGACATACTCGTAATACCCATTTTACAGGTGAGTACTCACAAAATGGTATTATTCCTAGTATGTCACACACAACGCTTCCAACATTCATGACACTTGGGACATCCAAATGCAGTGTCAATAATGGGTGGGGACCCAAGAAGAAAAATAAGGCATAACTTAAATTACTGCAGCTTGCAGAACTCTGCGGCCAAAAGCAGCAACCGCTGAGGCCCGCACATCAACCTTGTAAAACTTAGAAAAAGTATGTACCGAAGACCAAGTAGCAGCCTTACAAACCTGCTCAACAGAAGCCTGGTGCTGAAAAGCCCAAGAATCCCCAACAGCACGAGTAGAATGAGCAGTAACCCGAAAAGGGGGAACCTTCCCCTTTGCAGAATAGGCCCCAACAATGGCCTGACGTATCCATTTACTAATGGAAGACTTGGCGGGCGCAAAACCCTTCCTAGGCCCAGAGGGCACAACAAAAAAAAGCATCCGTCTTAAGGAAAGCAGAAGTAGTCACCAAATAATACTTAACACAACGAACTACATCCAAAGAATGCAAAACCCTTTCCTTGTTATTACTAGGATTAGGGCAAAGTGAAGGAAGAACTCTATCCTGATTAAGGTGGAAATCCGGTTTAAAACGGAAAACCACCTTATCCTGATGCCTTTCAAAATAAGGGGCCTGGATTGACAGGGCCGCAGCAACCAAAAAAGCAACCTTCTGAGTAAGAATATGAAAAGGAACATCCTGCAATGGCTCAAAAGGAGCAGCCTGCATGGCAGTAAGCACCAAATTAAGATCCCAAACTGGAAGCAAGGGCTTTCTAGGAGGCCGCACATGCGTGACCCCCTGGAAAATGGTCTTAACCAAAGGATGAAGAGCAAAAGATCTTTGAAAGAAAATAGCCAAAGCAGAAACCTGCCCCTTCAAAGTACTAATCTGGAAACCCAAATCCAGACCATGTTGCAAAAAGTCAAAAATCCGAGGGATAGAAAATACCCTACAGGGCAAGACCCTAGACTCACACCAATCAATATAGGACCTCCAAGTCCTGTAGTAAACAACAGAGGAAGACTTTTTCCTAGCTCTAACAAGAGTCTGAATGACCGCGTCAGAAAGACCTTCCTCTTTTAAGATGGAGATTTCAGCAGCCACGCCGTCAAAGCCAGCGTTGGTAAATTGGGGTAACAGAGTTGACCCTGGGTGATGAGATCTGGAAGGAGAGGCAGATGCAACTGATCCTCTGCCAGCCTTGTGATGTCTGCGAACCACAGACGTCTTGGCCATCTTGGAGCCACCAGTATTGCTGGCGCCCCTTCCAGAACTAGCTTGCGCACCACCCTGCTTATCATGGAGAATGGGGGAAACAGATACAGGAACCCCAGATCCTTCCAGGCCAGAGACATGGCATCCACTGCCACTGCCAGAGGATCCTGGGATAGAGACAAAAACACTGGAAGTTTGTGGTTGTGACGAGAAGCAAACAGGTCCAACCGTGGAGTCCCCCACTTGTGACAAAGAAACTGAAAGACCCTGGGATTGAGAGACCACTCTCCCTGTCGAGCGCATGCTCTGCTCAGGGAGTCTGCCTCCACATTCTCTATCCCCGAAATGTAAACTGCCGATATGCAGGGAACATTGATCTCTGCCCAATGGAGGATCAGAGACACTTCCCAGAGAGCAACCCAACTGCGAGTCCCTCCTTGGTGATTGATGTATGCAACCGCTGTTCGGTTGTCTGACCGAATCTGAACTGGCAGACCCCGCAAGAAATGAGTTAATCGAAGTAGGACTAAACGAATGGCTCGAAGCTCCAATAAATTGATTGGAGAGTGAGCCTCCTGCGGCCCCCACAAACCCTGGAACCGATGTTCCCTCCAGATGCCTCCCCAGCCCATGAGGCTGGCATCTGTGGTGACCAATTCCCAACAGGGGGTCAGAAATGACTTGCCGCTTCTGAAATTGCTCGAAGTCAGCCACCACTGAAGGGACTGCAGAACACGGGGAGACAACAGACAAACCCGATTCAAAGACAGCGGGCGCTTGTCCCACCTTGCCAAGAGAAAGAGCTGAAGAGACCTCATGTGAAACTGTGCCGACGGTACCGCTTCGAATGTGGCCACCATCAGCCCCACTAGCCTCATCCCCAGGCGGATAAGCTGACGAGGATTGGACAAGAACAGACAAATTAAATCCTGAATCAGAACAACCTTGGACTGAGAAAGAAATACCCTGGCCTGAAAGGTAACCAGTATCAGACCCAGAAAGGGAATCTCCCTGACGGCATGGTTTATCACCCAACCAAATCTCTCTAGTGTTGCCACCAGCGTTCTGGTGTCCAATTCCGCCTGATTGAAGGATGGGGCTGTGATACGAAGGTCGTCCAGGAACAGCACAATGCGAATGCCTTGGACCCTGAGAATAGCCATTACTCCTGCCAACACCTTGGTAAATACTCTTGGGGACCAAGTTAGACTGAATGGAAGGGCCAAAACTGAAAATGCTGGTCTTCTACTGTGAACCTGAGAAATCTCTGGTGAGCGGAACTGATGGGAATGTGCAGATAAGCATCCTTGATGTCTATAGACGTCAAAGTCTCCCTGACGGAGAGCGTCGACCGTTGAACGCAATGATTCCATGCAAAAACTTTCTGAAACGGATAAATAGATTGAGTCGCCTTAAATCTAGAATAGGCCGAACAGAGCCGTCCTTTTTGGGTACCATAAAAAGGTTGGAATAAAAGCCCATACCCTTTTCCGCTGGAGGCACCAGACGGAGGACATCCATGTTTAAGAGGTTCGCCACTGGCGCCCGGAGCCCTTGCGCGATCACCGGATCCGCGGGCATCCGGGACCTGAAAAATCTGGGAGGAGGCCTGAACTCGAATTCCAGCTTGTAACCGGAGGACACAACTTCCAGAATCCATCTGTCTGATACCACCTTGACCCAAGCCTGGAAAAAAAACCTCAGCCGTCCCCCCACCCGTAAGGGTGGGGGCGCCTCCTCATTGCTGGGCAGGCTTGGAAGTAGACTTAGACTTGGACCCCCAATTCTGACCTGGACGCCCACGTCCTCTACCTCTTTTCCATGCAGTCCCCCTTGGGGCTGAAAAGGCCGATCCTCTACCAGATCTGGAACCACGAAAGGAAGGCCAATCCCCGAAAGGAACGCTGCCTCTTACGCTGAGGCAATTTGCCTCCTTTAATGACAGAATCCAACTTTTCACCAAAAAGGCGCAATCCCCAAAGGGAAGTGCGGTAAGTGACTTCTTAGCCACAGTATCAGCCGCCCACTGGTTTAACCATATAGACCGCCGTATAGCAACTAGCAAGGCGGAAGTTCTGCTGCACATGGCCAAGGAATCATCCAAAGCACACAAGTACAAAAGACACAAACAATTCACAACGCTTGAGAGCGACAAACTCATCAGAGGCTGGATCAAGCCCTGAGGTATTCAATAGGTCTCTAACAACAGACCGAATAGCAACTGCCATAAGTGCCAAAGCACCCACAGGCCGCAAGGCCGAGCCAACGCTAGCAAAAGCGTGACAAGCCATTTGATCAATACGTTTGTCTTCCCCATCCTTAAGAGTAGTAGATTCCGGGGAATGTAAAATAGAGGAATTGGACAAACTGAGCACAGGAGCATCCACTTCAGGGGGGGATGACCAACGCTTAACAGGGTCTGCTGGAAAGGGATATTTCTTATCCCAGCCTAAAGGAATGCCAGGAAGCCGCGCAGGCGTCTCCCCTTCTCTCCCCTTAAGAATGATGTCCTCAAAATGCTTTTGATTAGGAAATTCTAAACGAGGCTTGGAGGCTCCAAAAAACTCCCCTTTCTGAGGAGGGACTGCTTCAGGAGGAGCGATTGCCAATACCTCATACAATTGAGCAAGAGCTTTAGGGGTGTCAAAAACTTCCCCTTTCTTAGTTCAGCGTCAATACCCACAAATTGCTGAGCATCAGAAATATCAGATCCCTATCAAACTCACTAGCTGAAGCAGCAGGAGTTAAATGTTTTTTCTTAGTCGAGGCCTTGTTGGCCACCGAGCTAGACATTAATTTTTCAATGTGAGCCAATCTGGCACATACATCAGAAAGCGACTCTCCACCCATGACACTATCACTGGAGGTATGGACAAGACAAGGTGGTGTGGGGGAAGAGGCAGGAGCCACCGACCCTGAGGCTTGGGCCCCTGACTGCTGCATTACAACCAAATGAGCACAAGATACACAAAGAAATGCATTATCCCCAACAAGGGATGCCCCACAACGTAAACACTGCCGAGTCTGTCCCGAGGGCACTGAAAGCCCAGTATCCTGAGATGCCTCCATATGGTGTTTATTAAGAAATACTTAATAATTTATAGTCGCCAAGTATGTGGGATTTACGCAAAAAGCTACCCGGGATGCCCCTAAATAATCCCAAGTGGGAGGATTTAATAAAGGACCAGGAGAAACCCCTAATGAAGAGTTTCCACCTAGAAGAAGATACAATAATAAACCTTATGCACATAAAGAGTAAAGAGACCAACATAAACATCCCTTTAGCAGGGCTAAAGGGTACTCACAGCACCAGCGACAGGACAGGCGACCGGACCAGGCAACCGGGACCAGCGAACCAGCAGGCAAAACCGCGTGTACGCAGAGAAAAAATGCCATCCATATGCGGCGCCGTGGAGAAGCCCCGCCCACCATGCAGAACTGCAGAGAACGGAGGACGGGCCAAAAAGAAACGACTGCCAGGACGCAATAGAACGGGGCCTGACGCCGCGCGCCAAGCCCCGCCCACATCCAGGTCCGCACGCTGCAAAAAGAGAGGGAAATTTAAATCCCTCACCAGGAAAGAATCACAGGTAGGCCAGAAAACAAAAGGGAAATCTACCAGATCTTATCCTCTCTACTTTACTCTTTTCACAGAGCCCAGGAGAGCAAAGTGGGAAGGCCCAAGGAAGCACCCTAAGGCACAGGGAGTTTTATAGGGCTAGGGCATCCCATGCCGGGGGACACCAACCCGGATACCGCCTACCCCTTATTTGAGGTCTCACGGGGGAGAAGCTCCCATATACACCCAAGGGTGTATCTACCCTTGCCCGAGCCCTTCAGCCAAGGCTGGGAGGCATATCGTAAGCATAACAGTAAAAAATGAGGTTCAGGCAGAAATTGAGAAAGGCCGGGAGTTACCCCGGCTACCTGCAAGGAGGAGAGAGTCATCTTCTGACTTGCTTCACCGATCTGCAGAGACGAAAAGACTGGGGATTAGTGGGAGGTCCCAGGTACTTATGGACCAGGAGGGGCTCCTTTTTTCCATGTCATCTCTGCAAGATCGCCCTCTACAGGCCGGTTTCCCAAGTGTCATGGATGTTGGAAGCGGGGTGTGTGACATACTAGGAATAATTTAGGTCCTGGGGTGGAGGATCCAGGGGCTGCCCCGGATTAGGTTGCAGAGAGATGCACAGCTGGGGGGGGGGGGGGGGGGTGTAAAACGTGCCTGGAGAATGCCCTGGGGTTGGAATTGCAGGGGATGCCAAGGTGGTCAAAATACAAGGGATTCCCGGGGTTTGAATACATTGGATGCACAGGGATTTGGAATACACAGATGGGGGCGGTGGAGAATGCAGAGAATGTCAGGGGGGTTTGGAATACTGGCGATGCCAAGGGGAGTGGGAATGTCCAGGGGTTTGGAATACAAGGGATGCCGGGGTTTGGAATACAGGCAACGCTGAAACACAGGGAATTCCTGAGGAGTAGGAATGCAGGGGATGCCAGGGAGGCTTGAAATACGGGTGATGCCTGGTGGGGGGGGGGGGGATACAGGGGCCCCCGCGGGAATGCAAATACAGGGGATGCTGGAGGGTTGGAATGCAAGGGATGACCAGAGATTGGGAATGCAATGCCTGGGGGTTGGGAATACAGGCAATGTCGAGGGGGAGGGCCGGTTGGGAGACCAGAGGCAAGCTACTTATTGTTAAACTGTTTTAGGACAGTAGGAGGATAATCCATTCCAGCTGCACCCCCGCCCCCACAATGAGACCCAGGGGCGTGCTGCTTACTGAAAAATGGTTTGTAAAACTGTTAGTAGAATCTTCAATGGTGATGCAGAGGCCCTGCCCCAAAACCTCATGCTGCGAGCCATTGATAGCTGTTTCATTTCAGTGACAGGAGCTGATCTGGCACGCTCTGAGGGTTAGGTGGTGGGCCCACTGCTCCACCAATGAATAATTCTACTGTTTCACAGTAAGCAGCCTGCAGCAGGGACTCAGAACGCAGGTGTGTGGGCAGGGGTGGGGGTGTGTGGGCAGGGGTGGGGGTGGGTGGGGTGCCGCTGAGCCATCAACAGCGGCACCCCAGTGAAGGCATAAAATAAAAAAAACAACGGCAGATGTTCAAAATCAGTTTTCCGCGATACATGTAAACATATAAAACTCTTTTTGTAAAGCAGAACCCTAGGTCAGTGTAATATCAGTAGCAATGACCACTGGTGGTGTGTTGACCTCAAATTAACATGACATACATTGTGCTAGCAACAATGACATGTAAATGGCACGCTAAATTTATCTTAAACTTAGAGGAGAAACATGTACAGTGTTCCAGCCTAGTGTTCTTTGTTTTGGCAACAATGCAAAGAATTCTTTTAGATTTTACAGACAAGGCAATTACTGGAAACCCTGTGTAAAGAATTGTTGCAGAGAGCGCTGAAAGTCAATTATAGAAACTCTTATGCAAACTTTTCTCAAATGTAAATTGAGAAGTAGAAAGTTACATTAAATTGATAAGAATCATATGTTCTATGTAGGCGTACATTTTGTAATGAGCTTCGGCTTAAATTTACACTAAATTATGCCTATTAAAATGGCACAAAAAGCTGGGGCATATGCAAGGGCCGGCGCCTTGGGAGCCCTGGTACAAGTGAGTTTAGTGAGCAACCTGATGAGGCCCAATCCTTAGCCACATGCGCCTTCAAAGCACAACTATCAATAAAATCATCAGAGTAATCATTATGTCCAGATCTCTTTTTGACGTTACCTATAGTATTTTGGTATTTCCTATCGATTATATTATGTAAGTCAGGTGTATTTCAGGGTGTGCAGATGTCAATAACCAAGCAGTAGTATTTCAATTGTCTGGTAATGTAATATTGATTTGGGGTTTGATTTGTAAAAACTATTTATTTGTTGAGGCTCCAAAGTAAAGCAAGTGTTGGTTTCAGAAAAGATTCAAGGTAAAGGGCGATAACTAGGTTGCAATAGAAAAGTTTTAGCAGGGAAAATAAATAAATTGGGGTAATACAGGTGAATTGCAAAAAAATTTAAATATCATCAAAAATCTGTATATTTTGAGTAATTCAGTTGAAAAACTGAAACTCATATATTTTATTGATTCAATACAAACGTGAACTTTTTTTTCGTGTTTTTTATGTTAATGTTGAGGAATATGGCTTACAGCCAAGGAAAACCCAAAAATCATTATCTCAAAAAATTAGAATACTTAACCCAAAACACCTGCAAAGGCTTCCTGAGTGTTTAGAAAGGTCCCTTCGTCTGGTTCAGTAGGTGACACAATCATGGGGGAAGACTGACGACTTGACAGATGTCCAGAAGGCATCACTGACACACTCCACAAGGAGGGTAAGCCACAAAAGGTCATTGCTAAAGAAGCTGTTCACAGAGTGCTGTATCAAAGCATAGTAAAAAAGTGGAGTGAAAGAACAAAGTGTGGTAGAAAAATGCGCGCAAGCAACCAGGATAACCGCAGGCTTGATAGGATTTTTAAGAAAAGGCCATTCCAAAATTTGGGGGAGATTCACAAGGAGTGGACTGCTGCTGGAGCCAGTGCTTCAAGAGCCACCACACACAGACATATCCAGGACATGGGCTACAAGTGGCACGTTCCCTGTGTCAAACCACTGACCAATAGACAATACCAGAACCGCCTTACCTGGGCCAAGGACAGAAAGAACTGGACTGTTGCTCAGTGGTCAAAGCTCTTGTTTTCAGATGAAAGTAAATTTTTCATTTCTTTTACAAATCAAGGTCTCAGAATCTGGAAGAAGAGTGGAGAGGCACAATCCAAGCTGCTTGAGGTCTAGTGTGGAGATTCCACAATCAGTGATGATTAAGGGAGCCATGTCATCTGCTGGTGTTGGCCCACTGTGTTTTATCAAGTCCAAAGTGCAGCCATCTACCAGGAAATTGTAAAGCACTTCATGCTATCCTCTGCCGACAAACTTTTTGGAGATGGATTTTTAATTTTCCAGGACTTGGCACCTGTCCACGCTGCCAAAGTACCAAGACCTGGTTTAATAACCACAGTAGCACTGTGCTTGATTGGCCAGCAAACTCACCTGACCTTAACCCCATAATGAATCTATGGGGTATTGTCAAAAGGAAGATGAGAGACACCAGACCCAACAATGCAGATGAGCTGAAGGCTGCTATCAAAGCAAACTGGGCTTCCATAACACCTCTGCAGTGCCACAGGATGATCTCCTCCATGCCACGCCCCCGCATTGATGCAGTCATTATTGCAAAAGGAACCCCGACCAAGTATTAAGTGAATATACAGTACATAGCTTTTAGTTGGCCAACATTTCTGTGTTAACAGTTGGTCTTATATAACTTTCTGAGATAATGAAATTTGAGTTTTCCTTGGCTGTAAGCCATAATCATCATCAACATAAAAAACACTTGAAAATGTTCACTCTGTTTTTTATTGACTTAATATATGAGTTTCAGTTTTTCAACTGAATTACTAAAAATATACACATTTTTGATGATATTAAAATTTTTTGCAATTACCACCTGTATGTTCAACATACTTCATGTCTAACCATGTTCTAAATCCCATATCCAGCATTGTCAGCTATCTCATGTCCAACCATATCCTACATTTCATGTCCAGCTGTGTCTCTCGTGCTCAACCATGTCCTGCATCCAATGTCCAATGATGGCTCTCTTATGTCCAGTCATGTCCTACATCCCTTGTCTAACTGTGTTCCTCATCCAATTTCTACCCAGGAGTGAACCATAGGTTTTACAGGGCCCCATAGTAAAATTCCTATTTTGTGTGGTCCATTTAATGTTCAGGGTGCTGTCACAGCAGCACTGAGAACAATTGGAATCATGATGGGAGTCCCCACTGTTACATCAGTGCTGCGTGGTCCCAAAGTCTAAAAGACTCCAAGGCCGCCCACTAGCTTGCCTCCAGGGCATTCAAAAATCGGGATGCTCTGCTGTGTGAAACACCCTGGGTTGCGAGTAAACTCATCTTTAATGGTTGTCTTCTACGGCACATCCCTGGTGTCCATGTAGTTGAGACGCTCTCCTGCACCCATCCATTCAAATTGACTGGGGGCGGGAGCACTTCCAAAGCTACAGGAAATCCAGGAATGTGGCCAGCAGGCCAGCTGGGTCATGTCAGCCAATATGCTAAAGATCAGCAAATCGGCGATCTCAGAATTGCCAGTTTATTTTTTTTTTAAAAGATTGGCCCACTGGTGAGCCTGCCACACTACTGGGGGTACTCTCAGAGGGTGCAAGGAGGTTGGAAAAGTGTTTTGTGCTGCTTTAAAAATAGCTGCCCAGCTCCCTGCTGTGTTCAATTGTACCAGCAAGGCATGCGGCTGATGTTACAATAGTGACAAGAGCCACGTCCTGCTGAGTTACATTATATTATAGCAGACACAAGCCCACTATTACAATGTTACAGCTTTCTGCGATGTGTGATTCATCTCTCGCAGTGCTATGATGGAGAGATAACTCACACATTGAAGAAATGTTTAGCCATGTTCTGCATACCTTGTCTAACCATGTCTCTCATCTCATATCTAAATGTGTATCTCATCTCATGCCCAAACATTCCCTGAATCCTGTGTCCAGCTGCCTACTCATTTCTGTGTTACACTCTGTCCTGCATCCAGTGGCCTGTTACATCCTGAATTAAGTGTGTTCCACTATGAATAACACCTTGTCTCCAGTTGTGAGTGACCTCTCGTTTGGGACCCCAATTCGGGAGGCCTGGGCTAGGGAAGAAAATATTTACCTATCTGGCCTGATGAATACGAAAAAAGGGCAATCCAGGTCTCAGGATAACATGTAGTAGTCTAGTCTAATACCTCTTGGGAGTCTGGAGTCCTAGAACACTCATGTACTGTTGCTATTTAGGTAATCACACCATGGGCCAGGTAGAAATTCAGACTGCTGTTTTGACTCCTTGCCCAGGTAAACCAAGATACTAGGTTAGAGGCCAGTGGTATTCACTTGCAGCTTCTAGAAACCTCCATTTTTGACAATATTAATTAACTTTTCTTATTTGGTAGAATTGATGACAAAAACTGATTCATTGGAGCATCAAATTAGTTGATGTAACTGTGACTTTCCTGGGACTTCATCACATTAGCAGAATAGACAGATAATCTATTTAAGGGGCTTCTTTTTAATGTAAAATCAATTTTGAATGCCTTAAAACACATTGTGAACTATACATCATTATAAAAAAAAATGATGTTGAAGTCAAGTCTGTAATATATTTTGGTAAGAAGAAAAAAAAATCAGCATGTTAAAGCAGAACTAAACCCTCCTTGCAATCCCAAGGAGGATCCTGGCCCAAGAGACATTAAACCAGGGGCCATAGGGAGACCTAGGATAATGCTCGGTGGGCTGCAATGCTTTGGGGCCAGTTGGGCCGCTGATTCTCATACCCACATTCAATTCTTGCCCCCTTAGTCTCCCTCTCAGTCCCCTGTACCTAGCCCCACAAGCCAAGGAACCCCAGCGCCAATGCTATAGCCCTGGCATCATCGTCGGGGGGCCTCAGCAGGGATGTCTTGGGGTAGCCAGGGGCTCGTAAAATTGAGGGCTGATTTTTGGCCCCAATCTACAGCTGCACTAAACTAACCTAACCTGCCCCTCACCCAATCAGTGAGCCATGCATTAGTGACAATATATCAATCTTATCTTGTTCTTAAATTGAAGTTAAAGACTGGGGGGTCCATAAAATAAATAACAGGGGGGAACTCCAAGACGGGAAGCACTGCTCTGTATGCCAGCGCAGCAAGTCCCCACTATTAGCCCCAGTACTTTCCTACTTACATTCTTATTCTGGTCTTTGGACCACCAGTGGGCAGTGAAGTTCTCTGCAATTTTGGGTTGCCTAGTTCAGAGACCTTGCAGTCTTATATGACGGGGAGGGGGGGGTCAGGCAAGCAACCTGCATTCTCTACAGCAGAGTTCCCCAATTCTCTTCTCGCAAGCCCCCAACAGGTGGAGAAATTAGTGCCCAGAGAGCTGCTTGTGCATGAAGATGCACAAAACATGGCCTGTTGGTGGCCCTCCAGGAAGGGATGAGGAACATTGCTCTACAGGTTCCTGGGGTGGGCTTACACAGTACTGTGTACCCATCCACGCAGCAGTAGCAAATCCTGTGCATTGAAAAAAGGGAATGTAGGGGAGGGAATAGGGGACCTTCCAGCCTTATTTCAATTATACAATTATCACATTCTGTGTCTCTTAGGACTCAGTGGGCAAGCTTTGTATGTATTAGTCTAAAGCCAGGTAGTTGTGTCCTGTCTCCCAAAAACAATAATGTATTAATGTATAAACACTGTAAACTGGCAATCAGTCGGGGAGATTACATACGTAACATTGTACAGAGGAGACAATATTTAGAGAGTCTGTCCAATCACAATGCACATATCACTGTAAGCTATCTGAATTCCAATAAGAGGCTCATGACTGTTTTAGAAAGTATGACAGCTGATTACAATAGAAACAGTTAAGATAAATGTATTGCTATTTGGCTTAAAGAGGAACATTGGATCAAAAATAAAAAGGTTTCCCCATCGGCCCCTAATCCAGGCATGAGATCAGGGGCCACGACTGATGGGATGCAACATGGCACCGCCCATCAGAAGGTCGCCCGGAATCCAAGGGACCAAGAAGATGGATCCCCTGGGAGGTGAGTATTTAGTGCCCAAAGGTAAAACCGGAGGGTGGGCAGAAGATCAGTGAGGTTTGGGGGAGATTTTAAACCTCCCCCCATGTTCCTCTTTAAAGGAGCAGTATCGCGAAATTTGCAATAAAAAAGATAAATAATTTAATAGCCACACAATAGCTTCTAACATATGTATAAATAATGTGGCGATAGAAAAAGGAAAAAATATCTGCCTTTCTTTTAAATTGTATAATGCCAATGGCTCAGTCCATTTGCTGAATAGGGGGATCTGCTGGGTTGTATTTAGTGAGCTGCTTCATTTAGCCCACTGGTCTCCTAGCAACACTTTACCTCAGAGGCTGACACTGTAATCAGTGGTAACGGCTGTGTGTGTCTGAGGTGCTGCTTTTGTTATGAGACCAGGTGACTCAAATGTGTAAAATCTATACAAAATAAACTAAACTGACTGAAAATAACTGAAATTCTTCTTTGAATAACTGTGCAGGAAAATCTAAAGGTATTAAAGTAGAACAAAACACTGACCCGCCGACCCTGAAGTCTATAAGACCCGGCCATTGACCTTCCCCCTTGGGCATCCTAAATCAGGATAAATAAAAAATGCAAAATAAAAAATGTTTAGAGCAAAAAACAGGATGTAAACATAAAAATCCAATTCTGAAATAAATATAACCCCCCCCCCCCCCCCCAAAAAAAAAAAAAAAAAAACCTGGTGAGTCTGAGATTCGAACCAATTACTTTCTGGTTCAAACTGACATTGAATTTACCAATGAGCTAAATGACTTCTAGAGCTTTTCTTTCTGTTTTAGATAGGAGTGCTGGCCAGGCAATGTTGCAATATTATCTTATGCTGGACGGCTGCCAGTACTGAACAGCTGATTACTTTGTTACATTGTTTCCCCCTCTCCTCAGCGTGGAACAGGCCAGAGTGTTGGGCTTCCGACACTCAGCAGACATAAACATGAGCTATTAGTCTCTAGCTGCACAGCACAGACATCATTTTTTTCTAAATTTGTAATTCTTACTCCAACACTTACCTACATTCAAAGTAACATTTAAATATGTCACCAAGAAAAATTTGCGATACTGCTCCTTTAAATAATGCAACAGAATTAACCTCTCAGCAGGGTATGGACTAGCTTTTCTGAATGACTTATTTTGTTATAGCCCCAGCAGGAGGGAGAGATTGCCCATCCCATTTCATGGCTCTCTGAGCTCTGTGGCCTCTGTATATCTGTATGGGCTGAAAAAGACTTCCAGCTTAGCCTGTACACAGTCAAATATAGTTGTTTGCAGTTGGCTGGTCAAGCAGCCATTATGAAATGCAGGGTATTTTACCCTGAGTGGCTTTTGTCTTCCTGGCAGCCGTACAGTCAGCGAGGATAAATGCATTCCGTGGTATTGTCTGCTCCTTGTTCCAATAGATATTAAAAAAGAGTCAACCCTTCAGTCTACAGAGAATACGCAACAAAGTAACCAAATGAAAAGAAAGCTTTTCAATATATTAATATTTTACCATGCTGCTAGATGAGGAACAATCACAACTGACTCGTTTCTTCCCTAAAGGACCATGTTACATATATGTCAATGAAACAGTGAGCACTTGGTGTCATTCTTCAACATAAGACATTAAGGATTGACATAGCTTTGCCTGTTAAAGCAACACATGCAATGCTGGTTTGGAACCATGCTAATTTTATATTTTATTTTTTCTGTTTGTGACTCTATTGGGGATACTTAGCCACATTTCATGTACTTTGCCAATTGTACCTGGACTTCCTGATGACACCCATGGTTTCTAAAACCAGGCCAACACCCTTAGAATAAACAGTGCTCATTTGCATCCCTCCTCATCGCAGTTCAGATTGCCTACAGTGGGCGTGTGTACTATTGACACCAGATAGTGCTTAGAGGTGGAGCAGAAAGTTCTAAAGGAGTTACTGCACAGGTGTAGTAAAACAGGAAAGTAATAACACTGACTTCTGTGCCAAGATGTTGGTGGCTGGCTATACCTATGTCTAGTGGAGCATTTCAGCCTGGGGGGGGGTTAGAAACGATATTTTCTAATAATACAGTTGCTGGGGAATATGTTTTTTGTAATGTTTGTCAGGATCTGGGGCGAACGGCAGTGACTCGTATGACAGTTCTTCTTCAAATCAAAAATTTTATTGAGAACAAATATTCAAGGGACATATTCTTACTTCAGAGGAGGTTGCAGCCTACAATGCAGTACATCAAGCGGTTACCTCACCAGCTCTAGTAAAGTCCAGGGTAGGATAATCCAGCAAACTGCAAGTCCTTGTAACAGGTCTGCTTACATGGCATACAAGTCCACGCTGTTAATCCACAAGTCCAAGTTCGGGGAACATAAACAAAGTCCTTTGGCTGCATTCAGTTCTGTCAGTCTCTGTGAGCAGTACATCCTGGGCTCCTCATCCCAGGCTGTTCAACAGCAACCTGAAAGCCTCATCGGCTCCTTTTATTTAGGCTTCCCTGCAATTAGCCTCATCACCTGTGTGAGACCTGGGATTAGGGAAAAAACCTGTAGAGGACTGGGGATGTGGAATGGGATCCTGTAAACCCGGCATGGATCGTGCCTGATTGAGCAAAGCAGGGGAAAAATATACACCATGCAGCACTTTCCCATATACTTTACCACATGTTTTATTGAACATTTATCTGAGGGTAAAGGTCTGGTTTAAAGAGATTGTCCAGGCTAATAAACAAAAAAAAAAAGCTTGTAGTCCTTTTGTCCTCTGCAGCTCCTCTATGCAGGTCCGGTGTGCCCATGCAGCTCCTCCGTCCAGAGCCGGCATCTGGATACTTACCAGGGACGGGGATCCAGCAATTCCATTTCCCAACATGGCGACCTATCTCAGCAACATCCTAAAGGCCTGGTGTCTGCCCCCACATGCCTATTCCATTCATTGCAATTAATGGTGCGTGCCAAAGTGAATCGGTAAGAACGAAGATGGTGGCGCTGCGGGGGGGGGGGGGGATAAAAGGTGAGTATAAACTTTTTTTTAATGCTTGGATGGGAACTTTAAATCACCTCAAAGCTATAATCTCTTTATAGGGAGCGTGGATTGAAGTTAGAACTATTCATTACTGGAGATTCCTGTATAAACCCTTGGTAATTAAAAAGGACAGTCGGAAGACTAGAGAAACAATTAAGAAAAGCATTGAAATGTCCAGTTGCCCTAAGTTATTACAACTGACAGGCCTGGAATAGAACTTTCACAGACATTCTTTATTAATATTTGTCATCAAGTTGCCCGTTTATTCTCTCAAATGAGGCTCCAAAAAGATCCTTGAGACCCCTATACCAGTTCACAGGGCCAGAGGAGCTAGCAAGTCACCTGCTAGCATGTGGATCACTTGGCATAAACCCCTGTCTCATTACCTGCATACCTAAAGCCCAGGGGGTGCAGTAGAACATGTTGCCTATAGAGGTTATGCGGGCTGGTAGCCTTCAGGGCTGGGGACTGGCTAATCGGCCTTGGTAACATGGTCTATTAACCTCCCATAGCTATGCCCAGGCAGGTTTTGCTGGATAGGGGGGACCCCACACCATTTAAGAAAAAGTAAGCATTTAACCCTTGATAGTGTTATTTTTTTGGTGTCTCCTGGACAAGTATGGGTGTTTACAATACATATGTGGTACCATTGTAATTGGGAGTTACATGCAATATGGTTTCCTTGAAAAAAATATTTTAATTAAAAAAAAGGGACAAAATGTAAAAAATATTTTTTATTCTACCCCAAAAAGCTCTGCTGAAAAAAAAACAATATATATTTTTCCTGGAAAACCTTTTAAAATCACAGTCAAACATACAAAGCGCAAACTAGTGCAAAATGGTCTGGCAAAATCTCTAGGTAAGCTAGCAGTTAAATGGTCTATTTAACAGCATCAGCTGTTGTGAATGTTGATCTGTTCAGAAACTCCACCAGCTAGTGGTGAAAAGCAATATGATTACATTAATAGTGTGAAAAAAAAAAACGTTTTCAGTTAAAAAAAAGAAAATATTGCATCCAATGTGCGCTAAAAAACACACACAAATTGGAATTTCGTAATACTATTTCCGCAGCTGTAAGTATTTGCCGGAGAAATAATAAATGCTCTTTCAAGGGTATGAGAAAGAAGTATGCAAAGTTTCCTCCAACCAGATATTTTGGAAACGTGTCAAAAAATCCCTGATTGCAATTCTTCCCACTGTTTCCGCAGAGTCTATTCTGGCACCATGTTGCGAGTGAAACCTCAAAATCTCCACGATTCATTTTTTTTATGAGGCCAAGATTGACATCGTTAATTGCTGTTCATCCCGCTTATGATTTGATTCCTGGCATTTTTGTGATTAAATTGGGTGCATTAAAGCACAGTTAAATTACAACCACAGTTGAAAGATAGGTGGGTGTAAAAAGATGACTAACCCTAATTGGAGATAAAATATGCCTATTATTTCCCGTTATAAATGGACCCAGATAATTGTGACTTGTAGCAAGGCAGCAGTGATTAACCAAGCTGTGTTAAAAATTAATTCTGCATCTGCAGTTAGTTTGAATGTTTAATACATCGCTCCTCTATTAATGATGGAAGATACCTTGTAGTGTATACAAGCCTTTGTCTGTTGCCAAATTGGAGATCGATCCATTCGGGAGAATTCTCGGGCCAACAAGGAAGACTGTTATAAAAATATTCAATTATATATATCCAAATTGTAATTGGTTGTATGACATTTATTTTGCATGTTTACTATGTTAATTGCAAACAAAAATATGTGAAATTGAGAAAATATAAAATATTTAAGCCAGTAATAGTAAGATTTTATTTAGGCCTTTTAACCCTCAGGGTACCCCAATTTAGAATGTCCTCTTTCTCAGCGATACCTTGGACACAATTTCATTTCATTACTATGGCAACTGCAGCTTTCTCATCTCACTTTCCATCAGTGAGCAATCAAGTCCCCAATAGCCACTGGCTGCCACGTAGGTTGAGAGCATGTAGTGGGATTATGGACAGGGTGAGTTATTCAACCTAATATCAGGCTTTCTAAGACTTGTAGGTAGAAGGTCTATAGGAGAAAAGGTGTAGAGGGAGGACTCAGGCAACCCTAACCGGTATCCCTACTCCAAGTAGATGGCCTCCCCAAATCGGCATGATCTTAGTTGACCTATAGTCAAGGCAAATAACAAACTCATATTGTTTTGACTTCTACCTACACACTCCATAAGTATAGAACCTTGACATTTAAGTTTGAAATTTAACACTATAGGACTGAAGCTCTTAGTCAAACAGATCCAACTAAAATGTATCTGCTTCTGGACAAAAACACAACAGGTCACGCTAGTCCCAATCCTGTCCAGCATCAGACCCATCACCTTCTGTATATTATCACATCTGCTGTTTTCCATATACAAAAGGAATTGTTTCCCTCTGCAGGCTATGTAAAGATCTTGAAGTTTGCCTACGAAACCACATTAGGGAACGGGAATGAAGAAGCTTATTGGAACAAGATTGTGAGTAGCGATCCAGAGTAGGAACAATCCGGTTCAGAAGTACTCCAGATTGGCATATACAATCGCTAAGGCCACCACAAAAGGCAAACTAGCATAGGGATCCCTTGGACCACTTACAAGTTCACAAACTGTTAAAAAAAATACCCCTCTAGCCGTCTTCCTTCTACTATCCCCCATTGGGTGGCATCCTCTCTTCAGGTCCAATGGATCAAAAGCTCCTTCAATGCGAGAGGTGATTCAAGTTTATTGTCTTCTTTTTGCAGTGTTCATATGTTCCCTTAAAGGCATTGTCCAGCCAAGGGTTTAATCTTTCCCCACAACTCCTACCTTGGCTGGGACACTAAATGGAGTGTTTGTTTTTACTGCCAGACAATGATTCATCTTCTCTGAGGATTGATTTGCAGTCCCTCTTATCCTTCCCCCTGCCCATTGGCAGGTGCGCTATGCAGATGCACAAAAGTTTTTTTTTAGGATGTTGTTCCGGTTTAATAGTAGCAATTTTAGAGCTACAACATGCTCCAGAACATTGGAAACAAGGTAGACATTGCATTTACAGTTGATTTATTGTAAATCAGACCAATAAAGAACACTAGGTATATATACTTCCTAAACATGTACATTGTATATATATACTCAACTTCCTAAACATGTACATTGTTGGTTTGTATCTGGTGCGGGATGCTCTCCTGCCTTATATGTCAAATCCCTTGTATATGGGCAAACCTGAATCGCAAAGTTTGGGTTCATACAGAACCCAAACAAGTTTCGGGTTCCCAAACCTGAATGCGGACTTAAGCCTTGAAAAAGTTGGTTGATAGGAAGCTAAGTGAAGGGTGAACTCACCTCAGCCCGCGATCCTTAGCAGTGGCGGCGTTCGAATTTACCCCAGCCAGGGCTACAAAAAGATGGCTGCCGGCACCCATGAGTGAGGACACTTTTAGTGCCAGCACTCACTCATGGGAGCCGGCGGCCATCTTTCTGTAGAAAAAAAAGGGAGATGAAGAGGATCGCGGGATGAGGCGAGTTACAACATCATGTTTACTGTTGCACACTCTGCACTGAACTTGCCGGACCCAAACTTTGGGGAGTTTGCCCACCTTTATATATAATGAATGAACTTGCGATTAATAACTTGATGTACTTGGAAAATAAGATATTCTGTATTTTGTATCTATTAAATCACTAAGTGCCATTCGTTATAAGGTGCAGTATAAGCACCCAGCAATGGCACATAACCAGCATAACTTTGCGAACAGAATTTATTGCACTAAAGACTGATCAGCCTTAAAAAACACTAAAATGCCTGCTAAGCAATTTTCAAACCTTTTTCTTTGATGCTATATATAGGAAGGTTTGTCAATGCATTCGAAAAAGAAAAAAGTAAATTCATTGTGACAAGCCTGCTGAATTCTCGCTAGCTCCAACAACTGAAAGACTTCCAGATTTCTTGTAGTTGCCGATTGGATCATTGTTATCTGCTCTTTGACTAAGCACAATGAAAATTAATCACGCACTGGAATACTTCCACAGAATCAATTTAGTTAGTTGTAATTTGAAAATAGGATTAAAGAATCTCTATCAAAAAATAAAGTAAAAAAAAAAAATTCCTAAAGCTCATAATGCCAGAGTGTCTTGGATCTTCAAATAAAATGTAACAACATTGCATTCTGTTATTTTGGCATCTACGCCAGACAAGCAGGACATTTTGTTGCCTATTTCTGATTTACCTAAGCTGAACTCCAGGACAAATCTTCTTTTTCAGTTTTGGATAAATCAATTGAATTATGTCTGTGACCCCGGTGAGATTTAGCCTCCCCTTTCTAACTTCAAGTCTGCGCCACTCTTTGGTTCTTGACTCCACTCTTTGGCTCTTTAGTGGCGATTCTTTCGTATACTGTTGGGTTGCATATGAGACAAAAAAAAAGACAGTGAGGATGATCCTGCACAAGTGCTGCACGGCCGTCCGCACATCATGCCTCATAGGCTGCACAATTAGGGAACAATATACCTAAGAATGGTTCAGTTTACTAAACAGCACATAGAGGGAATGTCTCTTACTATGGGGAAGGAACAATAATTCCCTATCCCCTATAATTATAAGACAACCATTTGGTTAAGTCAAATCAAAATCTATCCTGTATTTCCACAGAAGGGGGACCCATTGCCCTCCTTGGACAGTATAGACAACCTTATGGTCCTCAGAAGACGTTGGGAAATATACGTAATGCGTAGGGATCGAAAACAGGAACAGCAATTTGAAGATTAGATTGTCTTAATGGTTATATTTCAGAGACAGGCATTCTATATTACCCTTCTACTATCGATAAAAAATGAGATTGTTCCATTGTGACGGGTGCTGTATAACCCCACTGGGTCATAAAAAAGGAAAAAAATTGTTGATAAACAGCTGTTCAACAAACAGTTTTTTAAAGAATACAGAGTAACCTATCGTGTATTTGTGTACAAAATAATTGTTTGTCTCTATTGGCAGCTAATATCACTTACTCAGGTAGTCCATATGCACAATCCAGTGCCGACAGCATGCTCTATGTCTGACTTTGGTGAGGAGTGCATCACATGACCACACAGCATCAGCCCCTTGCCTTTAAATTTTCAGGCCTTGAGAGGGGAAAGTGGGAGAAGTCCCCCAGCAGCATGGCTTTATTGTCCAGTGAATGCTGTAGCTTCACAATTAGTGTTGGGTGAAGCCCTATCAGTTTGGGTTTGGCAAGTTCAGCCAAATTTTAGACAAAGTTCAGCAGCTGTGGGGGGATGGTGGTATTGCTTTAACCTATGCAGAAAGCGGCTGTACACATATCTGAGCCCTGCAATCCTGTTTCTTCTTATCACTGACAAATATGCTATGGCCGAGGCTTCGGGAAGATGTCTGCCACTCCCATGAGTGATGACACTGGCAGCAGCTTGCAGAACTTCTAGTGCCAGCTGCCAGTGTTCTTACTCATGGGAGTGGTGGCTATCTTTCTGAAGCTCAGGGCCATAGCCTATTTGACAGGGGAAAGAACGCCCACTGCCAATGGGATTATGGCGCTCAGATAAGTGTACGCCTGCTTCCTGCATAGGTTAAAGCAATCGGTCCACCTCTATCCCCCCATAGGCATTGAACTTTTGTCAGGTAAATTGTACAGCATCTTCATGCTGCTGCACACTTAGCATGCCCATCAACCAGGCTGAACGCTGAACACAAACACAGACTTCTGGCCAAAGTCCGGGTTCAGGTTTTGGGAAGTTTGGTACGAATCCGCATTTGCAGTTGCCCAACACTACTCACAATTCCTCTATACATTTGTCAGTTGTTGAGGGAACTTTTACCAGGGCTAAAGTCAATTTTGTAAGTTCAATGGAATCAGGGACCACAAATTAGTCACCCAGAAAGTCTTGTCAGTGGTCAGTAAAATGTAAAAGTTAGAGACCTACCCTTGAATAGTGTATACGGAGGATTCTTTCATTGTGGCATGAAATGACAAGCTTATTGATAGACAGCCTTTGTCAGGTCCGTCAGTTTTGGACTTCCATTTTGACCTAACCCTGGCTGATATATTTTCTGTAAATGGTTAATAGCGCCTGTGGCTTCTTGTTTCCTAGTTCTCTGGAAATGAATCCCATTAATTTCTGAGTTACTTGGACTTAAAAAGAAGGAATATTTAGGTTTACCCATCATCCGATGACATCGATTTAGAATTAAATCTCCAATGGCAGCCGGAAAGCCATAACAACAAGAATATTGTCTACAGCAGCTTATTAAAGTGAATTAGAGCTTATTAAAACTACCTGAAATTTATGAGAACATCATTTTCGTTTGCATATTAAATGAAAATAGCTTGGGAACATGGCTCCGAGTAAATAGTGGATAATTGCTGCTGACCTGATGAGGCCTCTCTGCTGACTTAAACATGTTGCGTTTTCTGAGGAGCTAATGAGTTTCTTGGAACGGAAATGATGACCTGTGAACTTTTTCCATCTGGACGTTTTAAAGACAAGTTGGTCTTTCCCAATAGTAGCAAGAGGAAGAGAATTATACCTTGTAGTGGTCCTCAAAATGGGGTTATAACCAAACACAAAAAGCTGAAATTATTTAGAATCTTAAAAAATTGTTCAATTGTTAATTAACATTAATGTTAAACACAGTTGTTTGCAGAAGTGTTGCTGGCTCAGTGGTAGTCAAATCTCCGGAAATGCTGGTCAATAGACAGAGAAGATATTAAAGAAACAAATTAAAGCGGACCTTCACCCTGAATAAGAGCTTGTCTTATATGTTTCTCCCACCCTGTACATATAGATTGCCCACATTAAAAATCATCCTACCTGCATCTATTGTATGATGGCAGCTCATGGAGCATCAGGCTGCCTGCAAATGTGAAGTGTCTTCTGACTGTGCCGCTCTGCATTCTGGGATTGCTCACCTTTTTCTGTACCCAGCTCTGCTCTATCTGAGCAAAGTACAGCTATAACCCACCCCCTGCACTTTATCCTGCTCTCCTCTTCTCTGTATGTGATGCTTCTGAGGCAAGATGGCGGCGGCCGTATCCTAGAGTCCTGAACAAAGTTGCAGCCCAGTGGCGGAAAGAATAAAAAAGTAAATGGCTAAAAACTTAAAATATATTAGTTTTATATGCTGGGGAATATTTTATTATATATTCATATTTTAAAGATGTGGGCTTTTCATTAAATGATGCTGAAGGTCCAGTTTAATGTTTTTAAAATAATTGATAAGTTCATTGTTTTTGGTTGGTGCCAGTGGAATAGTCACCATTTTTTGGTGGCTGGGTCCAAAAGACATAGACACATGCTTAAAGTGGACCAAAACCCACATTTTTAACTAGCATCCCCTGAATTGCTCCCCCTATGAAGAGTGCATTTTGCCAATTTTCACTGCTCGTGCTTCACTCTAATCCCAGATAATGGTGCCTGTTTAGCTGTAAAGCTTCACCTCCTACATTTATCGCCACTGTTGTGTGTGGCAATGACTGATCTCTTGCCATCTCACACTGAGGCACAGCAAAAAAATCAGTGTTCAAGCACAATTCAAATAGTGAAAATATCTATTTCTAGTTCTACACCCTAAGAAGGGAGTATTGGCAGGTGCTTTGGCTCAATGCATTTAAAACATTTAGCGTATTTTGGTCCGCTTTAAAGCAGATGAAAACTCCCTCGTCCGGCCTCTAACCTATCCCCGGGACATCCTACAACGGAAGTGAAACCCCCCTGGGGTGCCGGTGATCTCACCTGATCCCGGCGGAACCCATGACGCGATATCCACTGCATCTTCTGCTTCTCTCCCGCATCCCGTGAGTACTCCGGCTCCCACCCTTTCTGAATACAGAAGAAGCAGAGAAGCTGGGGATGCGGTGCAGGCGGAGATCACTCTCTCAAAAGTGTCACAGGGCGTGGCTTCGGCAGTGGAGAAGAAAACCGTCCATCGCCGAGCCAACACGGGGGGTGGGGGGCTGAAGGATAAGTGGGGGACCCAGAAATGGGTTTCCATCTGCTTTAATATTTATTTTATTGTAACCTGAGTGGTGAGGACATTTTTGATCAGTACATTAGACCACCACTTTGATGTACATTGCTAAGGTTGTTGATAGGGAAAACTTTTATTCTATAACATGGAGTTGCAAAAATATAATAATAGATAAGCTAAGCATATTGAGCACATCAGACAATAGTGGAGACTTTTAAAAATGCCACTGAAAGTAGAATTACCCTTTAAATCTCTAGTCCTTGCATTCAGAGCAATGTATAGGTATGAAAATCGCCTAATTGTACGGGTTAGTCCAATGGCTAATTACGGTGGACTGCTTTCCCTGGACAAAAATAGCTCTTGCTGACAGTTTGACAAAGCCAAGGATTAGGGCAGTGATCGGTATCAGAAAAGGAGCATATGAGAAGTGTATCTGCTAACAGAGGCATAACTATAGGGGGTGTGACCGCACCAGGAAGAGATGGCTCTAGGTTTGTGGGGGCCCTTGGTAAGAGAGTCATAGTGGGCCCCTTAGAAGTGTGCCACATGATGTCACCTTTCATCTCCACTGCCACAAATGGGTTATCTTCTGCTGCTGATCGCCCTCCAGTCCTTATTGCCTTCCCTATAGCCACCAGTTGTCCTCTAGAACTTGTTGCATTCTTTACTGCCACCAAGCATTCTTCAACCCTTACTGCTTGCTCCGCTGCCACTAAAGACTTTATTATTGCCGTCAGTTGTCACCTGGTTCTCACCACCTTCTGAGCATCCATCAAATGCCCTCCATTCCATGTCACCTTTTCGAATGTTGCTGATCATCCCCTGTTGCTGAGACCATGAGCAATTGCCCAGGTTTGCCATGTCCCAGGAGGCGCCATTATTATTGCGTCTCCACCTTCTTTATCTCATTTGCGCTCACTTGCCATCATTGACGGAGAGGAAGCAGCGTTTGTCTCTGCGTTTTCAGTCTTTAGTTGTCTAGATGCAACCAACTGAATTTAAACGGACTAAAAGTAAAAAAAAAAAATAAAAGTTTATTCAATTGCTCTCCTAAAACTCCTGGCAAAAACTATTTGAGAGGGCTTGATTGAGGGTTGCCATCTGGCCGTTATTTTTTTTTGCTTTACTAGCCTGGCTGTGCTGGTATTTGTTTTTTACTGCTAATTGAGGATGGGTAAAGTTTACCAGCAACATCTTCCAGTAAAAATACAATTACTGACACCGCCAGGCCATTGACCAGTAAAGTAAAAAAAAAAATACTGTCCAGGTGGCAACCCTAGCTTTACTCCATGCAGATGTTCTGGAATAACAGGCTGATTTTTTGCTGTAGAACTGCATAGGAGCGGTCATCTTGTCACACACATACGCCTGAGGGGAGAGCTGTGCCAGCAGCAGCCCACACCAACCTGAGAGATACATTCCTCAGAAGCACAGACAGCTTGTGTATTATGTTATATAAACACACACTGAATAGCTGCTAGAAAGATTGTGTGTGTGAGGAGAAAGCTGCAACAATGTTTCTTTATCACTGTTCACTACGGACTCTGGATTTACTGGAGACCATTCAGACAGAGAATGATACAATTCTGTCAGCTGTGCAGCAGAACAATGAGTCAACATGGATGATGGCATTTTACTAGTAATAAAGAAGAATTGCACTGATATGTGAGGCAATTTTGAAAGTGGGATTGGGTTTTTCAGAAGCTGGACACATGTATGTGGCAAAGTGGCTGCTCCCATGCAGTTATGCAGCATAGAATCTGCCTGCTATACCATAACATCTGCATGTAGTTAAAGCGGACCATCAGTCAAAAATGACTTTAACCAGACTAACACAACAAGCAGTGCTCATATGCCTCCCTCCTTGGGGCAATTTAGATTGCTGCACATAAAAATGTATTTACCTTTTTCTAAATCCTGCTGTAGTAAATTTTAAAAACAGAGTGGAGGCTCATGTGTTTGCAGGTCACCTGCAAACAGGAAGTGCTGCTGGGCTTCCTGTTACTGTGCATTGTCAGTTATGTCAGTTGAAACCAGGCAGCAGCATGGCTAAGCAGCTGGGAGAGGAAGCTCCAAAATGGCTGCTACCTTTCTTTTCCAACTGTGCCAGGCTGTTGGTCCGGTCTAAGCACTCTCAAATAGTTTATGTCACGGATTACCAGAGTGGGGATTTAGGGTTGGAATTGACTGAACTTGCAGTTTTTTACTTTTGGTCTGCTTTAAAAAACAGTTTGACAGGGCCACATTTAATACTTACAGATGAGGTGTTCTTTGGCGGATAAAACGCTTGCTGCAATTTTGCCTGGCTCTGCTGGTCAGCTTCTATTGTTACATTGTAACAATTTGCCACATCCCTGCTCAGCACAAACGCGCTGGCTCACGAACAGTAGAGAAATCCCCTTTAGAAATGCTTCCTCTGTAGTCTAGTCCTGATTGGTGATGGGCATACCCCAATTGCAAAGTTTGGGGTGGTACCGAACTTTGCAAGTTTGGGTTTCCAAACACAAACATGGACTTTAGCCAGAAGCCCGTATTGGAGTTCGGCGTCCGTCCCGAACACAAAAAAGCTGGTAGATGGACTGCTGAGCCTGCGTCACCTAAGGTTGCAGCAGCAGGAACTCACCTCTGCCCGATCCTCTTCCTGTCAGCCGTAGGGGGAGGGACAGGAGAAGAGAGGGAGGGGCGACGACAGCGGCGTTCTTCCAAAGAGGCCCCAGCTGAGGCAACAAAAAAATGGCCACCAACTCCCATAAGTGAGGACACTCCTAGTGCTGGCATTATAAGTGTCCTCACTCATGGGAGCTGGTGGCCATCTTTTAGTAGCCAGATTCAAATTCTGCTGCTGGCATCGCTCAGAGGAAGAGGATTGTGGGCAGAGGTGAGTTACAGCATCCTGCTTCTGCTGCACATTCTGCACCCCCCGCAACAGCCACCCCCCAAAGTTCGGGTCCACATTGATTTCAGGTTCGGGACTTGCCAGATGCGAACTTTGGGGGGGTTCATCTATTCCTAGTCCTGATTTTAAAGGTAAACTCTCTTTTTGTCAGGCTGTTGGTGTTTTGCCTTATTGTTTTCTTCTGTATGTAAAATAATTATTTTGTTAGGATTGTGCCCCCAGACCTGTAATTTACTTATCAGCACGCTGTGTCCAAGTTTCTTGTATTGCTGTGGCTCTGTGTCACTAGAGCGGCTCTTCTGGCTTGAGTAAAGCCCTTTAGTTCAGCTGTTGCCTACAAATCCCAGAAGCCTTTCACTGTCAAGGGTGAACTTCCCTCCCTCCCACAAAGAAAAGCATAAAAAAATCAGGCAGCAGTAATGAGAAACATCCCTCCACAAGTGAGAACTTTGCCAGTAACCCTTTAGCTGTTAGAACACATGATTGTGATCCCCTCACCTGAAATGGAGCAAAAGGGGTAAACATGTGAGCCCAGGAGTGTGGAGCGTCAACCAATCAGATGATTAGCAAGCCAGAGTCAGGAAGTCGAGCTCCAAACACACTAAGTGTATGTACGGTTGCTAACCTAAACGCGTTGTTACAAAACCTTTTTCTTTTATAAGGCAGAGTTGTGAACAAATAAAAAAGAAAAATAACAGATAAGCTTAGCTCCTTGAGGGCACAATGTTGGCATGCTATAATGGACACTTCAAAATGCCATCTAGTGGACTTTTCCGTTAAGAGAAGAAATAACAGCACTCGTAGCCAGTCTGGGCCTGTTCCCTTGACCTTAATTTAGTAACATAGCATGCTTACTTAAAGTGGACCAAAAGCGTCCCTGGAGTCTATAAAACTTCAGGACTACCTGATTCTCTCTCTCAGGGAAATCCAGATTTGGGATGCCCCACTGTGTAAAACCCCCCAGGTCTTCCAGTAAACTTAACTTCTACCCGACCTAACAGTGCATGCACGAGCCGGGACTGCCCTCTGCTATACCTTTAGCAGGGCACACACCCACACCAGGCATTTGTGCGTAGCCAGCACAGGCAATATAGTAGCTGGGATGCGGCCACCGGCGCACTTGGCTAGCTCGGTTTGAGCCGAGTCTTGGATGATTTGATGTGAGTGCAGTCGAGCATGCTGAAGAGAGGTCACGCATGTACCGTAGGACTGGGAAAAGGTGAGTTTTAGAGGGCAACCTGGGGGTTTCACACAATGGGCCATCCAGCATAGGGGTGCCTCGGGGGCAAGGACCAAAACCTGGGATAGTCAAAATCCAAGGCTTTGGTCCACTTTAAGACTGAAAGGGTATTTCTGAGCCAATAGAGGAGCAGGTGGCTGCTGTAGACAAGCTGACAAAGCATCTGGAGTAAGGTGAGTATATGCTGTTTTGTTTTTTTTTTTAGCTACAGATGCACTTTAGCAGATATAAATATCCCCCAATGTGGTATATTAAATGTTTACACATACAAAGAATTCAATAATTAGAGAATCAGCTTCCCCTGAGAAACGACTAGGTTGGCGCTCAGGAAAAAAAGTAACAATGCATTGTTAATGACTTGCACTTCTCTAATTACTATTTTGTATGTTCTGTCATATCCGTGTCATTTTCCTCTTCATCGGGATCCTGTTATTTCATCATCCCCGCTCCTCCGACTCAAGTGTAATTTTTCCTTCAAAAAATAGAGAAATTAGCAAGCCGTCATCAGAGACGCAGTTTGTAGCAGGGGTGGGGGGTGGGGGGGGGGGGGGGGGAACCGAACAAATCCAGTATGAATGTAAATTAGAGCAAATTAGTGCAATTAAGCAAAAATAAAAAAAAGGACTCTGGGAGATTGAGATGTTTTTGGATATGGTAAATGGAAAAATGGTGATGCATGTTGGAATGATTCTGGAAATCAGACCTGGGCATTGTACGGCCTTTTGATAGGCTGAGCTGCCCGGTAAGAGACGCAGCAGCAATGGCGCACATCGGTTCATCGGGTCATCGGGTCTTCCTCAGAGGAAGAGAGAACGCGCCATACCCGATGAGCCAAGTGATCGCCTGTGTACAGGTGGGAGGTGCCGACCCACTGAGAAGAGGGACGGACGGGCGCACTGTACACAGGCGATCACTTAAGCACTTAAAGGAGCAGTATCGCAAATTTTTCTTGGTGACATATTTAAATGGTACTTTGAATGTAGGTAAGTGTTGGAGTAAGAATTACAAATGTAGAAAAAAATGATCTGTGTTGTGCAGCTGGAGACTAATAGCTCATGTTTATGTCTGCTGAGTGTCGGGACCCGACACTCTGGCCTGTTCCATGCTGAGGAGAGGGGTGAAACAATGTATCAAAGTATCAGCTGTTCAGTGCTGCCAGCATAAGATAACAACATTGCAACATTGCCTGGCCAGAACTTATATATCTAAAACAGAGAGAAAAGCTCTAGAAGTCATTTAGCTGATTTTGACAGTTTTCCCTTCATGTTGGCTCTGCTGCAAAATCTTTCAGTTTACCATTTTCTCTTTCATATTCTTATTTTTCATTTTTCCATATGATCTTTCTTTCAGCTTTGTGTGTTTTGAGCAAAGCCCAACCCAGGATTTTCACTATCTGGAGTTTTGTTTTGTGTCCCTAGGGGCATCCCGACTTGGGATGCCCTGATATGTGAAATCCCCAAGTTCGTCTGTGAAAACTTACCTTTCCCTGTCCCACAGCGCATGCGCGGGCTCTCATCCAATCAGCGCTGTTTGCACGCAGATGGGGAGCCTGAGCAGTAACTTTCCTGGCCGCCCGGCCTGTCTAAATGACTATCTGCGTGAGCGCGCCAGAAAAATGGGGGGATCAGTGGTTATCCAAGCATCGTTTCACACAGTGGGGCATCCCGATTTAGAATGCCCAAGGGGGAAGGTCAATGGCCGGGTCTTATAGACTTCAGGGTCGGCCACTCAGGGTTTTGTTCCACTTTAATACCTTTAGATTTTCCTGCACAGTTATTCAAAGAAGAATTTCAGTCATTTTCAGTCAGTTTAGTTTATTTTGTATAGATTTTACACATTTGAGTCACCTGGTCTCATAACAAAAGCAGCCCCTCACACACACACAGCCGTTACCACTGATTACAGTGTCAGCCTCTGAGGTAAAGTGTTGCTAGGAGACCAGTGGGCTAAATGAAGCAGCTCACTAACTACAACCCAGCAGATCCCCCTATTCAGCAAATGGACTGAGCCATTTTATACAATTAAAAAAAAAGGCAGATATTTTTTCCTTTTTCTATCGCCAGATTATTTATACACATGTTAGAAGCTATTGTGTGGCTATTTAATTATTTATCTTTTTTAATGCAAATTTCGCGATACTGCTCCTTTAAGGTGTGCGCCATTGCTGCTGCCTCTGAAACATGTGAGGAAACAGAGCTGTCTTTTGGGTGCATGCAGGGGGCCACATCACACACAACAGCCATTCTAAATACAACTCTGTGTGAAGCATCTGACCGGATAGGGGGCCAAACCTTATCCGAGCTCTCCTTCCAGACTGCCAGAAGCCAAGATCGTCTCTGATTGGCTGGGAAATGATCACACCAGACCGTTTAAAGTGGACCAAAGCCCTGCTGTATCCGAAATTGGGATGTCCCGCTGTGTGAAACCCTCCAGGTCGCCCATAAAGTCACCTTCTTTCCCGGTCCAATAGCACACGTGTGGGCCGCGGCCGCATCCCCGCTATCCCTCTAACAGCGAGCGTGTCCGCGCCGCCCATTCACAAATGGCACGCTCCCTGTTAAAGGGAAGTGCGAGATGCAGTCGCCAGCACGCTCGGAGCCGCTGAGCTTAGACGCCCATAGCTCAGCGGCCCTCCACAATATTTTGAGTTTCTCATGGAAAAAATAATTGCCCACCCCTGCTGTAGATGATGGTGGTTGACAGTTTAAATCAGGGAAACATGGATACTTTTGGCTTGAAGTGATTGGCACGTCAAACATTAAAAATTAAATATCAGTAGCTTATCTCAGGACCTGGTCCTTTAATCCGCCTTCAGTGGACCGAGAATGGAAACACCACCACTCCCTCCCCAGATGTCCTGATTGGCTGTCTCTCTCTGCAGCTATGAAACCCCGACTGCCTCCCTCGTCTCTGGTCACATAGGGCAGGCAGGCTGGAGACGCTCTTAGCCTGCAGCATCTCTCACCCACTTTTTCTGATCAACACCAAAAAGGGGAGCACACTATCGTACTCTATATACAATTTTACTTAATCAAATTAATGCCAAAAACACAATTACCCAGACATGTTAACAACATTAAAAAACATAGAAACACAGAAAATACAGGACATACATAGACCGGTATATAGGCGGTGGGGAGAGACCAATATCTATTCGCCATTAAAAACTCAAAAGCTGCATATGTGCTGCAGTAATAACGAGACACAACAATACACTTATTTTTTTACTATGATATATGTAAAGCACGGTGTGCTTACATCACATCACTGTTGCCACTAGAGATGAGCGAACTTTTGAAAAGTTCGATTTGGCCGATTCGCCGAATTTCACAAAGAAATTCGGGTTCGGCCGAATCGAACTTTTACGAAGTTCCCCATCATAAATGCCGGCATGGTGGGAGCGGGCCGGCCGGTTCCGCTGTCAGCGGAGCCGGCCGGCGGGCCCCGGTAAAGCCGGCCGGCCCGCTCCCACCATGCCGGCATTTAAAAAACAAAAAAAAAAAAAAAAGCATTTTTGCCGGCATGGTGGGAGCGGGCCGGCCCGCTCCGCTGTCAGCGGAACCGGCCGGCCCGCTCCCACCATGCCGGCATTTCAAAAAAAAGCAAACACTTACCTGCAGGTCCGGAGCGTGGAGGCCGGCGCCGCTCTCAGCTGTCATCTGAGGGCTCGTCATCAGATCGAATTTTTTCCTGAAATTAAAAAAAAAAAATGCCGGCATGGTGGGAGCGGGCCGGCCGGCTTTACCGGCCCGCCGGCCGGCCCGCTGACAGCGGAACCGGCCGGCCCGCTCCCACCATGCCGGCATTTTTTTTTTTAATTTCAGGGAAAATTCAATCGGCACGAACCACAAAATATTCGGGTTCGTGCCGAATCGAATATTTCCTGAAATTCGGAGCGAATTCCGCTTCGTCCGAACCGGTTCGCTCATCTCTAGTTGCCACACCCACTGTTTCTCCTCATTTTTTTCTCTGCATATCCAATGCTCTAATACTTAGGAACAACAGGGTCTTCATAAAAATAGATTGAAATTTAGGACAGTGCAACACGTAGCCCGAGACAATGGAACAACAATGGGGCTTACCTTTAGTATAACTTTAACCTCTTTTTGTCTGCCATACAGGTCAGTTGGTGACAGCTCAGGAAAAGAACAAAATTGGGAAACGCTTATGACTAGTGATGGACTTGGGATCTGGGCTGAATTCCAGGTAAAATTATCCGGTCTTTCTTTTTTCATTTAAAGAAATTGTGGCTTTGACTCCCCTTGGGTTACCAGCAGACATAAGGGCAGGTAACCAGGGGCTCATGTTACCAGTCTCTCACTCTGGAGATCCTCAGGCTTCTCATCCCAAACCAAGACCAGGTTCCTCTGCTGTTTCTCAGATCAAAGAAGCTCTTCCAGAATCATATTTGCCCAAATTAGCAACGGCATCATTAGGGCAAGTTGTGCAGGCCCAACATCAACTCCCCACTGCAACTGATTGAGTCATTACCCAAGCCCAGGACAAACCAATTTCCAAGTGTGGATCTGCCAAAGGAGGGTCGCTTCCTGGGCTAGTGGCAGTGTTTGAAAGAGTTTGGGGCTCTTTAAATTCATGAGAGCCCAGGTGTGGATGGATGAGTGTGGTGTCATGTAGGGCATATTCTAGGCAAAAGTCGGATAATTTTACTTGGAATTCAGCTCAGATCCCAAGTCCATCATCAGCATGTCCTAAATAAAATGTGGCTTTGACTCCTCTTGGGCTACCAGCAGACATAAGGTCAGGTAACCCAGGGCTCAGGGAGTGTGGCACAGGTCTCATGAACTTCACCAATGGACACTTCTACACCCCCTTGGATGGTAGTGGGTAATCAGGTGGGGGTTACTGGAAAGCCACCCACTGGCATAATGGTGCCCTGTGTCTGGCTTCCGACAATCTCTTTGGCTTATGACATCTCGCTCCACGCTCCCCGAAGAAGGGGCCTTTTACACCGGCAGAGTGAGCTGACTTCAACACAGTCCCGGGGTAACAGGCCAGAGTATACCCTCAGGCCAGACTATACCCGGGGTTAAAGAGGCCTAGGCTAGATTATACCCCGGGTATACTTTGGCCTAGGACAAATTATACCCACGGGTATAAAATAGCCTAGGCCAAAGTATACCCCTCCAGGCCAGATTATACCCCCGGGGTTAAACTGGCCTGGGCTAGATTATACCCCGGGTATATTTTGGCCTAGGCCAAACTATACCCCGGGATGTAAAATAGCCTAGGCCAAACTGTAGCAGGCCAGAGTATACCATCAGGCCACACTGTAACCAGGGTTAAATTGGCCTAGGGTAGAATACACCCTAGGTTTATTTTTGCCTAGGCCAATTTATATCCCAGAGTATAAATGAGCTTAGCTCAATTCATACCTCTCAGGTCATATTATACCCACCTGTGATCAAATCGGCCTAGGCTAGTTTATACCCCGGAGTATAAATTAGCCTAGGCCAATTTAAATTCACAGTTTGCACAAATATGTGTGCAAAAATGTGAAACCTTGCTATAGTTTGGACCAGGCCATAGTATACCCCAGGAAATAAACACTATACACAGGGAGTGTAAAATAGCTTAGGCCAGACTATATCCTCCCGCCTTATCAGGCGCAAATTTAAAAAAGTCGCAAACAGCAAGTAAAAATTCTTGCAAGTAACAAGCCAAGTGCAAACCTTATGATTGCACCAAATTATCATCTAAAAAGTAACTGGTGCAATTATTATATTTGGGGCAGGGATTTATGATTGGAGGTTTGACTTGGCAGTTATAAATGCATTGGCAAGTTTACTTTCATTGCTGCAAATGGATTTAAAATAGCGCAATCCCTGTTTAAGATAAGTATAAATTAGTCTAGGCCAATTCAAGTTCACAGTTTGAGCAAAAATTGGCACAAAACGTGAAATCCTGGTTTAGTTTAGCCCAGCAAAGTATACCCCGGGAGATAAACTCTATACCTGACAAAACTTGACAAAAAAACTACAGGACTACTTGAACCAAAATGTGAATGAATATGTAAACATCTCTGGAATCTGTCGTGACGGAGTCTGGGCAAATGATGCAGAGATCATGGCCACAGCGAATCTGTTGAGCTGCGACATAATCATCTACACAAACGTCGGTGACTCCATGGATTGGTTGACATATCCTGCAAGCTTCAATCTACAGTCAACAACGGAACATGCACTGTATCTTGAAAATAAGCATGATCATTTCAATGTTGTTATCAGTGTTTAGCTGTAAACATTAATATTGTTGCAAGGACTTGCTAGACTAAAGCATGTCCTGGTCCTCCTCCGTCCCTCCTCCATGTCTCCGGAAGCCACCATTTATCGCTTCTCTGGCTGCAGCTTTTGAATTTTATGCAGTTTCCTATCTCTGACCTGATCAGTGCATGACACATCATGCACTGATCAGGTGAACCATAAACATTCGCCCCATGTAAGACCACCTTAACAAGTTTACGTTCCGGATGTTTTAACTTTTGTTATAATATTAGCGTTCAAGTTTTTCTGGTTAAGGTAACAAATCTATGGGGGGGGGGGGAATCAATACCCTTCCTTAATTTCTACACCTGGTGTACACTGGAAAAATTGTAACAAATCTATGGGGGGGGGGGATCAATACCCTCCCTTAATTTCTTCACCTGGTGTACACTGGAAAAATTGTGCAATCTTCCCCATGAAGAGTTTAAGAATTAAGTCAGTTTGGTTTAGCAATCTTCCCCATGAAGAGTTTAAGAATTAAGTCAGTTTGGTTTCTCAATAAAATGTTGAAAAAGCAATTCTTGTGTATATCGTGTATATCACTCAATGATTTCATTGGGGTATAATATGACCTGAAAGGTATAAATTGGCCTAGGCCACTTTACCCCCAGGTTCCATGATAGAAAGGTATAATCTTGCCTGGAGGGGTATAGTTTGGCCTAGGCTATTTTACACCCCGGGGTATAGTTTGGCCTAGGCCATTTTATACCTGGGTATAGTTTGGCCTAGGCCAGTTTACACCCCGGGGTATACTCTGGCCTAGGCCAAATTATGCCCGGGGTTAATCTGGGACAGGGTTATTCTGGCCTGTTACACCGGTATAAATAGCTCCTCCCTGCAGCAGGGAGCAAGATACCAGGAGCCCAACAGGGTTTTTTTGTTGCAGAGAGTAATGTAGGGCATCCACCGGAGAGTGGCGCGAGACAGTGTGGACCGAAGGACAGCAAAAGAGCAGGTGAGTTAGGATTTTTGGGAAAGGTTCAGTCAACATGAACCCCCCAAAAATCGGGTTTATGTTGATTCACATTTTCCTGGAAATTTGGAGCGATTTTAATTAACCAGTTTGCTCATCTCTAGTCAGCAGCTGCCATCTGAGGCTCATTACCTTCTCTATAGTTCTTCCAGCATAGACTAGTAGTGGACTGGGACACTTGGCCAACAGGACCCGCCCAGCTGCCCTCACAGGCCAGACTCAAGCACCCTATAGAGCACCTGAAACTCTTTTCTGGAGTCTTTTTCGGCCCTGTCAAGCACTTTTCCTTCCCTATTCTTAGCATTTTTACTCTATCACACAATCTTCTAATATATATATACCGGTATATATATATATATATATATATATATATATATCACATAGATCTATCCGTAATTTTGGCCTATTCGGCCTTAACAAAAACAGTTCCTGTAACTGCTTGTCGCTAAGGGGAACTTGGCATAAAAAGGTTGAGAACCACTGTTGTAAAGGATGAATAAGGGTTTAATAAGGGCAAAGGGTCGACTTGATGAGGTCTTTTGTCTTGAAATGTGAAACCGGACGGTGGAACAGTCCAGTGAAGTTTGGGGGAGGTTTTAACCTCCCTCGATGTTCCTCTTTAAGGGTCCTGGAGGGGATGATAGCAGACTCTCTGGAACTCCTAGTGGCTTTGGACATGATAGCCCTCTACACCAGTATCCCTCATGATGTGGTCCTCTTTAAGTTATTGAAGTTCCTCTTTAAGAGGACAGGCCAAATGGGTTGAGACATTCTTTCCCATTTTTTGCGACCCTGCTCCTTTAACCAGAGGGTGAGGTCATTAGAGCTGCAGCTCTCCCAGCAATGCACAGGTGAGGTCATTAGAGCTGCAGCTCTCCCCAACAATGCACAGGTGAGGTCATTAGAGCCACAGCTCTCCCCAACAATGCACATGTGAGATCATTATACCTGGGTATAGTTTGGCCTAGGCCAGTTTACACCCCGGGGTATACTCTGGCCTAGGCCAAATTATGCCCGGGGTTAATCTGGGACAGGGTTATTCTGGCCTGTTACACCGGTATAAATAGCTCCTCCCTGCAGCAGGGAGCAAGATACCAGGAGCCCAACAGGGTTTTTTTGTTGCAGAGAGTAATGTAGGGCATCTACCGGAGAGTGGCGCGAGACAGTGTGGACCGAAGGACAGCAAAAGAGCAGGTGAGTTAGGATTTTTGGGAAAGGTTCAGTCAACATGAACCCCCCAAAAATCGGGTTTATGTTGATTCACATTTTCCTGGAAATTTGGAGCGATTTTAATTAACCAGTTTGCTCATCTCTAGTCAGCAGCTGCCATCTGAGGCTCATTACCTTCTCTATAGTTCTTCCAGCATAGACTAGTAGTGGACTGGGACACTTGGCCAACAGGACCCGCCCAGCTGCCCTCACAGGCCAGACTCAAGCACCCTATAGAGCACCTGAAACTCTTTTCTGGAGTCTTTTTCGGCCCTGTCAAGCACTTTTCCTTCCCTATTCTTAGCATTTTTACTCTATCACACAATCTTCTAATATATATATACCGGTATATATATATATATATATATATATATATATATATATATATATCACATATATCTATCCGTAATTTTGGCCTATTCGGCCTTAACAAAATAGAGGTAGATACAGCTCAGCTCATCACTGGTCCACTCCTTTAAATCACTTAGAAGAAGGTTTACGTATCCATGACTAAGAATCTGCCACCTCCGGGAGGGCAGGACTGCCTAAGCCACCCCAAAGTTCAAAAAAGAGTTATCAGGTGGTGAAAGTGTCTCATCTCACCTTCTGAATAGAGCATAGAGAGCTCATTTGGTCAGTATGGTGCTTTGTTCCTAATGTGTCTGGGAGCACCTTGCAAGACTTATTGCCTCAGTGATTTATCTCTGCTCACTAAATAAAGTCTTCAGTACTGGACTCATTGTGCTTTGCTAACTTAATCTACATGTGTCAGGAAACGCCGGAAGAGGTCACTGCTAATGTAGACACCTGTGAAGAAGATTTCCTGACCTGCTAGCTCAAATTAATGCAAGAGGCTGGAAAAATCTCGCTCTCCGATATAGTAGGAAGCGTAGAGTGTTAATATGTAAAAAGCAAAGGACACGTCATTCTCATAATGTCCCCTTTTCCTTCTGTCACATTGTTTTTAAATGTTCTAGACTAAGGGCTTGCAACCTTTTTTCATCGAGTATCGCTTTCCATTTTCTAATTATCTCAGGTACCATCTGGGTGGTACATTTAGGTCAGGCACCTAAAACCATTTTAAAACCACACGACTATTTAGAAATGGAAAGGAAATACACAAAAATGCACTTAAATGGTTTGTTATTACCTTCAGGAGCCGGGTAAAATGTAGATGGCAGCAGATCGGGTTGGGCTACAGGCCTCGCCTTGTACGTCTTGATAAGATCTCACTAAATGCAGAAGTAAAAGCTGTGCTGACGAGGGTCAAAAGCCCGAAACACGTGTATTATATATATATGCTTATATGCTATTCCAAAGCATTGCACAACCTGGTGGATCCAGACACCTTGGATATAGCTTTAAAGTCCCTGTCCAGGCAAACACTAACTTTCTCCCACCTCATTCCCCTTGGGAAAAGTAAAAAATGATGTGGTCTGGCTAAAAACAGGGGAGTATAAAATATTACAAATATCTCTGTACAGTAAACAGTAAAGCTGTATATAATAAGGGACAGCTGCTATCAAGCAGAAGCTGTGGAAGTTACACAGTAAGAGGCCCAATGCATTCTGGGAAAACAGAGATGATAAATATCTCTGCTACTTGGTATAGCCAGTGGCAGTTGTGGAGTGTATGAGTCCAGTACAGTACAGTGACATGTGTATTAAGTGCTCCACAGTTATAATTACAGAGCACAAGAGCCAGCCTAAGCCGAAGAGCGAGTACAAGGCTTAGTGAAGCAACCAGAGTAAGAGAACATGAAATCGAGAGCACCTTTTAGAGAAGCTAATACCCACAGAGAGTGAGACTATGGATGCAGAGACTCTCATTGTTTAAATTAAAGTTACTGAACAGAGAGTTGTGTGGAACAAAGTAGCAGAAAGAAACTATTGTTTCAGCTTTATGAGTCCTAAACATGCTGTGCTGTGGTCAGAGACAGCTGTGTGACCACTTTGGCTTGTGTGCTTGTTCACGCTGAGAGCACCAAGGGCCAAAGTGACTGTAGGACTACTTTTATGCAAGGTCCTAGAGGAATACTATTGAAAAAAGGGAAAACTTTGAAGCAGGAAATTGAGGAGAGGCACATGGGACAGGCATCGGGTAAGCTGCTTGTTGGCTAAGTATTGTCATTGGGTTCAGAGTGCTATTAAGAGGTGTAAAGGAATCATTTGAAGGGACCTACCTACTTTAAGGGATTCTGGGAGAAATTTTATTATTTTTGGCTTGTATGCCCTATGCATATACTTTCAGTTTTAGGAAAGCAATCTATGCCTTGTTCATTTGATAGAGGGCTTTTATATCCCTCTATACTGCCTAACAAGAGTCATTCCCTAACCAGGGTTATGATGATGTTCTTGCACTCCAAGCTCCCCCCACCTCACTCCAGCCCTGTGCTGATGAGGATCAAAAGCCCTCATTCTTTTATGCTATTCCAGACAGCCTTGAGGGAGGTAATTTCTTGGCTGTTTTTTGGGGTTTGCCATTGAGGGGGTACTCAGCAATGTTTAAGAGTGACAGGTGTGGTATATTATTTTATTTTAACAGCAAGATTATTATTTCTTGCTTCAAAAAGTGCTTCAAGGCCCATGACCTACTTATTTTGGCCTCCTTAATTGATATCCTCCTTGGGGGTACTTGGTTGTAACTGCTTGTCGCTAAGGGGAACTTGGCATAAAAAGGTTGAGAACCACTGTTCTAAAGGATGAATAAGGGTTTAATAAGGGCAAAGGGTCGACTTGCTGAGGTATTTTGTCTTGAAATGTGAAACCGGACGGTGGAACAGTCCAGTGAAGTTTGGGGGAGGTTTTAACCTCCCCCGATGTTCCTCTTTAAGGGTCCTGGAGGGGATGATAGCAGACTCTCTGGAACTCCTACTGGCTTTGGACATGATAGCCCTCTACACCAGTATCCCTCATGATGTGGTCCTCTTTAAGTTATTGAAGTTCCTCTTTAAGAGGACAGGCCAAATGGGTTGAGACATTCTTTCCCATTTTTTGCGACCCTGCTCCTTTAACCAGAGGGTGAGGTCATTAGAGCTGCAGCTCTCCCCAGCAATGCACAGGTGAGGTCATTAGAGCTGCAGCTCTCCGCAGCAATGCACAGGTGAGGTCATTAGAGCTGCAGCTCTCCGCAGCAATGCACAGGTGAGGTCATTAGAGCTACAGCTCTCCGCAGCAATGCACAGGTGAGGTAATTAGAGGTGCAGCTCTCCCCAGCAATGCACAGGTGAGGTCATTAAAGCTGCAGCTCTCCCCAGCAATGCACAGGTGAGGTCATTAGAGCTGCAGCTCTCCCCAGCAATGCACAGGTGAGGTAATTAGAGGTGCAGCTCTCCCCAGCAATGCACAGGTGAGGTCATTAGAGCTGCAGCTCTCCCCAGCAATGCACAGGTGAGGTCATTAGAGCTGCAGCTCTCCCCAGCAATGCACAGGCGAGGTCATTAGAGCTGCAGCTCTCCCCAGCAATGCACAGGTGAGGTCATTAGAGATGCAGCTCTCCCCAGCAATGCACAGGTGAGGTCATTAAAGCTGCAGCTCTCCCCAGCAATGCACAGGTGAGGTCATTAGAGCTGCAGCTCTCCCCAGCAATGCACAGGTGAGGTCATTAGAGCCACAGCTCTCCCCAGCAATGCACAGGTGAGGTCATTACAGCTGCAGCTCTCCCAGCAATGCACAGGTGAGGTCATTAGAGCTGCAGCTCTCCACAGCAATGCACAGGTGAGGTCATTAGAGCTGCAGCTCTCCACAGCAATGCACAGGTGAGGTCATTAGAGCTGCAGCTCTCCCCAGCAATGCACAGGTGAGGTCATTAGAGCTGCAGCTCTCCCCAGCAATGCACAGGTGAGGTCATTAGAGCTGCAGCTCTCCCCAGCAATGCACAGGTGAGGTCATTAGAGCTGCAGCTCTCCCCAGCAATGCACAGGTGAGGTCATTAGAGCTGCAGCTCTCCCCAACAATGCACAGGTGAGGTCATTAGAGCTGCAGCTCTCCCCAGCAATGCACAGGTGAGGTCATTAGAGCTGCAGCTCTCCCCAGCAATGCACAGGTGAGGTCATTAGAGCTGCAGCTCTCCCCAGCAATGCACCAGTGAGGTAATTAGAGCTGCAGCTCTCCCCAGTGATGCACAGGTGAGGTCATTAGAGCTGCAGCTCTCCCCAGCAATGCACAGGTGAGGTCATTAGAGCTGCAGCTCTCTCCAGCAATGCACAGGTGAGGTCATTAGAGCTGCAGCTCTCCCCAGCAATGCACAGGTGAGGTCATTAGAGCTGCAGCTCTCTCCAGCAATGCACAGGTGAGGTCATTAGAGCTGCAGCTCTCCCCAGCAATGCACAGGTGAGGTCATTAGAGCTGCAGCTCTCCCCAGCAATGCACAGGTGAGGTCATTAGAGCTGCAGCTCTCCCCAGCAATGCACAGGTGAAGTCATTAGAGCTGCAGCTCTCCCCAGCAATGCACAGGTGAGGTCATTAGAGCTGCAGCTCTCCCCAGCAATGCACAGGTGAAGTCATTGGAGCTGCAGCTCTCCCCAGCAATGCACAGGTGAGGTCATTAGAGCTGCAGCTCTCCCCAGCAATGCACAGGTGAGGTCATTAGAGCTGCAGCTCTCCCCAGCAATGCACAGGTGAGGTCATTAGAGCTGCAGCTCTCCCCAGCAATGCACAGGTGAGGTCATTAGAGCTGCAGCTCTCCCCAGTAATGCACAGGTGAGGTCATTAGAGCTGCAGCTCTCCCCAGCAATGCACAGGTGAGGTCATTAGAGCTGCAGCTCTCCCCAACAATGCACAGGTGAGGTCATTAGAGCTGCAGCTCTCCCCAGCAATGCACAGGTGAGGTCATTAGAGCTGCAGCTCTCCCCAACAATGCACAGGTGAGGTCATTACAGCTGCAGCTCTCCCCAGCAATGCACAGGTGAGGTCATTAGAGCTGCAGCTCTCCCCAGCAATGCACAGGTGAGGTCATTAGAGCTGCAGCTCTCCCCAGCAATGCACAGGTGAGGTCATTAGAGCTGCAGCTCTCCCAGCAATGCACAGGTGAGGTCATTAGAGCTGCAGCTCTCTCCAGCAATGCACAGGTGAGGTCATTAGAGCTGCAGCTCTCCCCAGCAATGCACAGGTGAGGTCATTAGAGCTGCAGCTCCCCCCAGTAATGCACAGGTGAGGTTATTAGAGCTGCAGCTCTCCCCGGCAATGCACAGGTGAGGTCATTAGAGCTGCAGCTCTCTCTAGCAATGCACAGGTGAGGTCATTAGAGCTGCAGCTCTCCCAGCAATGCACAGGCGAGGTCATTAGAGCTGCAGCTCTCTCTAGCAATGCACAGGTGAGGTCATTAGAGCTGCAGCTCTCCCAGCAATGCACAGGTGAGGTCATTAGAGCTGCAGCTCTCTCTAGCAATGCACAGGTGAGGTCATTAGAGCTGCAGCTCTCCCCAGCAATGCACAGGTGAGGTCATTAGAGCTGCAGCTCTCCCAGCAATGCACAGGTGAGGTCATTAGAGCTGCAGCTCTCCCCAGCAATGCACAGGTGAGGTCATTAGAGCTGCAGCTCTCCCCAGCAATGCACAGGTCAGGTCATTAGAGCTGCAGCTCTCCCCAGCAATGCACAGGTCAGGTCATTAGAGCTGCAGCTCTCCCAGCAATGCACAGGCGAGGTCATTAGAGCTGCAGCTCTCCCAGAAATGCACAGGCGAGGTCATTAGAGATGCAGCTCTCCCAGCAATGCACAGGTGAGGTAATTAGAGCTGCAGCTCTCTCTAGCAATGCACAGGTGAGGTCATTAGAGCTGCAGCTCTCCCAGCAATGCACAGGTGAGGTCATTAGAGCTGCAGCTCTCCCCAGCAATGCACAGGTGAGGTCATTAGAGCTGCAGCTCTCCCCAGCAATGCACAGGTGAGGTCATTAGAGCTGCAGCTCTCCCCAGCAATGCACAGGTGAGGTCATTAGAGCTGCAGCTCTCCCCAGCAATGCACAGGTGAGGTCATTAGAGCTGCAGCTCTCCCCAGCAATGCACAGGTCAGGTCATTAGAGCTGCAGCTCTCCCCAGCAATGCACAGGTCAGGTCATTAGAGCTGCAGCTCTCCCAGCAATGCACAGGCGAGGTCATTAGAGCTGCAGCTCTCTCTAGCAATGCACAGGTGAGGTCATTAGAGCTGCAGCTCTCCCCAGCAATGCACAGGTGAGGTCATTAGAGATGCAGCTCTCTCTAGCAATGCACAGGTGAGGTCATTAGAGCTGCAGCTCTCCCAGCAATGCACAGGTGAGGTCATTAGAGCTGCAGCTCTCCCCAGCAATGCACAGGTGAGGTCATTAGAGCTGCAGCTCCCCCCAGCAATGCACAGGTGAGGTCATTAGAGCTGCAGCTCCCCCCAGCAATGCACAGGTGAGGTCATTAGAGCTGCAGCTCTCCCCAGCAATGCACAGGTGAGGTCATTAGAGCTGCAGGTCTCCCCAGCAATGCACAGGTGAGGTCATTAGAGCTGCAGCTCTCCCCAGCAATGCACAGGTGAGGTCATTAGAGCTGCAGCTCTCCCCAGCAATGCACAGGTGAGGTCATTAGAGCTGCAGCTCTCCCCAGCAATGCACAGGTGAGGTCATTAGAGCTGCAGCTCTCCCCAGCAATGCACAGGTGAGGTCATTAGCACTAAGCCAGAGCTCTAGAGCCACGAATGTGCAGATCCAAGGAATCTGAATCAGAATCAGTTTATTGAACCTCAAGTATATACGTTACATACATACATACAAGTATATACGTTACATACATACATACATACATACAAGTATATACGTTACATAAATACAAGTATATACATTACATACATACAAGTATATACGTTACATACAAACATACAAGTATATACATTACATACAAGCATATACGCTACATACATAAATACATACAAGTATATACATTACATACATACAAATATATACATTACATACATACATACAAGTATATACGTTGCATACAAGTATATGCGTTACATACATACATACAAGTATATACATTACCTACATACATACAAGTACATACGTTACATACAAGTATATACGTTACATACATACATACAAGTGTATACGTTACATACATACAAGTATATACGTTACATACATACAAGTATATACGTTACAGACATGCATACATACAAGTATATACATTACCTACATACATACAAGTATATACGTTACACACATACATACATGTGTGTAACGTAACACCTCCCTCATGAGATTACTTACCTCATTATATATATATATATATATATATCAGATGCAGATGGCAATATATCACTCATTGTGGATTTTTGTAGGGCTGTAGAGTCACCTGAGCACCTCAGTATAGCAGTGTTCCCTGACGTTGGATTTCAGTTTAACAAAAAAAGAACTCCTTACCATGACTGGATGTGTCACAGAGCTATTTTGGCAGCAAGAAATGATGTGGTAATTGCAATAATGGTAATGGAAATGATGTGGTAATTCCTACGGCGCATGCACAGCCCTCTCGTCCAATCAGTGCGCTCAGATCCGCTCAAGTCCCTTCGTCCAGGAGCTTATCTAATGTGAACGCATCCGAGCGTGCTGGCGACCGTATCCCCCGCTACCCTTTAACATGCACCCTGCCAATGGGATAGCGGGATGGACCGGGAGCGAAGGTGAGTTTTCGGGGACCTGGGGGGTTTCACATAGCGGTGAAACCCCCGATCAGGGTGCTCTGGGGGGTGCAAATATGCCTGCCCTGGAGTCTCATAGACTCCAGGGTGGGTTTTGGTCCACTTTAAGGAATTGCCAGGATTTGTTTTTTCCTACAAATCCATTGACAATAGATCCAGAACATATCATGCAGTACCCAGTTGAGTTTTTAAACTCTTTAGAACCAACTGGAATGTCTTCTCATCACTTGGATCTAACCCTTTTAGTGACAAGCACATAGTTTCTACGTCCTTGCTTCCACTCCTTTTAAAGCAGACCAACTGTCAAAAATGAATTAAATCAGACCAACACACCAAACAGTGCATCCCTCTTCAGGGCAATTTAGATTGCTGCACTCCTGCTGGGGTGAAATTTTAAAAACAAGATGGCCGCTCATGGGCTTGCAGGCCACCCCCTGCAAACAAGTCATGCTGGGCTCCCTGTTACTGTGCATTTCAGTTATGTCATTTGGGAGAGAAAGCCCCAAAATGGCTGCTACCTTTCTTTCCCAATTGTGCCAGGCTGTTGTGTCTGGTTTAAGTGCCAATCTACGTTCCTGGCTTTTCCCCCTGCTACAGGGGGGCCGGGCAGATGACATCATACCGCTCCGGGCTGACCATCTGTCAGATGCGATGATTACTGGAGAGAGTGGTGGAGGAGCATGGGATCCTCCGATTCCCTGCCTCTTCCCCCCAGCGATCACCGCATCTGTCATCAGATACTCAGGGGACACAAGAGCTGACGATCGGAGGTGAGAAAAAATTACTAGTAATTATTTCTCTAAGGTGTGTGGTGTCTTTTTACATTAAACCATTTGTGAACTGGTAAGAGATTCATGTGACCCCTATACCAATTTTCAAGGCTTGGTGGTCTGGCAAGTCACCTGCGACTAGCGGGTGACTTGCCATTAATCCTCAACACCTATTTAACTGCCTCCCCAAAGCCCAGGGGGGCAGAAGAACCTGGGGTCACAAGGATGAGTGGGTTTATAGCCCTGCAGGTCTGGGGGCCACTGAAGCTGGCCTCCGCGCCCTGTTTTTAACCATTAAAAATCCCCCCAAAAATGGGGTCCCCTCCTGGAGAGGGACCCTATGTAGTTTTTCTAATTGACCCTTTATGTCCCACCACTCATCAGGTTAAAAGGCTTCCAGCAGCAGCAGAAGAGCAGAAACCAGAGGGATCATCGTGGGACACAGTTATCTGTGATGGATCGATTGGAGGTAAGTATTAAAAAATAATGATGTGTGTTTTTTTACATTTAACCCTTTCTGAAGTGGTAAGGGATCCAATGAGACCCCTATTACCTGCTTCCCCAAAGCCCGGGGGGCAGAAGAGCCTGGGGGCTGCAAAGGCTGTGTGGGCTTGGAGCCTCAGTGGCCCCTGAGTCCTAGTCTACAAGCCCCCATAGCTACTGCCAGGAGTGGTTATGCTGGGAAGGGGGACCCCCACACCTTGTTTTTATAATTTTTAGTGCTTTGAGCCTTCATTTTTTTTCTAAAAGCGTGGGCCGCCACGGGGAGGGTGACCGCACACCATTTTTTTTTTATTTAACCCTTTACAGTGTGGATAGTAGTTGCATTTTGTGTACATGTTATAAAGTGCTCTTTTCAGTTTGGGGTGTCTCCTGGGCAGGAACGGGGCCTGCTGATACATATGTGGTATTGTTGCAACTGGGAGAAATGGGGCTTTCACATGCAAGATGGTTATCTTGAAAAAATACTTTTTAGGAACTAATTAAACAACATTTTTATTTTTTGTTTTTACCTAGTGAAAAACAACCTGTCAACAGAGTATGACAATATATCAAGTAGAGTGACAGTTAAGGTTAGGCTTAAAAGTATCTATGCATGTTGGGTATTGTTCTGTTCGGGGGACCTTGCTTTTTCAGCTTTAACTTGTTTTTACTTGTTTGCAAAAACCTACATTTTTAATTACCAAAAGACACTATAATTGTATATATATATATATTTTTTTTTTTTTTTTTTTAGCACATATTTCACCCAAAAATATTGAAAATACACTGAAATATGACCAAACAAGACATTTCATGATAAAGCCTAGACTCTGCTGAAATGAAATGTATAATTTCCTGGGAAATTTCTTCAAAAATCACATTTGAATATGTATGGCACAAAATATGGAAAATGGTCTGGCAACAGGTGACAACATCTCCAGGTAGGTTGGCAGTTAAAGAGCTAAAGGTTGGTGCTCCATTTATTCTAATGTGGAATCTAGATGCACCAAAACTGTGTAATGGAACCAGAATGTGCATTAAAACATGCCATCTCCATGTGCTGGAAGCATCCATCGTTACTGGATGTGCTGCTGGAGAAGAAGTTTTTATTATATATGATTAACTCATCTGAAACAATACTGTTTAAATTATTACAGTTGCCCGGTGAGCTATCATTTGCAATGACAAACAAGACCCAAGGCCAATCAGTGCAGGTGGCTGACATAAATCTGGATTCTGCATGATTTTCGTATGGACAGTTGTATGTTGCCTGCTCCAGAGTTGGATCAGGTGAAAATCTTTCTGTCTGGACCTGACAATAAAACTGTGTTGTTTATGCACAGGATCTGTCATAATGTCTTCTGACATGACATCTCAATTTTGCTATTAGGCATTTAGGATGTTAAAAGCTTTTTGTTTATTTCTAATGTGCATTTACATTACAATTTACATAAACAGCGCATAACTGCCGGGGTATATATTTCCCTCTTAACAGAAAAACGAAGGCGTAGGTTGGCCTCCTGACCACACTTGGAACAAATCTAAATAACACACTGACACTCTATACCTGGCAGCGCCGGATACATTTTCTAATATATATATATATATATATATATATATATATATATATATATATATATATAATTTGTCTGCCAGCACAGTCCCAGAAGGCCTTTACCAATGAGCCGCACCCAGCTATAAAGTTTTATCACATGCCTTTATTAGAGTACTAACCATACATACATTAAAAAGACATACAGTTAAAACAAGTAGAAAAGTGCTGGGGACAGGGACCTTCAAAATATGGCTCTAATAATTAAAAAAAATAACCACAATCATATAATGTAGTACTGAGGGCAGTCAAATAAAGTGCTTTAGTGGAAAAAAAAAAAAAAAAAAAAAAATATATATATATATATATATATATATATATATATATATATATGTGTGCTAGTACTAAAAAAATGTGCACCATAAAGTGCCAATAGTGCTAATGCAACAACATAGGTAAAGTGACTGATGCTACGGATAAAGTACTATACATGTGCAAAAATGACTGCTTAAAGGAGCAGTATCGCGAAATTTGCATTAAAAAAGATAAATAATTAAATAGCCACACAATAGCTTCTAACATGTGTATAAATAATGTGGCGATAGAAAAAGGAAAAAAAATATCTGCCTTTCTTTTAAATTGTATAATGACAATGGCTCAGTCCATTTGCTGAATAGGGGGATCTGCTGGGTTGTATTTAGTGAGCTGCTTCATTTAGCCCACTGGTTTCCTAGCAACACTTTACCTCAGAGCCTGACACTGTAATCAGTGGTAATGGCTGTGTGTGTATGAGGTGCTGCTTTTGTTATGAGACTAGGTGACTCAAATGTGTAAAATCTATACAAAATAAACTAAACTGACTGAAAATAACTGAAATTCTTCTTTGAATAACTGTGCAGGAAAATCTAAAGGTATTAAAGTGGAACAAAACCCTGAGTGAAGTCTATAAGACCCGGCCATTGACCTTCCCCCTTGGGCATTCTAAATCGGGATGCCCCACTGTGTGAAACAACCCCTGGATAACCACTGATCCCCCTATTTTTCTGGCGCACTCGCGTAGATAGTCATTTAGACAGGCCGGGCGGCCAGGAAGGTTACTGCTCAGGCTCCCCATCTGTGTGCAAACAGCGCTGATTGGATGAGAGCCCGCGCATGCGCTTTGGAACAGGGAAAGGTAAGTTTTCACAGGCGAACTTGGGGATTTCACATATCAGGGCATCCCAAGTCAGGATGCCCCTAGGGACACAAAACAAAACGCCAGATAGTGAAAATCCTGGGTTGGGCTTTGCTCAAAACACACAAAGCTGAAAGAAAGATCATATGGAAAAATTAAAAATAAGAATATGAAAGAGAAAATGGTAAACTGAAAGATTCTGCAGCAGAGCCAACATGAAGGGAAAACTGTCAAAATCAGCTAAATGACTTCTAGAGCTTTCTCTCTGTTTTAGAGATATGAGTTCTGGCCAGGCAATGTTGTTATCTTATGCTGGACGGCTGCCAGCACTGAACAGCTGATACTTTGATACATTGTTTCCCCCTCTCCTCAGCGTGGAACAGGCCAGAGTGTCGGGTCCCGGCACTCACAAGACATAAACATGAGCTATTAGTCTCCAGCTGCTCAACACACACATCATTTTTTTCTACATTTGTAATTCTTACTCCAACACTTACCTACATTCAAAGTACCATTTAAATATGTCACCAAGAAAAATTTGCGATACTGCTCCTTTAAGATAAAATGAAAAGAGTATCACCAGTTAGTAGAAGGATGGAGCCAGGTCCCCTCACCATTCACCCCTCAAGCCGTCGACGCGTTGCATAGTGGTACCCACACCACTTCGTCAGGAGTGCACTTTATGGTGCACATTTTTTTAGTACTAGCATAAGTTAAATAAATATATATATACATTTTTTTTCACTAATGCACTTTATTTGACTGCCCTCAGTACTACATTATATGATTGTGGTTATTTTTTTTAATTATTAGAGCCATATTTTGAAGGTCCCTGTCCCCAGCACTTTTCTACTTGTTTTAACTGTATGTCTTTTTAATGTATGTATGGTTAGTAGTCTACTAAAAGGCATGTGATAAAACTTTATAGCTGGGTGCGGCTCATTGGTAAAGGCCTTCTGGGACTGTGCTGGCAGCCCAATTTTCCTAAGTTTGCTTTGTTACACCTTTGGTGTTCCTTTACCAGCCTGCACCAGCATTATTGTACATAAGTAGATTTAAGTGAGCGGTGCGGGACACATCTCCCCTTTTGTGTATATATATATATATATAGTATTATTGCGCTATAGGATAGGATAGGCCAGCCCAGCCCCCTACAAAGAGGTGCTGCAGCAGCTTAGCCTCTGGAAGCCATGTGTTGCTGCAGTAAATCAGGTGTCAGGGTCAGGCGAGCAGGTGGTCAGGGCAGGATTGGGGTCCGTTATAGCACAGTCTGTAGAGCCGGCCTGCTCCCCCTCAGTTCTGGGTAGTGCTGGGCAGCACAGGGCGCGGAGTCCTCAGCAGGCAGCTCACTCTCCTCTGGCCACTGGTTCCTATGGAGATATCACTCTGTTCGGGAGGCTCAGCATCCAAACACGGAAGTAACGCAACTCCATTTCGCTGGACTGACATTTTAAACAATGAGCGCCCCATAACACTTCTCTCTAAGAAGCCAATGGTGGTGCTGAAACACATGTTGTTTGGGTAGCTCCGCCCCCGCAAGAGTCGGGACATCTTTAAGCAGTGCAGGACAACAGGACAAGAGATTGTCCTGCAAAAATTAGGACACCTGGGGGGTGTCATTTAAAACAGAATTCATGTCATCTATTGTCCTGCCACCATTTCCCTGTGCCACCCTCTGAGCACAGGCGGCAGCCGCTGAGAAAGACACAAAGCTGCATTCCCCATTTTGGCTGTGCTTTCAGTACAAGTAAGGGTTTGCCAGTCATGCCTCAGTGCCAGGGAAGGGTGACAGGGCGAAGGGGTTCATAAATAACTGGAATTCCAATTTAACTACTTTTTACAGGGCTACAGAAATTGATAGCCCTTTATATCTAAATAATAAAAACAATGTAATTATTATTTTACTCCCTTAGTGGCCCATTTGGACAATACAATTAGTTTAATTAGCTAAACAATTAAGTAATCTATTTAACCAAGTAAAGAGTCAATAATCTAATTTAAAAAAATTAAAATACAAACAAGAAAATAAATCACTGTTTAAGTGTAGCTACATTCTTCTCACCAATCCCTTGGCTGTGAGACCCACTTACAACACACAGGTAAGTAACACTACTCGATATGGACGCACACATCTCACTCCACAGGTGGGGTCTCATCTAGCTGCATAAAAGTGACACTATCACTTCCACATTAATATGTTTGCCAGCTAATGGCAGACAGACAATCACGTGACCACCGGCAGCAACCATTCAGGTTTGATCCACTTGGCAAACTAAATTGGTTACTGACAGTCATGTAGTTGGCAGCAATACACTGTATAACCATTGCAGTTGGCTGACTGTAGTGCTTTTTAAGGGCTCTATGTTTATGCAGCCAAAATATGTTTATAAGCAAGCTCTAGTAAGATTTCCAGGGTCTAGTAAGCTGTAAGAAACCTTGGGAGCAGAATGAAACAAAATGTTCTCCTTTTTCCAATAGTTCCACACAGTGAACTCATTACCCTCTTCTTAGGTGGCATACACATAAGTAAAAGTGAACAAAAACACAGGATTTTTGCAGGTTGTGGAATCCTTGTCCCTGGGGCATCCTAATTTGGAATCCCCCCGATCATTCATAAAACATATGCTCCTAATGTTCCAATGGGACATGCATGGGCTCTGGCAGGGCAGGCGTCAGCACTGGGCATACCTGGGCAGGTGCCGGGGCCCTTGTACCTTGGGAGGGCCCATCTCATTCCCTCTACAGGACGCAGGGCTGTGCAGTAACCAGGCCTAAGGACTGTAAGCCAGGGGCAGATTGGCCATTGTAGTGAGCCTTTCTTTCTTTCTGGCCCTCTATTTTATTTCTATTTGTTTATTTCTTTCCACCGATTCTTTCTATCTTTCATCTGTTCTTGCTGGCTGCCATTCCTTTTTTTTCCCTTTCGTTGTTCTTTCCTTCTATTATTTCTGCCAGTCCTTCTATTCTTTGTGTCTTTCCTTCTATTCTCCCTCCGACTTTCTTTCCATATTTTCTTTGTTTCTTTTTCTTTCATCTGTTTGTTCTGCCATTCCTTTTCTTTCTTTTTTCCCCCATTTTATAATCTTTTTTTGCCCTTCCATCTCAAATTCCTGCTTTCTTTTTTCCGTCATTTCCTTTATTCTTTCTTTCTTTGTGGCATTCATTTTCTCAATGACATCTAGTCTTTTTCTATTTAATCTATTTATACTTTATTTCCTTCTATTCTATTTCCTTATATTGTCTTTTTTGGGTCATTCCTTGTTTTCTTTTTTCTGTCACTTCTTCTATCCATTCTTTCTCTGTTATTCCCGTTATTCCCTATTTTTTCAATACTTTCTATCATTCCTTCTATTGTTTTTTCTTTTATTCTTTGCCAATATTCACCATACATCCAACATTACATCCATGTATGTAGTGTCACACCACACTGCAAGGGGCCCAGGGGCCTGCATAAACCTGGTGCCGGCCCTGGGCTCTGGTCCAATCAGTGCTTTATGCCGTGTATATTAATGCATGGCATAAGGCCCTGTTTTAGACAGAACACCTGCATATGTAGCAGGGAGCAGCAGCATGCCTGGTCTCCAAGTGATCTGCGGTGTGCTCAGCCGCAGAGATGGCAGGTATGTAGCCGTGGCGAGGGACCCCCCCGGTAATGGTGGCCCAGTGTTTATAGGTGATCCAGGGCATTTGGATTGGGAAGACCCAGGGGTAGTAAATACAGGGCTGATATGTAGTATGTAGCGCTCATGGGATGGTACTGTTTCTAAAATAAATAGTAAGATGTATTAAGCCTTATCTATAAAAGTAGTAACACAACAATATTAAATAATTCTGCAGCCTTAACCCGGAGCAGAAGTAATACTTCACTTTTGATCCTTTATTTCTGATTCCGAGTGGGCTTCCTGATTTGGATACCCAACAGTCAGGATCGCTGTCTAACCCCTTCCCAAGATACACCTACTATCCCACGATCCAGCACTGTATTCCATTGTGACACAGGAAGCACCAGCAGCAGCACCCCCTGCTTCCCAGTCCATTGGCTCATGGGCAGACATGTTTCGCCTTTGGCTTCCTCCGTGCCCTCTTTAAGGAAGTTTCAGGTGCTCTCTATAATTTCCTCATTTGTTTGCATCACAATTTTTGTACAGGTTATCTCACAGGTTGTTTTTTCTTATACCTCAGAGAAATCTGGTTCATACATCCCGTCTATTGCAGATCTAGAATTTTGCCATCCTGTTTCTTCCTGACGGGCCCCGCGGACTCCTAGATATTGTTTTCCCCTTCTGGCTGTTCCCCAGTTCTTTAAATATATGAAGTTTGGGCTATGATTCCGGGGCCCTCCCGGCCTCCCGAGTCTCGTCACGCTGGGGGCGCGCTGGCGTCTCTCCGGGGGGCGCTTCTACTGCGTGCTCCGGGACCCTCCCGGGCCTCCAAAATCTCCACTGCTCGTCTGTCTAGGGGCGCCCGGAATCATAGCCCAAACTTCATATATTTAAAGAACTGGGGAACAGCCAGAAGGGGAAAACAATATCTAGGAGTCCGCGGGGCCCGTCAGGAAGAAACAGGATGGCAAAATTCTAGATCTGCAATAGACGGGATGTATGAACCAGATTTCTCTGAGGTATAAGAAAAAACAACCTGTGAGATAACCTGTACAAAAATTGTGATGCAAACAAATGAGGAAATTATAGAGAGCACCTGAAACTTCCTTAAAGAGGGCACGGAGGAAGCCAAAGGCGAAACATGTCTGCCCAATCAGGAAGGAAATATGAATCCAACTGATTACAAAGACAATAGGGAGAAATGTATTTTATACATATTTGAGAAAATATGATCAGTGCATCATGTACATATCAACATGTTTGAACATTATGTAAATATGAAGATCATGTAACCTATGAATTGAGAGCTCAGAGAGTATGAATTTGTAAATAGATGTATTTTAAATATTAAGGTATTAATAAATTAATTTTGAATATCACAAGGTGTGGTCTAGGTCAAAAGCATATGTAGAATTTCTGGGGAGAGCCTGAACCCAGACTCAGCAGTGTGTTCAGAACGCTTGACCGTGCACCAACCGACACTTTTCTTACATATATGTGGGTCACACAGTCGGAGAACCTAGAGATAGGTCGCTCCATTTTCCAAAATTTGCATTGGCTCATGGACCAAATCACGATGCCCCTTAGGAATCAGCATTACCAGACCAGAAAGTCATATATGGCATTTGGTCCAGTCTTATGGATTTGTTTTTGATTCAATAATGAGTTGTGTGATCACCCCCACAATTTTATAATTGGGTTTTACATTATTTTACTATTTTACTATTACTATTTTAAATAAGGGAATGTAATCCTACAGTAAAAATAAACAAACTCAGACCGAGAAATTGAATGATGACATCACATACACAGTGATGAAATGTACTTTTATTGATTGGGGGTTGTATCAATATGCAACAAGGAAAAGTAACATTGAGATTCGGGGCTGAAAGGACAGGGAGGTTGTGCGAATCTTCCCTAAATTATTACTCTGTCCACCCTCTACCACATTAAAGTATGAATTACATATGAAACACCATCTGTGGCATGTATTTATTCATTTATTTATTTAAATCTTACTCCCCAGGGATGCATAATCTCCAAAGAAAGCCGAGGTATAAAAAGCCGAGATTAAATATACTGTCAATGAAAAAAGGATTTCCTTTGTTTAGCTGAAGCTTTTACTATTGTAGCCTAAGCTTACTTCTATCAGCTATTGAAGCCCAAGCTGCTTCAAAGGCTCTTAATGCAGGGAGTGCGCTCGACATCACAGGGCTGAAAGAACAGCGAATAATGAAGCAATATTTCTGTTATTCCTCAAATCAAAGCGAAATTTAAAAGTATCAATAAAACGGCACCCTGGGAATCTCAGCCTTATTAATAGTAAAGTGCTGACAGGCTGAATCAATTAGCTCTCTATTTTGTTTTCATTTGCAAATGTGAAAGGGATAAGCTTTTACCACCAAGAGTCAAAGAGAAAAGACAGAGAGGAGAATATAAAGGTTCCCTTTGAGCTTGCCCGCACATCATCATCACGGGTCTGCCTGCGTATTGCCGCCTGCCACAAACGTGCCGTAAACAAATATGAATGTATAACCCGACCTTCCTTGCTTGATCCCTGTTCCTCTTTGTAAGTTGTAGATCTGCTCCCATGCTGTGCTATCTCTTCCATTAAAGAGGAGTTACACCCTCGCAAGTCTATAAGACTCTGGGGGGTGGCTTACCTCTTTATGCTGTGTGAAACCCCCCAAATCGCTGATCACCTTTTTCCACAAGCACTTGCCTGTCCATGCCGCAACCATGTATACACCTTACCTCTCTCTAGATCCGCGCCTGCACCAGGCCTTTCTGAATGGGCGGCACATCTAGAAGAGGGGATGTGGCCCGTCGGGGCTGGCACCAATCAGATTTCCTTGCTGCACTGACATCGGGAAATGTGAATGGAACAAGCGCTGTCAAGTGGTTAAAGTGTACTAAGACTCATATAGATCAGCCCGTGGAAATGGCTGATTGATTTCCTCCCCCCAAGGCATCCAAAGTAGGAAACCCCCAGGTCCCCCATAAACTCACTTTCATTTCCGCACTATCCCTCTAGCGAGGCGCATACCTGTGCCAGGCATTTTTGAATGGCCGGTGCAGGCATGCTCCCTGTTAGAGGGTAGTGGGGAATATGGCCGCCAGGGTGCTCATATCTGGTCATGTTAGACAAGCTCCTGGACGCAGAACTGAAGGGGCTGTTGGATGAGCGGCCGCGCATGAGTTGTAGGATGGGGAAGAGGTGAGTTTGTTTGGGGGATTTGTGGGGCCAAGGACCAAAACCCAGGATAGTCCACTTGATGGGGTGAGCAGCTTGACACATGTGCATCATGGGAATGGGAAAAAAATGAGTGTACAGACGATAACCACAGTGGGGGTTTCCTAAATTAGGATACCCACCAGGGAGAAAAACAAAAAAAATTCAATTTCTTCTGTGTTGTTCCTCTTTAAAGAAGGCAAAAGCGGGGGGGGGGGGGGGGGGGGGGTCAAATTGACAGGGATGCCCACACACAGTGGTAAAATGGGATTACTGCAGCATGCCTCCCATTGTGTTCTATTGAGAGAAAAAGGGGGAGAGGTGGGTGCTTTGTCTCATACTTCTCAATAGAAGACAATGGGATGGCATGCCGCAGTAATCACATCATGGCTGCTCACATGAATCACAAGAGTTATTTAGACTGGACCATCTCTTTACATCTCTTTACATAGATGATACCGAAGCTTTAGTATTGTAGGGGCAGATAATGATGTGTGTATGGCCCCCAAAACCATGATGGGACTATTACAGGGGCAAAACATAGCCTGGGGTGTCATGGCGAGGGTTTACATTACAATGGGGTAAGGTATATTGGAGGGGTTGGGGGATACTTGGGAAGCACGGAGTTGAGAATTTAAAGAATTCTGTTGCAAAGCAGTGCTGCCCACTGGGAGTTTCCCCCTGCTCTGTTAGCCATGAACAGCGACCAGAGACCACAATCACAGAATCAGTCTCTGGACCACATGACTGCTAACTACCAATCGTGGAAGAGCACAGTGCAGGTGAGCAAAGCAGGGCTTGATGAGGTGTATTATCACTGATAGGGGGGACCGCTGTTGCAGTCAGCACGAGGGAATAGCATCCCAATTACCAGGAAACCCCCAAGCATCCACCGCCTGCAAAACCCATCTCGCTTTCCTACATGGTGCTCGACTGTGGAAATCTGACCCTTTGGCTGGCCACCCATAGTCATTTGGTCCAGTTTCCTTCCCCGCCCAGGAATACAGAAAAAGATTCCATATCTAGTGACTGCTGTCGGTCAATCACATGGCCAGATTTCACCAGGAGGAGAACCGTGCATCTAGGCAAAACGGGGCTTGCGGGAGTGTTGTGTGACTGTGGTTAAAGTGGATCAACAACTAGTTTTAACTAAATGGATGTTGACTGTTGCTGCAGTCAGAACGGAGAGAGGGGCATCTTAATTTTAGGCCTCACCAAGCATAAACTGCAGGACCCATTTTTTTACCTGCACGGTGCTTCTCCCAGGGAAATCTAGCATTGAGATTGACCCCACAATGGTCATGTGGTACTGTTACCTTCAGAGTCCGGAATCGCAGAAGAGGCTTCTGAGCCAAGTGACTGTTGGTGGATTTAATTGGAGCATTTAGCAGGTAAGCAAAATGGGGCTCACAGGAGGGTGTTTTGTGGCTGATAGGGGGTGAAAGCAGACCTTAACGGGTGTTGGCCACTGCTTGAGTCAGCATGGGATGCCCCCCCCCCACTCTAACTATAGCAGCAACCAACATCTATTTAGTTAAAAATAGCTGTTGGACCCATTAACCCCCCATCAGTCAAAATAAAATGAAACACACCCTCCTGAAAATGTAACTTTTTTTATTGCAGATCTTGAATGTTGATTGTTCTGCAAGTTAAAGCGGACCAAAATCCACTGAATGTGTGAAATGCATTTAGCCGAAGCCCCTGACGGTCACCCCCTCTTAGAGTGTAGAACTAGAAAGGGATATTTTCGCTTTTCGAATTGTCCTGAAACACTGATTTTTCTCCTATCCCTTGGTGTGAGTTGGCAGGTTACCAGTAATTGCATAAATATGGCAATGACATAATTGCCACACACAACAGTGGCAATGAATGGAGGAGGCGGAGCTAAAACAGACGCCATTATCTGGGATTAGAGTAAAGAAGGAGGAGTGAAAATTGGCAGGCGCAGAGGATGCGACTATGGCCCACGTGACCGCCCGATGGCCAATCACCGGACTCCTTTCACGGCGCTGGCTCATAATGAAGGTGAGTATTAAGGGCAGTCTGGGAGGTTATCTGCGAGGTGGACTCCAGCATTCTGGATGCCCCCCCCCCCCCCCCCCCCCCCCCCGAGCTTTTTGTGATGAACAGACAGCAGGACCAACACCCAGTTTAATGCACCTACACTGGATCAAAGCATAGGTATCCCAGGCCTGAAGTCTTTAGGACTGGATGAAAGCCCTCTCTGGTGGCATCTAGCTATGGGATGCAATGCTGTTACCCCCCTTCCGGATCACTAATCTCCCTCCACAGCACATGCACTGGTGTCCTCTGCATGGCAACAAGCTCATTGCATTTGGTTAGCAAAAACTGTTATTCTAGCACAGGTTAAAGGCAGTTAGAGTTGAGCAGTTCTCCCCTGCAAAAGCAGAATGATGCAAAAAATGTTTCTCCTTTCTTCTAGTAAAAGAAAGAATAAAAGTTGACCGCCCCTTTAAACAAAAAACGGCAGAACAATTCTTTTTTTTTTTTTATGCACGATAACGTTTGAGAACAATATGGCGGCATTTTTGCTTATGCCCTTGATGAAGCTGTCCGGCTTATTCCAGAGTCTCGCTCAATCGCCACAATGACTTTGTCAAAACGCAGCCAAGTTGATATACTCATTTCTTTCTATTTGCTTTTTGAATCTTCAATGAGCGGCTGAATGCACCCAGAACTAATGGCTTCTGAGCGGCACCGGCCGAGCGCCATTGGCTCTGGCTTCGCACTCCCAGCAGCCGCTTGTAGCACTTTCCAATAGTTTTAATTGGGTCGTTCACTTAAAAAGGCAGCTCACGACACATTTGTCAAGGCTTGTAATATGCAAAGTGACGGCTGATGGGGAAGAAAGCATCATTACTCTTGCAAAGGCTTGAGTAAGTAAACCTTGTAATGGCACAGGCTCGGAAAAACAAAGCGCATTTTAAAGTAAAAGCAGGTGGGCCTCGGTAACACTTCAAGATGGATTATATCTGACTAATGCATCGCAGTGTATACACGAGGAATGGAGTATCTGAGGAGGAATGATTCAATAAGGTTCATTTGCACCTATGGCAGTATTTCCAATTAGGCAACCTTAGGCCTATGTTATAATATAGTACAGAGCAATATAAAGAACACCTTAAGTGAAACATATATAACCAAACAAATTCAATATAACAGTGTTATATAACATAGATAATGCTGTGATTATGAAATACATATAAATAGTCAGCAAATGAAATAAAATGAAATAAAATAGGTGAGTTGTTCAGTGTCCAAGTGCATGGACTTTGGGACACTGAACAACTCACCTATTTTATTTTATTTCATTTGCTGACTATTTATATGTATTTCATAATCACAGCATTATCTATGTTATATAACACTGTTATATTGAATTTGTTTGGTTATATATGTTTCACTTAAGGTGTTCTTTATATTGCTCTGTACTATATTATAACATTTTGATTTAGGCTTATTAGGGACATTAAGTCTGGTACGTTGCAGCATTTCCAATGTTTTATTGTTTTATATAAATATAGGAGCGCGGTGTCTCATCCGACTAAAACCTTAGGCCTATGCCTAGGGTGGCTAGCTGCAGGGGGCGCTGCAGAATGAGTATTACTGCTATATGCTAAAATTTTAAAAATGTAATCACTTTAAAGTAGACCAAAATTTTGACCATACCAGGTTTTGGTCCCTTTCCGCTGTGTATCTCACCTTGCAGGTGCTGGTCCAAAACCTAGAGATCAGGGAGCGGCCTATCTGAATGGCACACATCAGCTGAGGAAAACTGGCAGGTTTAGACTGGCCCACAGGGTTACCAGGAAATCCCCAGGTGGACCCCTGGTCCCAGAGGCCCCTTTGAGGGCCTTCATCACCGAAACCGGAACTATTTATAGCTGATTTGTGGAATCCTCAATTGCACACACAGAGACAATTATGTTTGGAAAATATTTTTTGTGCATGAATGCAAGCTGGTAATACTTGCATCCAAATGTGGGGGTGGACCCCAGAGTCGGTTCCATTGGAGGGCTCCAGGCATCACAGTCTAACACTGAAAGCTAGGAATGTATGCTGGCGATCCCCAGGGGGGTTTCAGCAGCTATATTTAGACTCCAGGACCAGCCGGAACAGGTTTTGGTGCACTGTAATGCCCCCTACAGAGCCACAGAAAGATATTTAGCAGTCCGAGGGTGGGGCATGCAATGGGTTAAGCAGAGTCTGCAGCCAGAGAATACATATAGAGCTGTCAGAAGGACCTGCGTTTCTGAGTGCTAGTATAGAAGTATGCTGATACTGGCAGACCGTGACCTGACCTTACTAGATGGGCCTTTGCACACCCCCATCCCCGGGGCATACGGATTATGAATGCCCCTCAGTGAAGCCCGAATGGGGAGGTTTTATTGCATGACATACTGTATTCTAAGACATAAATCTCTATCATTTTATATAGAAATATATATGGCTTTATGAAATGATCAGGCAATACAATTAATCTAACTAAATGAATTAAAGACCTTGTCCAGGCAAAAAATAAAATATCAAGGAGACTTACCACCTGCTGACTGCTGGGTTTCAGTTTAGTTTTCTAGATCAATTTTTCCCTCTGTTTCTCTCCCTTGTCCTTGCCATAATCAACGAATGGGGTTGATGGAGTGCCCCTTCACATTCTAACTATGTCTGCTCAGTGCCTCCCCTCTAACCACAGCCACACACACTCTCCTTCCCTTCCAGGGCGATCTCATATCATGCATGTTGCCAAAGACTACAGCCTTGTTTTACAGAAAAAGAAACATTGTGAGCATTCTGCTCATTCAGGGTTATTTAAAGAGGAACATGGAGGGAAAACCTGCCCAAAACCTCACCAATCTGTTGCCCTCGCCTCTGGGTACTATTTACTCATCTCGTCGGGGGATCTATCTTCTGGGTCCCTTGGATTCTGGACAACGCCATCTTGCAACCCATCAAGCACTGCGTGTGGCCCCCGATCTGATAAATGGGATGCAATGGAGCTTCCCGAAATCCTGCGGGACTTTGAAGAGCACGGCCTTCACTTACAGGTGGCTAAGCTAGTGGGGGCAGAGGATTAGGCCCTGAAGACGCCGGACATCCAAAAGGTAAGTAGGGGCTGTTGGGAGGGGGATCGGCCCCTTTTTATTTTTAGTCCTAGGTTTCTCTTTAAAAATAGTGTAAAAAAAGTTATGTGCAGCCCCCTTTGGAGGCTGGTTTGGAGGCTGATAACAAGGACAAACATGGCTAAAGCCACCAACAAAAATCACAACTCGAAAGTGGTCAGCAAGAGAATTTAGCAACAAGCTCACCGACGGGTGGTGCCATCTTGCATCCCATCAGGCACTGCGTGCGGCCCCCCATCTGATGTATGGGAAGCAAAGCAGTCGCCTGAAATTCTGTGAGACTTCGCTGAGTGGCGCAGGACTTTGCAGAGCGCGAATAAAGTCGTGCTATCACTTACAGGCGGGGGCAGAGGATCTGAGTTCCAATATTCCTCTTTAAAAATAGTGTTAAAAAAATGATGTGCAGCTCCCCCTTGGAGCTACCAGCCATCGCACCAGCCATAGGGGCTGAGTTCCCCATGGCTTGGAGCCTTATAACAAGGACAAACATGGCTAAAGTCACCAACGAAAATTACAACTCTGAAGTGGTCAGCATGTGGGAGAATTTAGCAAGGGTCAAGGTCACCAAGAATTACAACTAAGACTTAGTCAGATCATGGCAGAAGTAAGCAACAACAAGGTTTACAACTTGGACAAGATCAGGATATGGCAAAAAAATCACAACTCTGAAGTGGCCAGGACATGGCAAAAGTCACCACCACTAAGATGGTGTTGGGACAGGGAAAGGTCAGCAGCAATGATCACAATTTGATTGTGTTCAAGGTATGGCAGACATTGGCAGCAGGAAATACTCACCTGGTCTGTGCCCCTGGGAAGACTTAAAACAGGGTGGGAATACTTGCTTGGTTTGTGCCCCTGGGAAGCCCAAAACCTTGATGGGAATGCTACACAAGCCCCATGAAACCACAGTACAACTGGTTGAGTGGTGAAGATGTGAATGTGGCTGCCATGTCCACATTTTAAAGAATGCAAATGTTGCCCAATTTTTGGGTTACCCCAAGGAATGCAAACTGACAGGCATGCCAAATCGGAGTAGGAGGTGAAATGACCCTATGAGCTAGTTTATCATAATGTTCCACATGAATGGAAAGACCATATGTGTTAGAGGAACCAATGGCATTCGCATTTTTTATGCTGGTCGCAATCTTTTTTCCTTATAATTATTTCCTAATTATTTTTAAAATTAATTTTAAGTCTCTATTAGGACTGAGGGACCAACAAGAAAGCAAGTCTGAGTCTCCTCAATATGGTCAAGAAAATTGTCTTTACTCAGCTTTAAAAGCAGTTTTGGCTAGAGTTTAGCTTTAAACCAACATGGGCAAGCTGGTAGGAGACAGTCGCCTCTCCAATAAAGATTCAGCTCGGAAAGTTGTCATGGTGATGAATAAGAAGATTATTGCCTTCGCCTGACACTCCATTGCTAAACATAGACATGCATAAGTAGGTTTCTAAAATTGCATCCAAATGCTGTGTAGTCAGTTAGGTAATTTCTCAACAGTTGTTAGGCAGTAAATTTATAACCAACCTGGATACTAAAATTATTCACCTTAGATTTGGTTTATTTTACTTTACTACATTTTTTAAAACTTTTTAAAGCAGAACAGGATTGAACATGAATCTGCATATACTAATCTTCTGATTGATTTAAAATGATTAAAGAGCCTTTTTAGTATGGAAGTACACTGATGGACACAGGGCACTTCCACACACTTGGTGCATGCTGGGGGGGGGGGGATTAACAAGATGGCAGTCATCCTACCAGTTCACTGATATTGCTGAAAAAAGTAAATAAGCCCCCCCTCCCTATTACAATAAAAACTGTTTTGCTGATTCTCTTTGGTCTGTCTTGGTCTGCCTGCCTGGCAAATTGATTAAATACTCTCCTGAGTCTTTCCTTGTTGATTGCTGGGCACTGGTCTAGTTTTCTTCTAAATGTTTTTATTTTCTTCACTTCTGGCTTCCAGTAAAATAAATAATGTCAAACTTGCCATTGACCTTTTTTTTATGTTTTATTCCAACATGAGCAGCTGTGTTTTTATATACTTTTTGGCAGTACTAGAGAACTGATAAAGGTATCCGTGGCATTTGGAAAAGATTAGGTACCCTCTCTTAGTTATAATACTTAAACCAGACTGTATGAGAGATTGTAATTAAGTTGCAGTTTACAGATTAGACCCATTATGGCAGTGGTAAAAGGAAGGCTGTAGTGAGAGGTAAAGTGTAAAGCGTAGGGAAAACTATAAGGAAGTGAATGAGAACTAGTGGGAACTGGCCAAGCAGGTTGGAAAGACACTCACAATACATGTTGAGGGGTGTCTTGCCATGTGAAACATGTAGAGAGATGGAACTGAAAATGTTGGACCTGGGATAAATCAAAAGAGATTCAAAGTGGAACAAAACCTGGTGTGCTATACTCCCCAGAAAGTCCCAAACAATTCACCTCTTCTGTGTTCCAATGATGCATGCGTGGATGCTCAGCCAATGAGAGCTGTTTGCCGTTTTATCTCTTCTGACAAACGTCTCTCATTGCTTTCAATAGGAAGTGTGTGCTTCCGCATCCCATGACCGCGCGCACCCTCGCTCCTCAGCATATCTGATTGGCTGGGGCAGGGAGCACGGGAATGACGCTGTGGGTGCAGGGGATGGGGCAGCGCATGCTCCCCATTGAAAACAATGAGAACCGCATGCCGAATGATGTAGTCATAGCAGGCGGCCCTCATTAAACAAGAGCCTGTGCACGCTCTGTGCATGCCGCTGGACTGGGGAAAGGCAAGAGAATACAGGGTTTCACACAGCTGGGCATCCTAATTCGGAGTGTCCCAGGGGAAAAGCCAGTGGATGGCTCTGGAGGGCTTTGTTTAGTTTTAAGGAAGAGCCCTACAGGCAAGATTGGTGTCTTTAAAGCATAAGAGGATGCCTAAATGTAACGATGAGAAACTTACCAGTGGGCAGCTCCTGCAAACTCCTGGAGTTCTAAGCTCATGGTCCGCTCTGCCTCGCAAATGCCGAGTAGCATCTCTTTCTCTAAGCTCAGCTTCTGAGAGGCCGCAGCAATGCCAGCATTATTTGAGCCGACACATCAGGTAAGTTGAGGTAGGATAATTTAAAACCCCCCTCCAAGAACTAGCACACGGTTTGTACTCAAAAACCAGGTGACGGTACCTCGGGTGAGGGAGATGGAAATGGTATCAAATACTTTTTCTACAGTATAAAGTCAAAACTGAAAAAACTAAAGAATAACAATTTTACCCAAATTTTGTCTACATTTTGTTATGTCTGAACCAAACTAATCTGGTAAGATTTAGGTCGATCAACAACACTATTGGTGACCAAACTGGCCATAGAATGAATGTTGTAGACGAATCCGGTTAATCTTACTTCTTTATACTCTAAAAAATGCTACAAAATATGTAAACATGAGACCATATGTGAAAACTGCAATTACAATAGCTGTTTCTAAAGCTGACCTGGGATTTTGGTCTAGTGTGATTATATGTGCCTGGTGAGAAGTCAGTGTGGCCAGACTCTCACAGTATGTCAGCATTAAGACAGGGCGTGAGATTGTCACAATATTCAACAACATGGGAGATTTTCTCTACGATGAGTCGTGTCACCTTAACCCAGATCAAGCTAAAAAAAAAAAAAAAGAGTCCAAGAAAGTCACAGAGAAAAGTTTGAAATTTGTTAGCCCTGTGAACACAGTTGATGAAAAGCCTGTTGAAGCTTTTCATTTTAAACTTTTTAAACATTTTTTTCCTAAAAAAAACAAACCGAAAAAGACAATAGATCGAATTATATATTTTCATAAAAATACATTAAACACATATGAGAACATGCTAATCATTTTTTTGTAATAAATAACTATTGGGGCATGGGGTTCCCCCTATCCAAGCATAATCAGCCTGGGCACCAGCTATGGGGGCTGGTAGACCATGGAGGCCGAGAGGCGGCATCTGGCACTGAAGGCTACCAGCCCGTATAGAGCCCTCATGGGCCACAAGCTCATCTGCAGTGGCCTGGTCTTTGGGAATGCTGGTAATGGGGTGGGGAGTTATGGTAAGTCACCCACTTGCTGACAGTTGACTTGCCAGCCAGCCCATCCTGCCCTGTGAACTGGCATAGGGGTTCACAAAAAGTTTAATGAAAAAATACACACACGAAAGAGAAAAATAATTTTTCTCTTGTTCACGTCTACTTACCTCCAATCCATTACCAATGTCCCATTCCTTCCACCACTGCTTCTGACAGCTGGGGAGATTGGCTTCGGACATCTCGATCCCCACTGCAGGGAGGGGCTATGTAAACCGGCAGAGTGAGCTGATGTCAGGAGCCCATCGTTTTGAGCAAGTTAGTTAAAAGTTGGGTTCGGGCGAAATTTGGTGTATCTCCTGAATCCAACTTTTATAAAGTTTTCCCATCTCGAAATCATCAGCCTATGCCTATCATGTCTGGAGTGATATGGATTGTCTCGATATGTATGTGTACAGGTAAAACTTTGGTGGCTCACAATGATTCTTTGGTCTAGGAATAGGGATGAGCAAACCTGAAGCATAAAGTTTCGGGGCTCGTACCGAATACAGGGAGTTCAGATGCTGAACATGGAGGCTGACTTGCTCCACTTCCTCTATAAGTATGAAAATCCAAATACATTTATTAAGTATCAGTGAATATGATAAATACTTATCAACCCATGCCTATGATGTCTGGAAAAGATGGATTTTCCCTGAGAAAGGGATTTTCACAATATTTGTAAAACATTGGTGGTCCCCCAGAGGCTGCTGCTGTATTGTTCCCCAGTGTCGGACTGGGATGCCTGGGGCCCACCAGTAGAACTGGCTCTGAGGTCCCTTCCCACATTTAGATGCAGGTATTACCAGTTTACATTCAGGACTCATGCACAGAAACATCATGCCAGACAGTATTGTCTGTGTGTGTGTGCATTTAGGATGGCACAAATAAGCTGTACATATTCAGGTTTGTTTATGGAGGCCCTGGTAACCCCATGGGCCAGTCCGAGCCTGTTGTTCAACCTTATGCTTGGTGTGTCAGATTGGTTATTGGTTTTGAAGGGGGGACCTTATTAGTTCTTTTTTTTTTTCAATAAAAAACAAAATTACACAAAATAAAAACAAAACACCCCACTTACAGCAGCCTAAAGAAGTCCCTGCACTCCACAGCAGCCCCCTCGCTATTACAACAATCATTTTACATCCATTTTACAGACATTTTATACCACCAAAGTTTGGGTCAACCTTCGATGAGGTTTGGGGTCAAGTTCAGGTCAAGTTTGGATCCCAAATCGATTTTTCACTAAAATTAGGTTGAATAGCTTGCTACTGACCTATAATTACTCTCCAATGGATGCAGCAGTGTGAGACATCATTGTCTGGCAACTGCCAGACAGAATCTGATGCAAGAAACACTTTTCTGTGTATGTTGCCCATTATCTCTGGTGCTATCTGTGGCATCCTTGTTGCCCAATTAGTTGCCTTGTAGGTGACTAATTCAAAAACCGACTCTAGGAACAGCACGTACTGACTGTATTATCGGGCTGCCATGCTGTTCCAGTCAAGTCCCTGTTCTCAATTTACTGCTTTATCTGGATTGCTGTCGCAGAAGTGCTGCAACTCTATTTCTCCTTGTTCTGTTGTCAATGGCTCTAGTGGAAGACAAAGCTCCAGTACCTGCATTTGGCTACCGACCCGTCTATGGCAGGTTACCCCCATCTGGCTCCTGACCTGTCTTTGACAGACCACTTCTTTAAATGTTATCCCTCCTACCGATTATCCTACCCTGGAGTATGCTTCTTACTGTACCTGAACATGATCAGTCCTACCTTGCACACATGGGGTTCTCCTGCCCTTCTGTATCCTGGCATGTTTTTCATTCTCCAGATTGCTATTTCACTTCGACTACTTCCAGATCTACAAACTCAACGCTTGTAGAACCCAACCTCATATTCTAGGCTGCACTATATGGATCTGGTGTGCCTTGCCCCGTTGCTGACCACAAGCCACACCTAACCACATCCAGAACTATTGCCCAGTTGCCGGTCACTGACCACATTTAACCACACCAAGACCACGGCTCTCAGCCAGTCACCTGATCCTTAACTGGCTACCATCCCTGGGGCATATCACAAAGGGGTAACCCAGCTCTTGGCACCACCACTGCACCAAGTAAAATGAGGAACTATAGCATCAAACATGGTACATAGTGGTATACATTGACTGTACTGTTATAAAGACTTTATAAAGACAGGCGTAATTTTTGATAATGATAATTATGTTTATCACCCAATGTTTTTAACTGTTGTCTATTGGTTCATATATATACACTTTTATTTGTAATTGGTCATTTTATTAATTGTGTAGAACAATACCTATGTTTTTTAATTATATGTATGCTCCAATGCTTTATAAATGATTTCTCAATTATACTATTGTAGTAGTTGATAATTATCACTGAATATTTTAATACCTATTAGTTTGTGATTTCGTAGCATAATTCCTTATCTATTTATTCACAGCATTTCATATCTGTGGGGAGTTGGTGTTCATTGTATTAGAAAATCAGCCTACGCTCACTAACCAAGATGTACAACCAAGATGTTGCTATATGAAGAGATGTCTATGCAAAAGGTTCCAGTTTTGCCTTTTCTTTGTTGAAGATACAGTGCAACAGCTTACAATTTGCCTCTGTATGTGATCTGCATCTATATTACTAGGTTAATGCAGTTTAAATTTATGACAGTAGATGGCACTGTTACACATGTGTAGTCTCTGTTGTACATTCTCTGCTGCATGTTGTGTTTCCTGTACATTGAGGTGATCTCTATGACTTCTTTTTTCCTGTCTATGTTATCCACCATGTAAGGTGGCATTCTCTTACTGCATGCATGTTCCAGTAAAGCCAGTTCCTGTTATACCACTAATGTCTATCTGGATTTGACTCCATTGTACCCAGCACTCACACTCTGCTACATTCTTTACCTTTATCCTCCTTTATCCCATATTTTGAAAAAACAAGACTGGTGCAAGAGTGATGTTATTTTAGGGGCAAATGGGATTTGGATTAGGTATTTTTGTTAGAAGGACTTAGAAGTCAGAAGTTCTCAAACTTTTTTTTTTTTATCAAGTAATCCCTAGCAACAAAAAAGTCCACCCACATACCCCCAAAGAGGAGATCAGATTTAAACATCTAACTGTGGTATTGAGGTTAACCAGCAGTAATTACAACCAGCTTTAATTCCAATTTAAAGTATATTACGGTGTCAACTTATCTCAGGCAATATCACAGCACACAGGTATGGTAGCCGAGGGTAGGGGGTTAATGGTACCACAACCAGTGTTCCCTCTAAGCTTTGGCAACTGCTGAGCGGAGATGTTAGGAAAATGGGATAGGCTCCATTATGGGTGGGCAATCTAAGAACCTAACTTAGAAACATTGGTACATTCATCAAACGACCAAAATAGTGCATTAAATAAAAAAGAAACAACCACAATATAGTCCCAGGCCTGGCTGCCCCAACTCCCTGCATCATAATTTGGCCCCGTCCAGACAGAATGAATAGAAAGAATGAAAATAACTAGATAAATGGATTGAATGAAAAGATGCCGTCGCTGCACTAGCTCAACACCTTCCTGAGCGGTACGATCTGTGGGGGTGCATGATCATGCAGCCACTCACCTCACAGGGAACACTGACCACAACATGGGGAGCTGACAAGAGGGTATCCCAGAAGACACACTCAACAGGAAGCAATATAAGTGAAAGCATCCGCTTGTTTTATTGTTGAAAGGTTATGAAAAGAAAAGTTTAATACTTTGATCCACATTATGGATAAATTCACAGTTCAGAGTTCACAGGCCAAATAAATTTGCATAGCTTGTATAAAAGCAGGAATAGAACACGGGTATTCTTGCTTATTAGAACATTTCAGCATAGGGGCAGTACTATATTTCCCAAACAACCTTAGGCCATTTTTCCAGAAGTTGGCCAGCACCCCACTTTGAACTGAGCACCCCCTTGTAGTGGAAATCATCTATGGGGTATCCCAGACTGGGACACGGGGATTGCCCGGTGACAGCAGAGGGACCGTTGGGCTGCCAGAGAGTAAAACACATTGGGAACCTCTCCTCATCAGGCGTCCCAGAGCCCCGAGCCCAGAGTGTTCCCCAACATGAGGGCTTCTTCCTCACACAACAGTCACTGCAGGGCAGGAGCCTCAGACAGGGGCAGTCACACCTTTGCAGAATCTCAGGCACAGCGGCTTCCTTGTGGCCTGACGGTTTCTTTGTATTCTCCCTACTCCTAAGGGGCACCTGCTCAGTCACATCCATGCCCGGACTCCCCTAGGACCCCTTCTATCCACGTGGACTTCCCGTACCTTATTCTTCTTCCTCTCTCTGCGACTCAGTGTAGCTCTGCATCACTACAGCCCCATTCTCGATTCCAGGTGCACCCAGGCCCCATCTTTATAGTAGCCACACCAGACATCTTACACCAGACTTCCCCCTAGCATGGTTATGGATGATCTCTCTGTCTTTCCCTCTGGCTTTACCTTTTAATACCTCTGCTCAATAAAATGTCTGTCATTTTCCTTTCAAAAAGCTCCCAACCAATCTCCACAGATTCCTGATGTTCCCCAAATGTATCTTATGCCCACTGACTCATCCTAAGGGGGAACTCTGATCTATAATTCTGAGCTTAAATAAAATTCTGCTTCTCTCACTTGTGGTCATATTCTCTATATTTGACTAGTGACCACTATCTAGTGACCAAAGTTGGAAAAAAATGGATAATTCCCCAAATAATACTTACCCCCTACTTTTAATCAAACAATTGTGTGAGTGTTTTTTTTTTTTAATACTGCCACAAACATTACCAACATGAGTAGGTCACGTGCCTTATAGCGATTTAAAGCAAGAAAGAAAATGTTTAGTAATATATCATACTCGTCAGAACCCTTCCCTATTGGGCACTCCTGAACATTGCTGCATACCTCCTAAAGGTACACGCAGCACATGTTGAGAAACAAAGGATGTTATCATGAACTCCAGGTGTGTAGCTAGGGGGGAGCAGAGGGCACTTGCCTATGGTGCAGCAGGTTAGAGGGGGCCTGAGCACAGGTAGGGGCGCCACTATGAATCTTTGCCCCGGGTGCCAGAAAGCCTACCCCTCCTACTCCTCTGATAGACTCCTTGGTGGCTTATTGAAATTGTAGTCCCAGGGCCTCTTCTCGATAGGCGCTCCATTCCTTTCCTGCTGATGCACTTGGCTGGTGGGTGATACAAGGAGAGGGATCATTTAATAACGCTGGGTGGGGGAGTTAATGGAGGAATAATGAATTTAATGTTGCTGGAAGAAGGATGTTGCACAATGCTGGATCCCGGAAACCGATGTAGGTAAGGATGCTGTGGTGTCAGGTGGTGTAAGTTAGTGTGAAAGGAAGTGACCCCAGGTTTATTTTGCCTGTTACACCCCTCTTTCTTGTGATGCTCTGCATTATGCATTGCACCCATCTAACCTGTGACGCTCTGCATTATGCGTTACATTTTTTAGTGGGATGCTTGGAATTGTGCGTTACATCTCTCCATTCTGTGAAGCCTGACATCATGTGTTACACCCCTCCATCTCCAGATGCTCGTCATTGTGCATTATACTCTTCCATCTTGTGATGCGCATAATTGTGCATTACACCCCTCCATCACGTGGCGCTCCTTATTCTGCATTACACCCCTTTATCCCATGACGCATGGTATTGTGTGTTATACACCTCCATCCTGTGACACTTGGCTTTCTGCATTACATCCCTCCATCCTCTGATGCTCGTCATTGTGCATTATACTCTTCCATCTTGTGATGCGCATAATTATTCATTACACCCCTCCATCACGTGGCGCTCCTTATTCTGCATTATACCCCTCTATCCTATGATGCATGATATTGTGTGTCATACTCCTCCTTCCAGTGACGCTTGGCATTATGAGTTACACCCTTCCATCCTGTGATCCTCCATATTGTGCATTACACCCTATATCCCATGATGCATGGTATTGTGTGTATACTCCTCCATCTTGTGACACTCGCTATTCTGTGTTGTACCTGCTTTATCCTGTGACGCTCCTTATAGTGCATTACCCCCTCTATCCTGAGATAGACCCTCCTCCATCTCTTGATGGTTGGTATTGTGCATTGCACTCCTCCATCCTGTGATGCTCGTCATTGTGCATTATACCCTTCCATTACGTGACATTCCTTATTTTGCATTACACCCCTCTATCCTATGGTGCATGATATTGTGTGCTATACTCCTCCACCCAGTGACGCTTGGCTTTGTGCATTACACCCTTTCATCCTGTGATGCTCCATATTGTGCATTACACCCCTCTATCCCATGATGCATGGTATTGTGTGTTCTCCTCTATCCTGTGACACTCGCTATTCTGTGTAATACCTGCTTTATCCTGTGACACTCGCCATTCTGTGTAATACCTGCTTTATCCTGTGACACTCGCCATTCTGTGTAATACCTGCTTTATCCTGTGACACTCCTTATTGTACATTACCCCCTCTATCCTGTAATAGACCCTCCTCCATCTTGTGATGGTGGGTAGTTTGCATTGCACTCCTCCATCCTGGGATGCTTGGCATAATGCGTTACATTCTTCCATCTTGTGATGCTTGGTATAGTGCATTACACCCCTCTATCCTGTGACACTCGTCATTGTGTGCTACACCACATCATCGAGTGGCGCTTGGCAACTTGTGTTTACTCCTCCATCCTGTGACACTCATCACTGTGCATTGCACCCTTCCATCCTGCGACGCTCATCAATGGGCATTAAATCTCTCCATCCTATCATGCTTGTCATTGTGCGTTACACCCCTCCTTCCTGTGACCCTCATCGCTGTGTATTACACCCCTCTATCCCATGATGCATGGTATTGTGTGTTATACTCCTTCATCCTATGACACTGGGCATTCTGTGTTATACCTGCTTTGTGCATGCATTCCTCCATCCTGTGATGCTCAGCATAGTGCGTTACATCCTTCCATCTTTTGATGCTTGGTATTGTGCATTACAGCCCTCCATCCTGTGACAGTCGTCATTGTGTGCTACACCACACCATCGAGTGGCACTTTGCAACATGTGTTTACTCCTCCCTCCTGTGGCGCTTATCAGTGGGCATTACATCTCTCCATCCTACAATGCTTGTCAGTGTGCTTTACACCCCTCCTTCCTGTGACCCTCATCGCTGTGCATTACACCCCTCTATCCTGTGGCGCTCGTCAATGTGCATTACACTCCCCTATCCTGTGATGCTCATCATTGTGCATTACATCCCTCTCCATCCTAGGACATTTGCTTGGTTATGTAAGGCGTACATGCAGCTGCTTGCCCATTGCACCCATGTCTGTTAAAAAAAAAGATTAAGCTTGAAAGATGTGAGTATTGTTGACTGCTGCATGGGGGGCAGCAGGAGGGGGTCTTTGGTGCTAAGGACTTCATCTGGGCACTTTATGCAGGTTCTCTTTAACACTTAGATTTTCTTTAATGCTCCTATGAGCAACAACATTATCTTATTATTTGGTTAAAAATAAATTACCCCGGATGTATTGTTACTTACATATTAGTTCTTCCTTATTATACACAAGTGTGCTTACAGTGTGTGATTGCATTTGTTAGGTGTAAGATGCCACAGAAATCCACCAGTCACATAAAAAATGTCAAACAAGTCCCTAAGTGGCCCTAAGAATAGTTTACAAGTAATTAAAGCAAGTTGATTTTCACAGGTATATCTCATTGTTCCGCTGGCTGACAGTGCCCGCTGATTTAGGGTAAGGTTTCTTGTTTCTAATTAAGAACAACAATGCTGTTTATAATAGCAGCTGCGACTTAGTATTTCAAAGTGTTTAAACAGCATCTATCTTGGAAAGCTATGCCTAAAATAATGCAGCTGAATAGTTACTGTACACAAGGTATGACCATCAAGTTTAGATAAGTTGAAAAGGGAGAAGGAGCTCTGGTTTATCTAGATCAGGGGTTTCCAAACAGTTGTATGCTAGTGGTACTCAAAAAGTGTTAGACTGAACCACCTTGGTACTCACTAGAGGAATCAGAAAACTTAAAAATGGGTTAATCTATGCCCCCCCACCCCACCTGAGCACTGCTGTTTGCTTTCCAGTGGGCAGGTTTTCAAAGAAAACCATGTTTTTCCAGCGCCAAAGCCACACCCTGCAGCAATTTTTGAGATTGGCTCTCTTAAATGTGCCGCTGTGACGAGGGGCAGATCGCGGCGGCAGAGATAGCACCAGTAAGCTCACCGATGCCCCAGGGGGTCTCACACAGGTGTATCTTTTAGATTCCAGGGCCTGGCTGTGAGGGTTTTGACTAACTTTAAAACCCACTTAATGAAATAATTCTTGGAGCCTACCAGAGGAAATCATTCTTGGGGTCTACCAGAGGAAATCATTATTGGAACCCACTAGAGGAAATGATTCTTGGGACCCACCTGAGTAAGTCGTTCTTGGGACTCACTAGAGGAGGTAACTCCTGAGACCCACTAGAGAAATTCAGTCTTGGACCGACCAGAGGAAAACATTCTTGGGACCATCTAGACAAAGTAATTCTTGGGCCCACCAGAAGAAATTCTTGGCACTCACTACAGGAAATAATTCTTGAGATCTGCTAATGCACTGTTACTGAATTTGCGGTACACTTACTCTTGACGCTAGGGGGTACTTGTCACAACCCCTGGGCTAGAGGAAATCATTCTTGGGACCCTCCCACTAGAGGAGATCAAACTATACCATACTATTATATAGCCCCGCAAACGTCTGCCATTGTTTGCAAACAAGATTTGTTGGTTTGTGCACCCAAATAAAAAAAGAAAATGTATTCAATATCATGTTGCAAAAATGAGTACACCCGATTAGCATAAAAGCTTAGACCACAAAATTCTATTTAACAAGGTGAGTCTAATTATTCATTAAATGAGTATCCAGCAGGAAGCTGACTAGAAAGGTTTGTTTATATATAATACTGGTAATAAGTGGAAAAAACAGTAAAGTTCTTTTAGATTTCACCATTAGTGCTCAAGAACTTCTTCCCTTAGTGCAAAAAATCCATCACCCAGTAGGGTAAAATAACGTACCAGATCTCTTCAATAGCGAGGCTTATAGAACTAAATTAAGGATATAAAACCAGCAATAGTGTAATATTGTTAAAATCCGGGAAACATGGCCAGCATGGCCTTCTAAACTGCCGCTTACCAAATATACATTAATACGAGCTTATAATTCAATATATGCTCGTATACAAATGAGGGAAAGATTGGGCTAAGCCTTTCACCCTCTATAGAGCAAGGTTTTGAATCTAAATGTATTTATTTAAATGAAATAAAAAAGTTATTTAATGATTTAGCGCAGTTTTAGAAATATTCTTTTATTTCAAGATTGTTTGGTATAAAGGGTTGTTGCTTAACAAAGAACACACCTTCCCATTTTTTGCTGCCAGAAATGGCACCACATGGAGGAAATGTCACAAGCCCTGGAAAAGAAAACAATGTCTTCACTCAAGAAGATCAGTTCATTTAAAATACTGTAGAAAAATAGATGGAACTACATAAACCATTTACAACCAGGTGCTATGTGGTGTAACAGTTACATGACTTATCAGAAGAGCTAAGAGTCACTGGTTCAAAGAAAACAATAAGAGGTTGATTCACGACTAGCGCCAGGTATTGGCTGATGAGCGTCTGTCTAGCGTTACTTAGAGCGACCGCCTGTAATAATATATTGAACGCTACATGGCGCTGTTACAGTCGCTTTCATAAATGTGGTTTTGTGTACAGCACCCAGCGTTCACCAGACGCTGCCTGCCGCTACTAGGCACTACCTGGTGCCATCCCTTCTCAAATAACCCCCTAAGTAATGCACTTACCCTCTGTGGTCTGTATGCACACTCACCACACAGGACTGCATTGCTAGAGAGAAAGCATGTGGAAGGGCAATATAGTTTGCTTAACAATGTTTAGACAAGCCTGTAATATACTGAAATAATGCTCAGATGAGACCAAAACTGAACTCTTTGGTTGCATAATACACACCATGTTCGAGGTGAAAAGGCAGCACTGCATATCAGCCCAAGAACAACTTCCAACAGTGATGTTTGGAGGTGGGAACATCATGGTGTGAGGCTGTTTTTCAGAATACTGCACTGGCACGCTTCATATTATTGAAAGAAGGTTGAGTGGACAAATGTACTCGAAACATTCTTGATAAAAATCTGCTGCTATCAACCAGGATGATAAAAAGATGAATTGAGTGAAGTGGACATTTTAGCAAGACAATGGCCTTGATTCACTAAGAGTTGAAAAAAAACTCTCATGGTAGTAAAAAATTCAATTCATGAGAAAAAAGCCTGAGAATGTCACTGTTAGTGAATCACCAGATAGAAAGACAATGAAAGTCATTGGCACTTTTTTACTCCTGAAAAAAGTATTGAACGTTTTACCCCCTTTTACTTGTAGTAAAAAGTGCCACTGACTTTCATTGTCTTCCTATCTGGTGATTCACTAACTGATTCACTGGTGATTCTCAGGCTTTTTTCTCTACCATGAGAGTTTTTTTCAACTCTTTGTGAATCAAGGCCAGTGATCCCAAGGAAACTCCCAATTGGTTTCATAGAAAGAAAATCAGGGTGGCCCAGTCACTTGACCTGAGTAAAATTGAAAATCTATGGACTAAAGCATTGAGTTCATAGAAGGAGCCCATAGAACCTTCAGGATTTGAAGAGTGTTTGTGTGGAGGAATGGGCCAAAATCACACCAGAGCAATGCATTTGACTATTTTCTCTATACATGAGGCATCTTGAAGCTGTCATACCCAACAAAGGCTTTTACACGAAGAATTAAATACATTTCAGTAAGCGTGTCCAATACTTTTTACCTGCATCATTTCTCATTTCTTATTCATAACTAATTTAAAGGGGTAATTCCCCTTTTTGTCAGTTTTTTGGTGTTCTGCCTCATTGTTTTCTTCTTTTTGTATGTAAAAAAAAGCATTTGTGTTAGAATTGTACCCACATACCTGTGATTTATCAAATTTCTTGCACTTAAGACCCCACCCTGACCATAACAGGAAATAAGAAAAAGGGAAAATCTGAACAAAATGGTATACGGAAATACTCCCTCCTAATCATCCCATAACAGACAGCATAAAGAATCCCCCCCAATCACCCCATCACAGGCAGTGTGCAGAATTGCCCCCAACCACCTTATAACAGGCAATGTGCAAAATATCCCCCCATCACCCCATAAAAGGCATTGTACAAAATATATATATCAAAACGTGATTGAGTGGTCCCAGGAAAAGAATGTTGTCTGGAGTTCTACTTCTAAAGAGTTTTGTTGCCCTTTGCTAGTCCATAGCTATGATGTCGGGATGTAGACATTTGAAGAAGAAATATATTCTATCCTTTTTGTATTCCTTACAAAGAGTCTAAATGAAGATCTAGAAACGAGCAATAATGTAAGTGGTATTATAGGCTTGTTTGTCAGAATGAGCATTCCAGCCCATCGTAACAAGAGCCATTCTAATTCATCGAACAATGCCTCCTCGCCATGAAATTAGCACATTGCTGGTTACAACGCGGGGACACTTTTCAGCTCCGAAATTGGATTTCTCTTTAACATTTCGATGTTAATAAAGGCCACCATTTACTCTAATGCTGGCAGGAACAGCGGGGCTTTGTCTGGGGCTGAATGTGTGTATTGCGGAGAATTCACCATGGCAATACATGTCAGGCAGCCTCTCGGTGACATCACCACGAGAAGGCGAGACAAAGACTTCTATGAAAAATATGATGGGGCTGAAACTGGAATATTAGACAAGACAAAAAAAATCATGCTGGAGAGATATAAATATAAACAAGACATTTTCGAGTTCTTTTGCAGAAGGATTTCTTTATTATTTTTATATTATATTATTTATATTGTACTGGATTATGTTTGCTTGTACATGTAAGAAAATGTGAGTTTGTCAACTGTTCTTTATTCTGTACGTAGTAGCTATTACTTTTATCATTTGAATGATGTTTACTCACACAAGTTGTACGTGTGTGTACGTATGTTTTACAGAGGATATATACTGTATAGTTAACAGAATCAGACCAAGAAGAATAATTTCAGAAGCTTTTCCCGCCATGCATGCCTCCTTTAATATGTACAATTCTATAGAAAAACAAAGTGAATTATTTAAGGGTGGAAGAATTTAAAATAACAAATAAAAATATTATTTATTATTATTGGTGTGGGCTACGCTCAGCAGCGCCTACACCACAATTTTGGCTTTTGGCTGCTGACGCTGTCAGCTGTAGTGTTTCCGGCCAGGCAGCGTTTGCAGCGCACAGCTTATATAAGCCTAGCGACACCCAACGCCAGCCGTGAGCACTGCAAAGCTGACAAAATTTATAAAAAAAGCCCAGTCACTCCAAGAGGCGCTCAAAAAAAGGTTCAGGCACACAGAGCCTGTTGAATTCCCTGTCTTTAATTTTTTAGGTTTTTTTTTATTATTAAAAATGGGAATTGCATTAGGGACATTAGCCAAACATGACTTGGAGGCTGATTCACTACTAACGCCAGGTATCGGCAGATGAGCATCTGTATGGCGGCGCTTAGAGCGACCACTAGTAGACTCTGTAAGCTGGTATCGGGCGCTGTAACAGAGCACCTCAGGCGCTGTAGTAACCTGGCCCGCATTGATGGATGAGATGTATCTATTACATTGTATGTCCCAAATGGGGCTCTCAGAGATTAGAGATTAGAGTTAGGACTGCACCTCACAGAGGCACCTTGGCGCTTGGTGGTGCAGCTTCAGCATACTTCTGCAGATGTGTGTGACCAAGCCTCTGTTTTTAACTAGATTTAGAGACAGGTTTAAGGTTGGTCTGCAAGCTAACAGGGTTGAGTGCTGAGGCTCCTTTAAGACTTTTGATGAATGAGATGTATGTTGGGTGCTCTAACACCAGTACAGCGCTGCAGCGAGTGAAAGGTAGCGCTAGCTCAGTGCGACCGCCTCTTGTGCCTATAGTCAAGCCCCCGCTTGCTGGAGACACGGGTTATGCCTCTCCAGACTCGGTTGCCCCCAGGACTTACTGGCACAAAGATTGCTGGCTTATGGTGAAGACGGGTGAACTGCGGGAGTCCAAAACGTCAATCCAAGGGGTTAGGGCAAAGAATAGTCAAGACAAGCAGGGGTCAAAGCCGGGTGGTCACAGAAGCGCGGTATCAAAACACACTAAACTCAATTCCAACAGCACACCCAAGCTAATAATGGCTATAACGGGCACTGGTGGACCGGGCAGGGACATATTTAAGGGATAACTGGCCAATGGGAAGGGGACGTGTACTGATTGGTGCAACCTATGATTGGTGCAACTTATGATTGGTGCAACTTATGATCATGATCCTGATAGGAGCGCCCCCAGGGACTGGACCGCCCTGACCAGCCAGGCTGTCCAGTCTCTGGGCTGATACCACTGGGCCAGGATAGGTCCTATTTAACTTTCCCCCGGCGAATGCGCTGGGAGCAGCGCCGCCGGGGGGCATAACTAGGACGACCTACTGGGCGCGCCCCCCGAGGAGGAGGGGGAGGATGCGCCGGCCGCCACAGGATAGCCGCCGCTGACCCTGACCGGGCGGAGGCGCTGCGGGAACGACCCCCAGGTAAGGTTCTTACAATGACATTGTTGTAACACTGTGACATTAACACTTTAGTGCCAGACCTGTAATGACAATTCTGCATAAAAATATAAAAAAAAGTCAAAAAAGTATCTAAAAGTGATTGTTTGCAGCCAGGAGACGTCCCACAATGATTTGAGCAAAAAAAACCCAAAACAAATTGTCAAACGCTGTTTAAACACAAGCAAATGAACGGCCTTTAAATGTATGGGAGAGCGATACTGAGCGAAAGGATATACCTGGTGCTCTGGAAGCTAGAGCGCAGGCGCCATGCGCTGAGCCGCCTGTAATAATTCATCGGACACTACATGGCGCTGTTAGAGGCGCTCACCAGATTCGTTTTCATAAATGTGGTTTTGCGTACAGCGCCCAGCGTTAACCAGACGCTGCCTGCCGGAAACTCAGCGCCGACACTCATTCCATCACCGGTGCTGTTGATGGATGGGACACTACCTGGCACTATCACAGGCGCTGTGGATTTTTGACTTGATAAATACACCTTTTTGACTGGGACCTGATACTCATCTGGCACTACCTGGCTCTACATGGCCTTAGCCCTTCTTAAATAACCCCCATAAAAAAACACCCTTATTCTAATAGTTGTCAGAATGAGTCTTTGGATTTATTTCAGCATTTAGTGTGTTGAGGGAAGAGTCTATCAGCATCACACCTCTGCCCACTCTTCCATACGAATGCTCAAAATCTGTCCGATTGCATCTCCAGTGTACAGCCTTTTTCAGGTCACCCCACAGATTTTCAATTGGATTCAGGTCTGGGCTCTGGTTGGACCATTCCCTAACTTCTGGGCAAGATGTTCTTTTCTTGATGAGGAGGTATGGCTTTGGCCATTGTCTTTCATGCTAAAAGGTGGAATTCCTCTTCATCTTCTGCGTTTATGCAATGCAAAAAATACCATTTTGTGAGTACTCACCTGTAAAATGGTTATTACGAGTCACACACCCCACTTCCAAATATTCATGACACTTGGGAACCCGGCCTGTAGAGGGCGATCTTGCAGAGATGACATGGAAAAAGGAGCCCCTCCTGGTCCATAAGTACTGGGTTCCTCCCACTATTCCTCAGTCTTTTTAAAAAGCAGTGAAGAACCAGGAAGAGCAAATTATATTCGATAATTGAAAAATAGTTTGAAAATAATAATCACCATATAAAGGATCCCTTAGAACAAAAAAGGGCGGGTGAAGTGGGGTGTGTGACATACTCGTAATAACCATGTTTATAGGTGAGTACTCACAAAATGGTATTATTCTTAGTATGTCACACACCTCACTTCCAAATATTCATGACACTTGGGATATCCAATAGCAGTGTCTATAATCGGTGGGGATCCCCAAGGAATAATGCATAACTTAAATTACTGCAGCTTGCAGAATTTTGCGGCCAAAAGCAGCATCCGCTGAGGCCCGCACATCAACCTTGTAAAACTTAGAAAAAGTATGCACAGAAGACCAAGTCGCAGCCTTGCAAACCTGTTCAACAGAAGCCTGGTGCTGAAAAGCCCAGGAAGCTCCAATAGCACGAGTAGAATGAGCGGTGACACGAAAAGGGGGAACCTTTCCCTTAGCCATATAGGCCCCAATGATAGCTTGACGTATCTACTAACTAAGGGAAGATTTGGCAGGAGCAAAACCCTTCTTGGGCCCAGACGGCACAACAAAAAAGGCATCCGTCTTGCGGAAGGCCGAAGTAGTAACTAAATAATACTTAACACAACGAACTACATCCAAAGAATGTAAGACCCTTTCCTTGTCGTTACTAGGTTTAGGACACAAGGAAGGAAGAACTATATCCTGATTTAGGTGGAAAGCAGGTTTAAAACGGAAAACAACCTTATCTTGATGCCTCTCAAAATAAGGGGCTAGAATAGACAAAGCCACCAGTTCAGAAACTCGACGGACAGAAGTAATAGCAACCAAAAAGGCAACCTTCTGAGTAAGAATAGGAAGATGAATATCCTGCAAAGGCTCAAAGGGAGCGGCCTGCATGCTGAAAGCACTAGATTAAGGTCCCAAACAGGAAGTATAGGCTTTCTGGGAGGCCGCACATGCGCGATTCCTGGGAAAAAAGTCTTAACCAAAGGATAAAGAGCAAACTACCTTTGAAAGAAAATAGCCAAGGCAGAGACTTGCCCTTTCAAAGTACTGATCTGGAATCCCATATCCAGACCTCGTTGCAGATATTCCAGAATTCTAGGAATAGAAAATACTCTACAGGGCAAAGCCCTGGATTCACACCAATCAATATAGGACCTCCAAGTCCTGTAATAAATTACAGAGGAAGACTTCTTCCTAGCTCTAATAAGAGTCTGAATAACCACATCAGAAAGACCTTCTTCTTTCAAGATGGAGATGGAGCCATGCCGTCAAAGCCAGCGTTTGTAAATTGGGGTAACAAAGTTGACCCTGAGTGATGAGATCTGGAAGAAGAGGCAGATGGAAATGATCCACTGCCAGCCTTACGACGTCTGCGTACCACAGACGTCTTGGCCACCTTGGCGCCACCAGAATTGCTGGCGCCTCCTCCAGTGCTAACTTGCGCACCACCTTGCTGATCATGGAGAATGGGGGAAACAGATATAGGAACCCCAGATCCTTCCAGGCCAGAGACATGGCATCTACTGCCACTGCCAGAGGATCCTGGGATAGAGACACAAAAGCTGGCAGCTTGTGATTGTGGCGAGAAGCAAACAGGTCCAACTGTGGAGTCCTCCACTTGTGACAGAGGAACTGAAAGACCCTTGGATTGAGAGACCATTCTCCCTGGCGAGAACATCCCCTGCTCAGGGAGTCTGCCTCCACATTCTCTATCCCCGGAATGTAAACTGCTGATATGCAGGGAACATCTCTTCCCACTGAAGGATCAGAGACACTTCCCGGAGGGCACCCCAACTGCGATTCCCTCCCTGGTGATTGATGTATGCAACAGCTGTTCGGTTGTCTGACCGAATCTGAACTGGCAGGCCCTGTAAGAAATGGGTCAGTCGAAGTAGAACAAGACGTATGGCCCGAAGCTCTAATACATTGATTGGAGAATGAGCCTCCTGAGGCCCCCACAATCCTTGGAACTAATGCGTCTTCCAGAAGCCCCCCCAGCCCACCAGGCTGGCATCCGTGGTAACCAGTTCCCAACACGGAGTCAGAAATGACTTGCCCTTCTGGAGGTTGAGCGATATTAACCACCACTGAAGGGACTGCAAAACGTGGGGAGACAATAGACAAGTCTGATTCAATGATAGTGGGCACCTGTCCCACTTTGCCAATAGGAAGAGCTGAAGCGTCATTATGTGAAACTGGGCAAACGGGACTGCCTCGAATGCAGCTACCATCAATCCCACTAGTCTCATCCCTAGACGGATAGACTGACGAGGGTTGGACAAGAATGGACGAATCAAGTCCTGAATCAGAACCATTTTGGACTGAGGAAGAAAAACCCCGGCCTGAAATGTATCCAGAATCAGGCCCAGGAAGGGAATTTCCCTGGATGGACAGAGAGAGGATTTAGGGTAACTTATTACCCATCCGAACCTCTCCAGCGTAGAGACCACCATCCTGGTGTCCAACTCTGATTGTTCGAGGGAGGAGGCCGCGATAAGAAGATCGTCCAGAAAAGGCACAATGTGGATGCCCTGGACCCTGAATATAGCCATCACTCCTGCCAGCATCTTGGTAAAGACTCTTGGGGCCGAGGTAAGGCTGAATGGCAGGGCCACAAATTGATAATGCTGGTCTCCTATCGAGAACCTGAGAAATCTCTGGTGACCCGGAAAAATAGGAATGTGCAAATAAGCATCCTTGATGTCTATGGATGTCATGAAGTCCCCCTGACGGAGAGCATCGATCGTTGATTGCAGAGACTCCATGCGGAATTTTCTGAAACGGATAAATTGATTGAGTCTCCTTAGGTCTAGGATAGCCCGACAGAGCCGTCCTTTTTGGGTACCGTGAATTGGTTGGAGTAAAACCCCAAACCCCTTTCCGCTGGAGGCACTAGGCAGATGACAGCCATGTTTAACAGATTCGCTACTGCTGCCCGCAGTCCCTGCGCAATTGCCGGATCTGACGGCATCCGGGACATGAAAAATCTGGGAGGAGGCCGGAACTCGAATTCCAGTTTGTAACCGGAAGAGACTACTTCCAGAACCCAATTGTCTGATACCTTCTGACCCCAGACCTGGAATAAGAACTGCAGCAGTCCCCCCACCCGTAAGGGTGAGGGCGTCCCCTCATTGTTGAGCAGGCTTAGTGGCAGATTTGGTTTTGGACCCCCAATTCTGACTTGGACGGCCACGTCCCTTTCCTCTATTCCATGCATTCCCTCTAGGGGCTGAAAAGGCCGATCCTTTACCGGATCTAGACCCCCGAAAAGAAGGGTTAAAAGAGGCCACTCCACGAAAGGAACAACGTTGTTTCTTACACTGAGGTAATTTACCTCCTTTAGTGACAGAATCCAATTTTTCTCCAAAGAGGCGCAATCCCACAAAAGGGAGCGCTGTAAGCAATTTCTTGGCTACAATATCAGCTGTCCACTGCCGCAACCATACTGACCGCCGAATGGCGATTAACAAGGCAGAGGTTCTGCTGCACATGAGCAGAGTATCATCTAAGGCAGAAAGTACAAAAGATGCAAACATCTCACATCGCTTAAGAGCGGCGTACTCATCAGAGGCCAGATCAAGCCCTGAGTAATTCATTAGGTCTCTCACAACAGACCTAATAGCCACTGTCATAAGTGCAGAAGCACCAACAGGCAGCAAGGCCGAGCCCACACTGGAAAAAGCGTGGCTTGATACGCTTATCCTCTCCATCTTTAAGTGTAGTGGAGTCAGGAGAATGCAACACAGAATAATTGGATAAATAAAGCACAGGGGCATCCACCACAGGTGGTGATGACCAACGCTTAACAGTATCAGCTGGGAAGGGATATTTCTTGTCCCAGCCCAAGGGAATGCCAGGAAGCCGCGCAGGCTTCTCCCGTTCTTTAAGAATAATTTCATCAAAATGCTTTTGATTTGGAAATTCTAAACGATGTTTAGAGACTCCAAAGAATTCCCCTTTTTGAGGAGGGACTACTTCAGGAGGAGTGATAACCAAAACCTCAAATAACTGAGCAAGAGCCTTAGGGGTATCCACAACATTAGCTTCACCCTGCTCAATCACAGTACCAACAAATTGCTGTTCATCAGAAACATCTGAATCCTCATATAATTCTCCTTCTTCTAACTGAGAAAGATCAGACCAATAAAGCATTTCACAACTATCCAACTCACTTACCGGAACGGCCTGAGTCAAATGTTTCCTTTTAGCTGAGGCCTTCTTGGCCACAGAGCTAGACATTCATTTTTCAAGATGAGCCAATCTGTCACATAAATCAGAATGCGACTCACCACCCATGACAATATCACTGGGGGTACAGACAAGACATGGCGGAGTAGGAGATAAGGCAGAATCCTCAGACGCCGAAGCCTGGGCCCCAGTTTTCTGCATAATAGAATAATAGTTAATTGAGCACAAGGGATGCAAAGAATTGCGTTATCCCCAAGTCTGTGCAGAGGGAACTGCATGCCCGTTGTCCTGAGATGCCTCCATATGGTGTTTAGTATTATACTATAATTGATTATAGTCGCCAAGTATATATGGGATTTACGCAATTGCTACCCGGGATGCCCCTTTAAATAGTCCCAAGTGGGAGGATATTAACACAAATAGACCCCCAAATAAGGCTTTAAGGGCTAAAGACCAGGAGCAACCCCTTTAAAATAAAGAGTTTCCACCTACAAGGAAAACAAACAGTCACCAATGCACACAATACAATAAATGACAAAGCATGAAAAAAAATGGCAGAAACTCCCTTCAGCAAGCTGAGGGGTACTCACAGCACCTTTAAATATGGAACGCTTCACGAATTTGCGTGTCATCCTTGCGCAGGGGCCATGCTAATCCTCTCTGTATTGTTCCAATCTTAGTATATGTGCTGCCAAAGCAAGCACAATGAGGGAAGACCATAGGGAAGCAACAGGAGCCAGACAGACAAAGAGAGCACCCAGGTGCTCTTGAGAATGAAATGATTGCTGTGTGACTAAGCCCCGCCCACCCGCAGAATCACATGACCAAGAATGGAGGGAAATTCAAATCTGAACATAGCCAGAAAACAAAGAGCTTTAAAAGGTAAGCAAAAGAATGCTGCCTAGACAGAACTAGGAAAATCTAAATAAAACATATCCTATTAACCCTTTCAGTGCCAAGCACGTAGTTTCTACGTGCTCGCTTCCACTCCACTTAAGTGCCAAGCACGTAGAATCTACGTGCTTGACTTTCCCCCCTGCTAGTAAAAAAAATAAAAATAAAAAATACTCACCTGACCCCTCGTTGGATCCGGCTGGGTCTCCTCTTTAATTTGGTGCCATCCGATCCCCCGTGGGGGGTCGGATGGCTCCAGGAGAGCCCCCGGAATAGCCCCCCCCCCCCCGTTTGGCAGCAGCAGCTGCTAATTGTAAAAAAAAAAAAATAATAAAAATGACATTTACTTACCTGCAGTCGCAATATGGTTTTCATTAAAAAAAAAAAAGGTTTTATTTAAAATAAAGGAGACAATTGTTTAAAAATATATATATTTTTTTTTTGTTTTGTTTTTTTAAGCAGAAATATTCAAAAAACAGTAGAAAAATTACAAACAAAACATTTCATGTTAAAGCCTAAACTCTGCTGCAAAAAATGTATATGTAATGTATAAAATTTTTCTGGAAATTCCAGCAAAAATCACGGTTAATCATGCCGCAAAATGGGGAAAAATGACCTGTCAACAGAGGGTGACAAAACTTCAAGTAGGCTGACAATTAAAAGGGTTAATAGTACCTATGCATGTTGGGTATTGTTCTGCTCGGGGGACCTTGCACTTTTAGATTTAGCTTGTTTTTTCTTGTTTGCATATTGATATTTTAGGAAAACATGGTTTTTATTCTGCTTTTTTATCATTGTTTTTAGGGAAACCCTGTGCAACCTAAGAATTCTTCAATGGATTACTTCCAGAAAGATGAGCCCACTACAACAAGCTCAGTACTCTTAGAAAGCTTAACATGTGTACTTTCAGGGAATATATGGTTTGTGGGGATATTCTAAATTTAAAGGGTTGTTTTGGTTGAAAAATCGCAAGGTGCGCACTTTGTCTGCAGAGCTGAAATTTTTAAGTAAAATTACCGTTATGCGCACGCTTTACTTTGGGGTGTTTGGCAACTCTTCCCTTGACAGTACCTATGCATGTTGGGTATTGTTCTGCTCGGGAGATGTTGCTTTTTCAGATTTTATATGTTTTTTTCTGTTTGCATATAGTTTTTTTTAGGAAAATGTGGCTTTCATTCTTCTTTTTTATTCTTTTTTAGGGAAACTCTGTGCAACCAAAGAATTGATTGAGGGATTACTTCCAGAAAATTGCGCCCATGTCATCAAACCTGGTACGCCTAGAAAGCCTGAGGTGTATACTTCCAGAGAATATATAGTTTTTGGGGGGTATTTCAAATTTAAAGGGTTCTTTTTCTGGAAAGACCGCAAGGTGCGCTTAGCGCAGTGCATAGTTGTATTTTATCTGAAAATCTCCTAAAGCGCTGTTTCAGTTTGGGGGAGTCTCCTGGGCAGGAAAGGGTGTCTACCTATACATATGTGGTAACGCTGTGACCGGGATTAATTGGGGTTTCACATGCAATAAGATTTTATTGACAAACTTACATTTTTTATTACAAAAAAACACTACAAATTGCAAAAAGTAGATTTTTTTTAATTTTTTTGCACATATTTCACCCAAAAGTATTGAGAATACACCTAAAAAATTACAAACAAGACATTTCATGTTAAAGCCCAGACTCTGCTGAAAAAAACAATATATCATTTTCCTGGGAAATCCCTGGAAATCCCTTCAAAAATCACATTTGAACATGGGGAGCGTAAAATAGTGCAAAATGGTCTGGCACCAAGGGTGACAAAAACTCCAGGTAGGCTGGCAGCGAAAGGGTTAAATTGTATAGTAAACATACATAATAATATAATAAAGATTTTGTTTTATATACTTTTTTTTTTTTTTTTTTTATTATTTGTGTGTATGGTGACAAATAAGCCCAGATAACGCCCCCCCCCCCTCCTCCTTTTTACCCCAGCAGGGTTAAGGAGAGCTAAAGGGGAGAGGATAGAAATGCACCCATAAGGCACACGGGGATTATAAAGGGACAGGGGCATCCCATGCCGGGAACACCAACCCGGAAACCGCCTACCCACATTTGGGTCTCACGGAGGAGTAAAACTCCTGTATACACCAGAAGGTGTATCTATCTACCTTTGCCTGAACCATACAGCCAGGGCTGGGAGGCATATAATATAACCAAGCAGGTTTAAAGAGTATCAGACAGAAATAGAGAAAAAAAGGGGCCGGGAGCAAACCCGGCTACCTGCAGCTTGGAGGAGAGTCATCTTCTGAATGCTTTGCCGACTGCAGAGACGAAAAGACTGAGGAATAGTGGGAGGAACCCAGTACTTATGGACCAGGAGGGGCACCTTTTTCCATGTCATCTCTGCAAGATCGCCCTCTACAGGCCGGGTTCCCAAGTGTCATGAATATTTGGAAGTGGGGTGTGTGACATACTAGGAATATAAAAGCAATGTACAAAGAGTGTGAATCCGAAAACAGAATTATACTCTTTTTTTGTACATTGCTTTTATTTTTGCATAAAAATTGCATAAACGGCATTGAAATGTGCATAATTATGGGCTATTAAGTGAATCCACCAGTTTTTGAGAAACAACTGATTTCAAAGCTTGTATTTAATACAGAATTCTGGAAAAGAATTATATGCATATATTTTGAATTCTTCTGGTGAGTAGCCTGAATGCACGGTGTTTGGTGGTGGATATAAAGGAAGATTTCAAGCATAATATATGGTACAAGGAGTCATAATGAAACATTATTGTTGAAGAAGATCTTTTCATGAAGAAATTCTGAAGAATTGTGTTTGCGCCATGCTTTTATGTTTTTTTATATGTTTTGACTTGATACTACGGTCTATTTGCATGTTTTTAAGATTTTATTTTTAATTATTGTAGTTTTTTTTAATTACTTTGCACATTATTAGTATTCAAGTTTATTATAAAATAAATAATTAATAATAAATATTATTATTATTATTATTAAAGTCTATTATAAAGTGCCATCATCTTCCATGATGCTGTACAATATGAAATTACAAACAGGGTAAAACAACTAACTTACAATACAGAAAAGCACAAATACATAGTCATACTGACATACACTAGGAGAGATAACATATGCAATATATATTGTTTGCATTCTGTTTACAGACCTTGGCTTTTGCTGCAAAACGCAACTAAGAAACTGTCATGAAAATGCTACTAGAAAAGCTGAATACAATAATGTATAGAAGTTTAATCAGAAACACTTGATGTGCTGTGATAAGAGCTGTGTAATGATTGCTATTTAATATGAGTGTAAATGTTATTCTGAACACAACCACACCCATAACTATAAGAGGGTGTTCACACTTATGCAACAGCATTTTTTTTTTTTTTCTACATTTCTGTAAAGGATTTCAGTTTATTTTGTAATGGAATGGTACAGATTATGGGTCACAATGAAGGTGGAAAGCATGACATGACAAAACCTGGCATTGTAACAGGGGTGTATAGACTGTTTATATTCCATATGTCATTTTATATAGGTTTTATAGATATATTATGTATTTTATTAAGTCATGTTTACTTACAAAAATTGTACAAATTGCAAGTTTCTTAGCTTTTTTATAATTCAATAATACTTATACTGAACCTCCCAAGTGTCCCTGATTTGGAGGGACTGTTCCTCTTTTGACCCATGTCCCCCTGTCCCTCGTTGTTCTCATTTGTCCCTCTTTGAGGTGTAACATGCAGATTTGTTTCTATTGTTGTAGCTGTTACAAAATCTCCTATCCATCCCCCAATGATGGGACGAGGCTTAATTTAACAATCGCCCCGCTTTCCTACCCTAAAAAGTTGGGAGGTATGCTTACACAGCATGTAAAAAATAGTAGTTTATAATATGTGTGTGTGTTGAGATGTATTTAACAAAAGAATACGAGAATATAAATTCACCAGAAGTTTTAGTGAAAACAATCTTTAACAGGTGCGTTTACTGAGGAGAGTGTTGCAGCAGTCTAGACGGGAGATGATCAGGGCATGCACTAGGATTTTAGTGGCTTCAGCTGAGAGGAAGGGACAGAGAGGGATGGGTATTTTGGAGTTGGAGGTGACAGGAGGTGGCTAGTGACTGAATATGTGGTGGAAACGAAAGAGGTGTCAAGTACAACCCAGAGACAACATGCTTGAGGGGCTGCTGTGATAGAGAGGTCACTGACACTATCTTTATGTTGGAGATTCGACAATTCAACATGCCTCCAGGCCTGGAACATGGCCCAGGATAGTCAAATTCCTGGGTTTTGTTTCACTTTAATGACACCCTAAAGTGAATTTATGGTTCCACCTTTCTTCCCCTACTCCTGCGGTCAGTCTGGTACGGTCTGTAAGAAAAACAATTTAATCCAGTCTCATGATTTCCACAATGGTTCTGAGCAGTATTTGGGATGTCATGGCTGTGCAGCCTAACTGGGGTCACCACCCAGGACCCATGTAGAAATGAAGTTCACCATGAGAGTAGATGAACTCACAGACTTGAGACAAGAGCCAGGATGCATCAAATAGAGATCAAAATAGAGATGCCAAGTAATCCATTTGTTTAGGGAGTTAACTGATTTCACCCCCTTCATCCCCAAACTATGTAATCACCCCACAAAGTAGCAATGTTTTCTTCCCCCCACAGATTGGCTTACTGAGATCTTTAACCCATGTGCTGTTGGTTAGCAGATGCCACTAAGTTATTGGCTGGCCCTCACTATTGGTTGACTACTTCCAAGTGTCTGGTTGGTTAAATTTGCCCTTAGGGTGAGGGTTGAGATGTATTTAACAAAAAAGTTTACAAAAGAATGAGATAATATAAATTCACCAGAAGTTTTAGTGAAAACAAACTTTAACAGAGGCGTTACTGCGGAGAGGAGAGTCTAGATGGGAGATGATCAGAGCATGCACTAGGATTTTAGTGGCTTCAGGTGAGAGGACAGGACGTATAGAGATGGGTATTTTGGAGTTGGAGGTGACAGGAGGTGGCTAGTGACTGAATATGTGGTGTAAATGAAAGAGGTGTCAAGTACAACCCAGAGACAACATGCTTGAGGGACTGCTGTGATAGAGAGGTCACTGACATATATCTTTATGTTGGAGATGTGAGCAGAATTGGATGGTGGAAAGAGGACAAGCTTTGTTTTGTCCATGTTCAGTTTAAGAGAACGAGAGGACATGAATGGAGAGAGAGCCATTAGACAGTCAGGGGCCCGAGATAGGAGGGAGGAGAGGTAGATGTGTGGACATCATCTGCATAAAAGTGGGGTTGAAAGGCAAAAGTGTTTATGAGTTGTTAAGGCCATAGTTATAGGCTGAAAAGAGTAGGGGACCGAAGACAGATCCTTGTGGTACCCAAACCGATAAAGGGAGGGAAGAGGATACCATGTCAGAGTGGTAAAAACTGCGATCTGAGAGGTTAGAGGAGAGCCATGAGAGAGCAAGATTTTGGTTTCCAAGGGAGGCAAGTATTTGCATTTGACCACTCATTTGTACTCCAGAGGATAAGTCAAGAAGGATTTTGCGGTTAGTAGATCATTAGTGACTTGGTGAGGGCAGTTTAAGTGGAAAGATTAGAGAAATCAGAGATATGGCATACAAGTTCTAAGTGGATGTGTTTTTCTAGGAAGGACAGCCATTGTTCACAGAGTAGAGGGAACTGGGATAGGGTAGTGGACAGAGGCAAAGTTGGGTAGGGTTAGTGAATTTGGGAGGCAAAGTCTACATTAATATTTTCAATTTTATCCTTAAAGAAAGAGACAAATTGCTGTAATTCGGAAGGTAGGAGGAGGGGGTTGAATGTGTTGAACAGTTGTGTGGGGTTCTGAGCCTGTGAGGATATGAGGGAAGAGAAGTATGCATGCAAGTTGGGCATGTTTTTATAGCAGGAATTCATCATTGGTTTTGGTCTTCCACCATTTGCTTTCAGTGCCTCGAGAGTGCCTTTTCAATCTGGCAATGTTCGTGTTGAGACATAACTAAATGTAATGGGGCCCTGGTGTGAACATTAAATGGGGCAAATTCAAGGCTCATATAGTAAACGCTCAATTGAATCTAGCTAGACAATTAAAGACTGAAACAGTTGAGACTAATAGTGTTTCCTTTCTTTAAGTTATACAAAGTGAGCACAAATATGATAAATAAGGTGGAGGAGCAATAATGATGGGCTCCTCTGATCTCCTGGGGCCCAGTACATTTACACCCCCTATATGTATGCCCATGACAAAAGTATCTACACACACCAAAAGACTTGCAGTCCGGGTCAGGCTTTTCATTTCTGGGGTTCCAGCAAAGTTGTGTTTGGGCTCCCTGCAGACACATGAACTGGTTTTCGCCAGCAACCGGACCATGTGTGTAGTAGGAAAAAGCGGCATGCCCAGGGCATGCTTCATGGGATCAGCAGTTCAGATATTGGGTGATCTGGAGGGGGTTTGCAAAGTGGGGATTGGGATGCCCCGCTAAAGGGGACTAAGACTCATGATATTCGACCAGCCTCTGAGACATTCCAAATTGGAATGCCATACTGTGTGAAACCCCACAGGTCGCTGGTTTTCACTCACCTTATCCTGGTCCAACAGCGCATGATCTGACTCTCATTCTAATAGAGCCATTTGCAGTGCCTATGTATTTGGTAACTGGCTCTGATTGTTTTCATTGGAGAGTGCAGCCACTCTCGCTACCCGTTGAAGCCTATCACACAGTGGGGCATCCCAATTCGACATGCCCGGGCCTGGAACATGGCCCAGGATAGTCAAATTCCTGGGTTTTGTTTCACTTTAATGACACCCTAAAGTGAATTTATGGTCCCACCTTTCTTCCCCTACTCCTGTTGTCAGTCTGGTACGGTCTGTAAGAAAAACAATTCCATTCAGCCTCATGATTTTCACATTGGTTCTGAGCAGTATTTGGGATGTCATGGCTGTGCACCCTAACTGGGGCCACCACCCAGGACCCATGTAGGTAAGTTCACCATGAGAGTAGATTAACTCAGAGACTGGAGACAAGAGCCAGGACACATCAACTAGAGAACCTAAGTCATTCATTTTTTTTAGGGAGTTAACCAATTCCCCCCCCCCTTCATCCTATCAAACTATGTAATTACCCCACAAAGTAGCAATGTTTTCTTCCCCCCACAGAGTGGCTTACTGAGATCTTTAACCCATGTGCTGTTGGCTAGCAGATGCCACTAAATTATTGGCTGGCCCTCACTTTTGGTTGACTACTTCCAAGTGCCTGGTTAGTTAGATTTGCCCTTAGGGTGTGGCAAGGATCCCCCGTCATCCTTGGAACTGGAGGAACAGTGTAGTGACTGCAGAGCACTCTGCTTGATGCCACATTTGATAACCTCAGATCCTGGAAGTGAGTGAATATGCTGCATGTCAGGGTTCCCTGGAGATTTATACTGTGGGGTATCCCTAGTCAGGCTTCCCCCAGGACACATTCTCAGTGGATCAAAAATATATTTAATCTTTTGGTCTGCTTTAATTTCTGTGATCTCTGGTGTGCACTCTGTGTGAATTTTAGGGTGCAAGGCTGGCACTCTGCATATTTCATTTGATATCTGGAGACATCCGCTCTAACTCCACCAATAATTTATTGGGGCAGAGGAAAGGGGAGGGTGTTCCCCTGCACAGCTGGAAGCCCAAGATCAGGCACAGCTACTTACCTATGTCCTCATTCCCCTGTCTTATTCTATTGCCTCATGTAACCACCAGTGGTCAGGAGGGTTTACAAGGCCAATTGGAAGCACAGCACTGTGGTAGCCTGCCCTGCAAACCTCAATAGCTGTAAGTAAAGGCAAAGGTAGATACCTCGGGCTAATCTTTTGTTTCCAGCTGCAAATGACTGGGCATAAAAAGGTCAAATTAATCCCAATAATAGGCAAAATGACAACCTTAAACCGGCCATAAACCGGTCCAACACCCATTTATTCTTCATAGGTGTTGGTCCCACAGACAGCGCATAAAAACAAGCTTCCAGAAAGCTGGACCTCCCCGCGCACATAACCCTGACAGAATGCCCGATATGCTTACCTTCAATTTCAAACCTGCGTCAGGAAAGGAGTCCCACGATTGGCCTGATGGGTGGTCATATGGGCCATTGTCGAGTCCCCACGTGCGTCCCAAGGGCCAATCACGGGACTCCTTTCCCGGTGAAGAATTATAAACCCTTATATACCTGAAAAATGCCATTTGTTCTTCATAAGCTCGTGAATAAGCCACATCCCTAAACCACACCCCCATCACCCTATAAACTGTTTCTAAGGTTGGCATCTCTGCTCACGCTGAGCACATTACCCCCCAGCCACCCCGGCAAGGTGGTCCTAGCAATGCACACGGAGGGAGGAGCTGTGGAACGGGATTTTGCTTCACCAGTGTCGCCTGAGTCCTGTGTCCCTCTTCATGGTACCACTTAAATGTCGACCCTGCTTGTACCGGCAGCAGTGACTTCCCTCTGCTTCCACTTGTTTTTTTTGTGGTGGCTCAGACTCGGCAGAGGCTCAGGCAGACATCTTTAATGTGATTTGCACAAATGACATTAAAGACAGCTGCATGAGTCACCACCACGTCTGAGCCGGCGAAGGTTGAGAAAAACAAACTGTTCCCTTCTGCATTCTGAGCCCCATTGCTATGCCCATGTCGGGGCTACCTGATGGGTGGTGCCCCACCCAAATGCATGGGTTACCGGTAGGGAGCGTTGCCAGTATATAGGCCTGCCGGTTGTTAAGTTTGTAAGTTTCTTACCTGGTCCCGACGCCATGTCCCGCGGCGTCTCGGCGAGGCGGCGCTCGGCTCCGGTCTTCGGCAGTGGCCAGTGTCGCGGGGCTTCCCCCCGTTCCCGGGGGCGGCTCCTCCGCTGCTGCACCCGACGCGGCGTCCCCTCTCCCTGCGGGGAGCGCGCGCGCGAGCACGTTCAGTTTATGCCATCCGGCGGCGCTGCTCCCAGCGCATTCGCCGGGGGCAAGTTTAAAACACCCCAATCAGTCACCTGGGTGGGATGAACCCAGGGACTGGACAGCCCGACTGGCCAGAGCGGTCCAGTCCCTGGGGCTGCTCCTATAGGGAGCTAGGTTCTTAGTCGCACCAATCACTACACTTCCCTCCCAAAGTTGTGCTAATCACCAGTTCCCCTTCCCATTGGTCAGTTCCCCTTTAAATATGTTCCTGTCCGGTCCATCAGTGCCCGTTATAGTCTTTGATTAGCTAGGGTGTGCTTTTGGATCTTGTTAGCGTTTATTATCTGGCTTTGTTATTGACCATCCTTGTCTGCTGCCCGCACCAACCATCTGCCCGTCTGACCACGTCTTTGTCTAGTCCCTTGGATACCGCGCTTTGGTGACCTCCCAGCTTTGACCCCTGCCTGTCTTGACCATCCTTCGTCTGACCCCTTGGATACCATACCCTGTGACCACTCGGCTCTGACCCCTGCTCGTCTTGACTATTCTAGCCTACTGGCTCTACGTTTCGGACTCAGCCCACCTGAACTACCAACTTGGGATTCCCCGCTGTTCATCCATCTTCACCTTAAGCCAGCAATCTTTGCGCCAAATAAGTCCTGGGGGCAACCGAGTCTGGAGAGGCATAACCCGCGTCTCCATAACCCGCAATCCTGGGCATTCAGCCTGTCACCTCAGGATTCAGCACGACAATCCGTGGAAAATGTCTTCTCCGCGATGGAAGTCTTGTACGACGATCCAGACAGAGGTGCCACCGCGGATGCCAAACTCCGAACCTTGCGCCAAGGGTGTCGGCAAGCTGAGGAGTATTGCTCCGAGTTCCGTTGATGGGCCGTGGATTCACGTTGGAATGACCCGGCCTTATGTGGTCAGTTCCGCCTGGGCTTGTCCGACACCATCAAGGACATTTTAGTGAACCATCCAGTTCCCCAGTCGCTGGATGAATCTATGCAACTTGCAATCCGGGTCGACCGACGTCTGCGGGAGAGACGCCTTGAAAGAGGGGCGCACCCCGACACCAGCTGGAAAGCTGGAGCTCCAGCTCCGACTCCCACCGAGGAACCCATGCAGCTGGGAGCTACCAAGCTTTCTGAAGCTGAGACACGTCGGCGTTTGTCGGAAGGGCTATGTCTTCACTGTGGTGGCTCCGGTCATCTGGTCAGAGTCTGCCCTAAGAAACAGCCGGAAAACTTCAGAGCCTAGGTGAGGTCAAGGGGACTCACCTAGGCTGCAAGGTATTTCCTCAAGTTCTATCGCCATTTATGGTTCCGGTCCAGGTTAAAGTGGACCTTGAATTTTTTAATTTGGAGGCCCTTCTAGATTGCGGAGTGGCAGGGAATTTCCTTGATTTTGACTTCGCTCAGAGTCTAGGAATTCCTCTCCAATCCCTGCCTAAAGTAATTCGAGTATCCGCAATCGATGACACGTCGATTGCTGGAGGCCTTGTCCATTTTAAGACTCCGCCAGTGTTACTCAGAGTGGGAGCAGGGCATTCAGAGTTAATTAGTTTCTTAGTTTTGAAAATGCCCACAACCCCGTTAGTACTTGGGTTACCCTGGTTACACAAACATAACCCTCAAATTGATTGGGTTACAAGGCAGATTATTAAATGGGGCCCACAATGTTTTCACTCTTGCCTGGAACTCCCGGTGCGTGTCACTCAATTGTCCCCTGAAGGGGTACCAGATCCCTACCATGACTTTCTCGATGTGTTTTCGGAGAAAGCGGCAGATGTACTTCCTCCCCATAGACCCTTTGATTGTCCCATAGAGCTTCTCCCAGGGACCATGCCACCAAGGGGGAAAATCTTTAACTTAACCCGGGCAGAGAACCAAGCAATGCAGGAGTACATTACTGAGAACCTAAAGAAAGGCTTTATTCGAGCATCCACTTCCCCGGCTGGGGCGGGGTTTTCCTTCATTGAAAAAAAAGATGGGGGACTCCGTCCCTGCATAGACTACCCGGGGTTGAATAGAATTACTGTTAAAAATAAATATCCCCTCCTGCTTATCGATGGGTTATTTAAACAGGTCATTGGGGCCCAAGTCTTTTCTAAACTAGATCTCCGAGGGGCCTATAACCTTATAAGAATCCGGCAGGGAGACGAATGGAAGACTGCATTTAACACCCAAGATGGGCATTATGAGTATCTCATGATGCCCTTTGGTTTGTGCAACGCCCCGGCAGTCTTCCAAGATTTTGTAAATGAAATTTTCAGGGATTATTTGGGTCGCTTTGTTGTAGTATACCTGGACGATATTCTGATTTTTTCTTCCTCATTAGCGGAACATCGTAAACATGTTCGCCTGGTTCTGCAAAAGCTTAGAGAGAATTGTCTTTTTGCTAAAATGAAAAAGTGTTTGTATGAGGATACAGAGGTCCCTTTCTTAGGATATATCATCTCCAATATTGGACTATCCATGGATCAGTCCAAGGTTACTGCAGTACTTGAGTGCGAACAACCCAAGGATTTAAAGGGGTTGCAAAGATTCCTGGGGTTCGCAAACTTCTATAGAAGGTTTATCAAGAACTTTTCCACTCTTGTAGCTCCCCTCACTAACCTCACCAAGAAAGGGGGTTACCCAACCGTTTGGCCGGACCAATCCGTCTCAGCTTTCAAAAAATTGAAGGAAGTCTTTAGTTCCGCTCCCGTACTAGTGCATCCGGACTGTCAATCAGCCTTTATTGTGGAGGTTGATGCCTCCGAGCTTGGCGTTGGGGCAGTCCTTTCACAATATAGCGGTTCTCCATAACGACTTCACCCCTTTCTTTTCCAAGAAATTCACTTCTGCTGAACGAAATTATGATATTGGTAACCGTGAACTCTTGGCAGTTAAATTGGCCTTTCAAGAGTGGAGGCACTGGTTAGAGGGGGCTCAATTTCCTGTTACGGTCTTTACTGACCATAAAAATTTAGAGTATTTTCAGTCCGCTAAAAGATTGACCCCTAGACAAGCTCGTTGGTCCCTGTTTTTCTCCCGGTTTAATTTTACTATAACCTACACACCAGGGTCAAAAAATGTCAAAGCCGATGCTTTATCACGTAGTTTTTCGCCAACTAGTTTACCCGAGGGGAAAAACTTACCTATCTTGCCTCAACGCCTAGTGGTAGCCGCTATCCAGCCAGAGCATTCTGATCTAAATCAGTTTCAATCTGAGGCTCTGTCTGGGAAACCTTGCCATGCCCAGTTTGTGCCCATGTCCCACCGTGCCGCGATCCTACAGCAATTTCATGCCTCCAAAACAGCAGGTCATCCAGGAGTCAGGAAGACCATTTCCTTGTTATCCCGTCATGTTTGGTGGCCGTCTATTGGGAAAGACGTTCAAGATTATGTGCGTGCCTGTAAAATCTGTGCCCGGAGTAAGACCCTGAGACACTCCCCTGAAGGTTCCCTGTTGCCTTTGTCCATCCCTTCCCGTCCCTGGACTCATCTGGCCATGGATTTCATTACCGATCTTCCACCATCCCAAGGGTTTACAGTCATTTGGGTGGTGGTCGACCGGTTCAGCAAGATGGCTCATTTTGTCCCGTTAAAGAAGTTACCCACAGCTCAAGATCTTGCTCAACTTTTTTTAACGCATATATTTAAATTCCATGGGATTCCGGAGGATGTGGTGTCCGACGGGGGGTTCAGTTTGTCTCTCGCTTTTGGAGGGCCTTTTGTGCCAAGTTGGGGTTCACTGTCTCCCTGTCCTCAGCATTTCACCCCCAGTCTAATGGGCAAACGGAGAGAACTAACCAATCCCTGGAACAATATTTACGTTGCTTTACTTCAGATGTCCAGACGGATTGGTTACTGTTTCTTCCATTTGCAGAGTTTGCCCTGAATAATGCCACTCACACCTCCACTGGGGTATCGCCATTCCGTTGTGTTTTTGGTAGAGACCTGAAATTTTCTGCTTTGTCAGACCGGCCTTCTAGTGTACCCTCACTTGAAGAATGGGTGTCTCAGTGGCCGGAGTTATGGAAAAAAATTCAACGACACTTGACCAGGGCTGTGTGCCAACAGAAATCTTTTGCTGATCGTACTCGGTCTAGCAACTCTGATCATGCTGTGGGGGAGCTGGTTTGGCTTTCCACCAAGAATCTGGCTTTACGTCAACCTTCTGCCAAGTTAGGCCCAAGGTTTATTGGTCCTTTTCCTATACGGCAGAAAATTAATTGGGTTACTTACCGTTTAGATCTTCCGCCCTCTATGAAAATTTGTAACTCCTTCCATGTCTCTCTGCTGAAATCTGCCAGAGGTTTTGAACCTGATGATGTCCCGGCACCCATTTTAGTTGATGGACAACAAGAATTTGAGGTTGCTCAGATCCTAGACTCACGCCTCTTTCGAAACTCTCTCCAATATTTAGTAGACTGGAAGGGTTACGGCCCGGAAGAGAGGTCTTGGGTCCCAGCCAGAGAGGTTCACGTGGGGAGGTTGGTTAGGAAGTTCCACAGGGAAAACCCTCAGAAACCCAGGTTGGAGGTTCCAGTGGCCCCTCCTCGGGGGGGGGGGGGGTAATGTAAGGTTCTTACCTGGTCCCGGCGCCATGTCCCGCGGAGTCTCGGCGAGGCGGCGCTCGGCTCCGGTCTTCCGGCGGCCGCCTCCACCACGTCTGCTGCGGCTTCTGCCGCCGCCTCCTCTGCCTCGGCGGTGGCCGGTGTCGCGGGGCTTCCCCCCGTTCCCGGGGGCGGCTCCTCCGCCGCTGCACCCGACGCGGCGTCCCCTCTCCCTGCGGGGAGCGCGCGCAAGCACGTTCAGTTTATGCCCTCCGGCGGCGCTGCTCCCAGCGCATTCGCCGGGGGCAAGTTTAAAACACCCCAATCAGTCACCTGGGTGGGATGAACCCAGGGACTGGACAGCCCGACTGGCCAGGGCGGTCCAGTCCCTGGGGCTGCTCCTATAGGGAGCTAGGTTCCTAGTCGCACCAATCACTACACTTCCCCCCCCAAAGTTGTGCTAATCACCAGTTCCCCTTCCCACTGGTCAGTTCCCCTTTAAATATGTTCCTGTCTGGTCCATCAGTGCCCGTTATAGTCTTTGATTAGCTAGGGTGTGCTTTTGGATCTTGTTAGCGTTTATTATCCGGCTTTGTTATTGACCATCCTTTTCTGCTGCCCGCACCGACCATCTGCCCGTCTGACCACGTCTTTGTCTAGTCCCTTGGGTACCACGCTTTGGTGACCTCCCGGCTTTGACCCCTGCCTGTCTTGACCATCCTTCGTCTGACCCCTTGGATACCGTACCCTGTGACCACTCGGCTCTGACCCCTGCTCGTCTTGACTATTCTAGCCTACTGGCTCTACGTTTCGGACTCAGCCCGCCTTAACTACCAACTTGGGATTCCCCGCTGTTCATCCATCTTCACCTTAAGCCAGCAATCTTTGCGCCAAATAAGTCCTGGGGGCAACCGAGTCTGGAGAGGCATAACCCGCGTCTCCAGCGAGCGGGGGCTTGTCTAAAGGCAGAAGAGGCGGTGGAGATTGGGGATTGCTTGGCTTAGGAAAGAAGGGTGTCCGGCGATCCCTTACACCGGTGATGTATATTTATGCTGTATATTGACTCTCTCTGTCTTACTCTTTCCCCTTGTCGTCTTCAAAGTGGACCAACACCCACCGCTGATCGGCCTGGGAATCTATAAGATCAGCTCCCTCCCCGCGGGGCATCCGAAATCGGGATGCCCCGCTGTGTGAAACCCCCCCGGACACCCACAAACCTTACCTTCTCCCGTTCCAACGGCGCATGTGCTAGCAGGGCGCGCACCCGCGCCGGCCGTTTGTAAATGGCCGGCACAGGCGCGCTCCCTGTAAGAAGGACGCGCGAGAGGCGGCGGCCTCAGCTTGTCCATCGCTAGTCCATCGGCGGTGAGGTACGTTTTTTTGGGCTTTCTGGGGGGTTTCACACAGCGGGGCCCCTCAGAAGTGGGCTAACACCCAGGATAGTGAAAATCCTGGGTGTTGGTCCACTTTAACTATGGATGATATTTTAGTATGCAATATGGTTTGGTGGGGACAATACACTAAATGAATTGAAACAATTCTTTTTTTTATATACCGGTATTTATGGCACATGCACTTTATTTGTAATAGGGAATTTAGAAAGAATAGTGGTCTCTTTCACACTTTTGCTTATTTGTAGCATTTAGTAACATTATGGTTGTGCAAGGGGCTATAGTAAGGAGTGAGAGCTTTTTTGTTATTCAGAATAGGCTATGAGAGAAACTGGGCAACGCCCCTCTGGATTATGTCACAGTGTGTTGATTTTTTTAATTGATTTTAGCATTGTCTACGTATGTGTTTTTTACCTTTACTAATAAAAGTGTATAAGGCTTTGAATTGATTAGTGGTGCGATGGTTTGTTCAGGCATAAACACGGGGGGTAACTGGGCTACCCCCATATTCTTTGGTTTGTCCTTGTGGTCATTGCCAGATTACTGCACACTTTATTGACAAGTTGAATTCCATGGCTAGTGCGGTGGGCTCATATTAGTTAAGTTCATTCATATATTTTTGGGTAAAAAATATAATAAAGTTTAAGAAAAAACATTGTGTGTAAAAGCCGCATTCCTCCCAATTATAACAGTACCAAATATATCTGTAGACAATCCAAACTGAAAAGAGCATTTTATGACAAATAAATAATCAAATCAAATGAAATACAACTACTATGCGCACTTTCAAGAGTTAAACCATTACAAAATAAAAAAATGGCATGGTGTTCTCCCTATCCAAGCAAAATCAGCCCGGATACCAGCTATGGTGGCTGGTAGACCAGGGCGCAGAGGCCGAAAGGTCATCCCCTAGCCCTAAAGGCTAGCGACCCACATAGCCAATATGGACAACCTCTTCTTCACCTACTGAGCTTTGGGGATGCAGGTAATGGAGTGGGGGGTTGGCGCAGGTGACTCCCCAGCCCCTCCTGCCTCATGAACTGGTATTCCCAAAGGGTTAAATGTAAAGAAAAATACACAGAGAGAAAGGCCTTTATTTCTTTTTCTACTTACCTCATTCCCATTGCCATTTGCTGTGTCCTGCGCCAATGTCTGAATGGCAGAAGTGATCATCGGAGACCAAGTGCGCTGCAGGGGGTTGGAGTCCCCTCTCCAGCATCTGACTTCCATCAATCACTCTCGGCTACTAACATCACTCCTGCTGTCGAGAGCGGCTTTTTGCACTGGCTGAGTGAGATGATGCCATCTCCCTACAGGTATAAAAGGCCCCTCCCTGCTGCAGCGAGCAAGCCATAACGTGGCGCAGGGAACGGGCATTTCCAGCCCTACTAAAGACCCCGGGGGGAAATGGAGACCGGAGCTGGATCCAGGAAATAAATGGGGTGTTTTGTTTTTCTGCTAGCGGGGGATAATGCCAGGCCCATAAAATCTATATGCTTGGCACTTAACGAACGGAGAAGCAACCACATAGATTCCACATGCCTGGCATATATAGGGTTAAGCCATAAGAGGGCTTTTTAAACACAGGATTTTCTTGTCCTTATTTTGGTTCCCAGGGCAGACCCATAACCAGACATTTTACCTGCGACAGTTGACTTATTTTCTGCAACTAAAAATTGTTCATCGACTCTAAAGCTTTAGTGGCTACAGGAAAATGTTTGGTTAGCATTTATTGGGAATGATTATAACACTCCAATCAACTTACTGTCACTCTTTGAGAAATTAGGAAGTATATAAATAACACCTTAATGTACCAACACTGCATTTCAGACGTCAGGCTGGTTAATTTGCTGATTCCCACAAGGGTGGAACTCTGGCTAGTAAATGCATTGGCCTGCAGGAGACCAAAACAAGCCTTTTTATTTTTCAGACTTCTTTAAGACTAGTAAATAAATCACATTGAGGTATGGGGCCCTTGCAGATGATGTCACAGTTACTAACCTGGAGGGAGAGCACTGCTGGCAGAAAGTCCTGGCTTCCACTGCTGAGGATGGCACATGGAGACTACTACCCAGTACAAGGGATGGGCGAATCCACCAAAGTTCGGGTCCAGCAAGTTTGGCCGAACTTTGAATAAATGAATACATTTGGGGTCCCAAACCGAAACCCGTGTTGCAGAGTGTGAAAGCTGGGTGCACCAGAGTCAAATCCAGATAGACATTAGTGGTATAACAGGAGCTTGTATTTACTGGAACATGAATGAAGTAAGAGAATGTCACCTTACACGGTGCATAACACAGACAGGAAGAGAACCCTGCAGTGATAGAGATTACAGCTCAATATACAGGAAGTAACAACGCAGTAGTAAATTACATAGAAAATTTACAGTCGCGCATTGGTCACAGCGCCATCTAGCGTCACAAGCTGCAATAGCTGCAAACTGCAATAAACCTAGCAAAAGTTAATCTCGTTTAAAGACAAAGCTGTAAACTGTTGCAAAAGTATTATATCTCCAACAAAACAATTCCCATTAAAATCATTGGGGACCCATTGGGGACCCATTGGGGGTTGCTGTGGCAGGGGTGGGGGATTAGAGGGTGCAGAGTATGCAGCAGTAAGCACGCTGCTCTAATTCACCTCAGACCCGATGCTCTTCTGGTACGAACCCAAACTTTGCGGTTCGAGTTTGCCCATCTCTACCCAGTACCCAAGCTCAACCTTGCAGGAACAGAGTATAAGGACCACCCTGATCTTCTCTAGAGCCCCGTGCCAGGAAGGATAGGTTTGCTGCTTGGGTGGTTCCAGGTCGTTCCCCAGGGTGAGCACATGATTTTAGTCTAAGGTAAGGGATTGCCCTAGAGGGGAATACGAGGGGCCATGCTGGAGGTCATGCACAGAAATTCACTAGAGGGTAAATTCAAAATGCAAAGTCCTGAGCCCAAGCAAAGGTTCATACACGGCAGGATCGGTAGCATTCAAAAAGGGTTTATCCCGAAGGTCAGGAACCGAAGCAGAGGTCATACACAGGAATTCAGGGTCTCACAGGTTCCAAGTAAGTAGTAAGGTCGCAGACAGCACAGGAAAACTACATAGGAGCAGCTTACTTATAAAGGAATCCTCTGACTGTCTGTCCCCTGTCAGCTGACCGAGATCACCTGTGAGCCAAAGCACCTTTAAGGCCTACACAATACCTGCTACTGCTGCCTGTGCCTGCATTCTGTGCATGTACTGTGTGCCTAGGGACCTGTGCCTGCTCAGTATGTCGAGAAACCCACACCGCGCAGCATGGCGCACCGGTATGCAGAGGTGTGCTTAGACGCCACACATCCCAAACACTGGAAACAGCTGGCGTGTAATAATGTGTAATATTGGTGTTGCTGTCAGTGCCGATGCTAAATGAGAAAGAAAGCTGCTTCTCTCCATCATTTGTTCCATCACCCAACGGACCACATGAACCTAGAGCCAGCACTGTCACCTACACCAGGTCCAAGACCCCTCCCCCTCACTCCTCCCAACCTCCATCACTGGCCCGGCGTATGTACTGTAAGAGCAAATCCAGAAATACCTTTTCCCTTATTTTAAATTCTTCTAGCACAGCAACCTTATTTGATTGTAACAAATGTTACAAATCACAACCCAGTCTAATATTAATAAGCAATATTTTCCTGATGAGTAGCATTAACCTTTGCTATTCGGTGTTCAGGAAGACCATCGGCAGCGAAAACCTCATTTGGCGGCGCACTGTTTGTGGCGATGGGAATAGAGATGCCGCAGTACATTAAGAGCTGCATTATGCTGAAAGGTCATCCTCCTCAGTGTAATTACCGCATCACTTCGATGCAGGATTACAGGGCAACGGACTCTAATATAACACCCCATTGTAATGTATGACTGATATCACTGAAGTTCTACTATGTATTTAAGCTGTGTATATAATTGCCAAAGAAGGGAATACAAGAAGAAAAGAATATAAAAGTACATGTATATGTAAGCTAGTGCCAAAACCTGCTATAACTCTAACGAACAGAACATGTGTGTTTCATCAAGCCATTTTTTAAAAAAGGACACCTTCATACTTGGCTGTAAAATGCTGTCCAGGCACATACTAACTTCTTCCCACCTTACTGCCCCTTTCGAACAGTAGAAAATGAGCCATTTCAAAGCACCTCGAAATCTTTGATGATATGTAAATACCTTGTATTCTAAGTGAAGCCACTTCCTTTGCTTCAATTTATGGGTCTCAATTGCGCTGGGAAGGGTGTGTCATGGTGCAGCTTTATGAGTCATGAGCATCCTCTGCTGTGATCAGATAAAGCTGCAGTACTGCATGGGTTTGTCATGCACACACCGGACCTCCACCCTGAATAAGAGCCTATCTTGTATGTTCCCCCCACCCTGTACATACAAATTGCCCACATAAAAAATCATCCTATCTGCACCTATTGCATTTTTTGAGCCTTTTAACATCCGAGAAAGTGACCCATGGAGTCTCATGCTGCCTGCAGACAGGAAGTGTCTTCTGGCTATTCCGCTCTGCATTCTGGGATTGCTGTCCTTTTCCTGACCCCAGCTCAGCTCTGTCTGTGCAAATCACAGCTATAACCCCACCCCCTGCACTCCCCCCCCCTCCTCTCTTCAATATGTGATGCTTCTGAGGAAAGATGGTGGCCCCCGTATCCTACAGTCCTGAACAGAGTTGAAGCCCATCAGGGGAAAGAATAATAAGAAAGAGACTAAAAAATGGTGGGGAATTGTTTAAGGGTTTGGGCTTTTTATTAAATGATGCTAAAGGTCCGGTTTAAGAGCACTAAGGGACCAACTTTTTTACATGGTCCGGCAGGAAATGGAGGAAAGGCACATGGGACATGCCTCGGGTGAGCCGCTTTGTGCCAAATCATTGTCATTGGGTGTAGAGTCCCTTTAATGTGACATAAGTGTTAACCTAAGAACTTGTAGAGGGGGTCCCTTGGACTGTTTACCAGTTCACAATAAATAGACGTTTTATTAAATCTTCTTTTTATTTTTAATACAACTTGATTAGCTTTTGAAAGAGCATAGAAGAGGACCAAGTCTGTGCTAAAGGGCATAGTGCTTGTAACTTGCCAGGTCCAGGGTGCCACCTTGGGGGGAGGGGCCACTTTTCTTCTAAAATGTAAATACAATTACATTCCCTCACTTTTTTAAAAATTTAAAGTAACCTTGCTGGCATTTACATCACCTGCTCCAGGCCATGCCCATCAGGTCTGCCAGGCGATAACTAGCTGCATATAAAGTATGGGCTGGGAGGTTTCACCTTGCGGGGCATTCCAAATCAGGATGCCTCCTAGACCTCAAGTCTTTTACATGAGGCACAGATTCCAGATCTGCAGTAATAAAACAAGACATTGCTGAGAGTGTTTCTTTCATTTACATGTGACAGTCAAGGGCTCGAACAAAGAAGGAACCCGGTTCACCCCTGCTCCTCCCACAGGTGTGCTCCTGTCATCCTTATCCTTTAACCCTTTAAATGCTAAGCCCGTAGAACCTACGTGGGTGCTTCTCCTACTGTTAAGCATCAAACTTCTAGATTCAGGCTGGCAAGCAGTGCTAGGAGCCCCCCCCCCCCCCGGGGTCTTCAGTGGAGCAAAAAACGTTTGTTTTCTTCCCAGCACACAGGCTTCGAACTGCTTGCTCCCGCTGCAGGAAAGGGCCTTTTATACTGGTGAGTGAGATGACATCAGCTCACTCTGCAGGTACAAAAGACCCCTCTGAGCGAGTGGGAACGAGCTGTCAGAAACAGGCCCGCGGGGCAGAGAACAGCAGCTCCAATCCCATGCCCTGTGCCGACTTTTGCTGATCACTTCTGACTGTCCGATAGGGGAAGTGATTGGTGCGGGACATTAGCAATCGGCGATGGATGGAGGTAAGTAGAAAAAAAATTAAAGGTTCTTTCTGTGTATATGTTTGTTTTCCATTTAAGCCTTTATGAACATGCAAGATGTCCTGGAGACCCCTATGACAGTTCACAAGTCGGGGGGGGGGGGGGCTGGTAAGTCACCTGCCATAACCCCCCACTCCGTTACCTGCATCCCCAGAGCCCAGGGGTGCAGAAGAACCACCCTCTACAAGCCCATAGATTGTGCCTGCACTGGTTTAGCTTGGATAGGGGGTTGTTTATTTAAAGATTTTTAAAGTTTAACCCCTGCGCATAGTAGTTGAATTTATTTTGAACATGTCATAAAACCCTCTTTTCAGTTTGGGGTGTCTCCTGGGAGTGAGTATCTACTGATACATGTGCGGTTGTAATTGGGAGGAATGGGGATTTGACACGCAATATGGTTTAATATGGTGTATTTTTTTACCCCAAAATATTAAGAAACCACTTAAAAATTGGAAGGGGGATTTGACACGCAATATGGTTTAATATGGTATATTTTTTACCCCAAAATATTAAGAAACCACTTAAAAATTACAAACAAGACATTTGATGTTAAAGCCCAAACTCTGCCAAAAAAAAACAATAAATCATTTTCCTGGAAATTCCTGCTAAAATCACAGCTAAACATAGCGCAAAAATTGTGAAAACTGATCTGGCAACAGAAGGTGACAAAATCTCTAGGTAGGCTAGCAGTTAAAGGGTTAATGGGCCAATCGGAACACAAAAGTCCCCCTGCAGGCTGACTAAAGAGGGCAGTACAATAAGTTATATTTATATTTTATTGCCTAAACTAATCCTTTAATCTATTATGTCATGTTTAGTTGTGTTCTGCTGCATTTAGTCATGCTGTTCTTAATTATGCCACGCTTTTCTGTTATGTCATGTTTAGTTAATACTATATATGTTTAAATACATGATGTTAATATATGTTTAATGACATCATATTTAATTGTGCGTGTTTACTTATGTCATGTTTAGTTATGTTATGGCAGTAGACACAGTTATCATATAGTTACAGTATAAATTGTGTCATGTTTCGTTATGTTTTATGTAGGATAGTTTGCTATGGTGCGGGGGAATGTCCTGACTGTGCCCATAGGTTAGCTCAGATGAAAACATATCTGCTAACGGTTCATTTGAGTGTGATTTGAAATTATTTGCCATGGTATGTCACATTTAGTTATGTGTGTTTAGTTACAGAATAATATGTTTTTTATGTTTAATTATATTGTCTTTAGCATGTGCCTACTTGTGTCATGTTTAGTTAAATCATTAAAGTGTAGTTATATAGTTACAGTATAGGATAGTTATAGTGTATAGTTTTACAGATAAAAATCAAGTCTTGCACAGGCCCACGCTGGAACCTTCGTTGTTGCAAGGCATTTTTTATTGAAGGCATGTGAAGGCATCGGCTCTTTGCATTGGAAGAGCAAGTGCTATTACCAGGCTTCAGCATAGAGTAAACTTACATCTCCAGCTGTCTTCTATAAACATTTTGTAAGGCTTACCTTGCTATTGCACTAACCCCTCGGCCCCTGATGTGATCATGCAAAAGCAATGTCAGGTACTGGAGACTGGTAGAGCCCAAGTCTACTGCTTACCAGGTTCCAGAGTCTACAATGTGTCCCAGGTTTTTACTGGCTTGCAACCAGGGACCATTCTGAGTAGGTATCATTAACCACAACTCTCTGCATTCAATCCTTTAGCCACTTTTCAATCCACTCACAAACTGTTCTTTCTAACCCCTAAGACCCATATACCTACAGTCACCCCTCTGTTCATGCTTCTATTCACCTCATAGAAGCCAATCAGAATAGTCTGGCAGCTTCTGACCTGGCTGACACTTAAAATATTATGCATAGTTACATAATCCTGTATGTAGTCCCTTAGGAGTTCCTCAAAAAATGTTTTCACAATGAATGTTAAGCGTACAGGTTTGTAATTACCCAGAGAAGACCTAGAGCTCTTTTGAAAAATAGGCACCACATTTACCTTCTGACAATCCCTTCGTACAGAACTAAAGAACCCATTTAGCAGCTCCGCCTTTTTTTGATCCCCAGTAAATGATTTCCCATTACCATTAATTAGGGCATCTACCTGTTCTGATTATGTTTTCTTCAAGTTTATGTATTTAAAGTAACATTTAGGGTTGGTTTGGCTTTCTTTGGCTCCATCTCTTTCATTTTCTGCTTTTGCCATCTTTATTTCATTTTTACAGGCTTTATTTACAGCTTTATCATTTTCAGAGTTACTGCTGATAGCTCTGATTTGTAGTTTTGAAATGCCCTTTTCTAGTTCTTTGTTGTCAATTGCCCCAGGAGGGATTTCATTTCAGTCACTTATACTTATTATTATATATTATTCCTATAGGTAACATGAATAATGCAAAGGGAGTTCAAAGGTAGATTAATCTGTTTAATAAAAAAGGGACCCAAATATTTAGGACCTGGTTTCTTGGAAAGAATTTTGAGCCTAAGATTGTGGCTGAACAACTGACCTTTTTCTCTTGGAAAACCAGAATTGGGAACCATGGAAAAGCATAAAATGTCTTATGAGGGCGTGCCCTGGGTATGGAGCCGTGAGGAAGCGTTTTTCCTGAGCTCCCGCATCGGCGGCCATATAGCTTCATTTGCCGGCAGCGAACTGACACCGAAATCATGGCCAGGAGGAGGAACCCCCAGAGACGTGGAGGGGGCCAGCGGCGGGGTCCCCAGCGCCCCCCGATCGCGGAATTCCGGAGGGAGAGGGCTGAGGACCGGAGAGCCAAAATGGCGCGGAGCACGATGGGGGTTGGTGAGGCTGTCCCCCCCGCGGCGGGGCCGGCTCCCCCCAGGGGCCACGGAGCGAGCGGCGGGCCCGGAAGTGCGAGACTGCACGGATCTGAGAGACCGGAGGGGCGCACCGGCGATGGGCGCACAGCAGCAGCCGGGGGGAGCCGGGAGACGGCCGAGGAGGAGAGAGGCCGAGAGCGGAGCCACCTACCTGGCGGGGAAGGAGTGCCCGGGGACCCGATTGCGATGCAGCCGCCGGGTCCCTGCCTGTCTAGTGGAGGAGCGGCGGCGACGGAGGCCCTGACCGAGTACACCGGCGGGTGTACCAACATGGCGGACACAGCCAGCAATACAGCCAGTGAGAGCCCCAAGATGGCGGCCGCCGGGGCTGTGACGCGGAGGGGCGGGGCAATGGAGAACAGCCGGGACTCGCCAGATCTGATGCGGGGGCAGAAGGAGCCCAGTCAGCGCGCCGACACGCAAGCGCAAGTGAGTGCCCAACAGCTGTCAGGTGGGGACTCTAGCCAGGCAGTAGCTATACCTGGACAGCAGGCTGCACGGATTCGCCGGGTCCCGCATGCGCCCCCCCCACCCTGCCCTTCTGCCCAAAGAGTTGCGGGTTTGAGTGGGATCACGCCCCCCTGCAGCACAGGCACGGAGACGACACGTGCTGCTATGGTGGGACCCCAAGGGGTAAAATCAGGAGCAAACACACAGCTGACTCTGGCCAGGTTTGCGTTCCTGCCCCGGAGGGGGTCGGAGGGTGACGGAGGGCCACTGTCAGAGGGGCAACTGGAGTCTGACGCCCGCTCCCCTGTGGGTGTGCCCCAGGGGTCCCCGAGGAGTCGGCGCCCCCCCCCCCTGGAGCCTGAGATCCTGATCAGACGGCAGGAGCCTGCACCCCCAAGTCCCTGCACCCCTCCATTGCTGCCTTCGCCGGAGGCTTCCTGGTCCACGGGCCGGCCCAGCCCGACCCTGATGACCCCACACCAGCCCTGTTTCTCCCCTGAGACGGGACCGGAGCCGTGGGCCCAATGGACACCTGATCCCGCTGAGAAAGCGCTGCAACTGCGTCCTACCCCCCTATCGGCGGGGGGACCTGGAGACCCCGGGCCCTCTGGTGATGTGGACATCCACAAGGAAACAATCTCGCTCCTGCGGAACTTGCCCTCTAGAGCCGACATCGAGGGCCTTATTGCAAAGTATGAAGAAGCATACAGACGTGAGTTGGCAGAGGTCAAGCAGCAAGTCTCGGCAGTCGAGGAGAGGGTGGTAGTGCTCGAGACGGAGGGCCCCTCGACGGCGAACCGCCTCAGAGCACTCGAGGAGAGGTGCGATCGACAGGAGTCCATGCTCCGGGCGCAGATGCTCCATATTGACGATGTCGAGAACCGTAGTCGTAGGAATAACCTCCGGCTGCGGGGCATCCCGGAAGCCTCTTCGGGGGAAGATCTCAAACGCATCACTACTGTTATATTCAACACGGTGCTGGATAGGGACCCGACCACCCCAATCGAGCTGGACAGAGTCCATAGGGCCCTGGGCCCCCCTAGCCTGGATCCATCCAGACCAAGGGATGTCGTTTGTAGGGTGCACCGCTACCTGTTGAAGGAAGATATCGCCCGCGCCGCATGGCGGAAAGGAAACATCAACTTCGATGGAGCCAGCATTCAGATTCTGCAAGATCTCTCACGCAGAACGCTGCTCATGCGCAGAGCCCTGAAGCCACTACTGGAGACAGTAACGCGCACAGGAGCGACGTACAGGTGGGGCTACCCCTTCCACCTAATCATTAGGAAGGGCCGCGACACCTTCCTGCTGAGAACGCCCCAGGACTTGGCGGACTTGTTTCGGTTCCTGCAGTGTGACCCAGCGGAGGTCCCGGACTGGCTGGCGGCAAGAGTGACGCTTCCGGCCCCCCAGTATGGGGGGACACCTGGGAGACACCCGGGTGGCCCTGGGGGCCCAGGAAGAAGACGGCGCGTGAGGAGGCAGTCCAGGCCGTATGACGCTGAGACGTGAGCCGGCCGGCGGGGCTGGGGGCCCTGGCTGCTCCCGCTCCCCCGGGGGGGAACCCAATAGCCCGCAGATGCCTACAGCGCTGGGTGACGCGGGTCGCCCTCGCTCTCTCTCCCATTGCGGGGTTCCCTGCCGGGGGGGGGGGGGTTGCTGGGCCCCTTCCTCCGACTGGAGCTGTGCCCGGAGGGGCATGGACATGCTATGTTTGCGTTATTAATGTTAATGTTATTGTTTGCTCAATTGCTGTTCTTAGTTCGCTGTTCACTACTTTTATCCACGTTGATCTGCTGGCTGACCCGATGCGGGGGGGGGTGGTCGGAATTGCGGCAAGTACCGGTGGGCATCCCACCCCGCATTAGGGCCAGCTCGCGGGTTCACTGGACCTGTTGGGCTTTGACTTTCTCCTTAGAGGATATCTAGAATTGGTTTTTGTGTGTATTGTTTGTTGTGTTGTGTTTGACCCCCCTTTTGCCCCTCCCGGAGGAGGCGAAAACTCTTCCCTTCTCTTTCCCTCCCCCAGTTACCCACCGGAAAGGGGGAACCCACCCCTGACCGATCCCCCACCTCACCCCACCCTCACGAAGGCCACTTAGAATGTCGGGTACCAAAATAGTCTCATTGAATGCCAAGGGGCTTAACAGCCCCGAAAAACGCTCCATGATACTGCGAAACTTGAGAGGCCTAAGAGCGCAAGTGGGCTTCCTACAAGAAACACACTTTAGAGCCTCAAACCCCCCATCACTAGGTGACAGGTTCTACTCCAGGTCATACAGCAGCTACTCTCCTGACTCTAGGTCCAGAGGGGTTAGTATCGTCATAGCGAAATCCCTTATGTGGGAGCTTGAGGACTATATAACGGACACGGAGGGTAGATGGCTGGTCGTCAAGGGGAAGATGGCCTCCGAAATGGTCACGCTGGTAAATGTCTATGCCCCGAACATAGGACAGGTTTCTTTCATAGAGGGCTTACTTGAGGCCCTGGAAGGCTTCCGGGAGGGAGAACTGATAGTGGGTGGGGATTTTAATCTGGCGCTGGAACCCCTGCTGGATACCTCCAGTGGGGGGCCCCATCTTGCATACGCTAAACTAAAGCAATTTAGAAGGATTCTTCACTTACATCAGCTGGTAGACCCCTGGAGAGTCCAACACCCGGAGGCGAGGGATTACACCTTCTTCTCCCATCCCCATAATTCCTACTCCAGAATTGATCTGTTCCTGGTCCCGCACTCCCTGCTACCTCGGGTGGAAGACTCAACGATAGGCAACATCACGTTGTCAGACCACGCCCCCATAACCCTTACCATTCAGGGTCGCTCTCGGGCCCCTAAGAGCTGGTCTTGGCGCCTTAATGACTCACTGCTGGAGGATCAGGGAGTGCTGATGGATGTCCAGAGGGAACTCAAAAGTTTCTTCGAAACAAATTCCACACCAGGGATATCACCCGGAACCCTCTGGGAGACACACAAGTGCTATGTCAGGGGGTTATTTATCAGACACGGGGCTAGGATTAAGAAGGAAAAGATGGAATGCACTTTGAAACGCCTAGGGGAGATTAGTAAGCTTGAAGCGCTGCATAAAAAGTCCCTGTCTGCCGCACACTTGCCCACCCTGACCTCGCTACGGGAAAAACTGAAAACGCTCTGTGGCGATAAAATCAAAGCGCAGTTAGTGCAATGCCGGCGCGCATTCTATGAGTCGGGCGATAAGTGCGGCAAACTGTTGGCTAGAGCCCTGCGATTCGAAAGGGCCAGGACATTTGTACCCAAGATAGTGGGCCGGGGGGGGCAGGGTTGCACACCTTACAGAGGACATAGCGGAGGAGTTCCGTGTATTTTATCGGGACTTATACAACTTGCCAGGGGTTCAGGAACCTGGGCAGGAGCAAAGATGTAGGGACTATATTAGGTTGTCAGGGATGCCGACCCTCCCAGAACAAGTGACTGCGGACCTAGAGGCCCCGATCTCTATGTCGGAGCTGCAAGGAGCGCTACTAGGCTCGGCAAAGGGGAAGTCGCCGGGCCCCGACGGCCTCCACCTACAGTACTACCAAAAATTCTTCCCTGTCCTAGGTACTAGACTTCTGTCCGTTCTGAATGCCATAATAGAGGGGGCTGCGCTCCAGAGAGACACACTCAGAGCCCATGTCGCAGTGATCCCTAAGGAGGGTGGGGACCCCACCCTCTGTGCTAGCTACCGGCCCATCTCCCTTCTGAACACTGACATCAAGCTCTTCGCCAAGATCTTGGCGTCAAGGGTTGCCCCTCACCTGCACCTAGTGATCGGCCCTGACCAGGTGGGCTTTATGCCTATGAGAGAGGCTAGAGACAACACCACTAGAGTGTTAAACGTGATCCATCTAGCACGGAAACAAAAGACGCCTGCCCTTTTGCTCTCAACCGACGCCGAAAAAGCTTTCGACAGGGTTAACTGGAAGTTTATGAGTTCGGTCCTTAGGCACGTCGGCTTGGGCCCAAATATGTTGAGCTGGATCGAGAGTCTGTATGGCTGTCCTTCGGCGTCGGTGAGAGTGAACGGGCATACGTCCGGATCCTTTGAGATAACCAACGGGACAAGGCAGGGCTGTCCGCTGTCGCCATTAATTTTTATATTGGCAATGGAACCTCTCTTGTGCAGGGTGAGGGGGAACCCGGATGTCAGGGGGATAGAGAACGCGTCCGGGCATTATAAAGTCGCGGCCTACGCCGACGATCTAATTTTCTTCTTATCTTGTCCGGAGGTGACCCTGCCGAACCTCATGAAGGATCTGAGAACCTACGGGAGCCTATCAGGGTACAAGATAAACTATCAGAAATCTGAGGCCTTGAACGTCGGTACCCCTGCTCCACGGCTTGAGAAACTGCAGGGATCCTTCAAGTTCAGATGGGCTGAGGATTGCGTTGGCTATCTGGGAACCAAGATTAGCAGTGACCTCACTAGGATATTTGCCCTCAATTTTCCCCCGCTATTGAAGCACTTCGAAGAAGAAACTAACAGGTGGGCGAAGGGGAAGCTTTCCTGGTTTGGAAAATGCAATGCGGTCAAGATGACTCTCTTGCCCCGCTTGCTTTACCTTATGCAGGCTCTGCCGGTAATGATCCCCCGCTCCTACTTCCAGAAGGTGCGAGCTTTATTTACCAAATTCATCTGGGCTGGGAAGAGGCCAAGGGTGAGCGGGAATCTTCTGACGAGAGTGAAGGGGAGAGGAGGTCTTGGTCTCCCGGATCCGGCGACGTATTATCTGGCTGTCCACCTGAACAGGGTGGTAGACTGGTGCATTCACGGGCGGCATAAGAAATGGGTTGGCCTAGAGCAGAGCTTTCTGTCATATCCGATTAGGGGTGCCCCCTGGCTACCTCGGGAGGGAACGTTGCAGGCTATGCAGCACCCCACCATCGGCCCGACACTGAAGGTCTGCAGGAAGGCAATGCAACGGGAGGGGATTTCACCTTTCCCCTCCCCAATGTATCCTATCCTGGGGAACCCGAACTTTAGGCCGGGATGTAGTGGGCCAACCGCCAAGGCATGGTCCGGGGCGGGCGTGCACAGGGCGGGCCATTTTAGGGCACAGGATGGGTGGGCCCCGCTTGCGGGGCTGGCGCAGAGACACGGGGTACCTGAGTGGTCTTGCTGGCAAAGCATGCAGATCGGCCACTTCCTAGCTTCCCTACGGGACTTCCGGGGGGGTAGATGTGACACTACGGCCTTTGAGAAAATGTGCCAGAGTAAGGAGGTGGAGAGGCATACCCTATCTAGGATATACAAGTTGCTGATAGACCCCCCAGAGGATGAAGTACCCTCTTATCTACCTAAATGGGAAAGGGATCTTAAGGAAACATGGACGCCCGAGCAGTGCCGAAAAATCATGACACTCGCACACAAATCATCAATATGCACTAGGTACCAGGAATGCGGGTATAAGCTGCTATCCAGGTGGTACAGGGTCCCGGCGACCCTAAATAAGTGGTCGCCTGAGATCCCCGCGGAGTGCTGGAGGTGTGGGGACGAGAGGGGAGACCTGCTCCACGTGTTCTGGGCCTGCCCTAGATTGAGGGAATTCTGGAGTAGGGTAAGACTAGTGGCGGAAAAGGTCTCGGGCTCGGAGGTCCCTGACGACCCTGCTCTGTGTCTCCTCCACAGGACAGAGGTTCCAACTAAAAGGTATCGCAGGTCAATCACGTGCCATCTGCTGAATGCAGCAAAGGCCTGCATCCCCCAGCTATGGAAAAGCAGGGACCCCCCAAGCATACTCACATGGTTCCAGCGAGTGAACGATATGATGAGATTTGAGAGCTTGATGGCTTCCCGAGATGGTGCCTACGAGAGGCTCGCCAACACTTGGCGCGGATGGATGGTCTTTACTGAGTCTGCTGAAGGGAAGAGCCTCCTGGGCTTGTCCTAGGGTCTCTATTGGGCCGCCTTCCCTCCCCCCCCTCCCCTAGTTCCCCCCTTTCCCTCCTCCCCCCCGCCCACCTCTTCCCACTGCAACAAGAATAGAGACGCACTCGTTGAAATTTGAAAACTTCCTTCTTTATTAGCCTACTACGTCTGTACAAATGTGTTCACTTACTCAGAATGTTTTCCTTTTAATGCATAAGCTACCAAACTGTTACGTAGATGTGTATGCTACTTTTTGTCTCACTTCTTTTATGCCTGCTTTCTTTGTGAAAACTTTTAATAAAAAAATGTCTTATGAGATTCCTGAGTAATCTTTTAAAGACTGCTTAAACCAGAAAGCACATAAAATCAAGCTTGTGGGGCAGCCATAATGCTGGCGCCATGCACATAATCTCCCTAGAATGTCCGATATGTTTATCTTCACCTCAAGCCTGCGCCAGAAAAGGAGTCCCACAATTGGCCGCCATTGAACGACCCAATTGCGGGACACCTTTTCTGCCGCAGGCTCGAGGTGAAGGTAAGAATATCAGGCATTCTGGGGGGTGATGTTTTAGCTTAGCTTGTTTTTATGTGTTGGCAGCAGGACCAACCCCCATTGGGTGTCTGCCCAGAGCTGGACGATGGAATCCATTGTTCTCCCTCACTGGTAGATATGAAGACAGTGAAGACAGTGAAGGAGCTGCATGGGACAAATGGAGAGTAATAGAGACTTCTATTTTAAAGCCTGGATAGGCTCCCCATGTGCCTAGGCTCGGGGAGTACTCCAGATGATAACCATATGTAAATTGACCATTTTTTGGAAACTCAACACTTAATAGGGTGAACAAATATCCTCAGAATTCTATGCTACTCGTCTGTGTGTAAGTAGGTGTAGCCACGGCCTCTGGACATACACTTAAAAAAACAATTTAAATGACTTTCTGGCCCGTAAAGGGTCATCTAACCTAATGCTACTCCTCCCATTCAGCCAATAAGCTGGACCTGGGTGCCGTTGTAAGTTGACCAAATGTCCTGGATTTGGTGGGACAATCTTCCCACTAGTGTCAGCAAAGTGGGGCATATATGGGTCCCCATAGGTTTCTGGGGGGCAGTGGCACATAATGGCTCAAAGTGGGACTATCCCATTGAAAGTGGCCCCTCTTCACCCATCCTATGGTGCTGCTGCTATCCAAAATCGCCATGCTGTTCCTTTTGCTTAGCAAAAGGCAGTCACCCTCCCGTAACTGAGGCCAATATGGGGGAATGAAGCACCTGTACCACTAACAGTGGCCCTTACTCAACTGCAGAAAGCATGATAGCTGGCGCCTTGGCACCCAGGGAGATTGCCCTGCTCGCCCTCCCATAGAAACAGCACTGGTCCACACTAAGGTATTGTGTGATTAGGAGGTTTTTGGGGAATTTGGACCTTTATGGGGTCTTTACTGAGAATGCTGTTAAAATGTACTGCTGAAATAGTGTAATTTGATGTTGGAGTTTTCTTAAAACATCCGAAACTGCAAAGCACTGACCTGTGTGAATCATCTGTGTACTCCTGCCAAGTGTACTGGGAGTTAGATAGTTTATTTGATGTGCTGGCTGCATTTGTACCCAAGAGACACATTGAACACCCTATCGTCCCAGAAGAATCCATTCCTTGCACACCACTACCTACCACTAGGGTTGTATTTGTAACACTATCTCACTCACCAGCTTTATACAATGTAAGTTGACAAGGTTGTTGTTAAAGAGGAACATTACAGGTATTGGGGAGTTAATACAAAGCCGCCAAACCCGGCTTGCTCGGCCCCCCTGCTCCTCCGGTTTCACATTTCACAACTTTTAACTTACCTGCCGGTCGCATTGTACTCCGGCATCCCTCGGCCCCACGTTGTTTCCGTAGGTCAGCGTCATCTTGATGTCCCGTCGTGCTCTGCACCACCCCTCAGATCTGCATAGGCTGCAATGACACTCGGCACAAATACCAGAAGATTTGAAGAGCGGTGTGGGACATTTGAAGAGGGACGGCGAAGGGTAAGTAAAAGGTTTGATGTTCCTCTTTAAAATCTGGTCATGTCGTGACTCATTACACTCATTTCACAATATACCTTTTCTATGCATGAGAAAAGCGAAAAAAGAATATACAGTATCTGTATAAAAACATCCCATTGCATAGAACTCTGAGCTGGAAAGCTCAGCTTCTAGATGTGAATACATGGCCTGCTTAAATATACCTTTTCCATTTTAAAATCAGCTATCATACTTGTTTAAACTCGCTGTAAACTTCTCCCTGAAAATTCAAAAAAAGTAACTTTTCATCACCTTGATAGCTGAACATTTTCTAAGGTGAAGTTAGAAAATCCATGCTCCAAATATGCTCAAAGGACATTTCTGACTCCCTGTTCCCCAGAGGACACCATTTCTACTTTCTCCGCCTGAGTAATTGGCATGTCATTACTGAAGCCTCCAAACAAAAAAATGGGAGAACTCTAAAATTTGGCACAATGAGCCCTTGACATTGAATCGAGTTCACCTTTTTTTCTAGGGCTGTTAAAATGAGGCAAGTTAATATTCGCAGACCCCGGTGGTAAGTCTGTGTGTTGATCTGGAGTTCAGCCTTTTGCCTAGTTAATAAGGAAGGCTGTGAAATGGTATTACAGAGAAGTTTCCCTCTATAAAAACGATAAAGCTACAGTCAAAATTGATTTTTTATGGTGAAAAACTCAGCTAGGGGGCAGTCGGTCTGCATCACTTTGAGCTTAGTGTAGCTAAAACAACAGCTGTAATTAGGATTAAAAAGTTTTTAACAAATGCCAGATTATTTAATAGTTATGCACCACATTCATTCAAAGTAAGTAAGTAAAAAACATATGTCACTTTAGGTATACCTTAGGTGTAGCTGATAGCCCACAGACATGATGTCTAATAGTCCTACAGGTTGAACCAATTTAATTGCAGTGCATTTAGCTCCAAAGCTGAGATCACCCTCCCGACCAGCCTCCGGCATATATCTGAGAGTCCACCACTGGTATCAGCCACAGCCAGCCAGAGAGTGCACCAAAACTGACAGTAAAGTATCCAGACCATTTCAGCCAGCAAGAATATAAGGGAGAGAGCCTGTGGATTATTAGGTACAGGTGAAGCAGCCTTTAACCTCATTGTCATAGTGCGACAATACGATTCATTAATGCTCTAAGGGATTGACCAGTCAAACTTTAAAATCAGTTGCCTGGAAACTAACCTGATGCAGTGCCAGTCCCATATTTTGCTCTCTTCTTGGCACTCTTCGCTCCGTTTTTTGGCCTAAAAATGTGATAACTCGATTAAATGCAAGAGGAAAATAAGCGAATGATCGCTTCTTAATTTCCATTTAAAAAAAAAGACATGGAGGGGAAGAAAGACCATAGAAGCCAACAAAAGGGCTCTCAACTAACTCAACTAACATCAACTAATTAAAATATTGGGTGACTAAGTGACGGAGCCTCCAATCTAACCGCACCTAGCTTTGATTCAGACTTCAAAAGTCTCTATAAACTTCTTAATAAAGAACTTCGTTTAAAGTGGGATGTAGCCACACTAGAACAATATTTAAAACTTAAAATGGTCTCACAGCAACTCAGATGGTCCTTACAGATCCATGACGGAGATGAGAGTGTAGAATCTGTTATGGACTGGTGCAACTTTTTCAATGAGTGCGATTTATCATTAGTGGAAAAATTAGTTAATAAAAAAAAAAGAACAACTAAACAATCTTACCCTTCAAAAAAACACCTTGAAGGAGAGGATTACCCCCTTGGGGAACATGCCAGAATTTTTGACCCGATCAGTGGCCCTTAAAGAACGCCTGGCAAGGGAAGAGTCCCGAATTAGGACTAGAAAGGTCAAAAAAATCCAAAAAGGGACCAGCGCGACTATGCTAGCAATCAGGTCTTTAGATGGAAAAACCATGAAATAAAAGAACCTTCACAGGAAGGCCCCTTGGGGGTACAGGGTGACTCTAGAATGAGTCATTTTAAACTAGTCCCCCTAAGAGACACACTAGATACCACTCACAATATGAAGAGCGACAAACCAATAAAACAAATTGGAGGAGGAATGACTATTCCCCCCACAGACAAGCCAGAACTTTACAAAACTATTAAATATAAGGAGAGATTAATTTTATTTTATTTTTTTATTTTATTTTAATGCATAGATGGCCATTGTATGCTTGCGCACACATAGGAATTCGTCCTCCGCATTTAACCCATCCGTGCAGTGAGTGTACCCGGAGCGGTGGGCTCCCCTAATTACAGAGCCCGGGGAGCAGTTGGGGGGTTAGGTGCCTTGCTCAAGAGCACTTCAGTCATGTCCCAGGACCAGGATTCGAACCTGCAACCGCTCCCCTTACCTCTAGGCCACAACTGCCCCTTAAATGGACCAATGACACATCACACAAGGGGCCCCAATTCTCAACCCTCAAGAGTGAGGGATTGGCACCCGAGTAACCATAGAAACCAGGGGAAATTAACTAATAGATATGCACCCCTCCAAGAGTACCCTTCCCCCTCACCCACTACCCCTTTTCGATCAAGACAGGGAAAATCACCATTGCCCTGGGAGGTGACACCACAGAGAGACAAATACGAACAAGAGTTCAATATAAACTGCACCTCCAGAAAACGAAAGGAAGGGGCAAGCGGGGGAGAAGAGGAGGAACTAGACACCAGAAAGCCCCGGTGGCTGTAGGAGAGGGCATCTTAGCACAACCATTTTGACCCAAAATGAACTTATACTCTTGGACAAAGGGTTGAAATTTGCACCGCCACAAACCCTAGACAAATTTAGTACATATATAGACCTTCAAAAATATATTCGAAAATTGAATATTAAAAAGTACTTTATGTCCAAAACACCGGGGGAAGAGACAGTGACCCCGGTGGCAATAACACAACCAACACAAATCTATCGCCACACCTCCTTGAAAAATAAATTGTTGTTTAACGCCCCAAATCCTGGGAACTCAGCCCTTGACACTTTTAAAGCAGTAATGACAAGGGATCTCAGAGCACTAGCCATAAAAAACAACGCCGGCCCACTCCCCTCTTTAAAGGCCTAAAAGAACTAGAGAACAAACATGACATAGTCATAAAGCCGGCCGATAAGGGGGGGGGGCTGGTAGTCCTAGATAAAAAGGACTACCTAGAGGAATTGTCTAGGTTGCTCTCAGACAAAGACACCTACACACCCCTTAAGAAGGACCCTACGGCAGAATATAAAAACGCCCTAGTCAAATTATTGGAAGGAGGCCTAACTAAAGGAATACTAACTAAAAAAGAATTTGAGTACTTAATACCCACAACTCAACGCATCCCCACTATCTACCAGGTACCTAAAATACATAAAAGTACATACAAACCTCCAGGATGACCCATAGTCAGTGGGATCGGGTCCATCACCTGTAGATTAGGGGAATTCGTGGATCAATACTTACAAGATCTGGTGACCCAACTCCCAGCTTACGTTAAAGATTCAACTCAGGTTTTGGAATTGTGTGTAAACCAGCAGATGGGAGAGTTCTGTATACTAGCTACCACTGATGTATCGTCCTTGTATACAGTTATCCCCCACAAAAAGGGGGTAGAAGCTGTAAAGCACTTTCTACTAGCCAAGTCCGCCCTACCACCCCAACAGATAGAATTTCTATTAGATTGCCTGAACTTCGCTTTACATCATAATTATTTCTGGTATAACAATGTGTTTTACCTACAATAGACAGGCGTAGCCATGGGGGCAAAATTTGCCCCCAGCATGGCTAATCTATATGTGGGGTGGTGGGAGGAACAATTTATCTATGGACAGCCAAGACCACAACTACAAAGCTGGAGGCGATATATAGACGATGTCGTATGCATTTGGGATGGAACACAATCCCAATTAGAAAATTCTTTTCAAACAGTAAATGACAACACGTTCAATTTAGTCTTCACTGCGGAAATTAGTATGGATTCTATTAAATTCTTGGACCTTACCATTAAAAAGGAAGGCTCTAACCTGGTGACGTCTACCTACTTTAAAAATACTGACCGCAATGGGTATGTCCCCTCAACAAGCTGCCACCACCCCACATGTCTACGGGCCATACCAAAAGGCTAGTTTATGCGCCTAAGGCGCAATTGTGCACGACTAACGGATTATGACACCCAGTCACATCTACTCTCACAACTAGGGATGAGCGAATCGATCCGGACGAACCCGGATTAGTTCCGAATTTCATAAAAAATTAGATTCTGAACGAATCCAAATTTCCCCGCGATTCGATCGATCGAAGTTTTCCTTTAAACTCCATTTACTTCAATTACAGGCATTGTAAAATGGTGAATGGACATATCTGGACATATCCCCTGGGGCAAGTTATCATGGGAAGGTCACATGCAGCCTATCAGAAGCCAGGAGCCCCGGTGACGTCACAGCGCTAGATAAAGCAGCGGCCATCTTGCTTGTGCGCATTTGAGACTTGCAGTGCACAGACAACGGAAGACAGGGAGAGAGTAACAGAGAGGCAGGGAGACCCACAGAGACCCACAGAGTGCCAGGGAAAGATAGGGAAAAATCGGGAACGATCCAGGCAGGGACAGCAGATAAAGTGACAGGGAAAGAAAGCTTTTTATATTTTCATTTCACTTCACTTGCCAGATCAGTTTTAAATTGCTGTGTTTTGTGCTGTAAAAATTCCTGGCCACTGTGCATCCCATGTTGGCAGTGGCACATTTAACATTTCTTATAGCTCGATTAGTTTTAATTTTTTTGGTCTGCTGTAAAAACCCCAGCCCACATGGGCATTCCATTTCAGCACGTGACCCTATTCTTTTATACAAAATCCCACACCTGCACCTAGCACCCTATCTGTTATACTAAATAAGCATCTACAGCCTCAGCTTTGTTAAGTTATTGCATTTTGAATTGGTTTTAGTCTGCTTTAAATACACCAGCCCACAGGGTATCCCAACCCACCACGTTGCACCCTATCTGTTATACTAAATAAGCGTCTACAGCCTCAGCTTTATTAAGTTATTGCATTTTGAATTGGTTTTTGTCCTGCTGTCAATACACCAGGCCGCAGGGTATCCCAAACCACCACATGGCACCCTATCTGTTATACTACATAAGCATCTACAGCCTCAGCTTTATTAAGTTATTGCATTTTGAATTGGTTTTTGTCTTGCTGTCAATACACCAGGCCGCAGGGTATCCCAAACCACCACGTGGCACCCTATCTGTTATACTAAATAAACGTCTACAGCCTCAGCTTTATTAAGTTATTGCATTTTGAATTGTTTTTTGTCCTGCTGTCAATACACCAGGCTGCAGGGTATCCCAAACCACCACATTGCACCCTGTTATACTAAATAAGTGTCTACAGCCTCAGCTTTATTAAGTTATTGCATTTTGAATTGTTTTTTGTCCTGCTGTCAATACACCAGGCTGCAGGGTATCCCAAACCACCACGTTGCACCCTATCTGTTATACTAAATAAGCGTCAACAGCCTCAGCTTTATTAAGTTATTGCATTTTGAATTGGTTTTGGTCTGCTTTAAATACACCAGCCCGCAGGGTATCCCAAACCACCACATTGCACCCTGTTATACTAAATAAGTGTCTACAGCCTCAGCTTTATTAAGTTATTGCATTTTGAATTGTTTTTTGTCCTGCTGTCAATACACCAGGCTGCAGGGTATCCCAAAAGACCACGTTGCACCCTATCTGTTATACTAAATAAGCGTCAACAGCCTCAGCTTTATTACGTTATTGCATTTTGAATTGTTTTTTGTCCTGCTGTCAATACACCAGGCCGCAGGGTATCCCAAACCACCACGTGGCACCCTGTTATACTAAATATGCGTCTGCAGTCTCAGCTTTATTAAGCTATTGCATTTTGAATTGGTTTTTGTCCTGCTGTCAATACACCAGGCCGCAGGGTATCCCAAACCACCACGTTGCACCCTATCTGTTATACTAAATAAGCGTCTACAGTCTCAGCTTTATTAAGTTATTGCATTTTGAATTGGTTTTTGTCCTGCTGTCAATACACCAGGCCGCAGGGTATCCCAAACCACCATGTTGCACCCTGTTATACTAAATAAGCATCTACAGTCTCAGCTTTATTAAGCTATTGCATTTTGAATTGGTTTTTGTCCTGCTGTCAATACACCAGGCCGCAGGGTATCCCAAACCACCACGTTGCACCCTATCTGTTATACTAAATAAGCGTCTACAGTCTCAGCTTTATTAAGTTATTGCATTTTGAATTGGTTTTTGTCCTGCTGTCAATACACCAGGCCACAGGGTATCCCAAACCACCATGTTGCACCCTGTTATACTAAATAAGCATCTACAGTCTCAGCTTTATTAAGCTATTGCATTTTGAATTGGTTTTTGTCCTGCTGTCAATACACCAGGCCGCAGGGTATCCCAAACCACCACGTTGCACCCTATCTGTTATACTAAATAAGCGTCTACAGCCTCAGCTTTATTAAGTTACTGCATTTTGAATTGGTTTTGGTCTGCTTTAAATACACCAGGCCGCAGGGTATCCCAAACAACCACGTGACACCCTATCTGTTATACTAAATAAGCGTCTACAGCCTCAGCTTTATTAAGTTATTGCATTTTTAATTGGTTTTTGTCCTGCTGTCAATACACCAGGCCGCAGTGTATCCCAAACCACCACGTTGCACCCTATCTGTTATACTAAATAAGCGTCTACAGTCTCAGCTTTATTAAGCTATTGCATTTTGAACTGGTTTTTGTCCTGCTGTCAATACACCAGGCCGCAGGATATCCCAAACCACCACGTGGCACCCTATCTGTTATACTAAATAAGCGTCTACAGCCTCAGCTTTATTAAGTTATTGCATTTTGAATTGGTTTTTGTCCTGCTGTCAATACACCAGGCCGGAGGGTATCCCAAACTTGCACCTAGCACCCTATCTGTTATACAAAATAAGCGTGCTTCTGCCTCAGCTGTACTAAGTTATTTAATTTTGCATTGGTTTCTGTCTGCTGTCATTACACCAGGCCGCAGGGTATCCCAAACTTGCACCTAGCACCCTATCTGTTATACAAAATAAGCAAATACATAAAAATGTCAGGCAGACAAGTGCCAGGAAGTTCAAAGAGGAGTGGCAGAGGCCAAGATTCTGCAGGCAGAGGTCTCAGCAGACTAGGGGCGAGTGGCAGCAGGAGTCATGGTGAGAGACTTGATCTGCCAATATCTGCTAGCGGTCGTGTCTCCACCAGTAACGCATCTGCTGGGGTAGATTGGTTAACGCGCTCATCAACATCATCACAAGTTACATCTAAGACCCCCTGTCTAGGGTCATTAGGTTCCTCTGACACAACCCTGAGTTGGCATGCCCCGAGAGCAGTCTCTGTCCTCCCATTGCCTCTGTCCTACGTCGTTCCCTCCCCCAGCGACGTATCCTATGCTTTGGGTTCAGCTCCACTCTTTAGTGAGGAGGACGATCAGATAGAGGACAGTCAGCAGCTACTGCCCAGCCATGAAATGGAGGTGGCTTCTTTAGCTCGGCAGACAAATAGTGATGTGGACAGTGTCGTGGGTGTTGCGAGCTTTCCAGCTCCTGCGCCAGACACTGAGGAAACCGAGAACATCAATGACATACAGCCACAACTCGGTAATGATGATGATGAAGCCGATCGCACTTGGGAGCCGGGTGATGAAGGGGCTTCATCGTCATCATCAGGAGAAGAGGGGCGCAGGTTGCCCCGGAGTCAGCAGCTCAGGCAGCAAGGTGTTAGCAGCATGGTTGGCAGTCAGCATGGGGGCACAATTGTAAAGCCTGGAGCTAAACGGGGCCGGGGTAGAGCACCTGCTGTGCGGCAGGCTACCTTATCGGGAGGTAGTGGAGCAGGGGTTCCTGGAGTTGGCCACAGTAGCAGTGAATCAGTGAGGCCTGTTGGTGGGAAAAGTAGCTACTCGGCAGTGTGGCAGTGTTTCCTGAAGTATCCACAGGAGGGTAACATGGCCACATGCAAGATATGTAGGCAGAAGGTGATGCGTCACCATAAAGCGACCTGGGAGAACCGAGGCTCCCAGCCTGGTCCAGCCTGCTTCCTCACCAAGTGGTACGCCGCTCCCAATTTCTGCCAGCCAAGGCTCCAGCACCTCAGCCGAACGCAGCTGTGCGTCATACCCATCCTCTGTCACTCCTCCTCCAAGTCATGCATCCCGCCAGCAATCCATCAGCGAAGTCATGTCCAAGAGACAGCAGTATGCGCCCACTCATCCTACGGCACAGAAGCTGAATGTGCTCCTGTCCAAGTTGCTGGTGCTGCAGTTGCTCCCATTTCAGGTGGTGGACTCTGAACCTTTCAGAGAACTGATGGCTTGTGCCGAGCCGAGGTGGAGAGTCCCAAGCCGTCATTTCTTTGCCAAGAAGGCAGTACCAGCGCTGCACACTTTTGTTGAACAGAAGGTGGGCCAGTCCTTGAGCCCGTCGGTGTATAGCAAAGTGCATGGCAGCGCCGATGTCTGGAGCTGTAACTACGGTCAGGGACAGTACATGTCGCTTACGGCCCACTGGGTGAATGTGGTCCCTTTGCAGCAGCAGCAACTTGGACAGGTCACGCCGCTTCGGCCTCCGCGCTCCCTGCCCGTTGGGCCTGTGACACCGTGCGACTCGGCCTCCTCATCCTCCGCCATCTCCTCACCCTCCACTGTAGGCTCTAGTTTCAGTGCCCCTCCAGTCTACCATGTGTGCAGGGCACGGAGGTGCTTCACATGGTTTCTCGTGGCGAACGGAGTCACACAGGGGAGGAACTGCTTAAATTTATTCATCAGGAAATCCAAACATGGCTTACTCCAAGAAAACTTAAAATGGGAACCATGGTTACCGACAATGGGAAGAACATTTTGTCTGCGCTGCGCCAAGGAAGCCTGACCCATGCACCCTGCATGGCTCACATCTTCAATCTGGTTGTCAAACGGTTTCGGAAGTGTTCTCCCCATATGCAAGACATCCTAACAACTTCAAGGAAACTTTGCATGCACTTCAGCCACTCATACACCGCCAAACACACCCTTCTTGAGCTACAGCGTCAGAACGGTATACCCCAACATAGTCTGATTTGCGATGTTTCCACCCGTTGGAATTCCACCCTTCACATGTTGGACCGATTATATGAACAGAGAAAAGCCATCACGGATTTCCTGATGATCCAAGCGAATAGGAAACTCCCCTGTGTAACTTCAATGTCAACCAGTGGCAGCTCATACGTGACACCTGCCGTTTGCTCAGGCCCTTTGAGGAAGCCACTTTATTTGTCAGTTGGCAGGATTACGGGATGAACGACGTGATTCCTCTGCTTCATGTACTACAGCACATGTTGGAAACCATGGCTGGTCAGGGCACTGGAAACATGGCGTCTACATCTTACGGCCACATGAACTCCATTGGAGCTGAACTGGAGGAGGAGGAAGAGGAGGAGGAGGGGCACAGTGAAGCACAGTTTAGGCTTGGCGAAATGGCTGGTTTATCTAGTCAGCGGACAGGAGAGGAGGAGCAGGAGCAGCCAGAGGAGCTAGAGGGTTTTGAGGAAGGCGAGACAGAGGACCCGGACACACCGTGGCAGTATGCAGTGGAGATGGAGGCTGGTAGCCCCTCCGAGTCACTTGTGCAAATGGCAGGAAGCATGCTCACGTGCTTGCGTAGTGACCCCAGAATTGTTTCCATTTGTCGCCGGGATGACTTCTGGCTGTCCACCTTATTGGACCCTCGCTTCCGTCACAAAATGGGGGCATTTATTAAATCCGCCGAGAGGGAGGACAAACTGAACTACTACAAAGAAATTCTACGTAGTCAGTTGGCCGATGCCTATCTGCGCCATGGTCCATACTCTCGCAGGTCTGAGTCGGGGGGACCTCTGCGCTCACCTTCCACTGTCATGGCTGCTGGGGGGGCTGGCAGGAGCAGCAGCAGCAGCTCCATCAGCAGCAGCCTCAGTCTTCAGTCGCTAATGAGTAGCTTTCTACAACCGCATAGTGAGGCTACTCATAAGCAGCAGGAAGACCTGGAGCAGAACCTCAACCAGCAGGTCATGTCATACCTTGACATGACCATGCCATACCTTGACATGACCATGCCAACACACCTTGAGGATCCGCTGGACTTCTGGGCAGCCAAACTTGGCTTGTGGCCGCAACTAGCAGAGTTTGCCCTGGAAAAGCTGTCCTGCCCGGCAAGTAGCGTGCCATCTGAGCGGGTGTTTAGTGCGGCGGGGGCCATAGTTACGGCGAGGAGAACTCGTCTGTCAACTAAAAATGTGGAGAGACTCATCTTTGTCAAAATGAATCAGGGATGGATCAGCCAGGATTTCCACCCACCAATGGCTGATGCTTGCGACTAGATTCAGGATGGTGCCACGTTTTACACTTTCCAAATGGTGCAAAACATATTTATGTCTTTAGGCCAATTTTTGGCCTCCTGCTGATGCCAACTTCAGGGTGTGCCTTCCAACCAATTTTTGGGCTCCTGCTGCTGCCAACTCCAGGGTGTCTTTCAAGCAATGTTTGGGCTCCTGCTGCTGCTGCTTGCGACTCCAGGGTGTGATTCAGCCAATTTTTGGGCTCCTGCTGCCAACTCCAGTGTCTCTTTCAAGCTATGTTTGGGCTGCTGCTGCTTGCAACTCCGGGGTGTGATTCATCCAATTTTTGGGCTCCTGCTGCTAACTCCAGTGTCTCTTTCAGCCAATGTTTGGGCGGCTCCTGCTGCTGCTTGCAACTCCAGGGTGTGATTAATCCAATGTTTGGGCTCCTGCTGCCAACTCCAGTGTCTCTTTCAAGCTATGTCTGGGCTGCTGCTGCTGCTTCTTGCAACTCCAGGGTGTGATTCATCCAATTTTTGGGCTCCTGAAGCCAACTCCAGTGTCTCTTTAAAGTAATGTTTGGGCTCCTGCTGCTGCTTGCAACTCCAGGGTGTGACTCATCCAATTTTGGGTTCCTGCTGCCAACTCCAGTGTCTCTTTTAGCCAATGTTTGGGCTCCTGCTGCTGCTTGCAACTCCAGGGTGTGATTCATCCAATTTTTGGTCTCCTGCTGCCAACTCCAGTGTCTCTTTCAAGCTATGTTTGGGCTCCTGCTGCTGCTTGCAACTCCAGGGTATGATTCATCCAATTTTTGGCCTCCTGCTGCCAACTCCAGTGTCTCTTTCAAGCTATATTTGGGCTGCTGCTGCTTGCATCTCCAGGGTGTGATTCATCCAATTTTTGGGCTCCTGCTGCCAACTCCAGTGTCTCTTTCAAGCTATGTTTGGGCTCCTGCTGCTTGCAACTCCAGGGTGTGATTCATCCAATTTTTGGGCTCCTGCAGCCAACTCCAGTGTCTCTTTCAAGCTATGTTTGGACTGCTGCTGCTTGCAAATCCAGGGTGAGATTCATCCAATTTTTGGGCTCCTGAAGCCAACTCCAGTGTCTCTTTAAAGTATTGCCTGGGCTCCTGCTGCTGCTTGCAACTCCAGGGTGTGATTCATCCAAATTTGGACTCCTGCTGCCAAGTCAAGTGTCTCTTTCAGCCAATGTTTGGGCTCCTGCTGCTGCTTGCAACTCCAGGGTGTGATTCATCCAATTTTTGGGCTCCTGAAGCCAACTCCAGTGTCTCTTTAAAGTAATGTTTGGGCTTCTGCTGCTGCTGCCAACTCCAGGGTGTGTCAGTCATTTTTTGGGCTCCTGCTGCTGCCAACTCTATGTGTCTCTTTCAAGCAATGTTTGGGCTCCTGCTGCTGCTGCTTGCGACTCCAGGGTGTCATTCAGCCAATTTTTGGGCTCCTGCTGCCAACTCCAGTGTCTCTTTTAAGCTATGTTTGGGCTGCTGCTGCTTGCAACTCCAGGGTGTGATTCATCCAATTTTTGGGCTCCTGAAGCCCACTCCAGTGTCTCTTTAAAGTAATGTTTGGGCTCCTGCTTGCAACTCCAGGGTGTGATTCATCCAATTTTTGGGCTCCTGCTGCCAACTCCAGTGTCTCTTTCAAGCTGTCTTTGGGCTGCTGCTGCTGCTTGCAACTCCAGGGTGTGATTCATCCAGTTTTTGGCCTCCTGCTGCCAACTCCAGTGTCTCTTTCAAGCTATGTTTGGGCTGCTGCTGCTGCTTGCAACTCCAGGGTGTGATGCATCCAATTTTTGGGCTCCTGCTGCCAAGTCCAGTGTCTCTTTCAGCCAATGTTTGGGCTGCTGCTGCTGCTTGCAACTCCAGGGTGTGATTTATCCAATTTTTGGGCTCCTGCTGCCAACTCCAGTGTCTCTTTACAGTAATGTTTGGGCTCCTGCTGCCAACTCCAGGGTGTGTCAGTCAATTTTTGGGCTCCTGCTGCTGCCAACTCCAGTGTCTCTTTCAAGCAATGTTTGGGCTCCTGCTGCTGCTTGCAACTCCAGGGTGTGATTCATACAATTTTTGGGCTCCTGCTGCCAACTCCAGTGTCTCTTTCAAGCTATGTTTGGGCTCCTGCTGCTGCTTGCAACTCCAGGGTGTGATTCATCCAATTTTTGGGCTCCTGCTGCCAACTCCAGTGTCTCTTTCAAGCTATGTTTTGGCTGCTGCTGCTGCTTGCAACTCCAGGGTGTGATTCATCCAATTTTTGGCCTCCTGCTGCCAACTCCAGTGTCTCTTTCAAGCTATGTTTGGGCTCCTGCTGCTGCTGCTTGCAACTCCAGGGTGTGATTCATCCAATTTTTGGCCTCCTGCTGCTCCTGCTGCCAACTCCAGTGTCTCTTTGAGCCAATGTTTGGGTTCCTGCTGCTGCCAGGGTGTGTTTTTCAGGCACTATAGGGACCCCTCATAGTAATGCCACCTCAACTCTCTGCAATTGTGCCGCTCTGCGATTCTAATAGCGATGCCTCTGATCTGCATGTCCTAATTATTTACAGTATTATTTCACTAACCCAGCACACATCCTATGCGTGTTACAGCAAGGCAGAATGGTTTACAACCCTATTGAGGCTCTAGGAAGCTCAGAAATAGCCGTTTTTAATAGCGATTTGTCGCGAATAAATTCGGGTCGAAACGATTTTTGTCGGAAAATTCGGCGAATCAGTCGAATAAAATTTTTCAAAAGTTCGCTCATCTCTACTCACAACGATTTGTAGAGAAAGGCTATAAAAAGGTCGAGATAGAGGCCCAAAGGGAAGAACTCAGAGTACGAGAAAGAGCTCTCCTACTAAAGACCCCTAAAAAAGAAAAGTCTAACATGGGAGTGGATTTTTCTTTTATAACTGGGTATAATTCTTAATATAGGGAAGTAAAACAACTTTCGACCAAGCACTGGCATATCCTTAAGAGTGACACCGTGTTGGGGTCAGTTTTGCCGGAAACATCCAAAGATCATTTTCCGGAAGGCCCCCAACCTTAAGGATAAACTTACACAAAGCTACCTAGATCCCCCAAAATCGATAGCATAAGTAAACAATCCCCCACAGGACTTTTATAAATGTGGGACATGCATGGGGTGTAGGACATGCACCCCACTGGAAAAACCCAAAAGGACTTTTTTTGGATAAAAATGGCACCTTGGAATACAAAATAACGTAAAACAATATAATGTAATACAGCAGGGTAGTCTATCTTATATGGTGCCCGTGCCGATTACAATACATAGGTAGGACAAGCCGTCCACTCAAAACACGCATAAGAGAGCACTTATACAACATAAGAAAAGGCCTAGAAACACATAGCCTTTCAGCACATTTTAAATCACATCACTCTCAGTATCCTAAGCAGGTATCCTTTATGGGAATAGAAAGAATTGACCAACACTGTAGAGGTTCAAATATAATAAGGGATATTTCACGTAGGGAAAGTTATTGGATTTACACTTTAGACTCCCTGGCACCAAATGGGTTAAATGTAGAATTTGACCTAAATTTCTTTTTAGACACTTCTTAAACTGTACACTCCCCAATCATTTTCAGTAGGCAGTTTAAGTCCACATTAGAACACTACTTCTCTTCATTAGGCAGTTCAAGTCCACATTAGAGCACTACCCCCCTTTCCCACCTTTTTTCCCCAGTCCCACTTCATTACCTTCCCTAGATCCCTCACTAACCAATTTTTAATTTTACATATATTGATCACACAATCTTTGCATATATCCTAATAATAAATATATTCTAGTAATAAATAAGCCCTATCAGGGGTGGGAACTATCACCCAATGATTATCCACTAGTTTTACAAATAAAGTGTTAACATTATGAGAAATAACCTTTATGGCTCTGGGTTCTAGAAATGATAGCCTGTCTGCTATTTCGGTCCTTAGAGTTAACAACTTGGTTGCAAGTATATAACACCATGGTTGGATGTATCACATGATGTAATGTAATATGTAGACAGGAAAGGCTTTCAACTAACCCTTAGTTCATTGGGTCATTTTTGCCACCAACGAGCATTTATCAACACATCAGATTAATATCCCTCTTTAGAGGTATGTAAAACAATACTTTCATCTTGTAAAGCTCCTAATTGTAAGGGTTTATCTACTTTTCCTTGGAGGCATCTAAGACAACATGTTCATCCTGCAAATCCTCTAACTGTAAGGGTTAATTCACCCCTCTGTACTGAGCTGTTTTATGACATCCTCTCTATAGGGGAACGCTATTGAATTGATATACACGCACATGTATGCATCTGCAATAGTACCCTCCTGCTTTAATAAGAGCCAAGCGCGATTAAAGTCAGTGCTTGAAGATATGTTTTTAATACAACTATATAAGCTATACTATAGCAGGATGCCCGAATCTTTAGCCACGGATGACCAAGAACAATATTGAAATGTTCTAAGTAGATTGCCATTCACAAATTATCTGGATCATGGCAGTAAGCGATCCATAGAATCTGGGACCAATCACACACTGGTTCCACATTGACGCATATGACGAACCAATGAGAGATGCACAAAGCATAGGACTAATTAAAAACTAGAAGTGCTATGACGCGCTATTAACAACTTATGCCCTGCCCCACTCTAATGTTATAAATTGCAGTACAGCCCGCCGCGTCTTGAGAAAGCTGCGTTACGCAGTGAAACGCGTTGATGGCGATGGGCGAACCTTAACACCAGGACTTTTTTCCAGCGCGAACTCCCTCTCCCCCCCTTGTGGAAACCAGCGGCCGAGGTGAACTAGGAGTAGGGTGAGAGCCTCGCCTGTGATATTATACGCTGCAAAACATTGTTTTTAAATGTGAGTGCGCATTTTTAGTTTTAAAAGAGTTTTTATCATTAAAAAGCGGTATTATGCTAGATATTTTTTCCATTTGATTTATCCTATGCAACAATCTGAGCTGGTACATCTACAAATCCAATGTTTGCTGTGAACCAAGCCAAATAATCAGGAGATCACATTTGGAGTAAATACAGCTGAGGAACCCGGAGGGGCTCACTCTAAGGCGTAACACTGTACGTCACCTGGTAAGAGTACCTAAAACAGGTGGGGGCACGAGGTGGACGTCACTTTTATTCCTGAGCATGGAAGGTCTCTTGATGTGTAAAAACTTGGGACAATTGGAAGTATTAGTCCTGATTACAGTTTAAAATCAACCAACACATGAAAGTCACTTGGACTATATTATACATACCTTTGTAAATCCAAGGAACTTAGACACTAGATTATTATTGGCTGCAAAAGAGTCAATTTTTGAAAGATCTGTTTCTGCTAATCAATTACATGCTCTGTGTTTTTCTGTTTGTGTATTTTACTTTGAACCTATTGGGGATATTAGGCTTCTACACGTTGAGCAGTATTATTCATATCTTTAAGAGGACTAGAATCTATCTGTAGCCATATAGCACGGTTTTTATACAAATTCTAATTAAAATATTCCATGAAGTAAACATTAAAGCAAAACAACGCTAGCTGTCTGGATTTCTCAGTTTCTGTTGGTTAGAAGGAAGAAAGCTTTAAGCTAGAAACTTTGCTTTCACCTGCAAATAAAAATGAGAGTTGCTGAGCTTAACAGTGTATTCCACTTCATTCTTTTGCTTGGGTCCACCACTTTTGGGACTTATGGTCCCTCTGACAATCCATGACTACCCTAGTTTCTCCATGACAATCAAGAACTATCTACAACGAAAATTAACTACTATCCCTACTCCAGAATAGCAAGCTACCCTTCAAATACTTCCTAATACTTCCAAACCCTTGCCTTGCTTACCACTGACAACTCGCCCACAGGGAATCTATTGCTACCTTAGCTTTTATTTCCTTTATTCAGAACACATTTACGTATTGATTGATAACTAGAGTTGAGTGATTCTTATGGGATTCCTTCCGTGCTGATTCATCCAAATCTGAGTGTGAGATTAGTTTTGGGTTTGTCTCATCTAGCTCCTTTGCCCTTGGGAAGCCTTATATTATCTCTATTTACCACCCACTCCCCTCCCAGGTATCAAACCAAGTAGGAGTTGCTCATATTATCTAATTGCTCTTTCCTCAAACCAACTTCTCCAAGCTACAACTTACACTGACATGAGAGACCCTCTGAAGAATGACCTATATGTGAAATGAGTCCGAAAGGTCAACTTAGCTTACTTGAGCATTTGGCACCTCAGATTAAATAAACCTGATACTTCAACACAGACATTTTTAAAGTATGTCATTTTGCTTAGCTTACCTGAGCATTTGGCACCTCAGAGTAAATAAACCTGATAGTTCAACACAGACATTTTTAAAGTATGTAATTTTGCTTACTTGTGGGTTACTAAGATGCTTGAACAACTTACCTTGCCTTATATTAGTCTAACCAATAAATTAAGGCATCAAGCCATTAGAAAAAGTGTATTAAATATAGTCTAAATAGTGGTTTGCTCCCTCACACACAAGTTCCACAGGGTAAAAAAAATGTTGGTTTTTATCCACCCCCCAAATTGACAATTTGGCTTGAAATTGTATCTATCTGAATCAGTTTGCTCATCCCTAATGACAGCCTGAAATGACCCTCACTTGTATACTTGACTACCCAACTCTGACAATGATTAAAGACCCCAACCTCAGATTCCATATCCATTATTAACCTAGCTCTCATATGACAACTCAGAACTGTCTCCTCTTCTGAATAAAAACCTTTGATTACCACCATTCCCAACAGACAACCCATAACTACCTATATTCTCCTTTACCTGGCTTCAAACTCTCATTTTCAACTCAAATCTTGACAACTAACAATAATCTCCCCCTCCCAACTTATACTTATTATCCTCCTCCTGACCCTTCATCTTCACTACTGACTGATGACTTGTTGATCCCATCATATCCATCTGACGACCCAACACTACCCCCAATACTGTTTAAAACCTGTGACTACCCCCTTCTTTCAAATGACAACCAGCACAGACTTTCACACCAACCCTTAAATAGCAATATTCCCAGCTGATAACATACAATCTCCTGTCACCAAGGAATGAGAGCCTATGATCTACTTTTGATTAATGCCCTGTTACAATCCTTAACCAATCCTTTCCAACCTGCAAACCTATTGGTACCCCCCATGTCTTTGTAAGTTTTTTTTCCATGAAAAATTTGTGTTGGGGTTACTAAAGCCTGTCCATAGTATTTACATTGGCTAGAAACATTAGATTCTGACCTCCCTTGAGGGATAAGGAGCCATGGAAGTCTTTACATGTACTATACAGCACGACAATTCGCCTATAAATCCCTTTTTTAGTGAGAAAAGTAATAATTGAGTAATAACATTTTTGGGTACAAGGGCACATTTTCAGCATAAAAATCACTTATTTCCTACATCCTGAAAAGCAAAATTGAAACATTGAAAGCAGGGCAAAAGGTATACCTATATAATGACTATAGGCATCAGCGTTCAATGTTATTAGAGCAAGGCACACATACATGTATCTTAATCGTTTGTGCAATTATACTTTACTTTATGAAAATACTGTATATAGCAATTTTAAGCAGGGAAAGTCAATAACCTTTTTACATTCCCAAAAGATGAGGGGACTTAAAGAAAATAAAAAGGAATAACAAAGTTCCAAGTCCAGGGCATCCCACCCTTGAGGGTGAGATTATGGGGAGGATGAGGCAGACAAGCTTGAGCGCAGTGTCTCTCCGGCTTCTGGGACACTGGCACTCCTTTAGTCTGAACAACAATGCAAACAAGCACCACAGATGGTTCGAGACTTTCAGACGATCATCCAACAAGGTCACAGTAGCACGTGAGCCAATCCACACGTAACAACCAGGCATCCCACAGCCAACATTCTTCTCAGCAGCACACAAACTCCACACAGCATTCCCAAAGCTGGCACACGGCCATCCTTGCACCTTCTTCCAGGCCATGAGCTTAATCCCTGCAGTGGCACATCCTGTCTTCTAGGCAACATTGTAGCCAACCGGCGGCATCCTGAGCTCAGTCTTTCACCTTTGATCAGATTTAACTCACTGAAACCAGCACAGACCTGGCATTCCATAAAGCTTTCCAGTTGTAAATTATTGCCTCCATCAAACTTGTAAATACGGTCCATCATTAGTCCTGAGCATTGTTGTACCTGCGGTGCTGGAGCCATCCAGTTTGTGCATGCCATAAATGTAACTGCAGTTATCAGCTAACCAGCAGCAGTCATGGTCATCTTTAATCCAAAGTATGTCACGGTGCCACTTATCTCAGGTGATGTCACAAGTATGTTGCCGAGGGTAAGGGTTAATAGGACTTTGGCATGGGAAGATGGCATAATTGTCTCTTAGCAGACAAACACTGAATGGCAAACAGGATAGGTGAAAGCATCAACTTGTTTTATTGTTGCAGCATTATGAAAAGAAAGGTTTCATACTTTAATCTACGTCATGGTCAAATACACAGTTCACAGCTCAAATAAACATGCATCGTTGTAGAAAGCAAACACAGGTGCACTTGCTTTATAAGTACGTTTCAGTGAAAGAGTTAAATAGTCTTGTGTCCATCAGGCAAAAGGACACAGGCACAGTCACTGTATCAACTTTCTCAGAAATAGCATTAACTTCCAAAGGCAAAGTCATGGTATCACAGCAGATTAGGATTCCACCACCACACTTTGAACGCTAGCTCTTAGTAAATCAGGCAGAGAATTACACAGGGTGAGGAGTGCTAGGGGAACCTTCTCCACTATGTAGGTTCAGGTTTTTCAGTGGTCCCACTGGGTGTAAGTTTAGAATCAGGTCTGTTTACACAGGGACAACAATCCCAGCGGGGTTTAACATTTACCTGGAGCTTAAGGGTTTCCAAAAACAGAGCCTTTGCTAAGGTCTAGGCCTGTCTCTCAGCCTCGTCCACTTACACAGCAGATGGCTCCTTACTGTTAGTTCCACCTAAAGGCACGCCCATGGGTTCTTTCTCTCCCAAGAGGGTCCTCTCCAGGCATCCCAAAATCTTTGTATGCCAAAGCAGTATAAGCTTGTTGTTTTCACGACTCCTCGGATTCCCACCACAGCCATCTTATTTGGAGTGTGGGCTACGGACGATCTCCCTGTCTGTCCTTCCGACTTTCCCTTATGAACACCTGCCCAATACATTGCTGCCTGCCATTTTCCTCCAAAAATTACCCAACCAATCTCAGCAGTTTCTTGTTGTTCCTCAAATGTATCTTATTCCACCTGGCTCATCCTAAAAGGTAACTTGGAGCTATAATTCTAAGCTTGAATAAAACTCTCATTTGTGGTCTTATACCCTTATCTAGTGACTAAAGTGGGAATAGCAACACATTTTATGTTTGACTGGACAATTTGTCCATAAATAAAGAGCGGGCATGTTTTTTCATTCCTACTACATCATGCCAATGGGCACAGGGCTCTTCTCTACTTTTCTATTGGGGTGAACATGGGGGTGGGTGTATCAGCATGCCTCCCAACAGTGCCGACAGCGGGATTGGACCTCTTGTTAGTTACCAAGTAGTAAAAAAAAAGGCACCACAAAAACTTAACGTTACTCACTCATCTGTGTCTTGCATGCAACAAACTACTAGGGTTTCCCCTCTATGCCTCCCCCTCCAGCTACTAGCTTTTAGTCATCACTGTATATATATATATATATATATATATATATATATATATATATATATATACTGTAAACTAATAGAATACTTTGTGTGAGTGTGGAAAGGGAAGATTGATGGTGGCTGCTCTGATTTTATGTACAGAAAAATATGTTACAGAAAATGTTTAATAATCACAAAAAACAGTGTGAACAGGAGGGGAACATGAGACTGTAAGCTCCTCTGAGCTTCTCCAACATTTCCTTCTATTCACTGAATGCACACGTTAGCTAATGGCAATAAATAAAAGGGGGATTTTCGGATTTCATACTTGTATAGCAGTCGAATATCAGGTTTAAGGGCTGGTGATTCAGCTCCAGCACTGACTATTTGTGATTAATAAATGATGGGTACATATGTACATAAAGAGCCTTTACCCTGCCCCTCAGTTTTGATTGCTTAATATATATATATATATATATATATATATATATATATATATATATATATATATATATATCTTTTAATATATTTGTAAGTGACATAAAGAGTACATACAGTATACACATAAGGACAGACTAGATGGACCGTGTGGTCAGCTTTCTATGTTTCTATATATAATATTCTTTTTTGAGGTTATTTTTACAATATCAGTCGTAGTTATTTTAGAGAAAATTTAATCATAACCCTAACCAAGGCTGAGTCTCTACTTTCATCCCCCTTGGGCAAGTTCTTCCTCCTTCTAAATTATGTCTCCCCCACTGGTGGAGGAAGCAGAGGTCATGTCTCATGTTTAAGAGAAAAGGGCATTGTGACAACAGTACTATCAGGAACCAAGAGGGTTGTCGTTCAAAGCCAAAGGGTGGAAGCTATAGCAGGTCATTATCTAAAACCAGGGTGGTAGGTAACCATTCAGTTAGTGTCCAAAACTAGGGTTCAGAAGCCAGAGTGGGAAGTAATCAAGGGGAGTAACTTGAGGGGGTGCGACCACACCGGGGCCCAGAAGGTCAGGGGGGTCCCATCATTGTTGCTCCTCCAACTTGTTTATCATATTTGAGCTTACTTGCCATCATTTAGATAAAGGAAGCATCATTCACCTCTTCTGTTTTAGCCTAGCTGCATCCAACTGAGTTAAAAGTCACACTCTGTAGGAGCCGTGAAAGGCCCCCATTTGATGTTAGCACCAGGGCCCTATGGCATCTAGTTACACTATTGGAAGTTATGCAAAGTTACGGATCGAAGCAATAGCAAGATACTGCATCAAACCAAAGGTCAGAGGCCAGAGGAGGAAAATTGTTTAAAATTAGGGTTCAAAAGCCATAGTAGATAGTTATCCAAAACTAGTGATGGTCCAGACCAGAGCAGTCTTTGTCCGAATGCCAGGCTTTAGTCACCAGGTAAAGTCATTGTCAAAAAGTAAGAATTATATGAAGTCTATCGCAAAAAAATGGCGCAATGATAACAAATCCATACAAATATGCTGGATGGAGGGGGAGGAGGGTTTTTTTTAATGGAAGGAAGAGGAAATCAGGGGGATAGGCTCAAACTTGTCACCCACCCCTGGATTTCATTCCTACCAGGAGGAAAAAACACAAGCTTGGTGGTGCAGATTTAAAGGTCCCAATAAACCCTTAAACAATGTTCACAATGTCTGAACTAGGGATGGGCGAACCCGAGCCACAGCCAATCAGCCCCTTCCAACCATTTGCCCGTCAGGAAATGTGGCCCCGCCATATAAAAGGTGACGTCTGTTTCACGTCTACACTGGCACTCAAGTCTGTGTAGTTAGGGAAAGCTGTTGCTGGTTGCTGCAGCGACTGAGGGACAGACAGGGCTTTCTTTTTTTAAATTAGGGACATTTATATAGTGTAGTGTGCAAACCACTTCAGTGTTAGCACTCTTTAATAGTACTTGCACCAACCACTTGGGTGTCAGTACACTTTAATACCAATTGTTATTGGAGTGTGACCTGTCAGAACAGTTAAGACCTTCTTTCAGTACTCTTTAATACCAATTGTTATTGGCATATGCATTGGGTCAAGGCAGTTAAGCCCCCCCCCCCCTTGAAAAAAACATTTTTTCATGTGTAGTGTCCGTTGAGTGTTAGTACACTTTAGTAGCACTTACTACAACCACTTTGGTGGCAGAAGTCTTTAATACAAATTGTTATCGGAATATGCACTAGGTCAGGGCAGTTAAGGCCCTTTTGAAAATATAACTTTTTTGTTTAGTGTCCCTTGGGTGTCAGTGCTCTTTAACAGTACTTGCGTCAATCACTGTGTGTCTCTTTAATACCAGTTGTTTTTGGAATATGTCCTGGGTCAGGGCAGTTAAGGCCCTCCTGAAAAAATCGCTCCAACCACTGGGTGTCTCTTTAATACCAATTGTTATAAGACTATTCACTAGGTCAGGTCAGTGAAGGCCCTCTTGATAAAAAAAAAATATGTAGTGGACAAATTGTGTGTCAGCACTTGCTCCCACTGGTGTGTCACTGCTCTGTAATACCAATTGTTCTGGCCATTTGGGGGTCACTGCTCAGTTTTTCCAATTGTTTGAGCCACTTGGGAGTAACTGCTCTGTAATGCCAATTGTCCAAACCACTTGGGGGACACTGCTGTCATACCAATTGTTTAGGTCACTTGGGGGTCACTGCACTGTAACATCAATTGTTCAAACCACCTGGGGGCCCTGCTATGTAGAACCAATGACCAAAGGCCACGTATGGGTTACTGCTCTGTAATACTAATTGTTCAGGCCATCTGGGGGTCACTGCTCTTTAGGACCAATTGTTGAAGCCACTTGGGGGTCGCTGTGCTGTAATACCAATTGATTAGGCCACTTGGGGGTCACTGCTCTGTAACACCAATTGTTCAAGCCACTTGTGGGTCACCTTGCATTATACTCTTTATTTAATGCAGACCAACACCCTTCGCAGCAATGGTGATGGTTTCAACTGAGACCACCGCTAAAATGACAGGCTGGAAGGGGCACCCAGAATGCTGGAGCCACCCTCATATAACCACCCAGACACCTATAACCCTTACCTTAAAGGGGGAGAGAGGTTAAGGTAAGATTTATGGGTGCCTGGGGGGGAGGGCTATGTGCTTTTCTGTTTGCTTTGCAGGTTCCTTGGCATGGACATAGTGAAGATTATTTAGTGTCCTACCCTCCTTCAATTTAGTTTGTAAAGCACCACTCAATACAACAGAGCTCTATAAAAAACGATAATAATAATACTAATAAATTGTGTTTGCTTTGCAGGTCCATGGTAAACTGGAAATTAAAGCAATATGTGCCATCTAATTCAGGGGGTCCCAAAATTTTTTAATTAAGTACCACTTTCCTGGCACCAGAGGAAGGTGTAGCAGGCACTTCCTCTCCCTGCAGCACCAGCTCCATCATCTCCAGCAGCACCATGGCCACGTTCCTGTTCCTTATTTGCTAATTTCTTCATTTTTTAAGTTACTGACAGTGGCCCGTCCCCCTCAGTATATCAGCCACCTGTCCCTGGAAGTGGCCTGTAAAGGACAATTAGCAGAGGTTCCTGTGTCCCTAGCTGTCCCCCTGTATGTGAACCACCTGTGCATGGAAGGGCAATGAAATGGACAGTTAGCTTTGGAAATGCCCCCGCCCCTTACTCATCCGGTCAATAAATAAAATGTCTATTCTATATATTTTGAGTTTTCTGTTAATATTTTGAGTATTTTCCCTACCTTGTTTTGTGCAGGGCAATCCCCCTTATTTATGTATTTATTTAATTTTAATTTTAGTTTCCTGTTATTGTTTTGAGTACTTTCCCTAGCCTATTTTGTGCAGGGCAATCACCCAGGTGTTCCCTTCGATTGGCAGTCCTCCAGCTCTGGCTACCACATATTTTACAACCATTTTTGGGCCCCCAAATTTGGGTCCCCATTGACTTCAAAGGGGTTCAGGTTCTGGTCAGGTCCGGACGTTAGTGTCAGGTTCAGCCGAGCTTGTCGAATCCAGGTTCGCCCATCCCTACTGTGAACATTTACAAAACTCCAAATGCACTATCCCTAAAGTGCAAGTAGGCCTATAGCAAAGCTTGTAGCATTCCTATACCAGAGGCATCTGCAACCTACTGTATAGGGGAAAAAGTTGAGACTGCAATTGAATCTTCCACCGGGGGGAAAGCTAACTATAGATACATCATCACTGAAAAACAATTTCTATGATGAATATTGCAGTTTTACAGTAAACTAATAGACACTGTTGCGCTGCGGTAAATGCAAAATTTTAAAAACACAGCACGTGGAAAATATATTTGCTTTACACCACACTGCATATTTTAAAGGCCACAAATATCTTCATACACAGGTCTGACTCACTCAGAAGTAACACAATAAACATTTCCGGTGGATGTCAATAGGTTAATAATGTCACCTAACAACTGGTTCTAGGAGCTGCTCAGTTGTAATGTGTTTCTGTTCCGTTGATTTATATCTATGCTGCTCTGATTCATCAGCTATGTAGAAAGTCATACAATAACCTTTTTTTGTCCACTCAATTTTTAATTTGCACATTTTTAATAGACAGAGAGAAATTTACCCTAAATTACCTACCGGAAGCTTAAACAGAAGTTGCATAATACAGCATTATGCATATAAGTCAGTTGAATAAGGAGATGATGTGGTCAAGGTGGAGTCCCCTGACCTTGAATGCCTTGGAACTATATAGCTACACATTCTTTTGGGTTTCAGACATTTTACAGTTGGGTTTTTGTTGCAGAAAACATAACTGAGGTAGGTAGATGTTACTACAAGAAAACTTGTTGTTCAGAGGCGTCTGAGAGGACCTGTAAAACTACAGACTGAAGTAAATTTTGTTTTACATTCTTTGCACCACTCTACATTACTTGACTTAAGATCCCTGTCACGCTCAGGTAACTCCAATGTCACGCTCAGGTAACTCCAACCCTCTAGGTAAGCCCTCAACCCCCAATCTCCGCAGCCAGCTTCACCTGTAGGAGCCCCCGCAGTATACGCCTGCCTGGGATCAGTTGCCCCCAGGACTTCAATGGCTCAAAGGATGGGAGCTTACTGGGTGGAGGTCTGGAGAACCGATAATGAAGAATGGAATCAGAGTGAGTCTCAGAGATGAAGCAGGAAGTACTAGGAAGTCCAAGACAGGCCAGAGGTCAACACCAGGAAAGCTGAGATTGCGACAATACAATTGGATAAGGCAGCTCGAGATCAAGGTACGAAGCAGGGGTCAAGGCTGGCAGTGGTCAGGATGGTCGTGGATAGCAAAGGTCGGCAGCAGAGATCAATCAGAGAGTAGTCGGTTCAGGCAAGGGTCGGCAACGGGAATCAATCAGAGAATAGTTCAACAGATAAGCAAGGTCCAACAAGGCTCTGAATACAAAAAAGGGCGTATAGCCCAAAACCTCCTTTGGGCTCATTGGCCCCAAACTCAGCACAAGGGGCGTTTTCGCCCCACACACCTTGGGCTCATTGGCCCTTTAATTTAGGGAATAAGAGTTGTGTGCGAGCACGTAGACAGGAGCCGGGGACGCGGAGGAGAGGAGGGAGAGCAGCCGTGCTCGGCGCCGCCGAACAGTAAGGGCTGCGATCGGCCGCCCGGAGACAGCGCGGGACTGGGACGCAGGTCAGTTAGTCGTGACAATCCCTGTCAGGTGTCACCTTGATTGGAATGGCTGCTTTGGTCGGAGGCTTCTACTGTACTTCTGGCATATCCTGTTCTCCCAACTCTAACCTCTGTTTATCATCTAACTATTATTATTGTTTCTTTGGATCATAGTAGCCCCCCAACTAGTTGAAATGAAATGGCCGCTTCCACACAAATCTTTCAGAATTTTCTGTATTTCTGTATAGTTTTGACGCACAGTAGTTCACACAAGACCTAAAAGTAGATACAGAGTAACAACTCAAACAAATAAAACAATAAAAGAACCTACTGTTTACCATTCTGGAGGAAAGGTTTTAGGTGTCAATAACCTGATTTTGAACAATTAAAGGGGACCAAATATGGATAACCCAGCTCTACGGACTAAAAGACTCTTAACGGTTAGGTTACAATTTCACTTCAGTTCTGCAAAGAAGCAATGCATGTGTGGACCCCTGGCCACCACAGAGCAGACTGGTTGGGCAGTGGCGGGGGAAAGGGTTTTGTTGCTGCTTTAAGGCGAATCATATGGTATGGTTTGTAATACCTGTGCGCTTGGTGTTGGGTCATTTTATTTGGAAGATAATAGTTGGTGTTTGGTAGGGGACAAATAATTAATGAGTAATCAATTAAAGTATGTTCTGATGTAGTTTTGGGTCAGATCTTTGCAGAAGTATAGAACATTTGTTGGTTGGGTGGTTCAGAGTGTGTTTAGTGGCAGAAATATAAAAACATAATTGAGGATGCTACAAGGACACTTGTTGTTCAGAGGCATCATACACAGGGGTCTGAGAGGAAAACTACAGACCAAAGTGGATTTTATTTTATCCTGTTCGCCCAACTCTAACCTCTGTTTATCATATATCTATTATTCTTGTTTCTTTGGATCTTGGTAGCCCCCCAACTAGTTGCAATTTGAAATGAAATGGCCGTTTCCAATAGAATTCTCAAGAGCAAAATAACCCTTCTTTTTCTAAATGTAGACTCCTTGGAAATTGGCAAAGGCTTATAGGACTGGGAAAGCCCAGATCCTCAACTCTGTTTCTGTATTCCTCTATTCATTATCAACAGAGTGGTGGGTAGTTGGTCCTTCCTTAGTTGGTTACATGACTGTTCCCCATTTCCAAAAAAATTTAATATTTCGAAGGGACTGTAGAATACTGAAATACAGTACAATACTGGTGCATTTCACACGATATTATGTGACTATTCTTTTGTTAGTTGTATTTTTTTGTATTGGTCTCCAAGGAAGTGCAAGCTTCAACGAAAGTGATCTTTTGGACAGACTGTACTTTTTAAAATTTTTCATGAATGTTTTTATAACAGATGTAACAGCCAGATAGTTCCTGTGCCCCCTGCCTCTTAGTTTTTTCAGTTAATTCCCCTGAAACATGTTTCCACCTCATGTTGCCACACCCAGGCAAATAATATCACTGGGCATTCGAGGTGTGTTGGGAAATTCCTGGTTTAGGAATTGTAACCAAGGACAGGGGGGCGGCTGCTCTCAGCCATGCAGTTAATTCTTCCCTGGAGGCTATAGTCAGGGTACACTGTCTGGGGACAAAGGAAGCTGGGTATCTGACTGGGAACAGAAGGACAAAGGACAGCACGGGCTATGGCTGAGCCGGGCCCCAGCGTGGGCTATGGCTGAGCCGGGCCCCAGCATGGGCTATGGCTGAGCCGGGCCCCAGCATGGGCTATGGCTGAGCCGGGGCCCAGCGCAGGCTATGGCAAAGCTGGGCCCCAGCGCAAGCTATGGCAAAGCCAAGCCCCAGACCAGGCTATGGCAAAGCCAGGCCCCAGTGCAGGCTATAAGACAGACAATAAAGGGCGGTGGGCCGAAGTTAAATAAAGATACCAAACTGTGGAGGACCACAAGGCCCAGCACAGACAGCACAAAGACATGAGCTATGAAAGACATGAACTAAGAAGGAAGGTGAGGCCCAGAAAGGATTAGGAGGCTGTAAGCCCAATCACAAGAAAACAGGAAGGCCCGTAGGCCCCACAAGGACAAGGAGGTAAGCAGGGAGGTTGGAGAGCATGGCTAGGCTTCGAGAAGATAATGCAATGATCCAACACAGGGGTGGGGCCAAGCACATGCATTTATAGGAAACCCAACAGCATGATTAAGGCCAGGTGAGGTTAAACAATGCAGTTCTAGGACCCAGGGAAGAACCGCACCACTCCAACAGACACACAGCAATAACACCACAGAAGATAGCACAATCGACAGTCCTAACACACATCTCTTCCTCTCACACACTAGCATTCTTCTCCATTCTTATAAGCCCAATAGAATGCTAAGAAACACATCAAAAAACATCAAACCACTGGGGGGGGGGGGGGGGGGAGTGTTTTAGAGACCACTTAGGTACCCAGCTGAAGGGATTGTAGTTCCATGAAGTATGTTGTTCTTAGAGGGGAGCGCTCCCTGTTTAGAGCGGGACTGCAGGAAAAAGAGTTGCTGTGATGTGGCCCTATTACTGTATACTGCATTTATATATATATCATATATTCCTGTATATTCCTATACATATGCAAATGTGTGCAACGAAATCCTCACTGTTTTTAACACATTTAGCCAGATTGTAGGATTGGTTGCAGGCTGGTGGGGATTCGAGTGCTGGGGTACTCCTATTTGTTTTGCATTTTTGTTCTTGTTAGGTTCTTGGTCTCCTGCCCGCTATATTGGTTGCACTAGTCTATCTACCCTGTCTACCTTTTTTTCTCTTTCCTAAGCATGAAACCACCAGTCTATTCAAAACCTGTGCACCCCCCAACATCTAATGCTTGGTTGAAGAAGTGCTCAAAGCATGTGCCCATCTTACCTTTTTCCAACCTGTTTCTCTCTCACCTGTTCCCAGCCCATGCCTCTTTTACCAACATTATCATGCAGTATGTGTCTATGTTTTTTAGTTTATTCCAGTCAAAGCCATGCCCTGGCCTGTGTTCCTTGTTTACACCCCTGTTCATATTTTGAGTCTTTATTATTAGTTTGTGCTTGTGATACCAGTCCAGTCTGTTCCAGCCTAATCCAAACCAGTCCCCAGCCAGTCCTTCTATTTCTTACAAATGCCTAGCTTTCCTGCATGCCTGTGTTCGACATTATGACCTTGATTCAGTAAAATTGGCTTAAAATATCTCTTGATTAGGGATAAGCAAACCTCCTAAAGTTTGGGTCCGGCAAGTTCAGGGAGGTGGGAGGCACAGAGTATGCAGCAGAAAGCCAGCTGCTGTAAAAACTTACCTGAGCTCCGCGATCCCCTGTCTGTCAGCGGCGGGTACATTTGAAATGGTCCTCAACCAGGGCCATTGAAAAATAGCAAAACGAGGACACACCTAGTGCCAGAGGTCAGTGTCTTACTCATGGGGAGTGGTGTCCATTTTTCTGTGTGCTCAGAGTGTTGGGGTGGCGAGGCCCCCCCCCCCCGAGGAAGAATCGCCCCTCAAGTCATCATTGATTCCAATGGGGAATGGGTTCAGGTTCGAAACAAATTTTTATTCAAAGTTTTGCCGAACCAGAACTTTAAGGGGTTTGCCCAACACTGGTCACAATCTACCTTGCTATCTGTGGGAAGGCAGTTTTTTGTAGGGACCCCCCGGGCATAGTATTGGATTTATTTTGGCTGTATAGAGGCTGACATCTCTTTGGAGACCCTGTGCCATTTTGTTTAGGCTTCACAGCACTGAAGGAATTATATGCATAAAAATCAAACTTAACTACTATTCCTTGGTGTTATGAATACTGGGCAAAAGCTTTAGTAAAAAAAGAATCATGGGCTGTTTTGGGGCACTGGACAGGTGATTGAAGGTGAGAACATAAAATTCCTTTCTGGGTATAGGATCACTTTAATCCCAACAAAGGTTGATCAGGCCTTCAGCTCCCTCTTGACCTGACCTTGTACTTGCAACCAAGAAACAGTCTTCCTTTGATACACTCCAGTTCTGCCCAGTTCCACCTCCAGAACCTCCTCCACACATTTTCACAAGTTCTCTCGAAAACGGCCTAGCCAATCGCATACTTTTTCTGTTATTCTATCTCTCCCTATAAGTCTAGCTCCTTACATTTCACTACCTTCTTAGACAGGCATTCACAACTTTTTCTCATCAAGTAACGCTCTCAATTTTCCAATTAGCTCAAGTTCTGTGATTCCCATGAGTTGTCAGTCACCTAAAACTGTGTTAAAATGCACAAAACAATACGCAATGCGCAAAATTAGCATCTATGATATTTTGGAGCAATTTTGTACTTATAAAGCAAATCAGGCTTGGATTAAGTATAGATGCAGCAGATGCGGTTGGCCTTGCCAAGTACCTCTTGATAGGATCTCACATACCACCAATGGTACTCATACCACTGGTTGGGAACCCCTGCTCTAAAAGATTCATACTCACTAACTAATTCTAACATGTATACTCCTAATTTCACTAGGATTTTAACTACTTCTTAATGCTACTACATGTTCGGAACTGAAGAAAACAAAGGTTTCCCTGCACTTTAAATGCAGCTTTCAATCACATTAGCAAAAATTATAGTTGCCGTATTCGGAGATGATTCCTAACTGTTTGACTGCCACTCCCACACATGCAAACTATTTACTTCTACTTTTCCTACCTCTTTTATTTTTTCACATTTTTCCTTCTCTGACACTCGCAATTTCTTTCTGAATTTCATTTAGAAAGGGAAAAATCAGGCAGATTTTTACTTAGAAATGGGCAAAAAGTAAAGGGCCTTATTAAAGAAGCGGTAACGCCACGTAGTACCATGTAGCGTCAGGTGAATGCCTGGCACAGTATGTGAAAACCATATATATGTAAGTCAAACTGATGAGCTTCTTTTATAGTGTTATGTAGCATCACATGTATCACTAGCAGTGTCTCAGTGTAAAGCGCCGGCGTTGTATGTTCTACAGAGCAACATAGTACCATGGCTCAGTTGCGTTCTCCCATACAACTTAATGGTTCCATACAATTTAATGATGATTGTTTTGGTTCTCCTGGCCACCAATCAAAGACTTATATTGTCATATATTTAATTTTTTTTTTCCAGAATTGTATATGTTGGTCTGCTATTGCAGTGTCAGTGTTAAAATCATGGCATTCCATGTGTTTTCGCTTTGGTGTATGTGTTCAGAAAGACATTTTTTTATAATGCGTTCTATGCTTGCCGCTAGAGTGTCCAGTTTTATAGCACTGATGCTGGCTTTGTGATTTTATTCTTAAATATGAGCTTCAGCACCGAGCGTCGGATGCACATAACTGGTGCTACCTATCGTTTGCTGCAGCGTTGCTCTCTTATATGTAGCGTCGCCTTGAGCGGAGAGTGCTTCTACAGAGCCTTCCAGACATCACATTTATCAATGCTGGACAGGATATTACAGCGTCACTTGTCCCGCACCAAAGCTATGCTATAGCGCCAGACACCCGCTTGCAGCGTACTCTTGCGGACACTCTATGCGCCGCTACATAGATGCACTAATGGCAATACGTGGCGCTAGTCTTAAATCAGCCTTCAAGTCTCGTCTCTTACTAAAGCAAGACAGAAGTATCAAGATGATAAAAGCGAATGAGTTAAACAGTAATAAAAGGAAGGAGAGTGTAGAGCAAATGGGTTTTGCTGCAGAATTCAGAAAAGGTGAACATGGAAAGTAAAGCTCTTGGGATGATGTTTTTTTCAGTGAGATGTTAAATATGACTTCCTTCTATTCAGACAAGGACATTTTTAGCTTCGTTTCTGAATCAGAACAATGAAACTTTAATGTACTACATGCATGCGTAGATATTTTATTCATGTTTGTCACATCTGATGCTAATGGCTGTGCATTGACTAAGTACTGCATCTCATGTTCCTTCTCAGGTTATTGCTTTTCATAATCTCTCATCTCTGTATGACAGAGCAATCAGATAAAAGTTTTCAATATGGTGGTACCCTGTATAGCCTCTAATAAGAATACTGCCATAACTGACCTAGCTGCTGGTCCCTGCATGCTGCTCGCACTCTTCTGTGTCCCAGTGTGCTCCATTGCTGGTTAACTAGGAATACAGAATTAAGTGCATGCTGAGCCTGGGTGGTCTCTCTGAAGGTGGAAGGGATCTCTTTGAAGAATTGCCAAAGAAGAAGTCAAACAAGAAGATCTGAAGCAAGAAATTTCCTATGTTGTGTTATATATAGATGTGAGCGAATCTTTTAAAAATTCTACGAATTTCCCTGAGAAATTTGGGTTTATAAAATAAAAAAACTCACCTTGGTCCTTTTTCCAGTGTCAGACGATCTCGTCACTTTTCATCAGCTCCCCCATCATTCAGGCTCAGTGCCGAGAGGTTGGTGGTGGACACCCACAGCGCTGATGGCTTTTCCATGCTCCCCTGCTGAATGTATTGCACATCAGGAGGGGGCAAGAGAAGCTGGCCACACTGTAATCTGTGTCAGCTGGCTTCTAGCACTGTTGAGAAATCGCCCACCGACAGCCACCGAACCTAAGCAACGGGGAAGCTGGCATGCAGAGTGGCAGTCACTGCACTAAATATTGTGGGTGAGGAGATGTATATGATTCACTTACCTGTGTACTGGATCCACCTCCGCTCCACCCCTGCAGCTGGCATTTTCTCAGCATCGTGGAAGCTGGCTTGCGCAGCTGACAGCCCAGCCAGCTGCCCCCTATACATGCAGCAGCAAGGGAGCAGGGAGAAGCGGACTGTACCTTCAGTGCCACCCACCAACCACCTCTGGACCCGAGCGATGGGGCAAGCATGCAGTGACAGTAAGTTCTAGAGGAACCTTGATTGACACAAATCACAAAAAAAAAAAAAAATTTAGATTCTTGCAAACCGAACGTTCCCTGAAATTTGTAGCGAATTTCGATTTCAGACTTATTGGTTAGCTCATCTCTTTTTATATATTATTATTTTTTTGGTCAGAATTAGAATCAAGTTCATTATGGCTCAACAAGTACCTACACTACCTACATATGAGGAATTTGTTTTAACGTAGGCTAAGTAGATTTGGGTGTAGAAATGTGGGAACTCCACATTTGAGGGTTCTGAGTTCTGTAGGAGGAGAGCAGTGGGCCATTCAGAGAAGAGGGTCAGTCAATGTTCCTCGCTTTCTAAAGTTCATACCTAATCCTTCTCATTTTCATTGGACCCCTCATGGCAGCAGAGCTTGCTCGCTACACACTGCTTTGATGTGATTCAGTAGGTTAAAAAAAATACAAAATGGTACTTATCTTTTGTCAAATGCGTATGACAAAGTAGATGGGTTTGATGGTGGGTTGAGAATGCGACACATCATCAATCACAGGTGCACTGCCTCACCCTCTCCATTCACTGCAAAAGCGGTAGCGGACCGAGGCCTGACCACACCTCCATGTGCCTGATGGCGGGGGACTTGGCCTGGCATGGAAGTACTGATGAATGGAGTTCATCGACCCAAGTAGATGGGTTTGATGGTGAGTTGGGAATGCGACTCACCATCAATCACAGGTGCGCTGCTATTGTAATGGAGGTAGTGGGTCGAGGCCTGACACACCCCCCTGTGACTGATGGTAGGGGCTTAGCCTGGCATGGAGGTGCCGGTAAATGGAGTTTAAGGACTGAGGTTGCAGGATGCAGCGCAGTTTCTGTTCCAGCAATTAGGTTATCTGCTGCTTGCAGGACTAGCACCAATTGGCTGAGCAGGACAAAAGGTAAGTACCGTTTTGTTTTGAGCCTGCTAAATGACTAATGTAAATGTGAAGGGCATGCAAAAAAACTCTCTCAGCCCGCAGGCTTGATATGGCCCTAAGCTTCGGTTCTAACAGAACATTCCTGTACTGGTCTTGTTTACAGCTCTGCCCCCTTGGTTTCTGGCTGCAGGGGGCAAATCACTTAAGTGTCCACTGCTGAAATGCATTCTGCGGTGGACACTCATATACATGTTGGGTACCAGTTTGGAACTTGCGGCTAACGGAGATAATAGTTTTAAAATGAGACAGCTGCAGCCCACAGAAGCTTGAGTGACTATGTCTGAGGGTTGGCAGGTGCTTTAATGTGTATTTGTATATTTAATTTGACTTTATATCCCTTTAAAGGGTTTTTCTAGGTTAGTATACAGTCAAACCTTCCTACCTCTCATGCAGCTAATTCATCATCTGCTGCAGATTTGTTCTCATCATGACCACCTTTTGCTTTATTGAGAGGTGGTCTGCACTCCATCCCTCCCACATCACACTTTGTGAGACATACATTGTCTGTGTCTGCAGAGAGAGAACTGATATTTTCTTTTTTTGTATTTTTACTGTAAAGAAAATGTGTTGGAAAATGTGCTCATGTGCAGATTTTCGCTAAATGATGCTTGAATTTCGTGCTTCTTGTGTAATTTGTCATGTAACTACCAGAGCATGAAATTCTGTGCACAACACCCGTCAGGGTGAAGTTTAGGTGGCATTTTATACATTTGCCAACTATTTTTCGACAACAAATGAAACCATAAAAGCTGTGACTGTAACATCCAGAGAGACACACAAGGAAGCCAGGCAACATGGAGCAGCACCTGCCATTTGTCACATACAAGATACATTAGTGGGTGAACATTTTAGAGAGCAGCTGATTGAATTCAGGCAAAATTATACAGGAGAGGTGACACCATGGATGGCAGAATTTTCACTGAAATGTCTTTATGCTTCCCCCACAATAACACAATTTAAAAGAGGGTGATGTAATAAAGGAGACGAAGGAAACCTTATACAAGATATCCTTATAATAAAAAATTATATATATATATATATATATATATATATATATACACACACACTATTTTTAAGTGTGATCCCTTCATTGAGGCTGTTGCAGGGATAGATCACTCACACATTGCTGTTGCAATGTAACAGTGGCATCACGCTGCTGTGTTATATTGTATAGCAGCCATGCACCCTGTTACAATGTTTACATGACTGCTATACAATGTAACACAGCAGGGTGATGTCACTGTTACATTGCAACAGCATCCCCATACCTGGCTCAACAGCAGAGAGCTTGCTTTTTAGTATCTAACAGCAGGACTCCTGTCTTGCTTTTACATTACACAGCACAGCAGCAGAGAGTATTTTAAAAGACAGCCAGTGTGAGTTTAATTACTCTACTTTTTGCCATATCTCTCTCTCTCTCTCTCTCTCTCTCTATATATATATATATATATATATATATATATAATTTATTTATATGTTTCAATGTGGGATGCCCAGGGGCAATGACCAAAACCCAGGATAGTGAAAATCCCAGTTTTGTTTCCTGCCCCTTGGACATCCTGAAGTGGGATGCCAAACTTTGTGACAACCCTTGAATTGCCTCCAAACTTACCTTACCGACATTACCGCAGTGCATGGGCAGGCTCCTGTCCTATCAACGCCATATGCAAATGAATGGTCCTGTTTCAGACAGACCTCTAACAAACAAAATGGGCCCAACCTCCATGCGGACTGTGGTGTGCTCCTGCTCAGATAGGACCTTAGCTGCAGAAATGCTGTGGATGCTGCAAATGCAGCATGAGGCCCCCAAGAAAGGTGAGTATGTGCTGGGGTTCCAGAGGAGGTTTCGCTCACTGAGGCATCCCAAAATGGGATGCCCTAGTGGAAGTAAATTGGTTGGTCCTAGAGTCTTTTGGATATTCCAGCCTTTAAACCTACTTCTATCTGTGAAAGACGGCGGTGGAAGGGGGGGGGGGACTTCATATGCCTGGTTTCTCTGGCGGGAGGTTGAAAGCTTACTCTGCCTGGCTTCTATGGCAGTGGGTGGACGGTTCATGTTCCTCTGCCCAGCTTCTTGGTTGGCAGATGGATAGGGGCGTTCCTGCCCACTTCTCACTGTAAGTGGCATGTGGCACAAAGAGACTGCACGTGAGTTTTATTTCTTGCTTATTTCAGGGAAAAATTCGGTCAACATGAATCACAGAAAATGCGTATTTTCATTTTTTTACCCTTAAATTCGGACTGAATTCTATTTTGATCAATTCTGTTCACTCATCTCTATAGCGAGAGCCGCCGACGTTACGTCGTCTAAGCCTTCATCTAAGGCCAGTGTTGGTCCCCTTTAAGTGACTTTCTTTTTTGAATTATAGTCTTTAAAATAAGAGAACTTGCATTGCGTGTGTTTTTCAATACAACAGGACCTCCATAACTGCATGCCATTATGCACCGCTGGAAGCCTAACTGCACAGTACTGACAGTAGTGTCAAGTAGCATATAGTAACTGTTACACTTGAAAGAGGCCTGTGCTAAATCTTGTTGCTATACTATACTACTACATACTACTACTATATATACTACTATATATAAAATAAAGCTAATGCATGTTTGCATCAAGGGTAGGGGTTTAGTGCAATTGCTTGATTGCATTGTGAGCCTTTAAAAAAATGTGTTAATTGGGATGAGGGGGCCCTCAGCAATGTTTTCCTAAGCTGAAGCCTGGCACTAGAAAATTCCCCTTCTAGTGTAAAGAGTTTAAGGAATAAGATGACCATAAAAAAGCTAGGCTTGTTACAGCATGAGTTCTATGGTTTGCAAGTGCGATGCCAGTTTTACCTTGTAAAGCTACATCTGTAAGTCTACAGATTTAAGGAAAGCTAAGTGAGGAGACAGATTGGAAACCCATAAGTCATAGATTTGAGACCAGATAGATCCACCATAACTAGCCAGGATGGTAGGTGCTGGTGCCGGTTGGGCAAGTCAAGAGAAGGAATCAACGCCCTTTTGTTTCAAAATTCATAGAAATTATCTAAAAAGACAAAACTGAAGCAAAGGTTTTCTCTATACAAATGGTTGTAAAGCCATGCCCGGCCACTAGTCTAAACCCCAGGCATCCTAACTTGGGATGCCCTGCTGTGTGAAACCCCCAGGATGCCATTAAACTAACATTTACCCAGCTTCCCTGTAGCTGAGCCGCACTCCCATGCCCAGCCATTCAGATAGGCTGGGGGCAGGAGCACTTCCCAGTCTACAGAGAAGCCAGGGGTGTGGCCAGTGGGCCGAGTCACGTCAGGCAGCACAGCAGGTGGCTCTCATTGGATGAGAGCCTGCGCATTTGCAATTGGAGCATTGGAAGGTGAGTTTTTTTTGGCCGAACTGGGTAGTTTAAAACAGCGGCGCATCTCAACTCGGGATGCCACGGAGCAAAGCCATCGGCCAGCCCTGGAATGTTTTAGATTCCAGGCTGGCAGCTGGTGGGTATTGTTCCACTTGCAACTAGGATTTGTTGGGTTGTTGTAAACCTACAAACTTCCTTGGCTGCCAGTAGTCACAAGCAGCACAAAACTGCTGTGGTATCACGGACTGGGTAATTCTGCAAGATTTTGCACTTTTCTTTGCTCTTTAAAGTGGACCAAAACCCATGGGAATCAGCCTGGGAATCTATAAGATTCCTGGGGCGATCGATTCCCTCCCACCAGGCATCCACAATTGGATTGCCCTGCTGTGTGAATCCCCCCAGGTTGCCCCACCCATACACTTACCTACTTTCCCGGCCCAATGGTGCATGTGCGAGCCACGGGCACATCCCGGCTATCCCTCTAGCAGGGCCCGTGCCTACACTAGGCATTTGTGAATGGCCGGCAAGGGCACACTCCCTGTTAGAGGGAAGTGGCGGATGCGGGCGTCAGCGCACTGGGAGCTGCTGGCTTTAGACATCCGAGAGCACTGATGGGACGAGCGACTGTGCATGCGCCGTATGATTGGGAAGAGGTCCGTTGGTTTCGGCGATCTGGGGGGTTTCACACAGCGTGGGAAAGGACCAAAACCCAGGATAGCCAAAATCTTGGGTTTTGGTTCACTTTAACCATAGGGGTATCTTTGACTTTTGTTGACCTATCCAACAGACTTCAGACCAGGGCTGTCATAGTGTGTCACTCAACTTCAGATACTCAAGCCTGTGGGAGAATCACCGCCATAGGACTGGTTGAAAGTAAAAGGGTAAGTCCTTTTTCTATTATATTTGTTAAAGTGTACATTTTTTGTGTGACAAAATGATATCCCAAAGGTGATTAGCCAAAAATGTGCATTTTATGGAAGCAAGTTTCACCAGTTTTGGTGTACATTGCCAATAGTAACAGATTGCAGATAGTTGCACAGAACACTGCTGCTGCGCATGTGTAAGTGCTTGTGAGCTCCCTTACCCCAGCAGCAGCCATAGCAGCAGTGTTCTGTATGTACAGGACTCACTTCTCTCTTCTTGGTGTACAGACTTAGTGTACGTTGCCAATAGCAACCCAATGCAGGCAGTGAAATCTGCTTCCATAAAATGCACATTTGCTAACATAGGTAAAAAAATAAAATAAAAAATACATAAGCTCAGCACCTTTAGAACATGCTTTTGGGACAAAAAATATACACTTTCAAAAATTCCATCAAAACTTACCCTTTAGCCTGGAATTACCCTTTAATAAGCAGCCTTCCCATGGCAGCCTTAAAGTGAACCAAAACCCACAGAGATTGGCCCAAGAATCTATAAGATTCCAAGGCCAATTGATTCCTTCCCCCAGGGCAACCAAAATTGGGATGCCTTGCTGTGTGAAACCCCCAGGTCGCCCATAAATTCACCTTCTTTCCCCGTCTAACAGCACATGCGCGAACAGCGGCTGCATCTTCGCTATCCCTCTAGCAGGGCGTGTGCCAGGCGTTTGTGAATGGCCGGCGCAGGCACGCTCCCTGTTAAAGGGTAGCGAGGGATATGGCACGCTTGCCTTAGACAAAGTGACTGGAGAGGATCCGAGCGCGCTGATTGGACTAGTGGCTGCACACGCGCCATAGGACTGGAAAGAGGTGAGTTCGTTCGGGCGACCTGGGGGGTTTCACACATTGGGTCACCCTCGATCGGGGTGCCCCGGGGGCAAAGACCAAAACCCAAGATAGTCAAAATCATGGGTTTTGGTCCACTTTAATCTGAGGCCTATACGGGAAATGCACAGGAGTGGACTTTGAGGTCTGTTTTAAAGCGATTCAGCACCCATTTTATACAAAATGGGTGTTGTTGATCTGTAACTTGCTCGGTGGTCTCGTGACCACCAGCGGCCAATCATGGGTCTCAATTTTGCCAAAGAAACAAGGAGCAGCTAAGAATATCTTCATGCCCCCTATGGGTGTTGGTCCTCTTTAATGAGTAAAAAAATATGTTATTTGTTATTGTTTTATTATTTGCAGGTATGTTATTATATTTGGGGAGTCATTATATTGTGCTATTTAAAGTTGGTGCTTTTATTTTAATTTCTATCACATTGGCCATTTATCTGTTATATTTGTTCACTTTGAAAATATTGATAAGTCTATATATCAAATAAATTCAGCTTTTCGGAAGAAAAAAATCCCACTCTGCTGTTCTCGGCAAGCCTAATAAATTCTCCAGGGAACACAACTGGGTCTGCGTTTTAATAAAAGGAATGTTCGAAGAAAGAATGAACAGTGTGAGCAAAGCGGAGGAAAATTATAATGAAAAGCAATAAAAAATTGTCCATCAGTTTAATCTCAGATGCATTTGTTGTACTGGTGGAAGAAAGAGCTTTTCCTGAAAATCCAGCTCTCATGACAATGTTTTCTCTGAAGTTATGGGACCGCTGCCATTGTCTCTTTCAAAGTTAACTAATTTTAAATAACGGGTTCCTATACCAAAGGGACACTCGTTTACAAGACTGACCCAATATCCTGCCTATTGATTTTGTTCCACATTTATTTCTTTTTAATTTAAAGGGGCTGTTGGGAACTAAAAAAAATTGATTTTGATGCAATGTTGGAAAACTAACAGAATACAGTTTGAGAGTTTTACCAAGGAGAAGTGTACAAAACACCACCACTAACATAAAAGACGTGTATATGAATACGAAACATGTGAGAACGACCACATTTACTTCTCTGAGAAAACGAAGATGGGTTAGTGTCAAACTCCGGACACCCTTCTTCTTGGTGAGTTCACAACCCCCAATCTCCGCAGCTAGCTTCACCTACAGCCAAGGCCCCGTTTGCCGGGATGCTTTAAACGCCTCACCAGACACGGCTGCCCCCAGGACTTGCTAGCTCAAAGGTTGTAAACTCACAGGGTTGAAGACGGCTGAACCGAAGGTAAGACACGACGTTACACACAGATTCTTAACTTAATGATAATAGTTCCAAGGGAGAAACATGGGAAGGGTCATAGGTCATGCCAAAGTCCAAACCTGGTGTCAGGTCTGGAGTTCCTCTGCAATATGGGAGCGTGCATCTGCTCTGTACTGCCTTTTGCTGGCTCTCTTTCCAGGCTCAGCTTTAGCCTGGGAGCCTGGAAAGGGAGATTAGAAATAAAGGGGGAATGTCATGGAAGAAGAGGGGACAGCTAATCACCCCATAAAACATACACAGCAGTGCTGCAGTGGCGGGCCAATTCTGCTACTAGAGAACTAATAATATCATGATAATTAATGCTGAGGGTCAGGGCCCCTAAGCTGCACGGGGCGCAGAGTAGGTGATCCACTACATAAATGATAATCCATCCCTGCTAATGCAAGCCTCATATACTTTGGTGACATAATGAAGAGAGAGTATGAGAGCATATGACGTGTCATCTCAAGCAAGGGTATCTAAATCTTTACAACCACTAGAACTTTAGAACCAAGTTACACTTGTTGTTATGAGTGTCATTTTCACACCTACTAGGTAGAACTCTGATAGTGGAGACTAGTGGACCCAACTCACCACCCAACCAGAAACCCTTGGTCTTCACTGGAGCACACCTGCAAGGGAGAAAAGGCTGCTCTGCAAAGGGGACTCCAGCACGGGAAACAGGGCATGGGTCTTGCATATGGCAGAGGACAGACCTAAATCAGAGATGTGTGAGTAGGCATTAAACAATCAATTTTAGAGAGTGATAAAAATGGTAGAGTCGATACAAAGGAGTAATGGATGAGATAAATGAGGCTGGGTCATACATTGGAGCAAAGAATAAGTCAGTAAGCAAGTGGGGTCATACACAGGCGCAAAAGATGAGATGACGTCAAAGGAGCAAGTTGGGTTGTACATGGCATAAGTCAGTTTTCACAGGTATTCGTCACTACAACTTGCGAAACATTCCCCACAGTTTGCCCCTCTCCCCGCACACAGGACAAATGCATGGAAGAGCAAAGTCGCACAAACTCATGAACATTGTAAATCACCCCCTTAATATGAGCTGTCTTATGCGCTCTGTGTACCAACCTAAGAGCCTTAAGAAGTGTCAGCACCACACAGCACCACTTTTTTTTGCCTCAGCGGCACTCAGCGTTGAAAATTATGCAGTGCCAGGCGCTCTGGCTGAAGCAACGCCATATGAAACCTGGCACTGTTCCTCAAGATCCCACAGAGCACAATGGGCAAAACTGGATTGAAGTGTTTAATGCTTATATTTAATATTACACACATTTATTAGTACTTAACTTGCATTGAAACAATAATTGAAATGCAGGACCTAAATGCGCCAAAATGTTTTTCTTTTTTTTTGGGGGGGGGGCGGGTTATTAAAATTGATTTTAATAACTTCTCTTGCTTTGGACACCAAGAACAAAGACGCAGCCAAAATGCACTGTAAAGTTTGTCCCCAGCAGTGATTTCTTGTAACTTCATTGATGAAACACTGATCAGCGCCAGAATACAGTGCAAAATATTTCAAGGAGGGAAAAATACATAAATATGATGTTGATAGCCGGAATAACATTGGTACAAAATGGTGCTCACTGGCGCTGGGCTAATCGGCCGGCAGGTCAAACAGATGCTTACAAAGGCGGCCAATACCTAAGTGCAACAATCAAAGCTAATTAGTAAAGTTCGGCTTAGCAATTGCAATGCAGCACACAGCGCCAGATAAGACGGGAATGCCGAAGCTCTGAAGATGGATATATAGCAACGAAAATTATGCTAAAAGGCACATCATAAATAAGGCCTTAAATCTCACTATAACAGAACTAGACTTAACATGGCACAGGCCAGCTAGTTAGCCAGCGGCTTTATCTCCCTGTGCTGGCGCACTTAGTAAATCAGGCCCTAGGTGCATTCTTAGAGGCTTTTCCATGTGAAAGAAAAACAGGTGATGTAAAGCATACATTAAATAAATGACATCTGATAAATAAGATCTTTTAAAAGTGAAAACTACTTGTGTATAGCTTAGTATTGGTAGAATTATACTGACTAATGCACATATTGACTTTTTTTTTATGATTTTGCTACCCGAGCAGTTTTCTTTCATCTGCCATTGAACGCACTGTCAAGCAATTGTCATTGTCAGGGGGACGATTCTTAATTGCAAATGGAACTCAGAAGACTGGTGGAAAACTGCTCGGAAGCAAGTTATGCTAAGCCCCAGCCTTTGTTTGGGTCTCCGAGCTCACATAACCATTACATGCTTGCTGGTGTACTAATAAAGTCATAAAAGGCCATCTTTCCCCGAGAACAATTTAATTCCTTCCCTGTTTCTTGGGAAAACTTTTCCATACAATGTTTTTCCTGCTTCATTCTCTTTCGCTGACTAAAGATGGAGTCACAGGCTGTTTAATCAGCAACCCCTGGCGTAACAGGGAATTGATCTGCTGGAAGAGAGAAAAGAGGGAAGAATCTAGACTTGTATGCAGGTCGCGTCCCACCAGAAAGTCAGACAACAGAGCCAGGGTTAGAGTTGGCTGCTCTTAAGTATGAGAAGCTTCTTTTTATTTTCAGGTATGTTTATTATTGTACACCATGGATCTCAGGTTAAAAAAATATTCCTGGAAGTCAAAAGAACAACTGGAAGATATTAAGGCCTGCAGGTCTGGCATAGGTCAGCATAGTCCGGCATCAGGGGTGGATTGGTTATAGGGAGAACAGGGAGAATTCCCAGTGGACCACGCTTTGGGTCCAACTGGGTTGGGTGGCCTCACCTCATCCAAAGCTTATGCACTTGTAGGGGTGTGGACCTAAAACAACAAGCCAGTTCGTCTTAGAAACTAGTCTAGTTAGAAACTCTTTTAAATTGAATTAATAGGAGTTAGAACCCCTTTGCTGGTAAGTGTAAAGTGTATTGATAGCTGTACCCTTTTTTCAGACACAAGATGACAGAAGGGAGATATAGGCAATCATCTTGTATTAGGAACATTCTAGGCAATCAGTGTTAAATCTTAGAAGCAGACAGAAAGATTTGGAGGCCAATTTATCACTAGCGCCTCATAGTGTCACTTGAGCGTCTGCGGAGAGACACTATTAGCACCTGCAAGTTTGGCTTCCCAAACCCGAACAAGGACCTCAGCCAAAGGTTTGGTGTTCGGGTTTGGTGTCCAGCCCAAATGTGGAAAAGCTGGTAGATGGGCTGAGCAGTCCATCCACCCATGTCACCTACGGTTGCAGCAGAAGGAAGCTGCTGTGATTTACCTATTCCCGATCCTCTTCTGAAAGTGTCAGCAGGAGCAAACTTCTACTGCACACTCAGCACTCCCTCCCCAAGCCAGCCCCCCGAGTTCGGGGACCTTTAATGATTTATTCGGTCGAACTCGCCGAGCTCGAAATTTGCGAGGTTCGCCCATCCCTACCTATGATCAACATTCGCAATAAGAAAAATAAATAATAATAAAAATATATATATATATATATATCTCTATCTATCTCTCTATCTAAATATATATATATATATATATATATATATATATATATATATATACACACACAAACACAGGCAGACGGTGCTGTTAGGGTTCGGCGCTGTCGGCTACTCTTGTTTGTGTTTTTGTTTGTGAAGATAGCGACAGGTAATGCCTGTGGGTAGAGATGAGCGAATCGAATCTGACGAACCGGAATTTGTTACGAATTTCAGGAAAAATTTGATTCGTAATGATTCCGAATACCGCCGCGATTTGATCGCTCAAATCGCTTCCTTAAAACTCCATTTACTACTATCCAGCCCATCTGAAATGGTGGATCCACATGTCAGGACATGTCCCATGGGGCAAGGAATCCTGGGTAGGCATCACATGCTATCTATCAGCAGACAGGCTTACCGATGATGTCACAGCCCTCAATAAGCGGCGCCATTTTGCGAAAGCTCATTTCGGCACTGTATTGAGGCCAGAGCAGATCAGGCAAGGAGAGAGGGACAGATAGATAGATAGATAGATAGATAGATAGATAGATAGATAGATAAAAGAACAGAAGAAGTGAGGGACAGATAGAGAAGGAGAGAGGCTGTGACAGTGACAGAGAAAGACAGGGACAGTTTAAAGTGTTTGCATTAGCTTTCAAGCCTATTTAGTGTTAATAACACACCTGCCAATTTAGCTTTTCCTTTTCCTGGTGTCATTCTTTAAAAAGCGTGCTAGCATTAATATTTGAAGAGTACCTGTCTACTAGCTGGTTGCATTTTGTAAAGAAAGTCACTTTTTCACTGTAAAAGGAGCCAGCCTATGTATTTGAAGAGGGGGCATCCCAAATACTAGCATAAATATTTAAAGAGTACCTGTCTGCTAAATTGTCAAGTGTCTTTCACCGGGGGGGGGGGGGGGCGCCCCAAATACGAGCACGTGTCTTTTAAGAGTACCTGCCTACTTACCTTTTGTCTTCTGTATAAAAAAGTCTGGTTTTCAAGTTTAAAGCACCCATTGCCTTTCACTGGGGGCCATTGTCAGTGCTACCACTTATCTTTTAAGAGTACCTGCCTACTAACCTTTTGCCTTTTTTTTTTAAAAGTCTAGTTTTCAAATTTAAAGCACCCATTGCCTTTGACCGGGGGTCATTGTCAGTGCTACCTACCACTTATCTTTTAAGAGTACCTGCCTACTAACCTTTTGCCTTTTGTAAAAAAAAAGTCTGTTTTTCAAGTTTAAAGCACCCATTGCCTTTCACCGGGGGGGGGGGGGGGGGGGGCATCCCGAATACTAGCACTTAGCTTTCAAGAGTACCTGCATCTTTATCTTTTTTACATTTTGAACAAAAACCATGTTTTAAAACTGCCTGTGGTGCATATAACTCTGACTAGGGGCATCATGTGTAAGACCATCTGACAGTGTCTTTTTGCATTAGCTTTTAGCTACAGTGTCTGCCTATTTTGATCTAACTTTTCTACACACCTGCTGTTACAAAAATTCTGTTCTAGGTGTAGTGTAGTGTATTGTTTTCCCCTCCTAAACGCAGTAAAAATGTCAGGCAGAGATGTGCCAGGACGTGCACAGAGGAAAGGCCTAGATTCATCAGGCAGAGGTCACAGCAGACTAGGGGCGAATGGCAGCAGGAGTCGCGGTGAGAGGCCTGATCTCCCGGTATCTGCTAGCGGTCGTGTCTCGACCAGCAACGCATCTGCCTTCATCGATTGGTTGACGCGGTCATCCACCTCATCACAAGTGACATCTGACACCCCCAGTCAACAGTCGGTAGGTTCCTCGGACACAACCCTGAGTTGGCATGGCCCGGGAGCAGCCCCTGTTCTTCCATTGCCTCTGTCCTATGCCCCTCCCTCAGCTGACTTATCTTATGCTTTGGGTTCAGCTCCACTATTCAGTGAGGACGTGTTAGAGGACAGTCAGCAGCTACTGTCCAGCCAAGAAATGGAGGAGACATCCGCCACTTCTTTCGCTAGGCAGACAAACACGGAGGAGGAGGGTGGCGTGGGAGGTGGTGTGGTGAGCGTTCCGTCTCCTGCAGCACACGCTGTTGTGGAAACCGAGGAGGACATCAGTGACGTGCAGACACAACTCGATTAAGATGATGATGAAGCCGATCACACTTGGGAGCCCGGTGCAGAAGGGGCTTCATCATCATCAGGAGAAGAGGGTCCCAGGTTGCCCCAGAGTCAGCAGCTGAGGCAGCAAGGTGGTAGTAGGGTTGACAGTCAGCATGGTGGCAGAATTGGCATGTCTGGAGCCACACAAGGCCAGGGGCAGGGTAGACCACTTGCTGTGTGGCAGGCTGCCTTCCTGGGAGGTAGTGGAGTAGGGCTTCCTGGAGTTGGCAGCAGTAGCAGTGAATTAGTGCGGACTGTTGGTGGGAAAATTAGCTACTCCGCAGTGTGGCACTTTTCATCAAGCATCCGAAGGAGGATAACCTGGCCACATGCAAGATGTGTAGACAGAAGGTCAAGCATGGCCAGGGCCCCAATGTTGGTACCACGGCCCTGTGGCAACACATGCAGCATCACTATAAATCAGCATGGGAGAACCAAGGCTCCGAAGTAGGGGCCCAGCCTGCTGCGTCAGCCAGTGCCACACCGCTTCCAATTTCACCCAGCCAAGGCTCCAGCACCTCAGCCGAAGGTAGCTGTGCATCATACCCATCCTCTGCCACTCCAGATGCTCCTGCTCCTCCTACTAAAAGTCAGTCATCCTGCCAGCAATCCATCAGCGAAGCCATATCCAAGAGACAACAGTATGCCCCCACTATGGCGCAGAAGCTAAATGTGCTCCTGTCCAAGTTGCTGGTGCTGCAGTCCCTCCCTTTTACGGTGGTGGACTCTGCACCTTTCAGAGAGCTGATGGCTAATGCCGAGCCGAGGTGGAGAGTCCCAAGCCGTCATTTCTTTGCAAAGAAGGCAGTACCAGCCCTGCACAAATTTTTTGAGCAGAAGGTGGGCCAGTCCTTGAGCCTGTCGGTGTGCACCAAAGTGCACGGCAGCACCGACATCTGGAGCTGTAACTACGGTCAGGGACAATACATGTCCTTTATGGCCCACTGGGTGAATGTGGTTCCTGCACAGCAACTTGGACAGGTGACACCACTCCGGCCTCCACGCTCCCAGGCCGTTTTGCCTGTCACAGTGTGCGACTCCGCCTCCTCATCCTCCTCCTTCTCCTCAGCCTCCACTGTACAGTCAATTCTCAATGCCCCTCCAGCCTACCATGTGTGCAGGGCACGGCGGTGTCAGACTGTGCTTCACATGGTTTGCCTTGGCGAACGGGGTCACACAGGGGAGGAGCTTCTGAAATTCATTCATCAAGAAATCAAAACATGGCTTACTCCGCGAAAACTGAAAATGGGAACCATGGTGACTGACAATGGGAGTAATATCTTGTCTGCGCTGCGACAAGGAAGCCTGAGCCATGCGCCCTGTATGGCACACGTGTTCAACCTAGTAGTAGTAGTCAAGCGTTCTCTGAAGTCTTCTCCCCATCTGCAAGACATCCTAACAACGGGAAGGAAACTTTGTATACACTTCAGCCACTCCTACACCGCCAAGCACGCCCTTCTTGAGCTACAGCGTCAGAACGGTATCCCCCAACAGTCTGATTTGCGATGTTTCCACTCGTTGTAATTCCACCCTACATATGTTAGATCGACTATGCGAACAGAGAACCGTTATCAATGATTTCTTGATGATCCAAGCAGATAGGGGGACTCCCCTGTGTAACTTTAATGTGAACCAGTGGCAGCTCATACGTGACAGAAAATAAAACTTAAAAAGTTCTAAAAAAACGCGCTTAAAATATGAAACAATTACCGTATTTTTCGCCCTATAACACGCACCTGCCTATAAGACACACCCTGGATTTGGAAGAGAAAAATTGGAAAAAAATATTCTGAACCAAATGATGTGCTAAAATATCCCCTACCAATCACCCCATTATAGACAGTGTGCAGAAATCCCCCCAATCACACCATTACAGACCCAACATTACAGGCAGTAAACAGTATCCCAATTACAGGCAGTGAGCAATATCCCACATTACAGGCAATGTGCTGGCTCCCCCCATGTGCAGGCTTCCCCCATGTGCAGGCTTCCCCTATGTGATGGCATTCCCCCATGTGCAGGCATCCCCCATGTACACAGGCATCCCCCATGTACACAGGCTTCCCCCATGTGCACAGGCATCCCCCATGTGCACAGGCATCCCCCATGTGCACAGGCATCCCCCATGTGCACAGGCATCCCCCATGTGATGGCATCCCCCATGTGCACAGGCATCCCCCATGTGCACAGGCATCTGCCATGTGATGGCACCCCCATGTGCACAGGCACCCCCCATGTGCTGGCATCCTCCATGTGCAGGCTTCCCCCATGTGCACAGGCATCCCCCATGTGCAGGCTTCCCCCCATGTGCTGGCATCCCCCATGTGCACAGGCATCCCCCATGTGCAGGCTTCCCCCATGTGTACAGGCATCCCTCATGTGCACAGGCATCCCCCCATGTGCTGGCATCCCCCATGTGTACAGGCATCCCTCATGTGCACAGGCATCCCCCATGTGCTGGCATCCCCCCTGTGCACTGGCATCCCCCATGTGTACAGGCATCCCCCATGTGTACAGGCATCCCTCATGTGCACAGGCATCCCCATGTGCACTGACATCCCCCATGTGTACAGGCATCCCTCATGTGTACAGGCATCCCTCATGTGCACAAGCATTCCCCCCCCCAAAAAAAAACATACCTTGTACTCCCCCGCGTTCTTGTCGCTCGCCGCCACAGGTTCAGAGCGGGCTGATTCCCGCCCGGGGGGCGTGGCCTATGACTCCTGCCAGCGTCCAATGACACTAGCAGGAGTCACAAGCCACGCCTACCCTGGCCTGATATCTGCTCACTATAAACTTGTGGCTGACTGCCGCTTCCCGCCGCCGCTCCTCACCGCCTCTGCAGGAAGAGGAAGGGAGCTGCGGCCATGGAAGCGGCAGTCAGCCGTTAAGTTCACAGCGAGCCGGTTCCAGCTTCTGGGTGGGCGTGGCCGCTAACAAGCGTCACAGGCCACGCCCACCGAGAAGCTGGAACCGGCTCACTGTGAACTTAACGGCTGACTGCCGCTTCCATGGCCGCAGCTCCCTTCCTCTTCCTGCAGAGGCAGTGAGGAGCGGCGGCTGGAACCAGATGAAGGAGGAGGAGGCGGCCGGAACCAGATGAAGGAGGAGGCAGACAGGCAGCGGGAACTACCAAGGCTGCGGGGGATTTGCGGAATGTAAGTTTTTTTTTTTACATTCGCCCGTTAAGACGCATGGACATTTTCCCCCCACTTTTGGGGAAAAATAAGTGCGTCTTATAGGGCGAAAAATACGGTAAACAATTAAATTATCTTTATATATAGTCTCTCGCTCCAAGCCTTTAGACTGTTGTCACCTCAGTCCCGATATTCTATATATATATATATATATATATATATATATATATATATATATATATATACACACAGCCCTAAAGCTGTATATATAAGGCTTAGCGAAGCAATTGTATCACCACAGGTGCTCTTCGTGTCAATTCAGTGACATCACCACCACCATCTTATATATAACGTACCAGATTCAATCTTGGTTTTTGGCACATCTGATTCCCCTTTTAGCTAAGGAGTGTCACGTGAGTTGTGTGGATGAGCAGCGCCGCTGACTACGGCCGGAGGAGGCGGTGAGCTGGAACTTGTTCCTTTGCATACTGGTGTGCGCGGACTGACTGGAAGGTCTAGATGACGCCCGTTCTTTTGTACTTTTATGCTGAAAGTTTACTTGTTTTTAATATCTGGTGAGCGGCTTTTTAAAGGGCCAGTGGCCATAGAGTTGAATTCCCTTGTGTGGAACGTACTTACGCTATTGGAGCACTTTGTGTGTCTTTTTGTCCTCTGTATGTGTTTTAATAAACCCGGAGCAAGTTGATATATCCTTTTGTGGAAATTGGAGTCCATTGATCTTATATGAGGAGGTGAACATCTAAGCACCTAATAAATAAGCATTTAATCGTAGCTAGAGGAGGAATAGTGGAGCCCTAAAAGGGGAATCAGATGTGCCAAAAACCAAGATTGAATCTGGTACGTTATATATAAGGTGGTGGTGGTGATGTCACTGAATTGACACGAAGAGCACCTGTGGTGATACAATTGCTTCGCTGAGCCTTATATATACAGCTCATACGTGACACCTGCCGTTTGCTCAGGCCCTTTGAGGAAGCCACTTTATTTGTCGCCAGGATTACGGCATGAACAACGTGATTCCGCTGCTTCATGTAATACAACACATGTTGGAAACCATGGGTGGTCATGGCACTGGGGACATGGCACATACATTTCACGGCCACATAAACCCCGTGGGAGCTGAGGAGGAGGAGGAGCACAGTGAAGCACAGTTTAGTTTTGACAAAATGGGCGGTTTATCTAGTCATCTGACAGGAGAGGAGGAGCAGGAGCAGCCAGAGGAGCTAGAGGGTTGTGAGGAAGGCGAGACAGAGGACCCAGACACATCGTGGCAGTATGCAGTGGAGATGGAGACAGGTAGTCCCTCTGAGTCACTTGCACAAATGGCACGATGCATGCTCACATGCTTGCGTAGTGACCGCAGAATTGTCTCCATTTTTCAGCGGGATGACTTCTGGCTCTCCACCTTATTGGACCCTCGCTACTGGCACAAGATGGGGGCATTTTTTACACCCACTGAGAGGGAGGACAAACTGACCTACTACAAAGACATTCTACGTAGTCAGTTGGCTGATGCCTATCTGCGCCATGGTCCATACTCTCGCAGGTCTAACTCGGGGGGACCTCTGAGCTCACCTTCCATTGCCATGGCTGCTGGGGGGGTGGCAGGAGCAGCAGCTCCATCAGCAGCAGCCTCAGTCGCTAATGGGTAGCTTTCTGCACCCGCATAGTGAGACTACTCATGAGCAGTAGGAAGACCTGGGGCAGGGCCTGAACCAGCAGGTCGTGTCATACCTTGGAATGACCATGCCAACGCACCTTGAGGATCCACTGGACTTCCGGGCATCCAAACTTGACTTGTGGCCGCAACTGGCAGAGTTTGCCCTGGGAAAGCTGTCCTGCCCGGCCATCTGAGCGGGTCTTTAGTACTGCGGGGGCCATAGTAACGCCAAGGAAAACTTGTCTGTCCACGAAAAATGTGGAGAGACTCACCTTTGTGAAGATGAATCAGGCATGGATCAGCCAGGATTTCCACCCATCAATAGCTGATGCATGCGAGTAGCTGATGCATGGTAGCTGCTTCTGCTGCTGCCAACTCCAGGGTGTGTCTTTCAGGCAATATATGAGCTCCTTCTGCTGCTGCCAACTCCTGGGTGTGTCTTTCAGGCAATATATGGGCTCCTAATGCTGCTGCTGCCAACTCCAGGATGTGTCTCTCAGGCAATATATGAGCTCCTTCTGCTGCTGCCAACTCCAATGTGTTTTTCAGGCAATATATGAGCTCCTAATACTGCTGCCAACTACAATATGTTTTTCAGGCAATATATGAGCTCCTAATACTGCTGCCAACTGCAATGTGTCTTTCAGGCAATATATGGGCTGTGTCTTTCAGGCAATATATGGGCTGTATCTTTCAGGCAATATATGGGCTCCTAATGCTGCTGCCAACTCCTGTGTGTGTCTTTCAGGCAATATATGGGCTCCTTATGCTGCTGCCAACTCTACTGTGTGTCTTTCAGGCAATATATGGCTTCCTTATGCTGCTGCCAACTCCATTGTCTCTTTCAGGCAATATATGGGCTCCTAATGCTGCTGCCAACTCCAGGGTGTGTTTTTCAGGCAATAAATGGGCTTCTTATGCTGCTGCCAAGTCCAGAGTGTGTATTTCAGGCAATATACGGGCTCATCATGCTGATGCCACCTCAAGGCTTTGTAATTGTGCTGCTCTGCGACAGCGAATCTAATAGTGACGCCTCTGATCTGCATGTCATACTTCTTTACAATATTATTTCACTAACCCAGCATGCATCCTATGCATGTTACGGCCAGGCAAAACGTTCTGCAACCCTATGGAGGCTCTCGGAAGCCCAGAAATAGCCGTTTTTAATAGTAATTCGTTGCAAATAAATTTGGGCCGAAACTAATTTTTCCTGTGAAACCATGATACCCAGGCATACAGTTTCAGGTGCAATACAAAAAAATATGGGGATGGCTGCACAGTAATCATACGAAAACACATGAAATGACATTGGAAACATACAAATGACATGACACATGACTGGCAGGCATGAAAAGGCAAGTTAGCAGCAGGTAACCTAAGTGCAATAATTAATGAAAAAAAAAAACATTCTGAACAGGCCAGGGATCCTGTGCCACTTGACCAAACAAAACAGGGTTGGAATGGCTAATTAAAGTCAATGGAGAATGACACTGAGCACCTGTGATGTAGGGAACACAGTGCCAGCGCTAACAAAGCACCTGGTGCTCTTGATACATGAAACGCTACATGGCTCTAGGAGAAGCACTAAACATTTTTTACATCATAAATATGGTTTGCTGGTGGCGTTCACAAAAAAACAGTGGTGTTAGCCACTAGTGTAAATAGTGTAGAAACAGCTAAGACAGCTATTATTTGAGGAAGGAAACTTACCATCACATGTTTGGCATACCTATGAACATGAGCATGGAACAGGTTCAGGAAGCCAGTTAGAGGTTAAATAAGGACGAGAGACCCTGTAGCAAGTTCTATACCACTTTTTATTCGTCATGGAGCAGTCAGAAAGAGACAGTAGAACCTGTCAGGAATACCTTGGTCCAGCAAGTAAGCAGTAGCACAGTAAAGCACAGAGGGTGCCACTGGGATTTTTTTTTTTAGACTCCAGGCCAGGAAAATAAGCTGATAGGTAAGGTATCTTCTTTGAAGACCACTCGTATAAACAGTGTTCTGACACACCTCTCTTTTTTTCTCTCTACCCAAATTTATTTTGGGTAGTGCTTACTCACCTTGCCAAGGGAACCATTGTCTGGGTCCCTACGGTGGCACCATCTTTCATCCCATCGCACTGCACACAGCCCCTGATCTTGCACCTGCACAGTGCCCATGCGGGTCTTTGAAGAGACGGCTTACAAACGGCGGGGGTGAGGATTGGGCCCCCAAGAAGTCGGATGTTGCCACAGCAGGCAGCGGAGACATCCAGAAGGTAAGTAGGGGCCGATGGGGGGGCTGAAATTGGCCCCTTTTTATTTTTGGTCCGACGTTCTTCTTTAATTATTATTATTACTGTGTGGCTCCAGCAACCACAAGAAAGCAACAATCTGTCGGCACCCTCCCACCTGATCAATTACTGACATAGTACTATTGACTCAAGAATTTATATTTATTAAAAACATACTGACACACATTCAAAAATTCCAATAGATGGGGGCATCCCACCTGGACCAAAAATACATATATACTCAATAATGGGGAGGCAAATTTATTATTATTGGTGCAGGCGCCATTTGAGTGCCTCGTCCAAGACGCTCAGCAGCGCACGCAACATATAATAATATTTTTTCACGACTTTTCCACTTTGATAGGTATATATTGATTATTCATTGATATTCTATGCACAATTCCCCTTAGGGGTGGGTTAGTTTATCCCACACTGTCTAAAATCATTTTTTCATAGGGAGTTGAAATCTATTGGCGTTGAAGTGACCCTCGTCCATTTTTTGATTTTTTAAATTATTTTTCTTTATTATCTGGCATACTGTATTAGATATGAGAGGGGTAGGGTGACTCTGTTTTTAACGTGTCTCTTGTGTCATAGGTGTTTTTAATTGGTGTAATACAGTAAGTGTCATTATTGTCTACGTTTAAATAAAATGTATTCATATTATGTATGTATGTGGTGCCGCTCTTTTGTAGGTGAAGAGTTATATCTTCACCACCTAATTATTTATTTATTTCTTTATTTTTACAGCGCCCACACTACAGCGTCTACTCCTGGCGGCTGAAGCTGTCAGCTGTAGCGCACAGCTTATATAAGTCTATGCACTAGCGACACCTAGCGCCAGCCGAGAGCGCCGCAAGCTGACAAAATGTATCATAAAAATACCAGTCGCTCCAAGAGGCGCTGAAAAAAAGGGAATTCAAAAAACCCTATTTTTTAGGGTTTTTTGAACAATATTTTTATTGAGGATATGGGAGAGGTACATAGACATACAACATACAATACATTTTCTGTTACAACATTTTTATTGAAGTTTGCACGTGATGTAAAGCATATTTTTAAAGACAGGCGTACTGAACAAGTAGCAATGCAAAAAGCGTACTTAGTTGAATGCATAATGGAATGCAGATAAACAGTAAAGATAAGTCAACAAAATGCACACAGTATCTTTTGGTGTCAGCAAAAGTAGCTCCCAAAATCAGACAGTTTATAACCAAGGGATATGCATCTTGTGGAACTTAAGTAGTATAAATTGAGATTACGAATTCTCATTAAAATTATTTTGAGAGCTATTTGTATATTCACTTTTGGGTGTTCAGCACCCTGGCAAACTGCTGACTATGATAAACGAATATTGGACTGGTGTAGATGTCCGGGGTATATCTCAGGAGGGTTGGGGGGGGGAAGAGGGGGGGCAGAAAGAGAAGGGGGGAAGTGGGAGCCCAGGTCTGCTGGATCATGTTTTAATAAGAGAGTGAGAACTAAAACCAGACCAGTCCGGAGTCTAGTGGTTAGATATGGAGGGACGGGTCTGTTTGATGAGGGCTCAGCCCAATATACTCTATCCATGGGTTCCAGGTACTAAGGAATTTGTCGTATGAATCGTTTATTATCACAGTAATACATGGAGTATCAATCGCCACTCTGGCTTTGTGTATGTACCAGATTTGAGTGACAGGAGCGCCTCCCATGGATCGCCAGTACTGGATGTGTGTAGGATGTCAGATATCAATTTGTAGGCTTTATCCCATGTAGAACAAACCACAGGGCACTCCCACCAGATGTGGGACATTGTGCCTCTTTCTTGGCACCCTCCAAAGCATAATGGTGAATCTGAGGGGGAAAATTTGTGGATTCTGTCTGGGGTGTAATACCATCTGAAGAGGATTTTATAGGCATTTTCTAAAACCAGCGCATTACAGGATCATTTTCTTGTATCACTCCAGATCTTCTGCCATGTCTCAGGATCCTTAGTTGTTCCCAGCTCTTGTTCCCATCTTATCATATAGTTGTGGTGAATAGGGGCTGGGGGTGTAACTAGAGCTGTGTATAAACTGAATATTAAGCCCCTTTCAAAATGGTCCCTGATGCATCTGATTTCGAAGTCTGTATTCCTATATGAAGGAGGGGACTTTTTTAGGAGGCTTTTAACAAAATGTTGGACTTGTAGGTGTCTAAATACCTCAGAAGGTGGGAAGCTATCGCGGGGTGCAAGGTCTTGTTTGGTTTTCATCCCTTTTGGGGTGCAGAGTTGGTCTACAGAGGTTAGGCCTTTCTGTGACCACCATTTGTAATTTTTAGGGTGCGTGACCCCTGATGGAAACATTGGGTTACCTAGCAGGGGGGAAGCTGGCAAATGAGGTGAGGTGAATTCATGTTTGACTTTGTCCCATATTGTCAAGGAGAACTTTAGGATTGGAGGGATATATTTCGGTCTAAGTGTTCTAGGGATCCAGAGCAGAGATGCCGGGAGGACTGGGTCACAAGCAGCAATGTAATTTGGGACCCATAATGGTTTATGTTGTGGGGTGTGTAGGAGTACTAGGGGCGCTATTTGAGCTGCTGTATAATATTTATGCAGGGATGGGAAGGCCAGGCTGCCTTGGTCTTTTTTACAGAAGATAGTTGTTTTACTTATCCTTGGTCTAGATTTGCACCATGTAAAAGACATGATTTTCTGTTGAAGGATGTCGAGGGCACGTTTAGGGACTTGAACTGGGAGCACTCTGAAGAGATGTAAAATTTTTGGCAAAAAGGTCATCTTGAGAGCTGCTATTCTCTCTAGCCAAGACAATTTTATAAATTGCCAGGACTGAAGTAGAGTGTCCAGTTTTCTAAATGTTTCTGGGTAGTTGACATTATACAAATCTGTATAGTTAGCTGTTAATTTGTTCCCCAGATACTGCAGTCTCTGTGTCCCAGTCCACGTAAAGTTTTGGGATAAAGTCTGCTTTGTACTAGCAGAGAGTGAGACGTCCAGTGCAGTGGACTTTGAGGCGTTTAGTTTAAGGCCTGAAATGCGGCCAAAAGTGGTCAGCAGGTCGATGGCATTAGGGGCTGAGGTATGTGGGGAGCTCAACATCAACAGCATGTCGTCTACGAAAAGTGAAACTTTATGTTCCCTGCCTCGTAAGGGGATTCCTTTGATTGAGGTATTTTGCCTTAGTTTTATTGCAAGTGGTTCTAGGGCCAGGATGAATAATACAGGGGACAAAGGACATCCTTGTCTGGTACCACTCTGGATCTTGAAACTTGGGGAATGGAAGCCAGCGTACTTAACGCAAGCAGACAGGTTGGAGTACAAAGCTGCGATCCAAGAGAGGAATCCTGGGCCAAAGCCCCATTTATTTAAGGAGGACTGGAGGTATTGCCCAGAGAGAGAATCAAAAGCTTTCTCCACATCAAGAGAAAGGAGCATTGCCTCTAATTTTTGGTCCTTTGCCCCCTGTATCAATTGCATTATCCTGCGCACCCCATCTCCAACCTGTCTTCTAGGGACAAAACCCATCTGATCCCTGTGAAATACATCCCCCCAAAAATTTGTTGACTCTGTTGGCTAAGATCTTCGTGAGGATATTCAAGTCTATATTAAGGAGTGATATAGGCTGAGTTTTGGTGGTCCTTTCCAGGCTTCAGGATCATTCACGGCTCTAAGCATATCTGGGTCTATGGGGTTGCCTCCTTTGATATAGTTGTAAACCCTCGCCAGACGAGGTGCTACTATGGAGGCCATTTTTTTAATAAACTGCAGCGGTGAACCCATCAGACCCAGGCCTTTTATTGGATTTCAATGTCTTGATTGCTTTCAAGACTTCTTCTACTGTTATATTTTCGTCTATTTTGGCACTCTGACCCTCTGGGATTTGTGGTAGGTTGATCTCGTCTAAGAAGGCCTGCGTCTGATGGTCCCCTAATGGGGGTGGGGCTTCGTATAACTTAGATAGGCCTGCTGAGAATTCTTCAACCACTACTTGGGGGTTGCTAGTCTCCCCTCCTGTCCTAGTCTTGAGTCTCACTGGCTTCATGGTATGCTTGTGACGTTTTAATTGGGAGGCCAGGACGGTGCCTGGTTTTTTTGCAGAAACATAGTATTTTTGTCTAGAGTGTCTACAACGTCCCTCCACCTCTTGAGATTGCAAGAGGCTAAGTTTAGTTCTGGAGAGCTTCATTTGGCGGAGATGTTTGGAACTAGTAGTGGTTTTAAAGGTCCCTACATCCTTAGAATATTGGGACTGAAGTTGTTCTGAGAGAATTGACCTTTCCTTTTTCTTTCTAGAAGCTGTGGCAATAAAGTGTCCTCTCATAACAGATTTAAAGGCGCCCCAGACCATAGTTGGTGAGGTTTCTGGGTTCTTATTTATAGTGAAGAATTCTAAAGCGACTTTGCTAGCATCCTCCACCAAGGGTTTTGAGGATAGCAGGACAGCAGCAAGTCATTCAATATCCATGAGGACGGTTTGGGTTTAATGACCATAGAGTTACACGTCATTGCCACCAAGTCGTGGTCTGACCACTGGACAGGGCAGATTTTTTTCTGACCCCCCTGTGACATAAAGGTGGAGAGGACAAAAATGTGGTCTATCTTGGTATGTAGCTTATGGTGGGCAGAGTAATGCGTGTAGTCCCTTTTATGAGGGTGCATATCTCTCCATTGGTCCAATAGATGCAATCTTGAAATGTAAGGGCGTTTGGGGGGAGTGATCTATCCAGGGATGGTTACAGCATTAAGTTCCCCGCACATAAACATAGCTCCCTTTCCATGCTTCTGCAATAATGAGCACATACGGGCCAGGAAAGGAATCTGCTTAGTGTTTGGCTTGTAGTAGGTGAGAAATGTTACCTCATCATCCTGTAAGGTTCCTTGAGGCAAAAGATATCTACCACCAGGGTCTGCTATCTGTTTATGGCAGGTAAAGGAAAGCCCATTACGAAATGCTATTAGAACACCTTTCTGCTTACCTTGGCTGACCGCCTGAAAAAACAAGTGGAATTTATGGTTAAAACATTTTGGTTTGCAACTAGATGAATAATGTGTTTCCTGGAGACAAATTATGTCTGCGTGGATTGAATTAAAATATTTAAATGCTCTGGACCTCTTATTCGGGGAGTTTAGCCCCTGAACATTCACTGATACTATATTAAGTGACATCTTCATTTAGGAAGGGACTATCTCCCTTGAGGAGCGTATTGGGCTTACCTGGGCTCCCACAGTGGTTGGGGGAGGAGAGGGTGGGGGTTTTGAGGTGGGTGGATGAATAGGGGGGAAAGGGGGGAGGGGAAAGGGGTGGTGGAGTTAGAAGAATTAAACACATTAAGTAGACATTGCTTGCATTTCAGTGTGCGAAAGAGCCTGTCCAAAGGCTTGGGAAGGGTTTTCCCATCTTTGGAAGGTAGGGGGCGTCCGGTGTGGGTCAGGAGGCTGGGTATATTAAAAGGGCATTAAATGCTATAACATTTTGATATAAAACAGAATTAAACAAGGTCTCCATCTAGTGGGATCCGGCCCAGCCACCAGGGGGCCCTCCTGAGGGTGGTGCGCCTTCTCCCACCAGTCCGAGACTATCTAGGCCGCATGGCCAACCTTTATAAAAAACATTATTATAAACATTATTATAATCAGAGAGAGTGAAAAGAGAGGCTTTGTTATAGTAGCAATAAACTTTGGGGCTTCCAGAGCCCTAACACTTGCTGATACAAAACTGCGGGTTGTTTGGCACCCTAGAAGGCAGCCCAGGTGCCTGGTATGACCACTGTTGCAGGTCAGACAGGTACCTAGACACAGGGTGTGTACTGAGGGAGTTATCCCTGAGAGCCCCCCGCTCCGGCGGCGCACATGGTCGTTGGTGAGACCTCAAGGGGATAACCGGGGCATCCCAAATACGCACAAAGTGAGAGTATGGGTCCCTGTATCTGGTTATAACTCAGTAGAGGTGCTAGGGAGTCTTGCACTCAGTCCTTCTGTGAAAGGTGGAACATTTGGGACAAAAGACGTTTCATCGCTGGGGTTTTCTGAACTTGTTTGGTGAGTCGTGGCGATGGGGTGTCTTGAATGTTGCTGCTGTAGCCAGGCCTTGGTTTTCTTGGTGTAGAGGGGAGAGAAGAGGTTGTATTATCAGGTTCTGGTATACGGATGTCCAGAGATTTAAATTTATCCAGAAGCTCTGGGAGAGAGAAGTTTGGACTTGTTTCCCTTGGTATGAGAATGAGAACTTAAAGGGGAAGCCACATCTATAGCGTATTCCCTGCGCCTGCAGGGCCAGGAGGTACGGCCGTAAAGATCTTCTTTTTAAGATGGTGGTTTGGGATAAATCCGCAAAGATTTGATAGCTGTGCTTCTGAAATGTAAGGGGTGCTTTATCTCTGGAAGCTTTCAACACAATTACTTTTGTTTGATAGAAGTGGAATTTGACAATGATGTCACGTGGTGGGCCCTTCTGCAGGTCTTCTGGTTAGGGCCCTATGAGCTCTGTCTAATTCCAGTCTCTCTAGTGGGATTTCAGGTACTAACTCATGTAAAAGGGCTGTGATTGTGCCCACTGTGTCTTCCATAGTTTCCGGCAACCCCCTGAATCTCAGGTTAGATCTGCGGTTGCGATTTTCCGGCTCCTCATTCTGGCCCTTTAAGAGGATGATTTTTTCTTGGAGCTGCTGTAATAAAGTCCCCTGGTTATCTAAAACTGTAGTGGCATCGTCCATGCGGGATTCTAATGCATCTGTACGTCCCCCCAGATCTCTGATCTCATTCAGGAGGGTGTCAGTATGCCTGGCAGACACTGCAGTAACCTCCCTCACTATGGTTCTCAGCTGGCTGAGGAGGGCCTGGTTTGCTGTGGGGCTCTGAGCTGCAGTCTGTGTGGATGGAGGGTGCTGGGGACAGCTATCTGTGGAGTCGAGGGAAAGACCCCCCCCCAAGCGATTATCCCCCCACCGATCTTCTTACTTGGAGTGCTGTGAGCTGTCTCCTCCTCAGCACTGTCAGGGACTGCTGCCATCTTGCCTGCTGGAGCTGCTGATCTGCGTGTCTCTCTAGCAGTTTTCTTCTTGCTGTGAGCTGTGTTCATCGCCTCTGGTAAGTGGACTGGGGCTTCCAAAGGTCTCCTGTGCCTTTTAGGGGCCTCTCACGATTTGCCCTGCTGCTGCTGTGTGCTTCCAGTCTCTCTGACCTGCGGAGCAGAGCTAGCATGCATCCATCTTGCTCGGCTGCGCGCACACGTCCCCACAATACATTTTCTAAAGTATATAAAGACATTCAAAAAGATGTAAACTTGTACACAAATAAGTAACAATGTTGTTTAAGACCAGATATGAGGTACGCGTAGTAAAAGGCCACGTACCGGGGGATAGAGGGCGGAAGGTGAGAGAAGGGGGGCTAGAAAGAAAAAGAAGGGCAGGAACAGGGAGGGGGGAAGGAGTGGGGGTGAGTGTCCAGCCGCCACTTGGCTTGAGATGAGCGCAGTGCATCATTGAGATGTGAGAAGGGATCGGTTGAAGTTTTTGGGATGGAAGTGAGCGATCCAGCCTTCCCATGTAGTCATGAAAGGGGTGAGGTCACCTTGCATCGAAGCTGCCATCTGCTCAAAAAGCATTACTTTGTTGATGCGAGGGACCAGACTCCCACTAGGGATCATTCTTTTCTTCTATGAGTGTGCTATTATAAGTTTGGCAGCAGCCAGGATGTGTCTTATAAGCTCAAATTGTGACCTTGTACAATCGGGGGGTTTCAAACTGAGCAGGGCAAGTTGGGGCGAGGGGGTCAGGTGTAACCATGTTGCTTTCCTTAAGAGATAATAGACTCTGGTGGGTAAGAAGGACAAAATCTGTGGATCGTACCCGAGACAAGATACCATCGGAGTCGGACTTTAGTGTTGACCTCTTGGGCACCGGTGTTCAGGAACCATGAGAATGAGTTCCGCCATGCTATTTTCCAATCACTTGACGATTTATTTCAAGATCATTTTCCTGGGTTTTTTGTTTTTTTAAATTAAAATGGGAATTACACTAGGGACATTAGACTAACATGACATATCTTCATCACGGCCCAAATCACAAGTTTGCAGCACACAAAAAGTGCTAAAAATGCATATAAAAATAATCCCAACCAATCAGGGATCCAGTGGCATATGCACCAGCCAAAAAAATAAAAAAAATTCTACTAAAATGCTTAAATAACAGTAACCATCCCAGCCCATTGAAATGTATGGGATTTTTGGCTTGATAAATACACCTTTTTGACTGGGACCTGACATTCACCTGACACTCATCTGGCACTATGTGGCCTTAGCGTTTCTTAAATAAACCCTATAGTGTAAATAAACAAATATTATTCCTACATGCCTCCTATACTGTGCAAAGCTTCACAAAAAGTGCAACAAAAGTGCAATAAAAGTGACAATAGTATACCAATAATGTGCTATCATAGTACTATGAATCCAGTAACGTCAATACACTACACAAGAAACATCACGTGAGTGCTAGTCCAGATACGGTGTCCCCACTATTTCATCTGAGAAGTGCTTACTCTACATGTTCTTTTGTCCCCCTACAGCAAGTCACTTCCTCAGGGTACAGGGGTCCCGCTCTCGCGCTGCTATTTAAATAAATATCAGCCAAAACAAGTGGGGCATGGCCACACCCACCCTTGCATGTGTGACAGCCTGGCCAGATGTCACCCCAATGCTCAGGAGATACATCAGCGTCCATGCCCCAATAGCAGCGCTGTCTGTCCTGCTGCACCTCCAGGGGACCGCCCCCCAAAACCACCCGCACCACCCAGGTCACACAGCGACACTGACACCAGTGTGTGTCTATGACAACAGGAGGCGGGCAGAGGGAGCAGCCCTCAGGATGCTCACAGCTGGGGATGGGGAGTATAATAGACCAATGCGGCAAGCCACAGTATACTCAACCTCTATCTTCACAAAAAAACAAGATAAAAATACATTCAAATTCCTTATCAATTATAATGTAAACAATACTAAATTATTTTATTTTAATCTAGTAATCACTTAATCACTAATTATATTAAAGGCGAGCGCCTGATTTTGTCCTGATGGCTCTGGCTACACGTTGCAAACTTCAATCCGTTTTCAAGAAGACCCTGTAGTTAGTAAAAGTATTAGAGCATTGGAGATTAATAGAGAACATGAGGAAAAACAGTGGGTGTGGCAACAGCGATGTCATGTAAGCACACTGTGTGCTTTACATATATCATAGTAAAAAAATAAGTGCATTGTTGTGCCTCTAGTTATTACTGCCAGCACATAGTGTAATTAGAAAAAGGGGGTGAGAGATGCTGCAGGCTAAGAGTGTCTCCAGCCTGCCAGCACATAGTGTGACCAGAGAGGAGGGCGGGGTTTCATAGCTGCAGAAAGAGGCAGCTAATCAGGACGTCTGAGGAGGGTGTTTCCATTCTCGGTCCACTGAAGGTTGATTGAAGGAGCAGGTCAGCAAGGTGGAGACTGAAAGCTGAATAATTTTCTCACTAAGGAGACCAACAAAGCAGGAAGGAGAGCACTGGAGGGACTCAATATAAGGTAAACTACTGATATTTATTTTATTTGAGTCGATCCAGAGCAGCTGTTCTAGAGCCAGGTGGTCATAAGCAGAGAGGATCAGCGGAACCACAATTGTATGATCATCTTCCAAGGGGCACCGATCCAAATTGCCAATTAACATATTCATTTAAGGGGTCAGGTCATGACCATATATACCAAACCATATAGTGAAAGGCGAAACATGTGCCGTACAGACCGTACAGTCTCCACACGGTTGGCTACCATTCCTGCTGCGATTCGGCAGCCAAAGTGACTTCTGCAGAGGCGGTCCTTAAACCGACCTTCAGCATAATTTAATGAGAAGCCCAAACCCTTAAAAAAATGTTCCCAGCATTTAAAATTAATGTATTTTAAGCTTAATTTTTATTCTTTCCTACTCAGGACTCTAGGATATGGCCGCCACCATCTTGCCTCAGAAGCATCTGACACACACTTGGGAGAGGGGGGAAGTGCAGGGGGTGGGGCTATAGCTGTGCTTTGCACAGGCAGAACAGATCTGGGATCAGGAAATGGACAGAAATTCCAGCATGCAGGGTGGCATAGTCAGAAGACGCTTCCTTTCTGCAGGCAGCCTGATGCTCCATGAGCCACCATTTTGGATGTTTAAAGGTTCAGTAGATGCAGGTAGGATGATATTTAATGTGAGCAATTTGTATGCACAGGGTGGCAGAAACATAAAATATATGCTCTTATTCAGAGTGAAGGTCCAGTTTAAGCTTAGGAACCCATCTGGCTGTCATTTTGGTCCAGTTTTATGCTTCTCACGGATTCGTGAATTCAGTAGCTCTTTTCGGTCCATATTGGTTACACGTTGGAAAGCTAGAGAAATTGTTTTCTTGGGATACCCCCTGATCCTGAAACCTCCTCGTCAGGTCTCTAGCTTGTGTTTTGAATTCCCTTTCATCAGACCAATTAGGTCGGATGCGGGCAAATTGTCCCTTCAGTATCCCCCTTGTTTAGTTAATTATTATAATTATTTTTCAAGACCTAGGCCCTTATTCATGAAGGGATAGCGTCAGGTAGTGCCTTGTAAACGACAGGTAGCGACAGGTGAACGCCGGACACGGCACGCAATTACACATTTATCAAGCAGATTCTGTTGAGCGACTGGGATAACACCATGTAGCGTCCGATTCATCATTATCTCAGCATCAGCGTACAGCACTGGCGTTCAGCCTTGCAGAGCGCCACGTCTTGCCTCTCGCTACCTGTCGCTCTCCCATACATTTCAATGTATGGTTTTTAATTCTCTTTAAACAGGGTGTTTTTATTATTATTATTTTTTTTTATTCTCAAATAATGTTGGGATCTCTCCTGGCCTTGAAAAAGACATTTTTTAAAATTTGTATATATTTATGCAGAATTGACATTACAGGTCTGGCATTAATTCGTTCACGTCACAATGTTATTACAATTTAATTCCATATGTTTTTGCTTTGTTACTGGTGGATACATGTTAAAAAACAGCCTTTAATCACACAGCCTCCGGCGCTCTGGGCTACAGTAAAGCATATGTGAGGCTGTTTTTTTGAGGAATATGGTGTGAGTCGGTTGCACTGACCAGTCGCTAACATGCACTCCCATACAGCGCTGTACTGGTCATATAGCAACTCCCCACAATGTATTCAACAATGCTGCACAGCGACTGAGGCACTCTGAGCTACGACCACGCACAGCGACTACTAGCGGGCGCTCTGAAATGCCTGCTACAGACACTCATCTGTCGCTACTTGTCGCTAGTAATGAATCAGCCTGTCCGTAAAAAACAGGAAAGAGTTCATTTATTTACTGCTCGAGATAATCATTTTTTACATTTTATTTTTTATTTAAACATTTTTTTTTATTTTACATTTTTTTTTTAATTTTTTTTTTTTAATTTAAAGATTGGAAACCTTTTTGTAACTGTTTATTGATATGGAAATGTTCCTGTCTTCTGTTCTGTACATCTGCCTTTGAGTTTGTCTTTGGGGAAGAAAAAAAAAAAGGATTAAAAATAAGTAATGAAATGCCGGAGGAAGTGTATTCAGCGTTGGCAGAACCAGCCATCGTTTTTTGCCAAAACTGATTTTATTTGTCAGTTGTGTTATAAGATGAAAGCACATTTTAAATGCTCATTTATGCTTTGCCATAATAATTTCTGTTATTGTACTTGTATCTCTAATTAACAAACCACACCATCAAGATATGACTACAATGGCGTCTTGTCTGCCCATGCAGGTAGGTCAAAGAAAGGGATTTGCCTTTACTTGAAAAAGAAAAGATTGCTGTACTCTGGCAGGTGGTGCTCTTGCTACTTGCAACTTGCTTACAGTTAAAGCAGACCAACACCCTCACAAGAAACAGTGCAATTCAGATTGCTGCACATAAAAATTCATTTAACTTTCACCTGCTGTCGTCTATTTTCCCCGTCAATGACGTTCAAAGGACCTGCCAGTGGACTGCAGAGAGGAAGTTCTCCTGGGGTTCCTGCTGCTTTGCATTGAGGGTTATGTCAGTGAAGCCCGGCTGGGATTCTGGGAAAGAAAGAAGCCTCTCAGGTATTCCAAGATGGATGGGACAAAACATTTCAGGTGTTGTTTTAGCTTTGATTAGATGTCGGAGCAAACTAAGGGGGTTATTTAAGAAGGGATAACACCAGGTAGTGCTTCGTAGCGGCAGGCAGCGTCTGGTGAACGCCGGGCGCTGTACGCAATACCACATTTATGAAAGCGAATCTGGTGAGCGCCTCTAACAGCGCCATGTAGCGTCACATTTATTATTACAGACGGCTCAGCGTATAGCGGCGGCGCTCTAGGTTCCAGAGCGCCATGTAAGACCTATCGCTCTGTAGCGCTCTACCATACATTTCAATGGCCGTTCATTTGTTGTGTATAAATAGCGTGTTTGACAATTACATTTTTATTTTTTTTTATCCAAATCATTGTGTGACCTCTCCTGGCTGCAAACAAACTTTTATACATTTTTTTAAAAATATTTTTATGCAGAATTGTATGTACAGGTCTGGGACTAAAGTGTTAATGTCACAGTGTTAAAACAATGTCAATCCATGTGTTTTCGCTTTGTTACAGGTGGATATGTGTTCAAAAATAGACTTTAATCACACAGCGTCTGGCGCTCTATGCTACAGCGCCCAGCTTTTGAGCGCCAATGCTGTGTGTGTGTCCTTATTTGATAAGTATGTTGTGGAGCGCCGAGTGCAGGACACACTGAGCTGGAGCTACCTTTCGCTCCCTGCAGCGCTGTACTGGGGTTAGACCACCCAACATACATCACATTCATCAATGCCGGCCAGGTTACTACAGCGACTGAGGCGCTAGGTTACAGCGCCCGATACCTGCTTACAAAGTCTACTAGTGGTCGCTCTAAGCACTGCTATACAGACGCTCATCTGCCAATACCTGGCGTTAGTAATGAATCAGACTCTAAGTTTTGAAAATGATTCAGCGGTCAGCTGTAGGCATCGAAAGTAATTGTGACTAGAGATGGGCAAAGCCAAACCGCTAAGTTTGGGTTCATACCGAAATTTTACCTAATTTTGGAGATGCTTACAAAGTCTAATCCTTTCAAATTTCTGTATTTACCTCCCCGAGTGGTGCAATAGCAAAAGGCATGGTTACCCTGGAATTGCCATCAAGGTCTCACACAGCATACACTCCTTCCCATGTCTGCTGCTCACCACATTTGCTCTGGTGCACAGTACATTTGACATCCCCATTAGGAGGCACAAGACTTAGATATTCAGCTAACTGGAGGCCTTTAGGAGCAATACAATTGGCCCCAAACTGTTCCTGGAGTCCGACTTAGAATCACAATGCCTGCTTTCACTTCACCTGCTATTTTGGATTGTTTATTGCTGAGTTCTAGACACTTCTCCCAACTTTTAGAGGGCTCTTGCCCTGTTGTCCACCGCTGGCCATGACAAGTGTAAGAATTATCTTTACCCTTTAGAAAGAAGTGTTGTTCTCAAATAAATAAACTCTCTTTTAAACCAATTTACCCTGAAATGTGATCACAAGATTTGTTTTGGGTCTGAATCGATTCCGATGAATCTGCCAATTGTATTGGAATTGTCCAAATCTGATTATAGGATTTATCAGACTCATAATTAATTCTCGAAAATGTATTCAATTCTAGCCATATGCATTGGAGCATTTTTTTCCTCAAGGGGGTTAAGAAAAATCTCCCTTGCGTTAGTAAATATAATTTACTCGTTTTCAAAGATGGAGCCATGAATGGCAGCCAAGGTAGAAGGCTTTGTCACAGGACACATTTTCTCTCTTTTCCCCCCTTTCTGAAGATGAGAAGCTGGGAAAACCTGGGCGGTGAGCTTCGGAGGCCTGTGATGCAGTGCTGGTGCAATGCTGTGTGCAGAGGTGGTGGAGACGCTCTGAAAGCCAAACTCATGGATCTAGGCCATGATGGAGCAGTGGGGTGAGCCACTCTGTGCAGCATTCTGGATCTGGCAGGGATAAAAAGGAAGAAATGTAGTTGGGCAGTGACAGCGATTGTCAGCAGGAGTGAGTTCCTCATGGCGCAGGAAATCTGCAGCAGCAATGCCTGGTGTGAAGAGCAGCAGCAAACGTCAGCAGTCAGGAGGGGGCCAGGATCTGAATGTTGTCCTACTACTTCTCTTCCTGGAACTGAGATCACTTCTATGTGGTGACTCAGAACTGGTTGCTAGGATGGAGTCTACTGAGACAGGGAACGTCCTTACCCTCCTCTACGTCTACTCTGCTATTACTGGTTTATTTTCTCTAATCTTCCTGCCACAACAAATTCCTAGTATGTATGTAATGCGTGTGGCTAAAAAAATGAAACCTTGCAGAAAGAATATAATATATAATAATATACCTTAAAACCTATAGAACTTTTATTTTTTAAATTCCAGGTGCTTAGTGGGGCCAGGTAATCTCTACTGTATACAGCCTTTTCACTTCTCTTTGCCCCACTTCTACCTAGAAGATGACCAGATAAGCAGGCTTACAGATTCAAAACTTTTTAAAGATATCATGAACATTTTAGAATTCTTCTTTGGTAGACTAACTGGGAGTCTATGTTTTTCACTTGAGGAAGCTGTATATTAAGGCGAAACACTTTGGGAGTATACGGAAGCCAGGTGGGAGAGGATTCCTGTAAAATGCAGTCACCTCAAGATCCATGAGAGGCTAAAACTATGACACAAAAGACAAAAAGGAATTATTTTTGTAAATAACAACTGTGTGTAATATGTGTAATCTAATATTTTCTGGGTAAGCAGGGGCATACATTGGGCGCAGGGCCTTACAGTGGGTCCAATTAGGCCAATCCTAAGCATCAATAAAATAACCCAGACTAAATCCCTCTAACCCCCCCCCCCCCCCCACACACACACACACACACACACACACACACACACACACACACACATACACATGCACCAGTAAATTACCCCAAGCACATTAACCATGGAATAAGGAAGGACCTTCATCATCTGACAAAGACTTTGGTCTCCTGTGTGCTGTATATTGGCCTTAGAGGAAAATCTAGCTGGCAGCTTCTTAGGTACTCACCTTTTGTCTCATGCAGCTGATTGGTACTAGTCCTGTGATCAGCAACTCAATGATCGCTGGATCCGAGCCCACAATGCAGCTCTTTTGCTGCGTCACGCCATCGCTTTGGTGCCACTCCCATCCCTCGCCATCAGGCACAGGGGCATGGCCATGCCCTCACCATGCCCCACAATAGAGGGAACGTGTCAGGCAAGTGGAAGAGGGAGTGGTAGTGCTCCTGTGATTGATGGCGGATCATGAGCCATCAATCCCGACCACGTATTTGGGCCAGGCCGATGCAAAAAATGATGGCTGTGGCACAGGTTTTTTATTTGGCTGCTGAACCCCTTTTGTCTGTGCTGGGCAGTATGCAATGAATCACGTTATTTTTTTACATGGAAAGAGCAACGACCCACACCCATGTGGCCTCCAGAGCTCCATCACAGCTGGACCAGATGGCAAAAGTGCTCCTCCAATAATCCAGTTTACCTGTCCAAACATTGGGTTCTGCAAGATAGAGGGGGGGGCCGGTGCTATGTTATTTATGCCTCTGTGGCAGATGGCAATAGTGCTCCTTTAATAATCCAGTGGGCCAGTCCAAACATTGCCACATGTTCTGCAAAATGGGGGAGACAGACTGCATGGGGCCCCTTCTGCCATGGGCACAGTAGCAGCTGTCTCACCTGACTCTATGGTACCCCTCTGTGGGTAAGAGGTATATACTGTAATAACGCAATAACCAGTCTATCTTTCTTTTTCTGAAATCACTATACAAATTAAAGAGTTAATCATATTTGTGTGTTCTGAAGAAAAGGGCTACTCAAATGAATATTGAATCATATGAATATTTTTATCAAATCATATTTCCCAGTGTATTAAAAAAAAATAAAATAAAATTGCCTTGTTATATTTATATTAACATAGCACTGTTCTGGAAGGCCCAGACCAGCTTATTATTCCCTTGCTATTCCGCGATGACCCCACTGAGCATGAATTGCGCTTGCCTCATATCTTTATTAACCTTAGAAGGCATAAACAGAAGAAAAGATCCCAAAGGCTTTCAAGACAAGTCATTCAGAGTTATTCAGTAAATCTCTTTAAATAGTGTACATGAGTCACTGTAGAATGTTATATAATAGCTCCAATATCTCCATAATAGCTGTAAGGTCTTCAAATGGTTATAGACAGCAGCGAATTCTTAGACAAAAAAATCGACCAATTTTGTTGCAAAACGCGTCAATGGCTGACTCTTATGTTCACTCTGCTCTGGGAAATATTTATTCCCGAATACGTTATTTAACTGTATTCGCCCCAAGAGGTATCCAGATGGTGGTTAATTGAACTCGTTGTGGCCAAGGCATTGGTCTTTTAATTTTGTGACAGGTGGTAGGCAAAAAGGAGAATGGCGGGTTCCCAACATGGACCAAGCATGTAATGTCCACGTGGAGACCAAACAATACCAGCTGCCAGTTTATCATTGAGCTGAAAATGAAAATTTAAGTAAATAAAGGATTTATCATTAGACACGGAATTTAGGATATAAGATAACAACCGCAGACATGGGCTCATCTCTAGTTAGCAGATATTTAGCTAGAGCTGGGCACTAACACTCACGCATAGTTGTCTGTGAAATCAGACTTTTCGCACTTCTGGCATCTGCACTGAGTCACGACCATTCACATTTGTGCTGTAAGATCAGCAGTCAATTCCAAAATACCCAACGGCCAATCCTGCAAAGCCCTAGGATGCATTCCAGCTCCTAGCAACAGCTAATCACCATGGTGCTAGAGATTTAGATTGCGAGCTTGGAAGAGCAGGGCGCTCCCTAGTACAGTATTTAGTAGTCACAATATATTTTTTTGCCAAACAAATGTTATTACATAGTAGAACTTATTCTCTGCATTTATATGTAATATTACTTACTAATATTCTTTAAAGTTATTACAATATAAGTGCCACAAATCTAAGTGTTTTCATAAATGGGCCCACCTACTGCAAGGGATTCTGGGATTAATTTCTGTATCCTTGGCTTGTAAGCCCCATGCAGATAATTTCTGTTTTAGGAAAGCACTCTCTGCCAAGTACCTTTAATAGAGGGCTTTCAGGTCCCATTTATCCCCCTATACCGGTCTCTCCCTTAGCAGGCTTATTATGATGTTCTAGCATTCCAAACCTTACTCCCCATGTCACTATCCAACTCCAGCCCTGACATTTGTCCACAGGTAGGAGTGGATAGTGACACATATTCTTATGTATTTTTCAGAGCACTGAACACCCTGGAGGATCAATGTGCTTGGGGTACAGGTTAAAGAGGTGTAAAGGGACAGAGCTCAGGGAGCCATATATTGGGATGGCCTATCTCTCCCTCCTGCTGAGACTATAGCAAACAAAAATAGTAATTCTGAAAAGCCTGTCAGTTACATTGTTTTACATTGTTACAGCCAAGCAGCATCTATTTTTTTTAAAGTTATACTAAAGGCATGTTTTCCTAATGTCTCATGCTACACATTGCACTGCCCTGAACTACAATCCGTTTTCAAAAATACCTTATAGTTTTTAAGTTATCTTTAAAAATATTAGAGCATTGGAGATTCATAGAAAAAATGAGATACAGTAGGTGTGGCAAGAGCAATGTGATGTCAGCACACTGTGATGTGTGTGAGAGGAGAGAGGAGAGCGGGGTTTGAGAGCTGCAGAGAGAGGCAGCCAGTCAGGACATATGGGGAGGGAGAGGGGGGTGTTTCTGTTCTTGGTCCCCTGAAGGTTGATTGATGGACCAGATCAGCAGGGTGGGAACTGAAAGCTGAATGAGGAAGTGATTTTCTTCACTAAGGAGACAGACAGAGGAGGAAGCAGAGCATTGGAGCCACTTAATGAAAGGTAAGCTACTGATATTTATTTATTTTTTATTTTGAATTGCCAAACACTTCTGTTATTTCTATTGTTAACACGTGATACATCGTAAAGCAGTCATGAGCCAATTATTGGAATGTACTGTATATAGCTTACACATAGCTTACATTGCAATTTGATGTGTGCATTGAGCTGTGTAATGGGAAAGAAATCTCTGCCTTGTACAATTAATAAAGAGCTTTTAGACCCCTTTAAACCCTCTTTACAACCTAACACGGGTCCTTTCCTAACCAGGCTTACGATGTTGTAAAATATCATTATCAATAATATTATTATCATAATTATTATTTGTTATACTAAAATGACCTCAATTCACAAGGCATGTGATTTTTTTTCTGGCTGAAAGAATTTGTGCTGCATTGCTAATCTGGAAATTCACTTGTGGGGAGAGTCTCCCACCATGTACTTTCCTGCTGGCATTCCTGAGATAAAGGTGAGATGTCAAAATGTCCTTTTTTGCTTTTTCTTTTCTTCTCACAAATATCAACAGGCAGGTCTCCGAGTATCTGCAGGCACAGTGAGACAAGAGCTTTTGGAGGCTGACTTGAGGTCAAGAAGAGCACTAAGAAATCCACTTCCCTCAAAGAAAAAACATCAGGAAGAGACTGACATTCTGCAAGAAGTAAAGAGATTCTTTAGATGACTTTAGATAGACTTTAGATGACTGGGGTAAAGGTATTTTCTCATGAAGCCTGAACATTTGGAAAAATGTGCTATCATAAGTACTGTGTTATACCAAGAATCATAAGTAGAGATAGGCAAACCCGAACTTTGCAAGTTCAAGTTCCCAAACCTGAACACTGACTTCAACTAGAAGTCCATGTTCAAGCTCATCATCCGGCCAGAACACTGAAACGCTGGTTGATGGGCTACTGAGTGCAGGAGGCAAGCTTAGAATCAGTTCTGCCATTTTGTCTTTCCTGCGCCATTTTGATTTTCAGTTAGTGAAATATTAAGAAATGTATTTGAATGCTTGTTTTTTTTAAGAATATAAGATAACTAGTCTGGGAATGCAGCCAGGAGAGACCCACAAGACTTGTGTAACTGATTACTGGAAGCTAGGCGTGTACTGAAATATTGTGAGAAATGGTCAAACTAGTAAGATATATTATTTCTCTGATAAGTGTGGAATGCATTACTAAACCTTCTGTGTGATACACTGTGGATGCATTCCAATGGTGGGGGTCATAGTACTCACTCTTGTTTTACAACACTGAGTAGTCACTTTATCTAAAGTTGTAACAGACATGAGGCCCAATCCTCTTCTGGCAGCAGCGGCGTTTCAAACTGGCTCCACTACAAAAAGATTTCCACCTGCTCCTATGAGTGAGGTCACTCCTAAGGGCACTAGAAGTGTCCTCACTTATGGTAGCCGGCGGTGATCGGTGGAGAGAGGGTGGAGGGGCAGGGGACTCTGATCCCTCTGATCTGCCTCCCCTCAACCGTTCACCTTCATCTGATATCGGTTCGGCAGGGGACAGCGGCATGGAACACTGGAGGGTTGGAGGTGAGTAAGGAAAAAACCTTTAATCAAGGTCAAAAAGTATTTTTTTCTCTTTGTGTGGTATGTTTATTTTACAGTAAACCCTTTGTCAATTGGTAAGAGATCCATGAGACTATCCAAGGCATACCCCATAACACATCATTAATAAAAAGCTGAAAAGTAGCAGGGGCATTGCACAGCCCGAAGGGAATCACTAATTACTTGGAATGCCCATAGCAGCTGGTGAAGAAGACTGGTGGATGAAGCATTTTTGCAGTTTCTCTTTGATGTATTCTTTTAAGACTTTAGATTCAGGCTCCGATAGCTGAAAGAGATGGTCAAAGGAAATGACTGCACCAGGTAACAGATTGATTGAGCAATCATATTCCCAATGTGGTGGTAATGTATCCGCCCCCTTTTTATCAGCCACGTCTTGGAATTCAATGTTTGGCTCTGGCAGGGAAGTCTTTGAGGCAACACCACAAATAGCCTGTGAGGGGAAAGCAGATTCGTGAATTTCACAATTTCGGGAACAGTAGTCCGAATTTAAAATGATGATGACATGGGTTCAATGTGCTTTCAGTTCATGGGTGATCCATCTGCCACGGAGACAGCAAGTGGAGTGGACAAGTGGGACAGATAAATAAGTTTCACACAGAGTGATACAGCAGATGGCAGGGCAGGGGTTAGAAACTCTCCAACCTGGGCATTTGACAGCGCAGTTGGCCACGAAATGTCCAGAGGCCCCACAGTATAGGCACAAGTTTTGAGTGCGGTGGCGGGTCTGTTCTTCAAGAGTCAAAAGTGAATGTCCCATGCCCAGCTGTATTGGTTCAGGTGCAGATTCAGTAACAGAACTGGGTCTTCTTGGGGCAGAAGAAAACCAGGAGCATTCAGAAAGACATTCACAAATACACCTGTCAATCAGCATTGACAAGTCAACCATTTTTTTTTATTCTTTATTTGGTTTTCAAAAGAATACAAGAAAATAACAATACAGGTATTACAGAAAAACATAGATACGACATGCATATAGAATTAGCAATAGTATCATTGTGGAGACCCAGCCTGATCCGCCAACTCCCACCTTCCAACTGGCTATTCCGCTTCCCTTGAGAGCACTCTAGATTCTCCTCCCTCAGCGCTGTACTCGTGTTTAGATTTCGTGATGGACCTCAAGTGGGATCCGCTCCTTCCTTAAGACGATTCTAGCTCCTATTCGATTATCCGGACCTACTGTCTCCAGCTTGGTCCTCTCAGATTCATTTAGGGGGATTCATATAGGATTCAGCTCTCTTTGGGTGTGGGGGTGCTCTAAGTCACATCTGAGTGATTGACAATTTAGGGGGCGATGGGAGCAGCACCGACCAGAGCTAGGTCTCTTAGTTAAAGCAGATAGGAAAGCATATAAGACGAAGGAAAGAAATGAGGTGATAGGGAGAGGGGAAAAAAGGAGGGGGTAAGAAGGGGAGAAGGGGGGGAGAAGCACCTCGACCGCAATTTCTGTTGTCAGTGGGGGGGCGGCAGCGGGAAGAGAGGCGAGATGGACTTGGTCATAGTCTACAGCTGCAGGACTGCACACGGTTGAGCCTCAGTGGCCGAGACAAGGGTGGGGTAGGGTAGGCCTACCCTTCTAATGATGTCCGGGTTACAAGCCACAATGTCCACATCAGCCGAGTCTCTTCCTCCTTATCATGGACCGTTAACTCCTCCATTTCCTGTATTTTGTTCACTTCTCGAATCCAGTCTTTTATCGTTGGGGTCCGTTCGGTTTTCCAGAGTCGAGGAATTAACACTTTGGCTACATTAATCATGTGTCTCAGGATCGATCTATATTCTGCGATTCCACTGATGGTGTGATGTAGAAGCATAAGAGCTGGACAGGTCGGGACCTGCGTGCCCACCACCTTGGTCATAATCTCCGTTGCCTTCGTCCAGAACAGCTTGATCTTGGGACACGTCCAAAGGATATGGAAGAACAAACCTTTTCCCGATCCACATCTCCAGCAAGCGGATGGGTATCCTGGGAACATGGATGCTAGTCGTTCCGGAGTGTAGTACCACCTGGTTACGTATTTATAATTGGTTTCCTGAATTTGTGCTGAAATTTAAGATTTGTAGGCAAGCGTGAATATTCTTCTCCATTCGTCCTCTGAGAATTTCCTATCCAGGTCTTTTTCTCACTCTGCGCAGAAGGGAGGAGACAGCTCCTGTCCCTCGTCCAGAAGCTGGTATATCTGCAAGACCAGTCCCTTGGGGGGGGGGGGGGTCTTTGTTCATGACCAGCATCTCAAATTGTGTGAGATCTTGCCCCAGTGAGCTCCTAGGCATTCTCTTTTGCAAGAAGTGTTGGAACAACAGGAGGTACCATGGATCCAAACGGGGGTTACCCCATCGGCTTCTGAGCTCCTCTATGTGACACCATTCCTGTCCTCTCACCAGATCGCGTTCCCTTACCGTTCCCAGTTCTCTCCAGTTCTCAAAAACCTGAGGTCTCTGACTAACGGGTAGTTCTGGGTTTTCTACCACTGGGATCAAAGGTGACGGCCAGGGCGAGATCTCCACTCCTGCTCTAGATCTGTCCCAGACATTGAGGGTGGCCTTAATCAGTGGGTTAGGTCCCGACCATTTGCTTGAGACCTCTGAAGCCCAAGGGATCTCCTTTAACTGAGTTTCAGAGCAGCTTGCTTCCACACCGATCCATTTCTTAGTGTCCCCATTCCTCATCCAATCTACCACTCTCTGCAGATGGGTTGCTTGCCAGTACCTTTTCAGGTTTGGCACAGCTAGGCCTCCTCTGACCTTAGGCCGTTGCAGCAGTCCAAATCCGATTCTCGGTTTCTTATTCCCCCATATGAATTTAATGAGTATCATGTTGAGGTTTCTGAAGTAGCTTGCTGGTATGTAGCAGGGAAGGGTTTGAAGTAAAGAATTCTGGGGAGGATTGTCATTTTTACAGCCCCCATCCGTCCAAACCAGGTAAGTGTTAGGGCGTTCCATCCTGACAGGTCTGACTTGATTCTGTTTAGCAGCGGGACAAAGTTGTCCCCGATATTATTCGGGATTCTTGTGCCCAGGTACGTCAATGCAGACGGATTACATTTAAATGGAAAGGAGTTTCTAATAAGGGACCATACTTCGTCTGGTAAACCCACATTAAGAGCCTCCGATTCATCGAAATTTATCATGAAGTTCGAGAAGTGTCGGAATGTTTCAAATTCCTTCATGAGAACTGGATGTCCAATAACTGGGTTGGATATAAAGAATAAAAGGTCATCTGCGTACACAGACACCTTGTATTCCGTGTTTTTCACTCTAATCCCTTTTAGATTTACATTCTCCCTTATTTGTCTTAGAAAGGGTTCCACCACCAGGGCAAAAATAAGGGGAGATAGAGGGAACCCCTGCCTAGTTCCATTGGATATTTGAAAGGGTGAAGAGAGGCAGCCATTCACTTTTACCCTCGCCTGCGGTTTAGAGTACATACCTAAGATGTACTTAAGTACCCTGCCCTGAAGGCCTATATGCCTTAATACCTCTAACGTGAAGCCCCAATCTATTCGGTCAAACGCCTTTTCAGCGTCAGTGGATAATAGCATAATCGGGAGGTTGTCCGAATGTGACCTGTGTATGAGATTCAGGGTCCTGATCGTATTGTCCCTGGCCTCTCTGCCAGGAACAAATCCCCACTGATCTTTGTCAACCAAGTTGGGCAGGTACATAGCCAGGCGAGTTGCTATGATTTTAGTAAATAATTTAAGATCTACATTCAACAATGATATTGGCCGATAACTTTTACAGCTTAGCAGATCTTTCCCAGCTTTGTGAATTACCGTCACGTGGGACTCCAGCGTTTCTACTGGTACTAACATGGATTCATCTTCCCTCTCAGTTGTACTAAAGGCTAGAAGGAACTGTTTACTCAATATATTTTCAAATTTTTTGTAGTATGCAATGGTTAGTCCGTCAGGGCCCAGGGATCTCCCATTCGGGTTGACCTTTATTGCCTGGTGTAATTCTGTTCCCGAGATTGGTTCCCCTAGCTTGGCTATGACCTCATCGTCTAACCAAGGCATGCCGGAGGCTGAAATGTATTCTCGCATCCGATCCAGAACCTTATGGGTATTGTCTGTACTCTTTGAGCTCAAATTATACAGTCCTTGGTAGTAGTCCCAGAACACGTTGGCAATGTCCGTTGTTTTATGCCATTTCTGTTGCTTTTCATTGATTATTGTTTCTATGAAATTGAGAGATTGTTGTTTCCTTAGGGCTCTAGCTAATAGTGAGCTGCTTTTGTTTCCCCACACCTCTTAATGGTGAACGCTGCTTTATTTAGCAGCAGGGAATTTAGCTGCTCCCTGCATAGCGTCAATTCTTGTAGCATGTCCCGCATCTGGGATTCTTTATGTCTTCTCTCCAAAGATTGGATTTGTGATAAAAGGCTGTCCCTTTTTATCGTGTGTGCTTTTTTCAGTCTGGACGCATGTTGGATAAATATCCCTCGTATTAATGCTTTATGTGCTTGCCAGACAGTCATCGGGGGTACCTCCCCTGAACCATTTAGCACAAAGTACTCAGTGGATTGCTTGTTCCGTCACCGGGTCTTTCAATAAGCTCTCATTTAGGCGCCACGTCTAGGCCTTTTTACTGTTTTCATTTGTGACCAGGTCTGTCCATACAGGGCTATGGTCTGATAAGGACACTGATCCTATGCCTGGATTAGCCACCCTGGGTAGTATGCTATGGGAGACTAATATGTAGTCCAATCTAGCATATGTTGAATGCACTGCAGAGAAATGCGAGTAATCTCTACCCTTAGGGTTAAAGAACCTCCAGAGGTCACACAGCTGTAGTTTGGGAAGAGCCCGCTTGATTTTATGCAGACCTCCATACGGGATGGAGGATTTACTGGTCGATGAGTCGAGTAAAGGATCTATAGTGTTTTTTAGATCTCCCCCAAGGAGTACTCTCCCCTCCTGAAAGTCTGACAATTTCTCTAGGATCTTCAGAAGGAATTCCACTTGGCCGCTATTAGGGACATATACTGAGGCCATGGTGTATTTCTCTCCCCATAGCATGCCTTTTATCATTATGTGTCTACCCTCACTGTCCGTCAATGTCTCCTGCACCTGGAATGGAGCATCTTTAGCTAGTAATATTGCTACTCCCTTGGATTTGGATTCCGGGGAGGAGCTCACATAGCATTGGGGAAAAAATCTAGGGGACATTTTGGGGCAAGCGTCTCCCCTAAAATGTGTCTCTTGTAAAAAGATGATCTTGGCCCTCATCCTTCTCAGGTCCGAGACCACAACAGACCTCTTTTGGGGTATATTAAGGCCCCTCCGGCAGCTCCCCCCGGGAAGGCGCCCGGACCTCTGGGGGAAATGGATACCAAGGGAAGAGGAGCTAGAATCCAGAGGACTCTTATAATAGTTGGTTCTTATCCTCTTGTCCAGGCAACCCTCCCATCCCCATAACCCGTCAACAGTAAACAACAAAGCAGCAGCTTCAATATTATAACCCATATGGTATTCACAAACTTCCCTTTAGGATCTCGCCTCGCACCGCTGTCAATGTCGGTAGTAGTTCACCATCATCTCCATCCGCCCTGCACTCCAGTTAGCTCTCCAGCTCAACGAGCAGCGATGCCCCTCCCCCCACATGCGCCCCGGCTAGGCTGGCCTCAATTATATTACCAGGTTCTCTATGGGCAGTATTGGCAATCGACTCCCCAGGGCAAATTAGACCCCAGACTGGGGAGATGGGGGGGCACACCCAGCCGAGGGCCACCAGGACCACACTAACCAGGTCATTTAATATCGTAGTACATCACAGCCATAATCCCAGGCCCCCCCCCCCCAGAAGGGAGACAATCCGTACAGCCAACTCAAACCAAGGGCGGAAAACGGGCCACATCCCACGGCGGGGGGACTAGCCCGCTCCCCCCACCGGGCCCGAGCCCCCCGATCCACCCGCTCAGGGGGGGAGGCCCAACCCCCCAGGGATCCATGTCCGGCCCGGGAGGCAGTCCACGCGTCGGACGAAGCTGTGGTCGCAAAGTATGTCATAGGCCCTGGCACAGGCGGGGGGGGCCCCCGACCCATAGGTCAGGTAGTCCCCCGCCCGAGGGCAGCCAATGATCAGAGGAGGGGTTACAGGCAGGGCCACATCTCCTCAGCGCTCCACTGGACCGTCCGACACCGGACCCCCCCACCCCGCCAAATGCAGACAGAAAATCTCAAAGAGTCATGGCATTGATCCTGACATATGATAGGGAAACAGAAGAAAACAATTTATAACTCTAAACTAAACAACAAAAACAACTTTGCATTGTAATTCAAGGTCAGGCGTCATTACCTCCTATTCACCGTCCATGGGGCCGGACCCCCCCCCCCGCGCCCAGGGTTGGGCCGTCGTGCTGGATCCCTCCTATCCCGGCCACGTCTTCTGGGACGCTGTGGGAGAGGACCCTCCCTCTGGTCAGGGTCCACGGCTAACCAGTCTGGAACCTCGATAGGGGCGGTTTCCAAGAACTCGAACAGTCCCGCTAGTTGCTCCGGTGTCCTCAGGGTGTTCATTCTTCGGTCCTTCCGTACTAATAATTAGAAGGGGTGACCCCCAATGATATGTCGCTCCTTGACGTTGGATCAGTTCCAGGAGGGGCTTCACCACTCTCCGCATGTGGAAGGTTCCACGAGAGAGATCCGGCAGCAGTATGACCCGCACTCCGTTCAGATCAATGGGACCTTTATTCCATGCTGCCTGCATGATTGCCTCTTTGACTTGAAAGTAGTGCACTCTGCAGATGACGTCCCTCAATCTGTCCGGGCTACCGTTCACCGGACCCAGAGCTCGATGAATGCGATCAATCTCGATGTGGTCTGATGAGGGGTGATCTAACAACTTGTTGAACAGACCACATGCTGTTACTTTTAAATCTGCTGAGCCTATCGACTCTGAGATGCCCCGCAATCTTATGTCTTATGTTATACTGCGATTTCGTCTACCATTTTTTTAAAGGTATCAGGGGGCTCAACTTGAGCCAACGCATCTTTAATGGAGTCAGAAATCCCTTTCTGAATTGAAATTGTCATTGTCATTCTAGCATATATCACCAGCCCAGCATTAAAATTCCACAGCATAATTCTCAACAGGCCTCTTTCCTTGTCTATGCAGAGCAAAGCTGAAGCCATGCAGACTGGATCATCATACAAATCACCCAGTGCCTTGAATAAACTGTTCATGATATTTAAGGATGGATCATCCTGCTCGAGGAGGAGGTGAGTCTAGGACTGTGGGTCTCCTTAAATCAGTCAGATGACAAATCATACTTGGGTAAAGTCAGAAGCATAAGTGCAGGGTTGTAGAGTAAAGAACAGCTGGTCCCCCAAAAAGCGTTCAGGTAGGGGTCCCTGGGTTGAAGTGAGGAGTCATTCTTTGGGCTGGAGGAAGGTAGAGCAACTTTAGCAGAAGTGGAGGCTTGAGGACTAACTGTGGGATGCTGAATAGCATCCATTTCACCTTGCAGTTCAAAAAGACCTTTAGAATGAGTTTCCCCACAATATGGGTCAATTCGCCTAGGCATTGCATGACGGTTTTAAAAGCTGTCTGCATCTGGTCCAGGTCAGTTTTGTCTGCCTGCAGATACTGTCACATACTTTTTCAGAGACCAGGACATAGATACAGACATCTGCCAGCAATACTGCCTGCAGCCTCCCCAGGGAGTGGAGACTGGGGAAACTCATCAAAGGGAAGGGCCAGAGTGTCATGTGTGAGAATAAGGCAGAATCAGGAACACCAGGCAGGAACTGCTAAAGATCTGGAAGGCAATAGGAAGTTAAAGCTTACTGTAACTGAGAGGTGCCAGCAGGGATTAACTGGTAGAGGGCTACACCATTCAATGGTTTCAGAGTGGGAAGTCTGCTGAAAGATCTGGTTCTCACCAAAGCCTTCCACAAGGAGAGTTGGACTGCGCTATGTGCTAGCAGTAATAACTAGAGGCACAACCATGCACTTATTTTTTTACTATGATATATGTAAAGCACACAGTCGCACCCTTCGCTGTTATTACCCACTGTCTCAGCATCTCCAATGCTTTTACAAATAATTTAGCAACTATAGGGTCTTTTTGAAAACGGGTTGAAGTTTGGAACACTGCAACATGTAGCCCAAGACAATGGGACACCAATTGGGCTTGCCCTTAGTATAACTTTAAGCCAGACACCAAGCCACACCCCTACCACACTCATCACGCACACACTGCTTTAAGATGTCCCAGCATTTGGATTTCTTAGAAGCCATGAGCTTTACATTTGGGGGGTTCTTGTCTCTATCCCTAACCTTGGATGTACCAGGCTATAATGACAATGACATAAGGCATATTATGTACACATACCCCTGTTTGCAGCATATAAAAAACATCTCAAAATTAAAACAAGATTTGTACATTACCAGTAGAGATGAGCGAACTTTTGAAAAATTCGATTCGACTGATTCGCCAAATTTTCCGACAAAAATCGCTTCAACCCGAATTTATTCCCAACGAATCGCTATTAAAAACGGCTATTTCTGAGCCTCCTAGAGCCTCAATAGGGTTGTAAACCATTTTGCCTTGCTGTAACACGCATAGGATGCGTGCTGGGTTAGTTAAATAATACTGTAAATAAATATCACATGCAGATCAGAGGCATCGCTAATAGAACCGCAGAGTGGCACAATTGCAGAGAATTGAAGTGGCATCACTATGAGGGGCAGGAGCCCAAACATTGATTTAAAGAGACACTGGAGTTGGCAGCAGCAGGAGCCCAAAAATTGGATGAATCACACCCTGAAGTTGCAAGCAGCAGCAGGAGCCCAAACATTGGCTGAAAGAGACACTGGAGTTGGCAGCAGCAGGAGCCCAAAAATTGACTGACACACCCTGGAGTTTCAAGCAGCAGCAGCAGCAGGAGCCCAAACATAGCTTGAAAGAGACACTGGAGTTGGCTGCAGGAGCCCAAAGATTGGATGAATCACACCCTGCAGTTGCAAGCAGCAGCAGCAGGAGCCCAAATATTACTTTAAAGAGACACTGGATTTGACAGCAGGAGCCCAAAATTGGATGAATCACACCCTGGAGTTGGCAGCAGCAGCAGCAGGAGCCCAACCATTACTTTAAAGAGACACTGGGGTTGGCTTCAGGAGCCCAAAAATTGGATGAATCACACCCTGGAGTTGGCAGCAGCAGCAGCAGGAGCCCAAACATTACTTTAAAGAGACACTGGAGTTGGCTTCAGGAGCCCAAAATTTGGATGAATCACACCCTGGAGTTGGCAGCAGCAGCAGCAGCAGGAGCCCAAAAATTACTTTAAAGAGACACTGGGGTTGGCTTCAGGAGCCCAAAAATTGTATGGATCACACCCTGGAGTTGGCAGCAGCAGCAGCAGGAGCCCAAACATTACTTTAAAGAGACACTGGAGTTGGCTTCAGGAGCCCAAAAATTGGATGATTTACACCCTGGAGTTGGCAGCAGCAGCAGCAGCAGCAGGAGCCCAAACATTACTTTAAAGAGACACTGGGGTTGGCTTCAGGAGCCCAAAAATTGGATGAATCACACCCTGGAGTTGGCAGCAGCAGCAGGAGCCCAAACATTACTTTAAAGAGACACTGGAGTTGGCTTCAGGAGCCCAAAAATTGGATGATTCACACCCTGGAGTTGGCAGCAGCAGCAGCAGCAGGAGCCAAAACATTACTTTAAAGAGACACTGGGGTTGGCAGCAGGAGCCCAAAAATTGGATGAATCACACCCTGGAGTTGGCAGCAGCAGCAGGAGCCCAAACATTACTTTAAAGAGACACTGGAGTTGGCTTCAGGAGCCCAAAATTGGATGAATCACACCCTGGAGTTGGCAGCAGCAGCAGGAACCCAAACATTACTTTAAAGAGACACTGGGGTTGGCTTCAGGAGCCCAAAAATTGGATGAATCACACCCTGGAGTTGGCATCAGCAGGAGCCCAAAAATTGGCCTAAAGACATAAATATGTTTTGCACCATTTGGAAAGTGTAAAACGTGGCACCATGCTGAATCTAGTCGCATGCATCAGGCATTGGTGGGTGGAAATCCTGGCTGATCCATCCCTGATTCATTTTGACAAAGGTGAGTCTCTCCACATTTTTAGTTGACAGACGAGTTCTCCTCGCCGTAACTATGGCCCCCGCCGCACTAAACACCCGCTCAGATGGCACGCTACTTGCCGGGCAGGACAGCTTTTCCAGGGCAAACTCTGCTAGTTGCGGCCACAAATCAAGTTTGGCTGCCCAGAAGTCCAGCGGATCCTCAAGGTGTGTTGGCATGGTCATGTCAAAGTATGACATGACCTGCTGGTTCAGGTCCTGCTCCAGGTCTTCCTGCTGCTCATGAGTAGCCTCACTATGCGGGTGTAGAAAGCTACTCATTAGCGACTGAAGACTGAGGCTGCTGCTGATGGAGCTGCTGCTGCTGCTCCTGCCAACCCCCCCAGCAGCCATGACAGTGGAAGGTGAGCGCAGAGGTCCCCTCGAGTCAGACCTGCGAGAGTATGGACCATGGCGCAGATAGGCATCGGCCAATTGCCTACGTAGAATGTCTTTGTAGTAGTTCAGTTTGTCTTCCCTCTCGGTGGGTTTAAAAAATGCCCCCATTTTGTGCCGGAAGCGAGGGTCCAATAAGGTGGACAGCCAGAAGTCATCCCGCCGACAGATGGAAACAATTCTGGGGTCACTACGCAAGCACGTGAGCATGCTTCCTGCCATTTGCGCAAGTGACTCGGATGGACTACCTGTCTCCATCTCCACTGCATACTGCCACGGTGTGCCCGGGTCCTCTGTCTCGCCTTCCTCAAAAACCTCTAGCCCCTCTGGCTGCTCCTGCTCCTCCTCTCCTGTCCGCTGACTAGATAAACCAGCCATTTCGCCAAGCCTAAACTGTGTTTCGCTGGGCAACTCCTCCTCCTCTTCCTCCTCCTCCTCCAGTTCAGCTCCAACGGGGTTCATGTGGCCGTAAGATGTAAACGCCATGTCTCCAGTGCCCTGACCAGCCATGGTTTCCAACATGTGCTGTAGTACATGAAGCAGTGGAATCACGTCGTTCATCACGTAATCCTGTCGACTGACAAATAAAGTGGCTTCCTCAAAGGGCCTGAGCAAACGGCAGGTGTCACGTATGAGCTGCCACTGGTTGACATTGAAGTTACACAGGGGAGTCCCCCTATCTGCTTGGATCATCAGGAAATCCGTGATGGCTTTTCTCTGTTCATATAATCGGTCCAACATGTGAAGGGTGGAATTCCAACGGGTGGAAACATCGCAAATCAGACTATGTTGGGGGATACCGTTCTGACACTGTAGCTCAAGAAGGGTGTGTTTGGCGGTGTATGAGTGGCTGAAGTGCATGCAAAGTTTCCTTGAAGTTGTTAGGATGTCTTGCAGATGGGGGGAACACTTCAGAAACCGCTTGACAACCAGATTGAAGACGTGAGCCATGCAGGGGGCATGGGTCAGGCTTCCTTGGCGCAGCGCAGAAAAAATGTTCTCCCCATTGTCGGTAACCATGATTCCCATTTTAAGTTTTCTTGGAGTAAGCCATGTTTGGATTTCCTGATGAATAAATGTAAGCAGTTCCTCCCCTGTGTGACTCCGTTCGCCAAGACAAACCATGTGAAGCACTGCGTGACACCTCCGTGCCCTGCACACATGGTAGACTGGAGGGGCACTGAGACTTGAGCCTACAGTGGAGGGTGAGGAGATGGCGGAGGATGAGGAGGCCAAGTCGCACAGTGTCACAGGCCCAACGGGCAGGGAACGCGGAGGCCGAAGCGGCGTGACCTGTCCAAGTTGCTGCTGCAAAGGGACCACATTCACCCAGTGGGCCGTAAACGACATGTACTGTCCCTGACCGTAGTTACAGCTCCAGACGTCGGCGTTGCCATGCACTTTGCTACACACCGACAGGCTCAAGGACTGGCCCACCTTCTGTTCAACAAAAGTGTGCAGCGCTGGTACTGCCTTCTTGGCAAAGAAATGACGGCTTGGGACTCTCCACCTCAGCTCGGCACAAGCCATCAGTTCTCTGAAAGGTGCAGATTCCACCACCTGAAAAGGGAGCGACTGCAGCACCAGCAACTTGGACAGGAGCACATTCAGCTTCTGCGCCGTAGGATGAGTGGGCGCATACTGCTGTCTCTTGGACATGGCTTCGCTGATGGATTGCTGGCGGGATGCATGACTTGGAGGAGAAGGAGGAGGAGCAGGAGGGACAGAGGATGGGTATGACGCACAGCTGCCTTCGGCTGAGGTGCTGGAGCCTTGGCTGGCAGAAATTGGGAGCGGCGTGCCACTCGGTGAGGAAGCAGTCTGGCCCACCTCTCCGGAGCCTAGGTTCTCCCAGGCCGCTTTATGGTGACGCTGCATATGTTGACACAGGGCCGTGGTGCCAACATTTGGACCCTGGCCACGCTTCACCTTCTGCCTACATATCTTGCATGTGGCCATGTTACCCTCCTGCGGATGCTTCAGGAAAAACTGCCACACTGCCAAGTAGCTACTTTTCCCACCAACAGGTCTCACTGATTCGCTGCTATTATTGCCAACTCCAGGAACCCCTGCCCCACTACCTCCCGATAAGGTAGCCTGCCGCGCAGCAGGTGCTCTACCCCGGCCCCGGCCCCGTTTGGCTCCAGGCTTTACAATTGTGCCCCCTCCAAGCCACCTCCATTTCTTGGCTGGGCAGTAGCTGCTGACTGTCCTCTATCTGATCGTCCTCCTCACTAAAGAGTGGAGCTGAACCCAAAGCATAGAATACGTCGCTGGGAGAGGGAACGGCGTAGGACGGAGGCAATGGGAGGACAGGGACTGCTCTCGGGGCATGCCAACTCAGGGTTGTGTCAGAGGAACCTACCGACCCTAGACTGGGGGTCTCAGACGTAAGTTGTGATGATGTTGTTGATGAGCGCGTTAACCAATCTACCACGGCAGATGCGTTACTGGTGGAGACCCGACCGCTAGCAGATACTGGCAGATTAGGTCTCTCAGCGTGACTCCTGCTGCTACTGGCCCCCAGTCTGCTGCGACCTCTGCCTGCGGAATCTTGGCCTCTGCCACTCCTCTTTTCACTTCCAGGCACTTGTCTGCCCGACATAGTCTAACTGGCGTGGTAGTAGGTGATATTTTAAGAACCTCCAGGCAGCGGTGGGTCTATATGAAACAGAATATAATGCACACCAAAAGTGATCAGTAACACTCAGCCTCCAACAGGTCTGCTTAGTGTAAATAAGAGAGCTGCTTAGTGTAAATAAAGAGGGGTATGGTATGTTACAGAATGGGATGCCCCAAGAGCAGAGCACCTGGGAGCAGTAGCACTATGCAAAGCAAAAGTGTCTTTATCAGGCCAAATTACTTTTAGAATAAGTGCAAAGGGTTATAGTAAATAGAGGCTGGTGTAGCCACAGAATGGGATGCCACAACAGCAGTGCACCTGGGAGCAGTAGTACTATGCAAAGCAAAAGTGTCTTTATCAGGCCAAATTACTTTTAGAATAAGTGCAAAGGGTTATAGTAAATAGAGGCTGGTGTAGCCACAGAATGGGATGCCACAACAGCAGTGCACCTGGCAGCAGTAGTACTATGCAAAGCAAAAGTGTCTTTATCAGGCCAAATTACTTTTAGAATAAGTGCAAAGGGTTATAGTAAATAGAGGCTGGTGTAGTCACAGAATGGGATGCCACAACAGCAGTGCACCTGGGAGCAGTAGTACTATGCAAAGCAAAAGTGTCTTTATCAGGCCAAATTACTTTTAGAATAAGTGCAAAGGGTATAGTAAATAGAGGCTGGTGTAGTCACAGAATGGGATGCCACAACAGCAGTGCACCTGGGAGCAGTAGTACTATGCAAAGCAAAAGTGTCTTTATCAGGCCAAATTACTTTTAGAATAAGTGCAAAGGGTTATAGTAAATAGAGGCTGGTGTAGTCACAGAATGGGATGCCACAACAGCAGTGCACCTGGGAGCAGTAGTACTATGCAAAGCAAAAGTGTCTTTATCAGGCCAAATTACTTTTAGAATAAGTGCAAAGGGTTATAGTAAATAGAGGCTGGTGTAATCACAGAATGGGATGCCACAACAGCAGTGCACCTGGGAGCAGTAGCACTATGCAAAGCAAAAGTGTCTTTATCAGGCCAAATTACTTTTAGAATAAGTGCAAAGGGTTATAGTAAATAGAGGCTGGTGTAGTCACAGAATGGGATGCCCCAACCGCAGTGCACCTGGGAGCAGTAGTACTATGCAAAGCAAAAGTGTCTTTATCAGGCCAAATTACTTTTAGAATAAGTGCAAAGGGTTATAGTAAATAGAGGCTGGTGTAGTCACAGAATGGGATGCCACAACAGCAGTGCACCTGGGAGCAGTAGTACTATGCAAAGCAAAAGTGTCTTTATCAGGCCAAATTACTTTTAGAATAAGTGCAAAGGGTTATAGTAAATAGAGGCTGGTGTAGTCACAGAATGGGATGCCACAACAGCAGTGCACCTGGGAGCAGTAGTACTATGCAAAGCAAAAGTGTCTTTATCAGGCCAAATTACTTTTAGAATAAGTGCAAAGGGTTATAGTAAATAGAGGCTGGTGTAGTCACAGAATGGGATGCCACAACAGCAGTGCACCTGGGAGCAGTAGTACTATGCAAAGCAACAGTGGTTAACCAGGGTGAAACAGCTAACAAAGCCAGTGACCCAGGCAGTAACACTCAGGCTGCATGAAAACAAAAAAAAATCCCTGTCACTGCATCCGTTTTTTCCCCACCTTTCCCTGCTTCTCCCTGACTTCCTGCCTGTCTCCCGCCTGTCTACTTGCTGTCTACTGGCTGTCCCTAACTCTCTACCTATCTCTCCCTGAATACAGTCTGCAGTGTCCTCCTGAGTCCTGGCTCTCACGAATGCAATAGACAAATGCGCAAAAGCAAGATGGCCGCCGCCTTATATAGCGCTGTGACGTCACCGGGCTTGCTGGCTGCTGATAGGCTGCATGTGACTGTCCCAGCATACACTGCCCCAGCATGCCTAGAATGCCTGTCATTGAAATGAATGGATTTTAGAAAAAAACTTTGCTCTATCGAATCGTGGGGAAATTTGGATTCGATCCGAATCAAATTTGTCATGAAATTCGGATCGAATCCGGGTTCGTCCGGATCGATTCGCTCATCCCCAATTACCAGTTTCTCCTGGGCCATCTTGTTTGCAGCAAAAAGGCTAGTGGAAAGATTGCCTGCACCTGTGTCTTTAAGCCCGGGATGGTCGCTCCCTGCTGGGCTAAGAACATCTACTGTTGCTGTTGTTGAGGGCTGCTGGGCGCCAGCACTGCTGCCATTGCTGCCGATGCTACCTCAATGGACCTCGAGGTGTATGCCTGCCACCTCTGCACACTGCCGCCCGAATGTCGCTAGAAGCCCACCGTTAGCTCCATTAGTCTCCCTTTCAACCTGAACGCTGGCTGGGGAGAATTGCCGCCTACTGCTTCCGGGTCACAGCATGTGTCAGCGTCACACCCGGAAGTGATGTCGGAGCATCGGGTCACCAATCGAGAGACTCGGTTCCCCCCGATTTTAAAAAATGGAGGGAAAAGAAAATGTAAAAAAGAGTGGAATCCTAAGATCGCTGAGCCGGAGGCTCAGGTTAGTACCCCAGGGGTCCCACTAGGTCAACACACTCGGAAATTCAAATCTGCCGGGATTTAAAGAGGACATTGAACAATTAGTGCGTCTGTCTTACTATGTGGGACTACCCTGCAGCCAAAGAACCTCGGGTGAACTACACCCGGTAAAGCTGGTTCATGGCTCAACGGGCTCCCCTAAGACCTCCTAAAGTCTGAAAATTTAAAAATTTAAAAATTGGCTGAAGTCTAGCAATTTTCTGGCCAGTGGTTCCTTAGAGAGGAAACACAAAGAACTGAGAAGAGGACAAAGGGGTGGGGTTTTAACCTCTCTTCCATGTGTGTCTTCTCCCAGTGGGTGGAGCCTCCCTCTCCCTCCATGGGTCATCAATCATCATGAAGGATGATTGGAGAAAAATGGTCAGTTTATTTGGGTGCCTAATAGGAAACACAATCCAATATGTAATACGCTCTACTTGATTTGCCACTGTTAACATGTTAGTTCTGTCATAATAACAGATTGGATTCAACGATAAATAAACTAAAGCGCTGTAACTTTTAAAAAATGTCTTATTGATTTTTCAGTGTGTGTTGGAGAAGGTTGTTTTATTTTTATTTGCGCAGGGATTTGGGAGACAAGTTGTATTTTTCACAGTACATTATATCCAAATTTTACTTCGGTAGCATGAAAGAGCGAGAGGTTTGTTAGCCGAGGTGTACGTGGTACAGATAGCCAACATTTAACGGATCCTTTGAAGAGTTCTCTTCTTTCCTATTCTGTTGTTTCTCACAAGGTGATTTAACATTGTATCTTATTTTTCACATTGGTTGCTTCTATCTATCTCTAACCTCACTGTCACTCTAAATACAGTAGATGACTTATGTGGACTTTGCGTAAAATGTTTAAAGGGTAAGTCCACTTTCGATCTAATTTTTGCAAGTGTATATTTTTGTGTGGCAACATCAAGTCTTAAAGCGGACCAACAGTCAAAATTGACTTAAAGTGGACCAAAACCCACACTGATAAGCCTAGGAATCTATAAGATTCCCGGGCCGATCGATTCCCTCCCCTCGGTGCATCTGGCTGCCACTCTGTGTGAAACCCCCCTGATCGCCCCATACACTTAAATTGCTTCCCAGTCCAATGGCACATGCGCGAGCCGCAGCTGCATCCCCGCTATCCTTCTAGCAGGACACGTGCGTGCGCCAGACATTTGTGGATGGCCGGCGCAGCACTCTCCCTGTTAGAGGGAAGCGGGGGATGCGGCCACCAGTGTGCTCGTAACCGCTAGCCTTGGACGAAGGCTTAGCCGCTTTGACGTCAGTGGCTCCGACTGCTCTGAGTGGAAAAGCGGCCACACATGCGCAGTAAGATCGGGAAGAAATGAGTTGCGCTCGGCGATCTGGGGGATTTCATGCAGCGGGGAACCCCCGATTGGGGTGGAAAGGATCAAAACCCAGGATAGTCAAAATCTAAAATGGGTTATGGTCCATTTTAAAGCAGACCAACGCAACAAACAGTGCTCATATGCATCCCGCCCCAGGGCAATTTAGATTGCTGCACATAAAAATGTACTTACCTTTTTCTAACTCCTGCTGTAGTAAAATTTTGAAACAAAACGGAGGTTCATGCATTTGCAGGCCACCTGCAAACAGGAAGTGCTGCTGGGCTTCCTGGTACTGTGCTGTCAAGCCCTGGCAAATAACATCACTGGGCACAGGGCCGGCTCTAGGTTTGTGGGGGCCTTTGGACAGAAGAGTCTTAGTGGGCCCCAAAGGTGTGTTACGTGATATAACCTTTCAGCTCCGCTGCCACAAATAGGCCATCTCCTGTTGCTTATCGCCCTTCAGTCCTTTTTGCCTTATTTCTAGAGATGAGTGAACTTTTGAAAAATTCGATTCGACTGATTCGCCGAATTTTCCGACAAAAATCGTTTCGACCCGAATTTATTCGCGACGAATCGCTATTAAAAACCGCTATTTCTGAGCCTCCTAGAGCCTCAATAGGGTTGTAAACCTTTCTGCCTTGCTGTAACACGCATAGGATGCGTGCTGGGTTAGTTAAATAATACTTTGAATAAATATCACATGCAGATCAGAGGCATCGCTAATAGAATCGCAGAGCGGCACAATTGCAGAGAGTTGAAGTGGCATCACTATGAGGGGCAGGAGCCCAAACATTGCTTTAAAGAGACACTGGAGTTGGCAGCAGCAGGAGCCCAAAAATTGGATGAATCACACCCTGGAGTTGGCAGTAGCAGAAGCAGCCCAAACATTACTTTAAAGAGACACTGGGGTTGGCTTCAGAAGCCCAAAAATTGGATGAATCACACCCTGGAGTTGGCAGCAGCAGCAGCCCAAACATTACTTTAAAGAGACACTGGGGTTGGCTTCAGGAGCCCAAAAATTGGATGATTCACACCCTGGAGTTGGCAGCAGCAGCAGCAGGAGCCCAAATATTACTTTAAAGAGACCCTGGGGTTGGCTTCAGGAGCCCAAGAATTGGATGAATCACACCCTGGAGTTGGCAGTAGCAGCAGCAGGAGCCCAAATATTACTTTAAAGAGACCCTGGGGTTGGCTTCAGGAGCCCAAAAATTGGATGAATCACACCCTGGAGTTGGCAGCAGCAGCAGCAGGAGCCCAAATATTACTTTAAAGAGACCCTGGGGTTGGCTTCAGGAGCCCAAAAATTGGATGAATCACACCCTGGAGTTGGCAGCAGCAGCCCAAACATTACTTTAAACAGACACTGGGGTTGGCTTCAGGAGCCCAAAAATTGGATGATTCACACCCTGGAGTTGGCAGCAGCAGCAGCAGGAGCCCAAATATTACTTTAAAGAGACCCTGGGGTTGGCTTCAGGAGCCCAAAAATTGGATGATTCACACCCTGGAGTTGGCAGCAGCAGGAGCCCAAATATTACTTTAAAGAGACCCTGGGGTTGGCTTCAGGAGCCCAAAAATTGGATGAATCACACCCTGGAGTTGGCAGCAGCAGCAGGAGCCCAACCATTACTTTAAAGAGACCCTGGGGTTGGCTTCAGGAGCCCAAATATTGGATGAATCACACCCTGGAGTTGGCAGCAGCAGCAGCCCAAATATTACTTTAAAGAGACCCTGGGGTTGGCTTCAGGAGCCCAAAAATTGGATGAATCACACCCTGGAGTTGGCAGCAGCAACAGGAGCCCAAACATTACTGTAAAGAAACCCTGGGGTTGGCTTCAGGAGCCCTAAAATTGGATGAATCACACCCTGGAGTTGGCAGCAGCAGCAGCAGGAGCCCAAATATTACTTTAAAGAGACCCTGGGGTTGGCTTCAGGAGCCCAAAAATTGGATGAATCACACCCTGGAGTTGGCAGCAGCAGCAGCCCAAACATTACTTTAAAGAGACACTGGGGTTGGCTTCAGTAGCCCAAAAATTGGATGAATCACACCCTGGAGTTGGCAGCAGCAGGAGCCCAAATATTACTTTAAAGAGACCCTGGGGTTGGCTTCAGGAGCCCAAAAATTGGATGAATCACACCCTGGAGTTGGCAGGAGTTGGCAGCAGCAGCAGCAGCAACAGGAGACCAAACATTACTTTAAAGAGACACTGGGGTTGGCTTCAGGAGCCCAAAAATTGGATGAATCACACCCTGGAGTTGGCAGCAGCAGCAGCAGCAGCAGCAGGAGCCCAAATATTACTTTAAAGAGACACTGGGGTTGGCAGCAGGAGCCCAAAGATTGGATGAATCACACCCTGGAGTTGGCAGCAGCAGCAGGAGCCCAAACATTACTTTAAAGAGACACTGGGGTTGGCTTCAGGAGCCCAAAAATTGGATGATTCACACCCTGGAGTTGGCAGGAGTTGGCAGCAGCAGCAGCAGGAGCCAAAACATTACTTTAAAGAGACACTGGAGTTGGCTTCAGGAGCCCAAAAATTGGATGAATCACACCCTGGAGTTGGCAGCAGCAGCAGCAGGAGCCCAAATATTACTTTAAAGAGACACTGGAGTTGGCTTCAGGAGCCCAAAAATTGGATGATTCACACCCTGGAGTTGGCATCAGCAGGAGCCCAAAAATTGGCCTAAAGACATAAATATGTTTTGCACCATTTGGAAAGTGTAAAACGTGGCACCATGCTGAATCTAGTCGCATGCATCAGGCATTGGTGGGTGGAAATCCTGGCTGATCCATCCCTGATTCATTTTGACAAAGGTGAGTCTCTCCACATTTTTAGTTGACAGACGAGTTCTCCTCGCCGTAACTATGGCCCCCGCCGCACTAAACACCCGCTCAGATGGCACGCTACTTGCCGGGCAGGACAGCTTTTCCAGGGCAAACTCTGCTCGTTGCGGCCACAAATCAAGTTTGGCTGCCCAGAAGTCCAGCGGATCCTCAAGGTGTGTTGGCATGGTCATGTCAAAGTATGACATGACCTGCTGGTTCAGGTCCTGCTCCAGGTCTTCCTGCTGCTCATGAGTAGCCTCACTATGCGGGTGTAGAAAGCTACATCATCTGACAGATGCCGGAGCTCGGAGGGGGTATAGGAGGAGCGGGATGACGTCATCCCGCTCCTCCCACAATGGGCGGAGCTAAGCGACGGCGGCCATCGCCGCCATTACAAGAGGTGAGGACCCGGAAGAGGGTCCTCACCTGAAGACTGCGCAGCCCAGGGGGGGGATCGGACCCCTCCCTGGTGAAGAGGAGACCCGGACAGAAGGCTCGGGCGCGGAGGTGAGTAAATGACAGTTTTATTTTTTTTTTTTTTTTACAACGGCGAATCAGCGCTGGAAACGGGGGGGGGGGCGGCTGGTTTCGGGCCCCCCCCGAAGACGGAGGACGACGGGGGGGCGATCGGATGCCCCCCCCAGGAAGAGGGGACCCCAAGCTCCACAGGGATACCAGAGGTAAGTGGTTTTTTTTTCTATCTTTTAACTGTTTGGGGGAAATGCCAGGCACGTAGTTTCTACGTGCTTGGCACTTAACGGTAGGAGAAGCAACCACGTAGAAACTACGTGCTTGGCATTTAAAGGGTTAAAAAATGCCCCCATTTTGTGCCGGAAGCGAGGGTCCAATAAGGTGGACAGCCAGAAGTCATCCCGCCAACAGATGGAAACAATTCTGGGGTCACTACGCAAGCACGTGAGCATGCTTCCTGCCATTTGCGCAAGTGACTCGGATGGACTACCTGTCTCCATCTCCACTGCATACTGCCACGGTGTGCCCGGGTCCTCTGTCTCGCCTTCCTCAAAAACCTCTAGCTCCTCTGGCTGCTCCTGCTCCTCCTCTCCTGTCCGCTGACTAGATAAACCAGCCATTTTGCCAAGCCTAAACTGTGTTTCGCTGGGCAACTCCTCCTCCTCCTCTTCCTCCTCCTCCTCCAGTTCAGCTCCAACGGGGTTCATGTGGCCGTAAGATGTAAACGCCATGTCTCCAGTGCCCTGACCAGCCATGGTTTCCAACATGTGCTGTAGTACATGAAGCAGTGGAATCACGTCGTTCATCCCGTAATCCTGCCGACTGACGAATAAAGTGGCGTCCTCAAAGGGCCTGAGCAAACGGCAGGTGTCACGTATGAGCTGCCACTGGTTGACATTGAAGTTACACAGGGGAGTCCCCCTATCTGCTTGGATCATCAGGAAATCCGTGATGTCTTTTCTCTGTTCATATAATCGGTCCAACATGTGAAGGGTGGAATTCCAACGGGTGGAAACATCGCAAATCAGACTATGTTGGGGGATACCATTCTGACGCTGTAGCTCAAGAAGGGTGTGTTTGGCGGTGTATGAGTGGCTGAAGTGCATGCAAAGTTTCCTTGAAGTTGTTAGGATGTCTTGCAGATAAGGGGAACACTTCAGAACCCGCTTGACAACCAGATTGAAGACGTGAGCCATGCAGGGGGCATGGGTCAGGCTTCCTTGGCGCAGCGCAGACAAAATGTTCTTCCCATTGTCGGTAACCATGATTCCCATTTTAAGTTTTCTTGGAGTAAGCCATGTTTGGATTTCCTGATGAATACATTTAAGCAGTTCCTCCCCTGTGTGACTCCGTTTGCCAAGACAAACCATGTGAAGCACTGCGTGACACCTCCGTGCCCTGCACACATGGTAGACTGGAGGGGCACTGAGACGTGAGCCTACAGTGGAGGGTGAGGAGATGGCGGAGGATGAGGAGGCCGAGTCGCATGGTGTCACAGGCCCAACAGGCAGGGAGCGCGGAGGCCGAAGCGGCGTGACCTGTCCAAGTTGCTGCTGCTGCTGCAAAGGGACCACATTCACCCAGTGGGCCGTAAACGACATGCACTGTCCCTGACCGTAGTTACAGCTCCAGATGTCGGCGCTGCCATGCACTTTGCTACACACCGACAGGCTCAAGGACTGGCCCACCTTCTGTTCAACAAAAGTGTGCAGCGCTGGTACTGCCTTCTTGGCAAAGAAATGACGGCTTGGGACTCTCCACCTCAGCTCGGCACAAGCCATCAGTTCTCTGAAAGGTGCAGATTCCACCACCTGAAAAGGGAGCGACTGCAGCACCAGCAACTTGGACAGGAGCACATTCAGCTTCTGCGCCGTAGGATGAGTGGGCGCATACTGCTGTCTCTTGGACATGGCTTCGCTGATGGATTGCTGGCGGGATGCATGACTTGGAGGAGGAGAAGGAGGAGCAGGAGCGACAGAGGATGGGTATGACGCACAGCTGCCTTCGGCTGAGGTGCTGGAGCCTTGGCTGGCAGAAATTGGGAGCGGCGTGCCACTCGGTGAGGAAGCAGTCTGGCCCACCTCTCCGGAGCCTAGGTTCTCCCAGGCCGCTTTATGGTGACGCTGCATATGTTGACGCAGGGCCGTGGTGCCAACATTTGGACCCTGGCCATGCTTCACCTTCTGCCTACATATCTTGCATGTGGCCATATTACCCTCCTGCGGATGCTTCAGGAAAAACTGCCACACTGCCGAGTAGCTACTTTTCCCACCAACAGGCCTCACTGATTCGCTGCTGCTGTTGCCAACTCCAGGAACCCCTGCCCCACTACCTCCCGATAAGGTATCCTGCCACGCAGCAGGTGCTCTACCCCGGCCCCGTTTGGCTCCAGGCTTTACAATTGTGCCCCCATGCTGCCTGCCAACCATGCTGCTAACACCTTGCTGCCTGAGCTGCTGACTCCGGGGCAACCTGCGCCCCTCTTCTCCTGATGATGACGATGAAGCCCCTTCATCACCCGGCTCCCAAGTGCGATCGGCTTCATCGTCATCATCATTATCACCGAGTTGTGGCTGTACATCACTGATGTTCGTGGATTCCTCAACAGTGTCTGGCGCAGGAGCTGGAACGCTCGCAGCACCCACGACACTGTCCACATTACTATTTGTCTGCCTAGCTAAAGAAGCCACCTCCATTTCTTGGCTGGGCAGTAGCTGCTGACTGTCCTCTATCTGATCGTCCTCCTCACTAAAGAGTGGAGCTGAACCCAAAGCATAGGATACGTCGCTGGGGGAGGGAACGGTGTAGGACAGAGGCAATGGGAGGACAGGGACTGCTCTCGGGGCATGCCAACTCAGGGTTGTGTCAGAGGAACCTACCGACCCTAGACTGGGGGTCTCAGACGTAAGTTGTGATGATGTTGTTGATGAGCGCGTCAACCAATCTACCACGGCAGATGCGTTACTGGTGGAGACCCGACCGCTAGCAGATATTGGCAGATTAGGTCTCTCAGCGTGACTCCTGCTGCTACTGGCCCCCAGTCTGCTGCGAGCTCTGCCTGCGGAATCGTGGCCTCTGCCACTCCTCTTTTCACTTCCAGGCACTTGTCTGCCCGACATAGTCTAACTGGCGTGGTAGTAGGTGATATTTTAAGAACCCCCAGGCAGCGGTGGGTCTATATGAAACAGAATATAATGCACACCAAAAGTGAGCAGTAACACTCAGCCTCCAACAGGCCTGCTTAGTGTAAATAAGAGAGCTGCTTAGTGTAAATAAAGAGGGGTATGCTATGTTACAGAATGGGATGCCCCAACAGCCAGCAGTGCACCTGTGAGCAGTACTACTATGCACAGCAAAAGTGTCTTTATCAGGCCTAATTTCTATTAGAATAAGTGCAAATGGTTATGGTATTAAATAGAGGCTGGTGTAGTCACAGAATGGGATGCCCCAAAAACCAGAGGGCACCTGGCAGCAGTACTACTATGCACAGCAAAAATGTCTTTATCAGGCCTATTTTCAATTAGAATAAGTGCAAATGGTTATGGTATTAAATAGAGGCTGGTGTAGTCACAGAATGGGATGCCCCAAAAACCAGAGAGCACCTGGCAGCAGTACTACTATGCACAGCAAAAGTGTCTTTATCAGGCCAAATTTCTATTAGAATAAGTGCAAATGGTTATGGTATTAAATAGAGGCTGGTGTAGTCACAGAATGGGATGCCCCAAAAACCAGAGAGCACCTGGCAGCAGTACTACTATGCACAGCAAAAGTGTCTTTATCAGGCCTAATTTTTATTAGAATAAGTGCAAATGGTTATGGTAATAAATAGAGGCTGGTGTAGTCACAGAATGGGATGCCCCAGAAACCAGAGAGCACCTGGCAGCAGTACTACTATGCACAGCAAGTGTGTTTATCAGGCCAAATTTCTATTAGAATAAGTGCAAATGGTTATGGTATTAAATAGAGGCTGGTGTAGTCACAGAATGGGATGCCCCAAAAACCAGAGTAGCAGTACTACTATGCACAGCAAAAGTGTCTTTATCAGGCCTAATTTCTATTAGAATAAGTGCAAATGGTTATGGTATTAAATAGAGGCTGGTGTAGTCACAGAATGGGATGCCCCAAAAACCAGAGAGCACCTGGCAGCAGTACTACTATGCACAGCAAGTGTGTTTATCAGGCCAAATTTCTATTAGAATAAGTGCAAATGGTCATGGTATTAAATAGAGGCTGGTGTAGTCACAGAATGGGATGCCCCAAAAACCAGAGAGCACCTGGCAGCAGTACTACTATGCACAGCAAAAGTGTCTTTATCAGGCCTAATTTCTATTAGAGTAAGTGCAAAGGGTTATGGTATTAAATAGAGGCTGGTGTAGTCACAGAATGGGATGCCCCAAAAACCAGAGAGCACCTGGCAGCAGTACTACTATGCACAGCAAGTGTGTTTATCAGGCCAAATTTCTATTAGAATAAGTGCAAATGGTTATGGTATTAAATAGAGGCTGGTGTAGTCACAGAATGGGATGCCCCAAAAACCAGAGAGCACCTGGCAGCAGTAATACTATGCACAGCAAAAGTGTCTTTATCAGGCCAAATTTCTATTAGAATAAGTGCAAATGGTTATGGTATTAAATAGAGGCTGGTGTAGTCACAGAATGGGATGCCCCAAAAACCAGAGAGCACCTGGCAGCAGTACTACTATGCACAGCAAGTGTGTTTATCAGGCCAAATTTCTATTAGAATAAGTGCAAATGGTTATGGTATTAAATAGAGGCTGGTGTAGTCACAGAATGGGATGCCCCAAAAACCAGAGAGCACCTGGCAGCAGTACTACTATGCACAGCAAGTGTGTTTATCAGGCCAAATTTCTATTAGAATAAGTGCAAATGGTTATGGTATTAAATAGAGGCTGGTGCAGTCACAGAATGGGATGCCCCAAAAACCAGAGAGCACCTGGCAGCAGTACTACTATGCACAGCAAGTGTGTTTATCAGGCCAAATTTCTATTAGAATAAGTGCAAATGGTTATGGTATTAAATAGAGGCTGGTGTAGTCACAGAATGGGATGCCTCACAGCAGACTTGAGATCAGTTCAGTATATATGCACAGTTAGTGTATAAGCAGCCTTAAAATGCTAACAAAGCCAGTCAGCCAGCAACACTCAGGCTGGATGAAAAAAAAAAAAAATCTCCCTGTGACTGCCTCCGATTTTTCCTAACTTTCCCTGCTTTTCGCTGACTTTCTGTCTGTCTCCTGTCTGTCTCCTGCCTACCATGGCAGATGCGTTACTGGTGGAGACCCGACCGCTAGCAGATATTGGCAGATTAGGTCTCTCAGCGTGACTCCTGCTGCTACTGGCCCCCAGTCTGCTGCGAGCTCTGCCTGCGGAATCGTGGCCTCTGCCACTCCTCTTTTCACTTCCAGGCACTTGTCTGCCCGACATAGTCTAACTGGCGTGGTAGTAGGTGATATTTTAAGAACCCCCAGGCAGCGGTGGGTCTATATGAAACAGAATATAATGCACACCAAAAGTGAGCAGTAACACTCAGCCTCCAACAGGCCTGCTTAGTGTAAATAAGAGAGCTGCTTAGTGTAAATAAAGAGGGGTATGCTATGTTACAGAATGGGATGCCCCAACAGCCAGCAGTGCACCTGTGAGCAGTACTACTATGCACAGCAAAAGTGTCTTTATCAGGCCTAATTTCTATTAGAATAAGTGCAAATGGTTATGGTATTAAATAGAGGCTGGTGTAGTCACAGAATGGGATGCCCCAAAAACCAGAGGGCACCTGGCAGCAGTACTACTATGCACAGCAAAAGTGTCTTTATCAGGCCTATTTTCTATTAGAATAAGTGCAAATGGTTATGGTATTAAATAGAGGCTGGTGTAGTCACAGAATGGGATGCCCCAAAAACCAGAGAGCACCTGGCAGCAGTACTACTATGCACAGCAAAAGTGTCTTTATCAGGCCAAATTTCTATTAGAATAAGTGCAAATGGTTATGGTATTAAATAGAGGCTGGTGTAGTCACAGAATGGGATGCCCCAAAAACCAGAGAGCACCTGGCAGCAGTACTACTATGCACAGCAAAAGTGTCTTTATCAGGCCTAATTTTTATTAGAATAAGTGCAAATGGTTATGGTAATAAATAGAGGCTGGTGTAGTCACAGAATGGGATGCCCCAGAAACCAGAGAGCACCTGGCAGCAGTACTACTATGCACAGCAAGTGTGTTTATCAGGCCAAATTTCTATTAGAATAAGTGCAAATGGTTATGGTATTAAATAGAGGCTGGTGTAGTCACAGAATGGGATGCCCCAAAAACCAGAGTAGCAGTACTACTATGCACAGCAAAAGTGTCTTTATCAGGCCTAATTTCTATTAGAATAAGTGCAAATGGTTATGGTATTAAATAGAGGCTGGTGTAGTCACAGAATGGGATGCCCCAAAAACCAGAGAGCACCTGGCAGCAGTACTACTATGCACAGCAAGTGTGTTTATCAGGCCAAATTTCTATTAGAATAAGTGCAAATGGTCATGGTATTAAATAGAGGCTGGTGTAGTCACAGAATGGGATGCCCCAAAAACCAGAGAGCACCTGGCAGCAGTACTACTATGCACAGCAAAAGTGTCTTTATCAGGCCTAATTTCTATTAGAATAAGTGCAAAGGGTTATGGTATTAAATAGAGGCTGGTGTAGTCACAGAATGGGATGCCCCAAAAACCAGAGAGCACCTGGCAGCAGTACTACTATGCACAGCAAGTGTGTTTATCAGGCCAAATTTCTATTAGAATAAGTGCAAATGGTTATGGTATTAAATAGAGGCTGGTGTAGTCACAGAATGGGATGCCCCAAAAACCAGAGAGCACCTGGCAGCAGTAATACTATGCACAGCAAAAGTGTCTTTATCAGGCCAAATTTCTATTAGAATAAGTGCAAATGGTTATGGTATTAAATAGAGGCTGGTGTAGTCACAGAATGGGATGCCCCAAAAACCAGAGAGCACCTGGCAGCAGTACTACTATGCACAGCAAGTGTGTTTATCAGGCCAAATTTCTATTAGAATAAGTGCAAATGGTTATGGTATTAAATAGAGGCTGGTGTAGTCACAGAATGGGATGCCCCAAAAACCAGAGAGCACCTGGCAGCAGTACTACTATGCACAGCAAGTGTGTTTATCAGGCCAAATTTCTATTAGAATAAGTGCAAATGGTTATGGTATTAAATAGAGGCTGGTGTAGTCACAGAATGGGGTGCCCCAAAAACCAGAGAGCACCTGGCAGCAGTACTACTATGCACAGCAAGTGTGTTTATCAGGCCAAATTTCTATTAGAATAAGTGCAAATGGTTATGGTATTAAATAGAGGCTGGTGTAGTCACAGAATGGGATGCCTCACAGCAGACTTGAGATCAGTTCAGTATATATGCACAGTTAGTGTATAAGCAGCCTTAAAATGCTAACAAAGCCAGTCAGCCAGCAACACTCAGGCTGGATGAAAAAAAAAAAAAATCTCCCTGTGACTGCCTCCGATTTTTCCTAACTTTCCCTGCTTTTCGCTGACTTTCTGTCTGTCTCCTGTCTGTCTCCTGCCTGTCTCCAGCCTGTCCCTGTCTGTCCCTGTCTGTCTAACTGTCTCTCCCTGCCTACAGCAGCGTCCTGTCTCTCACGAATGCAATAGAGAAATGAGGAAAAGCAACATGTCCGCCGACTTAAATAGCGCTGTGACGTCACCGGGCTTGCTGGCTGCTGATAGGCTGCATGTGACTGTCCCAGCATACACTGCCCCAGCTTACATGTCTGGACATGTCCCGTCCGCCATCTTAGAATGCCTGTAATGTAAATGAATGGATGTTAAAGGAAAACTTCGAGCGATCGAATCGCGGGGAAATTCGGATTCGATCCGAATCAAATTTTTCATGAAATTCGGATCGAATCTGGGTTCGTCCGGATCGATTCGCTCATCCCTACTTATTTCCTTAGCCACCAATCATCCTCTAGACCTTGTTGCATTCTCTACTGCCACCAAGCACCCTTCAGCCCTTACTGCCTGCTCCGCTGCCACTAAAGACTCCATCATTGCTGTCAGCTGTCACCTGGTTCTCGACACCTTCTAAGCTTCCACCAACTGCCCTCCATTCCATGCCACCTTCTCCAATGTTGCTGATCATCCCCTGTTGCTGAGGCCAGCCATGACCAGGTCTGCACACAATACCTGAGATTCAGTGGTTTGGGTCCATTGTAAAATAATACCATGGCCAAGGCTGAGCCTGAGTGGGTCCCTAAAGATGTCATGGCCCCTGGCAATTGCCCAGATTTGCCCTGTGCTGGTGCCGGCCCTGAGTGGGATTTCAAGGTGTGTTGGGAAATTCCTGGTTTAGGAATTAATAACAGGGACAGGGAGGCAGTTCTCAGCCAGGCAGTTAATTCCTTCCTGGAGGCCATAGTCAGGGGTCACTGTCTGGGACAATGGAAGCTAGGAAGCTGACTGGTAATAGAAGGGCAAAGGACAGCAAACCACCTGTGCCACCAAAGAGGCAAGCTGCCAACCACACGGGGCGTGGGTGGTCCTGTACTTGGGGAGCCTGTAATCCACCCAGTTCTTCAGTAGTTCCCCTGAAAGTGGGGATGGGCAGGCCCTGTGTTCCCTTGGTGGTCACAGACTTGGGAAGGGGAAACACAGGGCAGACATACACAAGACACGAACAGGTGATCTGGGCCCCAGTGCAGACTATGGCAGAACTGAGCCCCAAAGCAGGCCTGTGGCAGAGCTGGGCCCCAGGGCAGGCCTGTGTTAAAACTGGGCCCCAGTGCAGACTATGGCAGAACTGAGCCCCAGAGCAGGCCTGTGGCGGAGCTGGGCCCAAGGGCAGGCCTGTGGCAGAGCTGGGCCCAAGGGCAGGCCTGTGGTCGAAATGGGCCCCAGGGAATACTATAAGACAGACAATGAGGGGCTGACACACAATGGCCAAGATACTAGAAGGGCTGTGGGCCCAATACAGATAAAGACACAAACTGTGGAGGACCTCAAGGCTCAGCAAAGACAAAGACATGAACTAAGAAGGCCCGTAGGCCCCACAAGGACAAGGAGGTAAGTAGGGGGGTTGGAGAGCATGGCTAGACTTCGAGAAGACAATGCAATGATCCAACACAGGGGCGGGACCAAGCACATGCATTTATAGGAAACCCAAAAGCATAATTTATGCCAGTTGAGGTTACCCCATGCAGCTCTAGGACCCAGGGAAGAACCACATCACTCCAGCAAACAGACCACAATAATACCACAGCATGCAACAATGATGTTCTAGCCCCCGTCCATGCCAGTCCTAACATGTGCATTTTCAGGTATGTCAGTTGAGTCCAGGCAGCAGCATGGCTGGGAGAGGAATCTCCAAAATTGCATCTTTCTTTTCTAACTGTGCCAGGCTGATGGTCCGGTTTAAAGGCGATACGTTTTTTTTAATGTTACCAAATGTGTGTTTTATGGAAGCAGATTTGAGTGGTGATGAGAATGCCTGTCTTACAGACCCCGCCCATAATGCTGATTATTATGCAGCATCACAGAGCTATGGCCCACGTCCAGATATTTCAAAAGGTAAACCATAAGGTGAAACTAAATCTTGATATCTTGGCCATTTAAAAATGGAAAACAGTTTAGAACAGTGCCAAACATAGCCCGACACAATGGTCTAACAATTGCCTTTGCCTTCTCTGTTCCTTACAGGCAAGTACAGTTTTTACTTTCTCTATACAGGCCTTTTGAATGATCACACTTTATTGCTCTAGATGTTAGCAATAAAAAACTGTCACCAAGGTTGGATTGGCTAGCCAGCATACCAGCAGTACCAAAGGATCCGCTGGTGCATCCCAGTTAGGCTTTTCAGGGAGTTTAAAGGCAGGGTATAGCTCTGCTTAAATGTGGATTCAATCCCTAATCCAATACCTATCTGGAGGGTCCCTTCAAGCAGGAATATTCTCACCAGATGACAGCTCCACGTTCCCTGTGTGTGTCTGTGATGGATGTCTTCTTTACTCCGTAAGGCTTGGCAGATAGCTTACTCTGCTACATTATTGCAGTACAGAATCTTGCAATAAAACACTTCTTACAACAGGAATCTTGAAATACAGCAGGAAACTTGAGATTTTAATCCATACAACAGCAGGTAAAAAGACTAACTGCAGAGGGGAGCAGCAGGTGTGCACTGCTTGGATGCCAAATTAAAAAATGGCTGAGGAAGAAGGGAAGAAGGGATGAGCCAGGAAGGGACAAAGGGGATTAAAGGCACATGGCTAGCCTATGAAAATAAACATTATGTTAAACAGTTACCCTGGATAATATAAAATACATGTCATGGAACATGACAAGGAATCCTAAACCTTCTGCCACCTATTAGGCCAGCATTACAAATATACTTACCATTTCTTCATCTCACTCCATCCAAAGAGGAAACCTGTCCTCATACTTGAAGATTGAATAAGGCCCATTTGGTATACTGCTTAAAATCAAGAGTAAAACTCACCTGGCTTTCCTATGGACCATATCATCTGGATTACCACAGTCTTCCAGCTGGGACGGCAGCACATGGTGACCAGAGCTGGCAAATGCCATTGCTCACAGGAAGAAAAGCTGGGCCTCTGACTTTGCTAGGCAATGCAAACACTTCAAGTGGACCAAAATATTTTTTTTAGACTCCTTGCATCCCTCACGCCACAGGCAGTGCCTTTTAGATGGTTTTGCTATCCTGTCTCTTCTTCTTTACCAGCAATTTAGTAATTTCCACAATTTGCTAGGCAATCTGAGTGGAGGGCAAGAGATTGGTGTATTGCATCATGACCAAGTGTCTAGGACTTGAACTTCAAGTTTCATATCCCTGGGTCCTCTGTCATTATGTATAAAATGCCCATCCCTGGGTGGGAGGCGGCAGTCTGATGACACAGGAGCCCCAAAATAGAAAAGCAAAGCAGGATTTACAATATGTCAGGGTAAGCACAAAATAGGAATTTCAAGGAAGAGGACTATCGGCAGGGAGATTCTCTAATCTGGTTTTGTATCAGTGGTGGGTTTTGGTCTGCTTTCATGAAAGTAGGCAGTTTATTTAAAAGTCGATTCCAGGAACTAGTTCACCACTGATCATATTTTCAGTGTGCTTCGTGTTCCAGCCCTACAAAGTTTTCCTGCATTCATATTGCTGTGCCAAGTCTGTTGCCAACCGGTGTTTTCTGTTGCTGAACATTGCCTCATCTGAATGTATCACTTTGCCAAGCCCTGTTTCTGACCATTGTTAAGTACGACCCTGCTCTGCTCACCATGTACTTGTCCGGACCTCCATCTTGTCCAGTGCCACGTTCAAAGACTACAAGCTTTATTTTCTCCTCCCCACAGCAGATCATCATCTATGTCTGTTCCCTCACCTGCTGTTGGATGATTTTAACATCTATAATAAACGGAGTTCAAGTGCTGGTGCATACCCCTGTTTTTTGTACTATGGAGGAGCAATAGAGAAAGCTGCATTGACGCTGTGCACCGCACAAATGAGTGAATCATTCAGCTGAGCTGTGAGTATCCTTCTTAAGTGTCCAGCAGTGCATGCCATCAACCCCCAGCCTTACTTCCTGCTGACCTTCCTCAGAGTCCCTGATATTGGTTCCTTCAGCCTTGGTGGCCACTATGCTCCAGCACCAGCCTTCAGAACTTTCCTGCTGGCCACCACACCAGTCCTATAGTTTCTGTCCAAGATTGGTGGTTTATAGCCTTTATTGCATAGATATATTTTTGATATCCACTACATTACAACTCTTGGATATGAAATTTGTATACCTTAGATTTACTTCTGTTTGCTATGAATAAGAAAAGCCAGCAACAACTTCTATAACCTGTAGGGTCCCCACAACAGCCTGGAACTACAGGAGCCTGGCTCCTCAGTAAAAAAAAAAAAATGTATGGAAGCCTCCACCAGACTTCCTCCACACTTAATCCAGCCCTGGTCCGAATATATGGTACTCCTGCCTGACTCTTACAGGGTCTCCACAGTAGCCTGGCCCTACAGGAGCCTGACAGCAGCAGTCTTTCCCCATTGTAGCTGGGCTCCTCAGCAACAAAAAGTATGGGGGCCTCAACCACAATAATCCAAACTTGGTCCCAGTATATACAGTACTCGAGTCTGACACTGGGTGGCACTAACCAGTAAAGCAGCCTAGAGTAGATTTTCCAAGGAGTTCCTTAGAGAGCACACAGGAGGCCAATATATACTGTAAATGAGTGCCTACCACCTCCTTCATACTCTGTCAAAGAGTTAATTCTTTGTGCTGCTGATTTACAGGAAGCTGATGGGGCTATCTTAGCATTATGCTTAATCTCTCCCGAGCCCTTGACGTCCTTTAAATGGTCTATCTTAACCGAAGCCGGTGAAGAAATGGACCTGTCAGGTTGAGAAATGGGTCGCTCCTTTCTGGTAAATCCATTATGTAATTAAGCAATATCAATGAGATTCCACGGACAAGCAAATAAAAGGCAGGAATAAAATGCATGCTGCACATGCCGTCACACAATTGCTGCTTGTCTACTGTGACCGGGGCTTGAACATGCTCCTCGCATTAAGCTTATATTATTATAAATCCTCCCGGTGAATGACAGATGAAGAAGGAGACACTTAAAAAAACATTGATGAATGAGGTGTTCATCTCCACTTGGTGGTAATCATGAATCATACATCGTCTTTTATCATTTAAAGTTACTCTAAAATATGTACACTGTCAGTCGCTATCAAATTTACTAAATTATGGCAATTTGATGAATGTAGACGTTGCCCTCCAGCCTCTAAACTTGATCAGTTGCTGGCAGGACCGAGAGTTTGACATTTTAAGTATGGTGGTTTGAATTAAACTGGATTCCCAGGTTGACTTTAATAAACTGACCTACTCAGTCAAGTCCCAACTCCCTCCCCCTTTGGGTACCTCGTCTTATTTCAACCGTATTAACTATGTAACTATGTAATCTTAGGCACATGATTCCATGGCACCCCAGAGTGCGAGGTTGCTTCTTTTTCCCTTATCCAAAGCATTATTTGGCTAAATAGGAACATCTAGCATCATGTATAGATGTTTTACTTCATTTAAAGCAGACCTATAGTCAAGACAGAAGATGGGTTTTCTAACACCTACCCACTGGGGCATGCTGATTTGGAAATACCCACTACCTAGCATTTCATAGGAAACCCAACTTTGGCATTACAGTGTTTTGGCAGCCACAGCCTGCTTGTCCTCTTCTCCTTTGGCAACCGGCAGGGTTTGCTGTTATTCACAAAAGGAGCTAGGAGCAATTGTGGGGGGAAATTTGCCGAATTTTGGGTCTCCTAGGGAACATTTGGTAGCAGCCAGGGGTATGGGTGTTAGGGGACCTATATTCATTTTTTGGCAGTAAGTCAGCTTTAAAGCTGGACGAAGGTGCCGAACAGCCGGAGGATGCCGCCTGCCACTGGACTAAGATAAAGGAGGTAAGTATAGTCATTGGTCAGGGCTAAAGATGCGATGAATGTGATGCCTTAATTTTTATATGAATAATTAATGAAGACTTTTCTGGCCAGCGGTCATGCCCACCGCCCGGGAAGACTATACAGTGCATTCAGAGACAAGTAAACTTTAGGTATGGATTTCTAAGGCTTAAATTCCTTGTTTTTAACAATAAAAATGGATTGGGACATCAGCGGAACCAGGTCTGTTAGAAAATAGCCCTGTTTGAATAAGGTTTTCAATGTGTTTAAAGCTGTTATTGCAGTAGAAAATTGGAATCTTGAGCCGGCTGTCCTTAAAAGGGATGTTCAAAATAAACATGTTTTCTGAAGGAAAACACCCTGGAGTCTATGAGAGTTCAGGGCAGGCATACTCGCTCCCCCCTCTGGGGCACCCCAATCAGGCACCCACAGCCCTGCACTCACCCAGCCTCGCAACCACAGCCCTGCACCCTCCCAGCCCTTCACCTACCCAGCCTTGCAACCACAGCCCTGGACCCTCCCAGCCTTGCACCTACAACCCTGCACCCTCCCAGCCTCGCACCTACAGCCCTGCACCCTCCCAGCCTTGCAACCACAGCCCTGGACCCTCCCAGCCTTGCACCTACAGCCCTGCACCCTCCCAGCCTCGCACCCACCCAGCCTCGCAACCACAGCCCCGCACTCTCCCAGCCTCACACCTACAGCCCTACACCCACCCAGCCTCGGAACCACAGCCCTGCACTCTCCCAGCCTCGCACCTCCAACCCTACACCCACCCAGCCTCTCACTGACAGCCCTGCACAAACACAGCTTTTATCCCCAGGCCTGCACCCACCCAGCCTCTCACCCACAGCCCCCTACCCACAGCCCTGCACCCACCCAGCCTCTAGGCTTTCACCCATAGCGCTGCACCCAACCAGCCTCTCACTCACAAACCTGCTCCCACCAGCCTCTAGGCTCTTACCTTCAGCCCTGCACCCAACCAGCCACTAACCCACAGCCCTACACCCACCCAGCCTCTCACCCACAGACCTACACCCATCTAGCTTCTCACCCACAGCTCTGCACCCGTCTAGCCTCTCATCCACAGCCCTGCATCCACTCAGTCTTTCACCCAGCCTTTCACCCACCCAGCTTCTCACCCACAGCCCTGCACTCATCCAGCCTCTCACCCACCGCTCTAAACACACACAGCCTTTTTCAGCTACTTATATATGATTTTTACCCAAGCCACCCATGAGCCAGACGTTGCAGAGGTAACCTAGCTACCACAATTAAATCCCATTGTTGCAATTCTCCTCCAAATGTTGCCATCCTTTGTGCTGCTGCAGATGTAAGTTTTTGATTCAGAGGAATTAGGAGGTCCTAGATCATCTTCGGCCATTGAACATTGGTTGCTGCCCCAAGCACTGGAGTACGATTGCAGTGACAAGGTATTTTTCCCCAATCCCCTAAATTGGACATTGCTTGGGAACAATGACCGGTGAGTGAGAAATGCCATTCTTTGGGCCCAGGAAGGCCTAGCTAGGCCTCTGATCTACTCTGTGGCAGTTGCCCTTTGTATTATTTTTGTCTAACAAAGATCCACAGTGGCTAGCAGGGAGAACAGTGGGGTGGTGTTGACCATGAGGACAACTGTTCTCTCTGCCTGGATATAGAAACGTCTCTGGAAACACGGTATGGTCACTGTCCCATTGCTTGTCTGCTATTTGCCTAAGGACTTTGCTTTATGTCTCTATATAATTGATTTACTTTTATGTAACATGATCAATAGGCTGGGAAGTGGGTGTGGTTAGGGGGCACGGCCCTGGGGTGTGTTTGGTTGCATTAATTGTCAGCGTTTATCCCTCTTTCTAATCTTGAAAAGTTGGGAGGTATGCTGTAGTGCCTCACACCTATTGCAGTGGCAACAGCTGCATGTATGTGCGGCCGCAACAGCTGCATGTATGTGCGGCCACAACAGGGCCTTCCATCGGAGGAAGAAAAAAGGTATCTTCTTCTGCTTGACTAAAATATGGTAAAAGGTTTGTTTAGGGTCTTTGTGGACCAGGACCCACTTTAAAGTGAATCTACGGTCACAAGAAAACCAAAGGGGTATGAGCAATATGAGTAAAACTATTTTTGTGGCTTCTTTAGTAATACTGGTGGATTGGAACCCAAATAGTGAGGGGTGCAGCATCTAGCGTGTCCATTGCCTGGAGGTCCATATTTTTCTTCATTGACGGTCTTAAAGTGGACCAACACCCGGGGGGATCGGCCCGGGAATCTTATAGATTATATATATATAATCTTATAGATTATATCTTATAGATCAGATCCCTCCCCGCGGGGCATCTGAAATCGGGATGTCCCGCGGGGTGAAACCCCCCAGGAAGCCCAGAAACCTTACCTTAACCCCGTTCCAACGGCGCATGCACGGGCCGCGGCCGTGTCTCGCGTTTCCCTCTAGCAGGGCGTGCACCCGCACCGGCCGTTTGTGAATGGCCGGCGCAGGCGCGCTGCCTGTTAGAGGGAAGCGCGAGACGCGGCCTCCAGTGCTCAGAGCCGCTGTGATTGGACGCCGCTTGTACGTGCATACCACAGCGGCTCTGAGCGCTCTGATTAGACGAGCGCCCGTGTAGGAGCGTGGTGAGGTGAGTGTTTCCGGGCGTTCTGGAGGGTTTCACACAGCGGGGCAAATAATAAAATGGTGAAATCTGGAGCCAAAACGTTAGGATTTTACTAGTACCGGCCAGCCTAGGGCAAGCCCTATAAGCAGGGCAGTTTCTTGGCAAAATAGCCCTCAGTGCGGGGGGGGGGGATTCTGCCCCCTATTCACCCATTTTATGGTTCTGCTTCTGTCCAATATCAATATGTGCCATTCTGTGCCTTTTCCTTAGCAGCAGCCATTGACTTCTCCCTATGACTTAGTCCACCATGGGGGGCATGAACGGTTAATAGTGGCTCTAACGCATCTGCAGAAAACAGGATGGCTGGGATAAAGGCTTCCCCAATAGCCTTGGTGACCATTTGCCTTGTTTGCCCTCCTCTAGAAACAGCCCTGCCTTTAAGCTCCTGGGCCCTGCCTCTAACCTGTTTCTCAGCTGGTCTGGTACAGTAAGGCTGTGCAAGGACAGATCATGGGTGGGAGTGGTAATGACCACATTTAAAGCAATGGTGCTGAAGCTTTATTATTTTAGGGTTAGATAAAGGGAGGGGGCGTGTATGCCCCCCCCCCAACATCCACAATGCCGAGGCAGAGCATGAGTTGGGTGGGTACAGTAGGGTGGGGAGCAGGAGTGGATGTGATGATAAAAGCAGGTTATGCCCCCCCAGGGGCATAGCTTGGGAGGGGGGGCATGGAGGCATGTGCCCCGGGTGCAGCAGGTCAGGGGGGTGCCAAAGGGGGGCCTGAGCACAGGTGAAAGGCCACATGTTGAATCTTTGCCCCGGGTGCCAGAAAGCCTAACTATGCCCCCCCCCCCCCCCAGACATGATGCTGTTTTTGGCATTGCTGGAGCAGAGCGTAGGTTGGGTTACTTGGCTTGGGAGGGGGTACAGGGGAGGAGTTTGGGGCATGACTCAGGAGATAGGGGTTAGATAGAGTGTAAGTGGAGTGGGGGAAGTGGGGTGTATACTGGGGGCTGCACCCACCCCAGCTGGCCTAAATGAAGACCATCGCACAATAAATTCACCTCCCTAGGAGCAGCATTAGTGATGCAACCATTAAGATGATGATGGTCATTCTGGGGATGGCCTAACTGCTTTTTTCATCCTGGACTGTACATCATGAGGACCATACACAGTCACTACTCAGACAGTGTACAGAGGCATAAAAGCCTCAAATGAAATCATATTTTTAGAGTAGCAACTTCAGCCCTGCCATTGAGTTGGAAGTGATGCTTAAGAATTAACTCATAGCGAATGATTACTTTAGCGCAAGTATAAGAAACTGTTTATCAAGAAGCACCCGAAGGATTTTTTTTCTAAACTTGTATTTTCACTCATGCATATGTTCCTGCTGTGATAACACGTCCCTTTTGGGCTACAAAATCATTTCATTCTCTAAGTTCTCGATAAATCCTAAGAAACAGCTTAGCTTAGCCTACAGCAGCCGTCTTGAAGCCACTACAGTCATTTTGTTGCGGGAACGGTTTCTTAACAAATCCAGGCAAAATGTTTGCTGCGGTGTTAAGGTCAGGGTAGACTTGTTAATGCTCTTCAGAATAGTGGAGCATTTAATGCGCTGGGCGAGAAGCGCATCTTGCAAAAAAAAATAGTATTGTGGTTTTGGGAGAGGCCATAACGCTTGGCCCTTGGTGTTTCTGGGTAAAGGTATATTATAAGATCCTATCCAAATTAGCATAACCACATCCAAAATGCCCCTTCTGAAAATGAATGTTGCAGTTTTCCAGGGAGCCAGGTGTTCTATTATTCACATTGCTGTGCTCAACCCTATGGCCAACACCTAAAAACTAGCATAAAGGGACTCTAAAATAATGACAATAATAAAGCAGCAAGCAGCTCAGCTGATGACTGTCTGTTGTGCCCATCCTCCTTTTCCTGAAGTGCAACAAAAGCAGCTTCAAGTAGAATACATAACTCAATTAACTGGAGGCTTTAAAATGGCTACGTTTACACTGCTCCCAAGGGGGATAAGGGGGGAGGAAGCATCCCTCAGATCATACCAATTTAGGATTCCCTTCTTGTTCCTCACTTGACCACTGGCAATAAAGACAGTTTGCCCTGCTAATGAAGGAGCAGGCTTTGGTTGCCACATCCAGGGCCAGCGCAGGGCAAACCTGGGCAATTGCCAGGGCCCCTGGCATCTTCAGGGGCCCACTCAGGCTCACACTTGGCCATGGTATTATTTTACAGTGGATCCAAACCACCAAATGCTGGGTGTTGTGTGCAGACCTGCTCATGGCCTCAGCAACAAGGGATGATCAGCAACATTGGAGAAGGTGGCCTGGTGACCTATAGCAATGATGGAGTCTTTAGTGGTGGCGGAGCAAGCAGTAAGGGCTAAAGGGTACTTGGTGGCAGGAGAGAATGCAACAAGGACTAGAGGATGGTTGGTTGATATAGGGAAGGCAATAAGGACTGGAGGGCAAGCAGCAGTAGAAGGTGACCCATTTGTGGCAGCAGAGTTGAAAGGTTACATCATGTGACTCACTACTTTGTGGCCCACTAAGACTCTCCTGACCAAGGGCCCCCACAAACCTAAAGCCGGCCCTGGCCACATCCACAAATTTCTAGAAAAGTATTAAAGCCCAGATTTAAATGTTGTAAAAGGCCTACTTAGGTCCACTTTTAGGTGTCATTTGGCCTTATATCACTAAATAAAATGTTTACACCTCACTTGGCTGATACAAATATTTTGTCTTCTCCGCCTCCAAAAAGATTCAAACACTCCAAACTTTTTCCTGTTCTTCAAAAAAGATTCCTACCTTCTCTTTTCATGTTGCTATTAGGGATGAGGGGCCCGTGGATGTTCGGGTTCAACGGGATTGACTGAACTTTAGTTAAAAGTTCAAGACCTGAACTTGGCCCCGGACCCTGAACCCCATGACAGTCAATAGGGGCCAGAATGTTGGTGCTGTAAAATAGTTGCTGTAAGAGCTAGGGGGCTAATTGGTGCCATTTTGCTAGGGTATTCCCACCCCTGGAACCTGTCCCTTTAGTAAGAACGAAGCCCTCATAATAAACCCCACACCAGCTTAAAGGGGTCCCTGCGCCTAGGACCTCACAGCAGCTTTAAGGGGTCACTGCTCACAGCATTATACAGTAGCTTAAATGGGTCCCTGAACCCACTACCCCACAGCAGCTTTATGAGGTCACTTTACTCGGCACCCCATATCCTGGAAATGCAGACACACTGGGCAGAACTAGGTGCTAGGTATGACTCAAGCAGCCAGGTCCTCAAAAGAAGCAGCCAGCGTAAACTATATTTCCAAGTCATTAGTCAAGTCAAGGTCAGAAGCTAAAAAGAGGCCATAGTCAAAGCCAGGGTCAGACGTGAAGAAGAGGTCATAAACCAAACCAAGGTCAGATGCCAGAGAGAGGTTGTATATTTTACTATTATATTAAAAATCAGAATCAGCTCACATGGGGAGTTCCACTCCCTGAACCCCAATCCTGCTACGCATTTCAGGGTGGAACCACTTTATCAAGCAATGGTCAGCACTTATCTCCAGGATCAGCGTTGTATTTAAGAAAATTAAAGCTGCAGAGAGCTCCTAGCTTATGTCAGCCAATCAGAGCGCAGGTGAAGGAACAAATCAGCCTCAAGATAGAGGAATATCAGTTAAGTTAAGGTAATGGGAGCTGTGATTGGAGCCTAAAATGGAAATTGGCGCTGTAAGTAGCAGGTGGTCAGTGTTTCTTCATTACAGTTACAGACTATAATTGCTGTGAACAAGTGGACACACTTTAAAGCGTGTTTAGGCCGTTTTAGTTTGGTGCAAAGAATAAGCCTTAAAAACAAATTTTATTAAAAAAATGATAAAATGACATTTGATGACATCTAAGTCCTGCGTTCACATAATTCACAAGTCACCAATGCAAAGTCTGTACGAATAATTGTGTGTAAGATTATTTATAAGCATAAAACATTTCAGTACAGCTCTTACCATTGTGGTTTATGGGATCTAAACCTACAATGCCACTATGGAGCACGCCGGTCACGGCAAACTATATGGCGACAGTGATAAATTAGATGCAGGCTGGTGGACGCATTGGCACTGCCTGTCTTTTGTTTTTAAAATGGCACACTGATTGCCACTGAGGGTAAAACATTGGCACTGATTGGCACTGAATTGTGCTGATAAATGAGCCTCTCCGTTTAAGATATTTTTTTTTTATTTTTATAGTAAGATAATGCTAAAAGAGAATAGAGAGAAAATCAAGATGAGAAAAAATACCATTTTGTGAATACTCACCTTGTAAAATGGGTATTATAAGTATGTCACACACCCCGCTTCAAGAATCCATAACATGTGGGTAATATCGTCCTGAAGAGGCGTTCCTGCAGAGATGATAGTAAAAAGAAAGCCCCTCCCTGATCCATAAATACCTGGGACCTCCCACTCACTACCCAGTATACAGAAGCAGTAAGGTAAGGGACCAGGAAGAGGCAAATATAAAACGCAACCACGCAAAGTTCACAAAATAGAGGATCCCGAATACAGAAAGGGCGGGTGAAGCGGGGTGTGTGACATACTTATAATACCCATTTTACAAGGTGAGTATTCACAAAATGGTATTATTCTAAGTATGTCACACACCCCGCTTCAAGAATCCATAACATGTGGGACATCCAATAGCAGTGTCCAAAAACAAGGGCGGGGATCCAAAACTAGGCAACAATGCACAACTTCAAACCACTGCAGCTTGCAAAACTTTGCGTCCAAAGACAGCATCCGCGGACGCCCAAACATCAACCTTGTAAAACTTGGAAAAAGTGTGAACAGACGACCAGGTAGCGGCCTTACAAACTTGCTCAACAGAAGCCTGGTGCTGAAAAGCCCAGGACGCTCCAACCGCACGAGTAGAATGAGCAGTAACACGAAAAGGGGGACTCCTCCCCTTGGCAGAATAGGCCCCAATGATGGCCTGACGAATCCATTTACTAATGGAAGATTTGGCAGGAGCCAAACCTTTCCTAGGCCCGGAGGGCACCACAAAAAAGGCGTCCGTCTTACGAAAGGAAGACGTAACCTCAAGATAATGTTCCACAACACGAACTACATCCAAGGAATGCAACGCCCTTTCCTTGTCGTTGCTAGGATTAGGGCATAGAGAAGGCAGAACTATGTCCTGATTTAGATGAAAAGCCGAGACCACCTTAGGAATAAAATCCGGCTTGAAACAAAAGACAACCTTGTCCTGATGCTTCTCAAAGTATGGAGCTTTAATGGATAAAGCTGCCAACTCAGAAACACGCCTAGCCGAAGTGATAGCCACCAAAAAGGCCACCTTTTGAGTAAGCGAAGACAAGGCAACCTCATTCAAGGGCTCAAACGGAGGACCCTGAAGAGCAGAGAGAACAAGATTCAAATCCCAAACTGGAACCAAGGGCTTCCTAGGCGGACGTACATGCGTGACTCCTTGGAAAAAGGTCCTGACTAAAGGATGAAGTGCAAAGGACCTTTGGAAAAACACCGCCAGGGCAGAAACCTGCCCCTTCAAGGTACTAATTTGGAGCCCCAGATCTAAACCATGTTGAAGAAACTCCAGAATCCTAGGAATGGAGAACTCCCAACAAGAGAAGGACCTACCTTCACACCAATCAATATAGGACCTCCAGGTCCTGTAGTAAACAGAAGAGGAAGAGCGCTTCCTGGCGCTGATAAGAGTTTGAATCACCGTGTCAGAAAGACCTTCTTCCCTCAAGATGGCGGATTCAGCAGCCACGCCGTCAAAGCCAGCGATGGTAAATTGGGATAGCGTAGCCGACCCTGGGTGAGCAGGTCCGGCAGCAGAGGCAGTGCGAACTGATCCTCTGCCAGCCTTACAAGATCTGCGAACCAAACACGCCTTGGCCACCTCGGGGCCACCAGAATCGCCGACGCGCCTTCCAAGGCCAGTTTGCGCACCACTCTGGCTAGCATTGGAAACGGAGGGAACAGATAAAGGAATCCCAGATCCCTCCAGGACAGAGACATGGCATCCACTGCCAGAGCCAGAGGATCCTGCGAGAGAGACACAAAGACTGGAAGCTTGTGATTGTGACGAGAGGCAAAGAGGTCCACCGCTGGGACCCCCCACCTGCGACATATTGAACGAAACACCCTGGGACTGAGAGACCACTCCCCCTGACGAGAGGAGGCCCTGCTCAGCAAGTCCGCCTCCGTGTTCTCCACCCCCGGAATGTAGACTGCTGAGATACACGGGACGTGGGTCTCGGCCCAGTCCAGAATCAAAGACACTTCCCTGAGGGCACTCCTGCTGCGAGTCCCTCCTTGGTGATTGATGTAAGCAACCGCCGTCCTGTTGTCCGACCGGACCTGAACTGGCAGACCTCTCAACTGATGAGTCAAGCGAAACAGAACCAACCTGATGGCTCTCAACTCCAGAATATTGATGGGCTCGTGAGCCTCCTGCGGACTCCACAGACCCTGAAACTGGAGGTCCTTCCAAACACCCCCCCAACCTGACAGACTGGCATCCGTGGTGACCGTTTCCCAACATGGAGCCAGGAAGGATCTGCCTTTTGACAGATTGACAGACCCCAGCCACCATTGTAGGGAACGACGAACTCGGGAAGTCAACCGGAAGGACCGGTCCAATGACGACTGTGACCTGTCCCAAACCGCCAGCAGATGCAGCTGAAGCGCCCTCGTATGGAGCTGCGCAAAGGGAACTGCCTCGAATGAGGCCACCATTAAACCCACCAGCCTCATCCCTAGCCGGATGGTCGGATGATGGGCCAACAAGAGAAGCTGAACTAACTCCTGAATCAAGAGAATCTTGTCCTGGGGCAGAAACACCCTGGCCTGCGAGGTGTCCAGAGACATCCCCAGAAAAGTCACAACTCTGGACGGAGAAAGAGAAGACTTGGGGTGGTTGATCACCCAACCGAACCTCTCCAGAGTGGACACCACCACTCCGGTGTCCAACTCCGCTTGGTTGAAAGAAGAGGCCATGATCAGTAGATCGTCCAGATAGGGCACAATGCGGATACCCTGAACTCTGAGCAGAGCCATCACCCCCGCTAGCACCTTGGTGAAAACCCGAGGGGCTGAGGTGAGACCGAAAGGAAGAGCCACAAACTGAAAATGCCGATCCTCCACCACAAACCTGAGAAACCTCTGGTGTGCTGGAAAGACCGGAACGTGTAAATAAGCATCCTTGATGTCTATGGACGTCAGAAAATCTCCCTGACGAAGAGAGTGAATGGCCGAGCGCAGCGTTTCCATGCGGAATTTGCGCGGCCGAATAAACCTGTTGAGAAGCTTCAGATCCAAGATAGGACGGACCGACCCGTCCTTCTTGGGAACCGTGAACAGATTGGAATAGAAGCCCCTGCCCTGCTCCGAGAGGGGCACTGGGCAAATGACAGCCATGTCCAGAAGATTCTTTACTGCCACCAGGAGCCCCTCCTGCTGCTGAAACCTCTGAGCCCTCAGAAACCTCACCTTCCTCTAGCCCAGAATAATCAGACCAATCCAGATTATTAAACTCGTCCAGGTCATCAGCCGGCAAAGCCGGGGACAAATGCTTCCTCTTGGCCGGGGCCTTACGGGCGGCCGACCTGGAAACAATTTTCTCAAGGTTGGCCAATCTGGCGCACATCTCAGCTTGCAGATCCCTGCCCATGACAACGTCACACGGAGCGCGTGTCAGGGTGGGAGGTTGAGATGACTCGGCCGGCGGAGCTGATCCAGAAGCCTGCGATCCGGACTGCCGCGCAATAGTTTGCTGTGCACAAGGTATACAAAGCAGTACATCGTCCCCTGTAATGGATGCACCACACAACATGCACCTTTTGGGATGCCCCGAAGGGGCCCCTGCCCCAGTATCCGGGGATTCCTCCATAAGGTGAACTTTATTGGTCGCAATGACCCAGGGAATTACGCCAATAAGCAACCCGGGATGCCCCTTTAATGTCCCAAGTGGGAGGATTTAAGACTAAGTGAACCCAGGAATCTAGGACCGGGAGAAAACCCTCTAATTACTAATGATGACACTCCCAATAGGACACTCCGCCTGAAAGACAGAAAGAACCCCTTAAATATAAGACCAGAAGACAACAAAACAGTCTATGATAAATAGGACCCACAGGGCCACTCACAAATCCTACGGAACAATGGAGTCCACCACGAGCATGAGGAGACGCAGGCAAGGAATCCGGGGCGTGGCCAAGGCGCAGAGCGCGCGAAGTAAAGAGAAAAACGCCCCTTCCCTGACAGCACGGAACTGACAAGGCTCCGCATTGGCGCCAGCAGCAGCAGAGAGGAGGGAGGGGCGGAGCCGCGGCGACGCGCCGAAAACCCGGCCCCGCCCCCCCCTCCGACGAGGACGCATCTCCCTCTGCCGCCAACGGGACTGTGAGAACCGGCGCCTCCGCAGTCGCGGCGCCGGACAATATGACACGCCCGGCGGGTGCGACCGCAGAGTCCAGCGTCGCACCCGCCCGGCCTAACCTGGCATAATAAGAAACGGGGTCTCGGCCGCGGCAGCGCGCCGCGGGCCGGCCCCGCCCCCAACGTGAAGTAAAGCATGAGAGTCTTCTTTTGCAAAGCACCCGGCGCCCCGGCCGACATGGCGGTCGCGGCGCCCATAAAGTAGCACAAGCACTAAACATACACCCGCAGCCACACAGGTGACACAGCACCACAAGGGGCAGCGGGAAACTACAGGCCCTGGGAAGGAGACCCCCACCCCCACAGATGAGTAAAATGAGGACTGAAGAGGGACCCACCCCAGGGGCAATACCAAGGGACGGGGCATCCCAAACCGGGATCACCAACCCGGGACCACCGCCTACCCTCTTATTTTAGGGTCTCACGGGGGGAGCACTGCTCCTAAGCACCAGAGGTGCCAGCATACCCTCGCTCGGGCCCGCAGCCAAAACTGAGGAGGCATATAATATAAGGGATTACTCAGTAAAGAAGGCCGAGCGGGAATATTCAATAAACAGGCCGGGAGTTACCCCGGCTACCTGAAACTCCCCCAGTGCAAGGAGGAGCCATCATCTTCTGACTTGCTCCCCGTCTTGCAGAGATGGAAAACTGGGTAGTGAGTGGGAGGTCCCAGGTATTTATGGATCAGGGAGGGGCTTTCTTTTTACTATCATCTCTGCAGGAACGCCTCTTCAGGACGATATTACCCACATGTTATGGATTCTTGAAGCGGGGTGTGTGACATACTTAGAATATGGACAATCAATATTTAACAATAGTTAAAGTGGACCAACAGTCAAAAATAACTTAAACTAGATGAACACAACAAACAGAGCTCATATGCATCCCTCCCAGGACAATTTAGATTGCAGCACATGTACCTTTTTCTAAATCCTTCTGGGGTCAACTTTAAAAACAAGATGGCGATTCATACATTTGCAGGCCACCTGCAAACAGGAAGCGCTGCTGGGCTCCTGCTATTGTGCATTCTCAGTTATGTCAGTTGGGAGTGGAAGCTCCAAAATGGCCACTACCTTTCTTTTCCAACTGTGCCAGGCAGTTGGTCCGGTTTAAATGAGCATGGAATTTGTATTATGATACCTAGGTATTTTATTCTTTAATAATAAATATGAAGGAGAGAAAAGAGAAAAAGGAGCCGAGAAGTAGAGAAAAGAAAAAAAGGGGGGGGGGATTCGAAAATACTTACTATATAAAATTTTACTGTTCAGGAGGTCTAGAGCAGCCTGAGGTTTAGTACATTATCTCTGGATATGGCCAGAAAACTTTCTTAAGTATCCAGTTTCTTATCAATGAGTCCTTTCATTACTTTTTCAATCACTGCCCTGTGTGTGCAAATGCCAGAGATTTTTGTGTTTTTCTGCTTCTCGAAAGCTTACCTGAAAGTGTAACAAAATCCGGGAATTTGACTTTTCTGGGTTTTGTTCTGTGCCCCTCGGGGAATCCTGAATTTGGATGCCTTGCTGTGTGAAATCCCACAGTTCGCCTATAGAAGCTCACCTTGCCATGCTCCAGTGGCATGTGACCGGGCGGGCTCTCGTCCAATGAATGCCGCCTGCTGTGACTACGTCATTCGGCAGACGCTACTCATTGACTTGAATGAGGAGCGCACATTGCTGCATAACACTGAGGATGCAGCACATGCTCCCCATTCAAAACAACGAGAGCCATCTGCCAAATGATGTAGTCATAGCAGGCCGCTCTCATTAAATGAGAGCCCGCGCATTCACCGTTGGAGCGTATCAGGGTGAGTTTTTGTATGAATGAACCATGGGGGTTTTCACACAGTGGGGGTTTCCGATTCAGGATGCCCCAGAGAAAAGCCAGCGGCTGGCCCTGGAATCTTTCAGATTCCAGGCGGACCGCCAGTGGCTTTTGTTTTGTTTTAAATAAACTCTGAAAAGGTTATGTTCCTTCACTTTTTACTGCTTTCAATAGCCAACACATTACTGCTTGGCACATTTTGCCATTTTAGTTCTATTTCAAGGGCCAGAACACACAAATGCATGTAGAAATTTCCCCCCCATAAACTTGAATATTTATTGGATACCGGTGCCCAAACAAAACCATATTCCAGCAACTGCAAATGCTAAATATTCATGCCTGTAGGAATGTAGCCTTAGTGAACTTGGAAAAAAAATGTAAAGCAAAATAAAAAATATTTAACATTATGACCTTGTAACTATTTCTGCATGCACTGCCTTAAATTGAAAGGGAGGCGATACAAAAAAGAATCAAACCATAAACACAAGCTCAGACGTAGCATTTAAGGATTCTGTATTTTGGAGCAGATGGCTTTGCGTATTAAAAGATAAACACTTGTGTAAGAGCCGTGATTCGGCAGCGAGGTGTTGAAAGTCGCCTTCCATTTATTTGTACTTCTCTTTCAAGTTTTGGTGATAGGAAATTTGTTGCTAGGACGTAGGAACGCATCGGCTGCCAGGCATGTTGTTGCAGTCGTGTTTCGTAGCCGCGGGGCTAGCTCAACTTTTCGGAGCCGAGGCTAAGCAGCGCTCTTAGCTGAGCTTATAGGAAGTGGCAAAGCTTGAACGCCAAAGACAGATCAGTAGGAAAAGGGGGCATTTGAGCATGAGAAGGCTACAGGACTCCGGCAAAAACAAACAGGACAGCAAATTGGGCGCTTCAGATATTATGTGCTTGAATAAAACTTATTTGACTGTAATGAGAACATGAGATCCGTGAAGATACATTTCGGTGGTTTCTTTGCAGTCTTTGTACTGTATTTTAATGTTTGCATAAAGTAGGGACACTGCATTAAACAACAAAAAATAAATGTTTATAGTTTGAGAGTAAAAATTGTACTTTTTACTTTTTTTTTTTTGCAGTAATGCGATCCAAGTTAAAAAAGTGCACCGGAAAAGTTTGCATGTGTAAAAAGATCAGTGTGTTCAGTAACTTTGTAAAGACTTTTTTAACACCCTCTCCCTTCTCTGTTTTCTCATTATAAACAGTCATGCGGGCTGTTTTTTTGTTTAGTTTTTTAAAGGGACTGTAAACCCTAACAAAAGAAAAAAAAGGAACTTGCCTTGTCTCCCCGCAGCATCTTCTGACGGGTCCCGGGCTCAAAATCCTCACAGTTCCACAATTATTGGGCCCATGCCTCTTAATTCCTTGGTCACCTGACCCACACTTTTTTATGCGGATACTGGTGGATAGAACCCCAGTAGTGTTCCAAGCACTGAATTGTCTGGGAGCTGCTGCAAGGGAAGAAAGGTCAAGTACCCTTTGTTTTGATAGGGTTTAAAGTTCAAAGAAATGGTCACTGGGGATGAAGGTAAGGTGGATTATTTAGCTCTGTGTACACAAGAGAGAAGCAAGAAGCAAACACAGGAGATGCCACTGATAGCAATAGCCCAAGTATAATTAACAAGCTAAACATGGAGACCATCCAAGAAAAACTAAATAATTTAAATGTGAATAAGACTAGAGGACCAGATGGACTTTACTAGAGATGAGCGAACTTTTGAAAAATTCGATTCGACTGATTCGCCGAATTTTCCGACAAAAATCGTTTCGACCCGAATAAATTCGCGACGAATCGCTATTAAAAACGGCTATTTCTGAGCCTCCTACAGCCTCAATAGGGTTGTAAACCATTCAGCCTTGCTGTAACACGCACAGGATGCGTGCTGGGTTTGTTAAATAATACTTTGAAGAAATATCACATGCAGATCAGAGGCATCGCTAATAGAATCGCAGAGCGGCACAATTGCAGAGAGTTGAAGTGGCATCACTATGAGGGGCAGAAGGAGCCCAAATATACACTGGAGTTGGCCTCAGGAGCCCAAAAATTGGATGAATCACACCCTGGAGTTGGCAGAAGTTGGCAGCAGCAGCAGGAGCCCAAATATACACTGGAGTTGGCTTCAGGAGCCCAAAAATTGGATGAATCACACCCTGGAGTTGGCAGAAGTTGGCAGCAGCAGCAGCAGCAGGAGCCCAAATATACACTGGAGTTGGCTTCAGGAGCCCAAAAATTGGATGAATCACACCCTGGAGTTGGCAGAAGTTGGCAGCAGCAGCAGCAGCAGGAGCCCAAATATACACTGGAGTTGGCTTCAGGAGCCCAAAAATTGGATGAATCACACCCTGGAGTTGGCAGGAGTTGACAGTAGCAGCAGCAGGAGCCCAAATATACACTGGAGTTGGCTTCAGGAGCCCAAAAATTGGATGAATCACACCCTGGAGTTGGCAGAAGTTGGCAGCAGCAGGAGCAGGAGCCCAAATATACACTGGAGTTGGCCTCAGGAGCCCAAAAATTGGATGAATCACACCCTGGAGTTGGCAGAAGTTGGCAGCAGCAACAGCAGGAGCCCAAATATACACTGGAGTTGGCCTCAGGAGCCCAAAAATTGGATGAATCACACCCTGGAGTTGGCAGGAGTTGACAGTAGTAGCAGCAGGAGCCCAAATATACACTGGAGTTGGCTTCAGGAGCCCAAAAATTGGATGAATCACACCCTGGAGTTGGCAGAAGTTGGCAGCAGCAGCAGCAGGAGCCCAAATATACACTGGAGTTGGCCTCAGGAGCCCAAAAATTGGATGAATCACACCCTGGAGTTGGCAGAAGTTGGCAGTAGTAGCAGCAGGAGCCCAAATATACACTGGAGTTGGCTTCAGGAGCCCAAAAATTGGATGAATCACACCCTGGAGTTGGCAGAAGTTGGCAGTAGCAGCAGCAGGAGCCCAAATATACACTGGAGTTGGCTTCAGGAGCCCAAAAATTGGATGAATCACACCCTGGAGTTGGCAGGAGTTGACAGTAGCAGCAGCAGGAGCCCAAATATACACTGGAGTTGGCTTCAGGAGCCCAAAAATTGGATGAATCACACCCTGGAGTTGGCAGAAGTTGGCAGCAGCAGCAGCAGGAGCCCAAATATACACTGGAGTTGGCTTCAGGAGCCCAAAAATTGGATGAATCACACCCTGGAGTTGGCAGAAGTTGGCAGCAGCAGGAGCAGGAGCCCAAATATACACTGGAGTTGGCCTCAGGAGCCCAAAAATTGGATGAATCACACCCTGGAGTTGGCAGAAGTTGGCAGCAGCAGCAGCAGGAGCCCAAATATACACTGGAGTTGGCCTCAGGAGCCCAAAAATTGGATGAATCACACCCTGGAGTTGGCAGGAGTTGACAGTAGTAGCAGCAGGAGCCCAAATATACACTGGAGTTGGCTTCAGGAGCCCAAAAATTGGATGAATCACACCCTGGAGTTGGCAGAAGTTGGCAGCAGCAGCAGCAGGAGCCCAAATATACACTGGAGTTGGCCTCAGGAGCCCAAAAATTGGATGAATCACACCCTGGAGTTGGCAGAAGTTGGCAGTAGTAGCAGCAGGAGCCCAAATATACACTGGAGTTGGCTTCAGGAGCCCAAAAATTGGATGAATCACACCCTGGAGTTGGCAGGAGTTGACAGTAGCAGCAGCAGGAGCCCAAATATACACTGGAGTTGGCTTCAGGAGCCCAAAAATTGGATGAATCACACCCTGGAGTTGGCAGAAGTTGGCAGTAGTAGCAGCAGGAGCCCAAATATACACTGGAGTTGGCTTCAGGAGCCCAAAAATTGGATGAATCACACCCTGGAGTTGGCAGGAGTTGACAGTAGCAGCAGCAGGAGCCCAAATATACACTGGAGTTGGCCTCAGGAGCCCAAAAATTGGATGAATCACACCCTGGAGTTGGCAGGAGTTGACAGTAGTAGCAGCAGGAGCCCAAATATACACTGGAGTTGGCTTCAGGAGCCCAAAAATTGGATGAATCACACCCTGGAGTTGGCAGAAGTTGGCAGTAGCAGCAGCAGGAGCCCAAAAAATGGCCTAAAGACATAAATATGTTTTGCACCATTTGTAAAGTGTAAAACGTGGCACCATGCTGAATCTAGTCGCATGCATCAGGCATTGGTGGGTGGAAATCCTGGCTGATCCATCCCTGATTCATTTTGACAAAGGTGAGTCTCTCCACATTTTTAGTTGACAGACGAGTTCTCCTCGCCGTAACTATGGCCCCCGCCGCACTAAACACCCGCTCAGATGGCACGCTACTTGCCGGGCAGGACAGCTTTTCCAGGGCAAACTCTGCTAGTTGCGGCCACAAATCAAGTTTGGCTGCCCAGAAGTCCAGCGGATCCTCAAGGTGTGTTGGCATGGTCATGTCAAAGTATGACATGACCTGCTGGTTCAGGTCCTGCTCCAGGTCTTCCTGCTGCTCATGAGTAGCCTCACTATGCGGGTGTAGAAAGCTACTCATTAGCGACTGAAGACTGAGGCTGCTGCTGCTGATGGAGCTTCTGCTGCTGCTGCTGCCAACCCCCCCAGCGGCCATGGCAGTGGAAGGTGAGCGCAGAGGTCCCCTCGAGTCAGACCTGCGAGAGTATGGACCATGGCGCAGATAGGCATCGGCCAACTGCCTACGTAGAATGTCTTTGTAGTAGTTGAGTTTGTCCTCCCTCTCGGTGGGTTTAAAAAATGCCCCCATTTTGTGCCGGAAGCGAGGGTCCAATAAGGTGGACAGCCAGAAGTCATCCCGCCGACAGATGGAAACAATTCTGGGGTCACTACGCAAGCATGTGAGCATGCTTCGTGCCATTTGCGCAAGTGACTCGGATGGACTACCTGTCTCCATCTCCACTGCATACTGCCACGGTGTGCCCGGGTCCTCTGTCTCTCCTTCCTCAAAAACCTCTAGCTCCTCTGGCTGCTCCTGCTCCTCCTCTCCTGTCCGCTGACTAGATAAACCAGCCATTTCGCCAAGCCTAAACTGTGTTTCGCTGGGCAACTCCTCCTCCTCCTCTTCCTCCTCCTCCTCCTCCAGTTCAGCTCCAACGGGGTTCATGTGGCCGTAAGATGTAAACGCCATGTCTCCAGTGCCCTGACCAGCCATGGTTTCCAACATGTGCTGTAGTACATGAAGCAGTGGAATCACGTCGTTCATCCCGTAATCCTGCCGACTGACAAATAAAGTGGCTTCCTCAAAGGGCCTGAGCAAACGGCAGGTGTCACGTATGAGCTGCCACTGGTTGACATTGAAGTTACACAGGGGAGTCCCCCTATCTGCTTGGATCATCAGGAAATCCGTGATGGCTTTTCTCTGTTCATATAATCGGTCCAACATGTGAAGGGTGGAATTCCAACGGGTGGAAACATCGCAAATCAGACTATGTTGGGGGATACCATTCTGACGCTGTAGCTCAAGAAGGGTGTGTTTGGCGGTGTAGGAGTGGCTGAAGTGCATGCAAAGTTTCCGTGAAGTTGTTAGGATGTCCTGCAGATGGGGGGAACACTTCAGAAACCGCTTGACAACCAGATTGAAGACGTGAGCCATGCAGGGGGCATGGGTCAGGCTTCCTTGGCGCAGCGCAGACAAAATGTTCTTCCCATTGTCGGTAACCATGATTCCCATTTTAAGTTTTCTCGGAGTAAGCCATGTTTGGATTTCCTGATGAATACATTTAAGCAGTTCCTCCCCTGTGTGACTCCGTTCGCCAAGACAAACCATGTGAAGCACTGCGTGACACCTCCGTGCCCTGCACACATGGTAGACTGGAGGGGCACTGAGACTTGAGCCTACAGTGGAGGGTGAGGAGATGGCGGAGGATGAGGAGGCCGAGTCGCACGGTGTCACAGGCCCAATGGGCAGAGAGCGCGGAGGCCGAAGCGGCGTGACCTGTCCAAGTTGCTGCTGCAAAGGGACCACATTCACCCAGTGGGCCGTAAACGACATGTACTGCCCCTGACCGTAGTTACAGCTCCAGATGTCGGCGCTGCCATGTATTTTGCTACACACCGACAGGCTCAAGGACTGGCCCACCTTCTGTTCAACAAAAGTGTGCAGCGCTGGTACTGCCTTCTTGGCAAAGAAATGACGGCTTGGGACTCTCCACCTCGGCTCGGCACAAGCCATCAGTTCTCTGAAAGGTGCAGATTCCACCACCTGAAAAGGGAGCGACTGCAGCACCAGCAACTTGGACAGGAGCACATTCAGCTTCTGCGCCGTAGGATGAGTGGGCGCATACTGCTGTCTCTTGGACATGGCTTCGCTGATGGATTGCTGGCGGGATGCATGACTTGGAGGAGGAGGAGGAGGAGCGACAGAGGATGGGTGTGACGCACAGCTGCCTTCGGCTGAGGTGCTGGAGCCTTGGCTGGCAGAAATTGGGAGCTCACTTGGTGAGGAAGCAGACTGGACCACCCCTTGGGAGCCTCGGTTCTCCCAGGTCGTTTTATGGTGACGCATCATATGTTGACGCAGGGCCGTGGTGCCAACATTTGGACCCTGGCCACGCTTCACCTTTTGCCTACATATCTTGCATGTGGCCATGTTACCCTCCTGCGGATGCCTCAGGAAAAACTGCCACACTGCCGAGTAGCTACTTTTCCCACCCCCTGGCCTCACTGATTCACTGCTGCTGTTGCCAACTCCAGGAACCCCTGCTCCACTACCTCCCGATAAGGTAGACTGCCGCACAGCAGGTGCTCTACCCCGGCCCCGGCCCCGGCCGGCTCCAGCCTTTGGAATTGTGCCCCCATGCTGACTGCTACCACCTTGCTGCCTCAGCTGCTGACTCCGGGGCAACCTGCGCCCCTCTTCTCCTGATGATGACGATGAAGCCCCTTCATCACCCGGCTCCCAAGTGCGATCGGCTTCATCGTCATCATCATCACCGGGTTGTGGCTGTACGTCACTGATGTTCGTGGATTCGTCAACAGTGTCTGGCGCAGGAGCTGGAACGCTCGCAGCACCCACGACACTGTCCACATCACTATTTGTCTGCCTAGCTAAAGAAGCCACCTCCATTTCTTGGCTGGGCAGTAGCTGCTGACTGTCCTCCTGTATCTGATCGTCCTCCTCACTAAAGAGTGGAGCTGAACCCAAAGCATAGGATACGTCGCTGGGGGAGGGAACGGCGTAGGACAGAGGCAATGGGAGGACAGGGACTGCTCTCGGGGCATGCCAACTCAGGGTTGTGTCAGAGGAACCTACCGACCCTAGACTGGGGGTCTCAGATGTAAGTTGTGATGATGTTGTTGATGAGCGCGTCAGCCAATCTACCACGGCAGATGCGTTACTGGTGGAGACCCGACCGCTAGCAGATACTGGCAGATTAGGTCTCTCAGCGTGACTCCTGCTGCTACTGGCCCCCAGTCTGATGCGAGCTCTGCCTGCGGAATCTTGGCCTCTGCCACTCCTCTTTTCACTTCCAGGCACTTGTCTGCCCGACATAGTCTAACTGGCGTGGTAGTAGGTGATATTTTAAGAACCCCCAGGCAGCAGTGGGTCTATATAAAACAGAATATAATGCACACCAAAAGTGAGCAGTAACACTCAGCCTCCAACAGGCCTGCTTAGTGTAAATAAGAGAGCTGCTTAGTGTAAATAAAGAGGGGTATGCTATGTTACAGAATGGGATGCCTCAACAGAAGTGCACCTGGCAGGCAGCAGTAAGCCTATGCCCAGCAAAAGTGTCTTATAATATAAATATAATAAGAGCAAATGCTTATATGGTCTTAAACAGAGGCTGCTTTAGTCACAGAATGGGATGCCCTGGGCAGGAATGGACCTGGCAGGGTCCAGTAGGGCTTTGGCCAGCAAAAGTGTCTTTATCAGGCTAATTTCAAATATGATAAGAGCAAATGCTTATATGGTCTTAAACAGAGGCTGCTGTAGTCACAGAATGGGATGCCCCGGGCAGGAATCGACCTGGCAGGGTCCAGTAGGGCTTTGGCCAGCAAAAGTGTCTTTATCAGGCCTGATTTCTATGAGAATAAGTGCAAATGTTTATTATGCTATTAAATAGAGGCTGCTTTAGTCACAGAATGGGATGCCAGTGCCACAAAAACCAGAGAGCATGCACAGCAAAAGTGTCTTTATCAGGCCTGATTTCTATGAGAATAAGTGCAAATGTTTATTGTGCTATTAAATAGAGGCTGCTTTAGTCACAGAATGGGATGCCAGTGCCACAAAAACCAGAGAGCACGCACAGCAAAAGTGTCTTTATCAGGCCTGATTTCTATGAGAATAAGTGCAAATGTTTATTGTGCTATTAAATAGAGGCTGCTTTAGTCACAGAATGGGATGCCAGTGCCACAAAAACCAGAGAGCATGCACAGCAAAAGTGTCTTTATCAGGCCTGATTTCTATGAGAATAAGTGCAAATGTTTATTATGCTATTAAATAGAGGCTGCTTTAGTCACAGAATGGGATGCCAGTGCCACAAAAACCAGAGAGCATGCACAGCAAAAGTGTCTTTATCAGGCCTGATTTCTATGAGAATAAGTGCAAATGTTTATTGTGCTATTAAATAGAGGCTGCTTTAGTCACAGAATGGGATGCCAGTGCCACAAAAACCAGAGAGCATGCACAGCAAAAGTGTCTTTATCAGGCCTGATTTCTATGAGAATAAGTGCAAATGTTTATTATGCTATTAAATAGAGGCTGCTTTAGTCACAGAATGGGATGCCAGTGCCACAAAAACCAGAGAGCATGCACAGCAAAAGTGTCTTTATCAGGCCTGATTTCTATGAGAATAAGTGCAAATGTTTATTATGCTATTAAATAGAGGCTGCTTTAGTCACAGAATGGGATGCCAGTGCCACAAAAACCAGAGAGCATGCACAGCAAAAGTGTCTTTATCAGGCCTGATTTCTATGAGAATAAGTGCAAATGTTTATTATGCTATTAAATAGAGGCTGCTTTAGTCACAGAATGGGATGCCAGTGCCACAAAAACCAGAGAGCATGCACAGCAAAAGTGTCTTTATCAGGCCTGATTTCTATGAGAATAAGTGCAAATGTTTATTATGCTATTAAATAGAGGCTGCTTTAGTCACAGAATGGGATGCCAGTGCCACAAAAACCAGAGAGCATGCACAGCAAAAGTGTCTTTATCAGGCCTGATTTCTATGAGAATAAGTGCAAATGTTTATTATGCTATTAAATAGAGGCTGCTTTAGTCACAGAATGGGATGCCAGTGCCACAAAAACCAGAGAGCATGCACAGCAAAAGTGTCTTTATCAGGCCTGATTTCTATGAGAATAAGTGCAAATGTTTATTATGCTATTAAATAGAGGCTGCTTTAGTCACAGAATGGGATGCCAGTGCCACAAAAACCAGAGAGCATGCACAGCAAAAGTGTCTTTATCAGGCCTGATTTCTATGAGAATAAGTGCAAATGTTTATTATGCTATTAAATAGAGGCTGCTTTAGTCACAGAATGGGATGCCAGTGCCACAAAAACCAGAGAGCATGCACAGCAAAAGTGTCTTTATCAGGCCTGATTTCTATGAGAATAAGTGCAAATGTTTATTATGCTATTAAATAGAGGCTGCTTTAGTCACAGAATGGGATGCCAGTGCCACAAAAACCAGAGAGCATGCACAGCAAAAGTGTCTTTATCAGGCCTGATTTCTATGAGAATAAGTGCAAATGTTTATTATGCTATTAAATAGAGGCTGCTTTAGTCACAGAATGGGATGCCAGTGCCACAAAAACCAGAGAGCATGCACAGCAAAAGTGTCTTTATCAGGCCTGATTTCTATGAGAATAAGTGCAAATGTTTATTATGCTATTAAATAGAGGCTGCTTTAGTCACAGAATGGGATGCCAGTGCCACAAAAACCAGAGAGCATGCACAGCAAAAGTGTCTTTATCAGGCCTGATTTCTATGAGAATAAGTGCAAATGTTTATTATGCTATTAAATAGAGGCTGCTTTAGTCACAGAATGGGATGCCAGTGCCACAAAAACCAGAGAGCATGCACAGCAAAAGTGTCTTTATCAGGCCTGATTTCTATGAGAATAAGTGCAAATGTTTATTATGCTATTAAATAGAGGCTGCTTTAGTCACAGAATGGGATGCCAGTGCCACAAAAACCAGAGAGCATGCACAGCAAAAGTGTCTTTATCAGGCCTGATTTCTATGAGAATAAGTGCAAATGTTTATTATGCTATTAAATAGAGGCTGCTTTAGTCACAGAATGGGATGCCAGTGCCACAAAAACCAGAGAGCATGCACAGCAAAAGTGTCTTTATCAGGCCTGATTTCTATGAGAATAAGTGCAAATGTTTATTATGCTATTAAATAGAGGCTGCTTTAGTCACAGAATGGGATGCCAGTGCCACAAAAACCAGAGAGCATGCACAGCAAAAGTGTCTTTATCAGGCCTGATTTCTATGAGAATAAGTGCAAATGTTTATTATGCTATTAAATAGAGGCTGCTTTAGTCACAGAATGGGATGCCAGTGCCACAAAAACCAGAGAGCATGCACAGCAAAAGTGTCTTTATCAGGCCTGATTTCTATGAGAATAAGTGCAAATGTTTATTATGCTATTAAATAGAGGCTGCTTTAGTCACAGAATGGGATGCCAGTGCCACAAAAACCAGAGAGCATGCACAGCAAAAGTGTCTTTATCAGGCCTGATTTCTATGAGAATAAGTGCAAATGTTTATTATGCTATTAAATAGAGGCTGCTTTAGTCACAGAATGGGATGCCAGTGCCACAAAAACCAGAGAGCATGCACAGCAAAAGTGTCTTTATCAGGCCTGATTTCTATGAGAATAAGTGCAAATGTTTATTATGCTATTAAATAGAGGCTGCTTTAGTCACAGAATGGGATGCCAGTGCCACAAAAACCAGAGAGCATGCACAGCAAAAGTGTCTTTATCAGGCCTGATTTCTATGAGAATAAGTGCAAATGTTTATTATGCTATTAAATAGAGGCTGCTTTAGTCACAGAATGGGATGCCAGTGCCACAAAAACCAGAGAGCATGCACAGCAAAAGTGTCTTTATCAGGCCTGATTTCTATGAGAATAAGTGCAAATGTTTATTATGCTATTAAATAGAGGCTGCTTTAGTCACAGAATGGGATGCCAGTGCCACAAAAACCAGAGAGCATGCACAGCAAAAGTGTCTTTATCAGGCCTGATTTCTATGAGAATAAGTGCAAATGTTTATTATGCTATTAAATAGAGGCTGCTTTAGTCACAGAATGGGATGCCAGTGCCACAAAAACCAGAGAGCATGCACAGCAAAAGTGTCTTTATCAGGCCTGATTTCTATGAGAATAAGTGCAAATGTTTATTATGCTATTAAATAGAGGCTGCTTTAGTCACAGAATGGGATGCCAGTGCCACAAAAACCAGAGAGCATGCACAGCAAAAGTGTCTTTATCAGGCCTGATTTCTATGAGAATAAGTGCAAATGTTTATTATGCTATTAAATAGAGGCTGCTTTAGTCACAGAATGGGATGCCAGTGCCACAAAAACCAGAGAGCATGCACAGCAAAAGTGTCTTTATCAGGCCTGATTTCTATGAGAATAAGTGCAAATGTTTATTATGCTATTAAATAGAGGCTGCTTTAGTCACAGAATGGGATGCCAGTGCCACAAAAACCAGAGAGCATGCACAGCAAAAGTGTCTTTATCAGGCCTGATTTCTATGAGAATAAGTGCAAATGTTTATTATGCTATTAAATAGAGGCTGCTTTAGTCACAGAATGGGATGCCAGTGCCACAAAAACCAGAGAGCATGCACAGCAAAAGTGTCTTTATCAGGCCTGATTTCTATGAGAATAAGTGCAAATGTTTATTATGCTATTAAATAGAGGCTGCTTTAGTCACAGAATGGGATGCCAGTGCCACAAAAACCAGAGAGCATGCACAGCAAAAGTGTCTTTATCAGGCCTGATTTCTATGAGAATAAGTGCAAATGTTTATTATGCTATTAAATAGAGGCTGCTTTAGTCACAGAATGGGATGCCAGTGCCACAAAAACCAGAGAGCATGCACAGCAAAAGTGTCTTTATCAGGCCTGATTTCTATGAGAATAAGTGCAAATGTTTATTATGCTATTAAATAGAGGCTGCTTTAGTCACAGAATGGGATGCCAGTGCCACAAAAACCAGAGAGCATGCACAGCAAAAGTGTCTTTATCAGGCCTGATTTCTATGAGAATAAGTGCAAATGTTTATTATGCTATTAAATAGAGGCTGCTTTAGTCACAGAATGGGATGCCAGTGCCACAAAAACCAGAGAGCATGCACAGCAAAAGTGTCTTTATCAGGCCTGATTTCTATGAGAATAAGTGCAAATGTTTATTATGCTATTAAATAGAGGCTGCTTTAGTCACAGAATGGGATGCCAGTGCCACAAAAACCAGAGAGCATGCACAGCAAAAGTGTCTTTATCAGGCCTGATTTCTATGAGAATAAGTGCAAATGTTTATTATGCTATTAAATAGAGGCTGCTTTAGTCACAGAATGGGATGCCAGTGCCACAAAAACCAGAGAGCATGCACAGCAAAAGTGTCTTTATCAGGCCTGATTTCTATGAGAATAAGTGCAAATGTTTATTATGCTATTAAATAGAGGCTGCTTTAGTCACAGAATGGGATGCCAGTGCCACAAAAACCAGAGAGCATGCACAGCAAAAGTGTCTTTATCAGGCCTGATTTCTATGAGAATAAGTGCAAATGTTTATTATGCTATTAAATAGAGGCTGCTTTAGTCACAGAATGGGATGCCAGTGCCACAAAAACCAGAGAGCATGCACAGCAAAAGTGTCTTTATCAGGCCTGATTTCTATGAGAATAAGTGCAAATGTTTATTATGCTATTAAATAGAGGCTGCTTTAGTCACAGAATGGGATGCCAGTGCCACAAAAACCAGAGAGCATGCACAGCAAAAGTGTCTTTATCAGGCCTGATTTCTATGAGAATAAGTGCAAATGTTTATTATGCTATTAAATAGAGGCTGCTTTAGTCACAGAATGGGATGCCAGTGCCACAAAAACCAGAGAGCATGCACAGCAAAAGTGTCTTTATCAGGCCTGATTTCTATGAGAATAAGTGCAAATGTTTATTATGCTATTAAATAGAGGCTGCTTTAGTCACAGAATGGGATGCCAGTGCCACAAAAACCAGAGAGCATGCACAGCAAAAGTGTCTTTATCAGGCCTGATTTCTATGAGAATAAGTGCAAATGTTTATTATGCTATTAAATAGAGGCTGCTTTAGTCACAGAATGGGATGCCTCACAGCAGACTTAAGATCAGTTCAGTATATATGCACAGTTAGTATAAGCAGCCTGAAAACGCTAACAAAGCCTGTCAGGCTGGATGAAAAAAAAAAAAAAAACTGACAGCCTCCGATTTTCCCTTCCTTTCCCTGTTTTTCGCTGACTTTCTGTCTATCTCCTGTCTGTCTCCTGCCTGTCTCCAGCCTGTCCCTGTCTGTCCCTGCCTGTCTCCAGCCTGTCCCTGTCTGTCCCTCAGCTACACAGCGTTCTGTCTCTCACGAATGCAATAGAGAAATGAGGAAAAGCAAGATGGCCGCCGTTAAATACCGCTGTGTGACGTCACCGGGCTTGCTGGCTGCTGATAGGCTGCATGTGACTGCCCCAGCTTGCACTGGCGCGGGATACATGTCCAGACATGTCCCGCCCGCCATCTTAGAATGCCTGTAATGTAAATGAATGGATGTTAAAGGAAAACTTCGAGTGATCGAATCGCGGGGAAATTCGGATTCGATCCGAATCGAATTTTTCCTGAAATTCGGATCGAATCCGGGTTCGTCCGGATCGATTCGCTCATCCCTAGACTTTACCCAAGAGTTCTCAAAGAACTCGGTTCTGTTATCTCATCACCCCTGTTGTTGACCTTTAAAGACTCGCTAGCAGCTGGTACAGTGCCAAGGGACTGGCGCAAGAAAAATGTGGTGCCCATTTTTAAAAACTGCTCTAGGTCTTCTCCGGGCAATTACAGACCTGTAAGCTTAACATCCATTGTGGAGAAATTGCTTGAGGGTCTATTAAGGGACTATAAACAAGAAAATGTAACTATTCATAATATTATAAGTGACACCCAACACGGTTTTACCAAGGGCAGAAGCTGCCAGACTAACCTGATTGGCTTCTAAGAGGAGGTGAGTAGAAGCCTGGACAGAGGGGTGGCTGTGGATATAGTTTTTCTGGATTTTGCAAAAGCATTTGACACTGTCCCCCATAGATGCTTATTGGGGAAATTGAGATCTTCAGGACTAGAAAATAGATTGAAAACTGGATGAAGGATCGTGTGCAGAGAGTTGTAATTAATGATACCTACTCTGAATGGTTACGGGTTGTAAGCGGTGTACCCCAGGGTTCAGTGCTGGGTCCACTATTATTCAACTTGTTTTTAAATGACATAGAGGATGGAATTAAAAGTACTGTCTCTATTTTTGTAGATGACACAAAGATATGTAGCACAGTGCAGTCTATTGAAGATGTTCACAAGCTTCAGGCTGACTTGGACACATTGAGTGTCTGGGCATCCACTTGGCAAATGAAGTTCAATGTGGAAAAATGTAAAGTCATGCACTTTGGGTCTAATAACCTGAAGGCCACATATGTCCTCGGGGGAAGTAAAACTGGGAGAGTCACTTGTTGAGAAGGATCTGGGGGCACTGGTAGATCACAGGCTAAATAACAGTATGCAATGCCAAGCAGCTGCTTCCAAGGACACCAAGATACTATCATGCATTAAAAGAGGCATGAAATCATGGGATAGGGATGTAATTTTACAAGGCACTGGTGCGCCCTCACCTGGAATATGCCGTCCAGTTCTGGGCACCCATTCATAGAAGGACATGGAAAGGGTGCAGAGGAGAGCCACCAAAATAATAAGAGGAATGAGGGATCTTAGTTATGAGGAAAGATTAGAAGAGTTAAATCTGTTTAGTCTTGAGAGGAGACGGCAGAGGGGCATGATCAACTTGTATAAATATATAAATGGCCCATACAAAAAATATGGGGGAACACTATTTCAGGTAAAATCCTCTCTAAGGACAAGGGGGCACTGCCTTCGATTGGAAAAAAAGAAATTTAGTCTCTGGAGGCCACAATCATTTCCCATAAGAACTATAAATCTATGGAATAGCCTCCTACAGAAGCTTGTTATAGCATCAACTGCTGACAGCTTCCAAATAGGATTGGATACTTATTTAGAAGAAAAATACCATTTTGTGAGTACTCACCTGAAAAATGGGTATTGTTGGTGTGCCACACACCCCGCTTCACCTTTAATATTCTTCACTATTGGGTTAACTCACCGCCAGGTGACGCTGTGCAGAGAGGAAGTCTTGTAACGAGCCCCCTTCCGGCCTATATATACCTGGTACCTCCCATTTATCACCAGTATATTAAAAAGCAGAAAGACAAGGTACCAGTATTTTAACAGTAACCTCAAAATAAATCAATATAAATAAAAGCTTCACCATATAAAGGATTCGGAATACCGAAAAGGGTGGGAGTGAAGCGGGGTGTGTGGCACACCAACAATACCCATTTACTCACAAAATGGTATTATTCTTGGTGTGCCACACACCCCGCTTCACCTTTAATATTCTTCACTATTGGGACATCCAAAAGCAGTGTCCACAAGGGATGGGCATCTCAAGGCCAGGTGAAGCATAACTTAAATGACTGCAGTCTGCAGAACTTTGCGGCCAAAAACAGCATCCGCTGAGGCCCGCACATCAACTTTGTAAAACTTAGAAAAAGTATGAACAGAAGACCAAGTGGCGGCCTTACAAACTTGTTCAACAGAAGCTCGGTGCTGAAAAGCCCAAGACGCCCCAATGGCGCGAGTAGAATGAGCAGTGATATGAAAAGGGGGAACTTTCCCCTTAGCAGAATAGGCCGCAGTAACGGCCTGACGTATCCACTTGCTAATGGCAGATTTGGCTGGTGCCAAACCGTTCTTAGGCCCATAGGGCACAACAAAAAAGGAATCCGTCTTACGAAAAGGAGACGTGATAATCAAGTAGTACTTAACACAGCGTACTACATCCAAACAATGCAAAACCCTCTCTTTGTCATTCTTAGGATTAGGACACAAGGAGGGAAGAACAATATCTTGGTTCAAATGAAAAGCAGAAACAACCTTAGGAAGAAAGTCTGGCTTGAACCGAAAGACCACTTTATCCTGATGCCTCTCAAAGTAAGGCGCCTGGATAGACAAGGCCACCAATTCCGAGACACGCCGGACCGAAGTGATTGCTACCAAGAAGACAATCTTCTGAGTCAGGGTAGACAAAGCAATATCTTGCAAAGGCTCAAAAGGGAGGCCGCACATGCGTAACCCCCTGGAAAAAAGTTTTAACTAAAGGCTGAAGCGCAACACGCTTCTGAAAAAAGATAGATAAGGCAGAATTAAGTTCTTGGGGGGGGAAAGGTGGGGTGTTATGGTCCCACCATCCGATTGGAAACCTGGATCCTACTTGGTAGTGGTCGTCCCTACTCCTAACGTCTGAAGTTTAGGGGGGGAGGAGGATTGGAAGCCTTTAGGGGGTCCAATAGTCCTAAATGGAGTAGTTTGTGGGACTTGTCATACTAATAGAAGATTTGACCGCGTTGCTTTCTGGGTGTATTTATTTGTCACAAAATATCTACATAACTATACATCAATATATATACATATTTTTTCGTCATATGTTTTACCTTTAACAATACAAAGATTTTTCACATACTCCTAGTGATACAGTACAAACTTCTTTCACATAATTACAGTACAAACTTCATTCACATATTTTTACAATACTGCCGGCGCAAGAGTGTCAGTTATTGGCATAACTGCTCTACACTCGGTTCTAGCAATGTTTGCTGCGCCGTAGTTTAGTAGTTAACCAAGTTCATTGCATCTGTTTTTTATCATGCAGGAGCAAACGTTTAACGTTTCGCTGGTTCTCCAGCTTCCTCAGTGCAAAGTAATATCTAATATTAAACAAACAATGAGATCATGTTCAAAAATAGTGAATTATCTACATATACTCTAATGAAAATTATTCAGGGTGTACTTACTGCCCAGATGCCTTGGTGATTAGGGGCAAAACTGCCTCTAATGAGTGGAGACGCCTATATGAGGAATGAGATGTTTAATTAGTGCTATGGATCGGTCCGGTGTCTGTATCTACGGTCCTGGTAGCCAGTAGATATAAAAGTACCTTGGTGGCGTGTTCTTAGTAGAGTTGGTGATCGGTGGCCTTTATTGTACTAGGAGCCGCCTCATGCCTAAGTATGTGACCAAGGAGGGGAAGTAGTTAGAGACTGGCTGTACTGTAGTACAGTGTTAAAGTCACTACACAGTTAAAAAGCTGAGCGCTTACCAGGTTTGGGTAACATGAAGCCGCAGGATCCCCTCAGTGTGCTCAGGGTAGGGGTCCTTGGTGCGCCAGTTGTTAGGGGGAATATCTGTGTTCGTGGTGTCCCCTGCTGTTTTCCTCGCTCCATCCGGAGTCTGTGTGTGTGCTGGCTGCCTGCTGGGGCCGCAACTTCCGGATTTTAGGGCGGTTGTCCCGCCCACCGTCCGTGCTCTGCCAATGATAGGCAGGCAGGAGATGACGCTGGACGCGAGATTCGCGCGTGCGCATCTCCTTGAGTGCGGCCCCCGCAGCTTCTTTGTCCCCCTGCCTGCACAGCGCCATTTTGGGTGTGTTAATTGTAGTGTTAATAGTTACTGGACTCCGGTGTCTCCTGTCCGGGCCGCGCCATTTTGGATGCATCTCATGTATGTGTATAGGGCTACAGTGTCCCCCGGCCGGGCCGCGCCATTTTGTGTGCGGTTTTGACATATATTATGTGTGTGAAAGGACCCTGTATGCGTCCTGTATATTAACTTATAAGGCGTCTTATTGAGCAGTTGGGCATATCTGGTAGTCTGTGCACCCTGTCAATGTTCACAGAGTCAGAGTTATTAAAAATAATAATAATAGCAAACATATGCTTAAAACAGGTTGTAGTGATGGTAGTGTTTTTTGTTATTAATACAATCTATAGTAAACAGTTATATTCAAACAACACTATTTCTAATTATTTAAAAGGTAAAAGGGAAAGGTAATAAGGTCCTACTTGGGTATCATATAGCTTAGTATGTTGAAAAGAGAGGGGATAAAACGTGTGTATAAGGGAGGCTCTATATGGTTAATAAGGTGTGTTTGTTATTGTCTACTCAGGCTTTTAGAAAAGGGACAAAGCTTACTGTATCATTTAGGCCTGGATATGTCGTGGCCTTCAGTTTGATGATCCATTTTGTTTCTAATTGTAGGGTGGTTCTGCGGATGTCCCCGCCTCTTGGGTGGGCATGTATCCTATCTAGTACTTGAAAAGTTGTCCCTTTTGGAGAGCCTTCATGGCATCTAGAAAAATGACGGCCAACTGGGGTTAGTAGATTTTTGTTCTTTATGTCTCTGATGTGTTCATACATCCGTGTTTTGAGTTTTCTGTTAGTTTTACCTATATAGTAACAAGGGCATGTACATGTTAGTACATATATGATGTCTGTGGTGTTACAATTACTGAAGTGCTTCTGTTTAACTTTTGTGCCTGTGGGTAAGGACACTTCCTGGCTGGGTTTGACATATTGGCACATGGTGCAACCTTCGCATCTGTATGTTCCTATCACTTTACAGCACTTCTTTTGTTCCGCCTCATCCTTATAGTGACTGTTGACTAGGTAATCTCTCAGTGCTCTGTTTTTTCTATATGTTATCCGGGGTTTGTCTGGTATCAGGCAACCCACTAGAGGGTCCCTTTTTAATATGTACCAATGTTTTTGTAATAATTGTTTCACCTGTGCCTGTTGGGCATTGTATGTAAGTATTAGAGGTGCAAACTCTAGTTCTTCCTTCTTCTTGGGTTTCTGGTGTAAGATCTGTACCCTGTCTTTTTCCACTGTTTTATGATATGCTCTTTTTAGTACTTTATTTGAGTAGCCTCTCTGTTTTAGTCTTAGTCTGATCCCATCTGCGGCCCTCTTAAAGTCCTCATCCGTTGTGCAGTTCCTTTTGGCTCTGAGGTACTCTCCATAGGGGATGCTGTCTTTTAATGATCTGGGGTGGGAGCTAGTTGCTCTTAAGATATTATTGGCCGCTGTTTCTTTACGGTAAAAATCTGTTGTTATGTTGCCATTGGTATCTATCCCTATGCGGAGGTCAAGGAAGTTGATGGATGTCATACTATGTTCTAGCGTGAATTTTAAGTTATAGTTGTTGATGTTAAGTTCTCTTACAAAGTCCTCTATTTGGTCACCTGATCCCTCCCAGATGATAAGTATATCATCGATATATCGGTACCAAGCTGACACGTTCGTCATATAGTGATTGTTTGATTCCTTTGCCCAGGTTTCTGTTTCCCACCATCCCAGGTAAAGGTTAGCGAATGACGGAGCACAGACCGTGCCCATTGCTGTGCCTTGTAGTTGTCTGTACATTTGTTTGTTGAAAGTAAAAGTGTTGTGTGTCAAGATGAAATGTAGTAGTTGTAGCAGGAAATGGTTGTGGTCGTGTTCTGAGATATCCAGTTGGTTAAGGTAGTGTTCTACGGCTTGCAGACCCTTTGTGTGCGGTATGCTCGAATATAGGGCTTCCACATCCAGTGTTACCAATCTAGAGTGTGGCGGGACTGTAACCCCTTGTAGTATCTTAAGGAGATGAGGTGTGTCTCTCACATATGATGTAAGGGATTCTACAAAAGGTCTCAAATGTGTGTCCACATATTGACTCGCTTTACTGGTGAGGGAGCCTATTCCTGCCACTATTGGGCGGCCAGGTGGGTTATGTGTGGACTTGTGGATCTTCGGTAAGGCGTAGAATGTTTGGACTACTGGGTTGTCTACTTTCAGGTATTCCCATGTTTCTCTTGGGATTATCTTATGATTGTAGGTATGATTAATTAAAGAATCGTATTCTTCTTTATCTTTGGTGAGCGTGGATAATGGTGTTTTTCTATACCAGTCTCTATTTTTCAAAATGTTGTAGCACATTTCTTCATATTGTTTCTTACTCATGATTACTGTGTTACCCCCCTTGTCTGCCGATTTTATCTCTATTTCCCTGTTTTCCTCAAGTTCCTTAAGTGCCCTCATTTGTCCTGGAGTGATATTTTTGGGTCGTATGCCTGCCGTATTTAGTTTTTCAATCTCTTGTGTTAGGATATTGACGAAAGTTTTAACACTTGAATTTGTGTTCAGGGAGGGGAAATATGTTGAGGCTTTTCTAAATGTTTGGTTTTTACTTTTAGCAGTTTTTTCTACACTGTCCCCCTGGTTCTGTGTGGTTTGTAGGGATTCCAATATTCTGAGGGTTTCATGGTCTCCTTGTGTGAGGACTGTTTCATTTTTTGTTCGTTCTTCCATGTTTTGGTACTGTTGTCTGAGTATAATTTTTCTAGCGTAGAGATGAATGTCCTTAATTGCTTCAAATTTGTTAATGTTCTGATCTGGGCAGAAATTAAGCCCTAAGGATAAGACTTCTTTCTGTGGTTCCGTTAGGTTTATTGCTGCCAAGTTGATAATGTTAATGCTCTCTTTTGCGGCCCCTGTCTGACTGTCGTTTGATCTATCCATGTTGTTAGTGAGGGGATGTCTCCTGCTGGGGGTGGTTACTGTGGTCGTGGTCTGTCTGTGTTTGTGTTTCCTAAAAAACCTGCCCCTCCCTCTGACTGGTTCTCCCTGTTTGTTTCTGAGCCCTGTGTTGGCTTGCTTTTTTGACCGTATGTGTTTGACCTTAGTGTATAGTCCTCTCTCTGTTTTTGATTCCTGTTTGTTCTCCCTCTTTGGTGTCTTGAGAAAAGTCTATAGTTCTTGCGTGGGGCTTCCCCTGTTAGTGAACTTTCCGAAGAGGAGGAGGAAAGGTGGGAGGAATATGGGTCTAGCCTATCTTCCTGATCACGCTGTGCGCCTGTTCTCCACTTATAGGCCCTCTGCTCCTGGTACGCTTTTCTGTCTCTGGCTAACTTATTGTTTTTGTACTCCCAGACTTCCTTTATCAGGGTTTCTATTTTCTTCTTGATCTTAAGGTTATTTTCCTCAAACTTATTCCAGGTGCTGTGTTGATTTAGTTCTGTGCACAGTGTTTGGTATTGTTGTTCCACTTTTTTTAGTGACTCTTCTTGCTGTTCTATCAGGAGTGTGAGCATATTAAGGGAGCAGGTTTGTAAGTTGCTTTCCCATTTCCTTTTGGACTCAGAATCTATGTCACCAACTTGTGGGAATATTTTAATCCTTAGTCCTAAAGGGATTATTCCTTCTGTGAGGTATCTTTTCAAATATACTATATTCCAGTGTATTTTCGTTTTTCTCCTCAGAGTTCTTTCCAGGGTGTTAAATTTTCCTAGAATGTCCCCACTGTCTGTGTTTTCTGATTGGTCTATAGTGGCCGTTTGTGAAAACTCACTGAAGAGTTGATCCCACTCTAGGCCCGAGAGCTGAGTCATATCCCTGTCTCTCTTAATTTCTTATCTATGCTTTTTTTAGTTGTGTGAATTTTTGGACCATATGTTCTAGTTACTGGATCTTGGTTCCTAGGGCTTGACCCGACCTTTTTGGAAACTTAGTTCTTGGGGGGGGAAAGGTGGGGTGTTATGGTCCCACCATCCGATTGGAAACCTGGATCCTACTTGGTAGTGGTCGTCCCTACTCCTAACGTCTGAAGTTTAGGGGGGGAGGAGGATTGGAAGCCTTTAGGGGGTCCAATAGTCCTAAATGGAGTAGTTTGTGGGACTTGTCATACTAATAGAAGATTTGACCGCGTTGCTTTCTGGGTGTATTTATTTGTCACAAAATATCTACATAACTATACATCAATATATATACATATTTTTTCGTCATATGTTTTACCTTTAACAATACAAAGATTTTTCACATACTCCTAGTGATACAGTACAAACTTCTTTCACATAATTACAGTACAAACTTCATTCACATATTTTTACAATACTGCCGGCGCAAGAGTGTCAGTTATTGGCATAACTGCTCTACACTCGGTTCTAGCAATGTTTGCTGCGCCGTAGTTTAGTAGTTAACCAAGTTCATTGCATCTGTTTTTTATCATGCAGGAGCAACCAAGGACCCCTACCCTGAGCACACTGAGGGGATCCTGCGGCTTCATGTTACCCAAACCTGGTAAGCGCTCAGCTTTTTAACTGTGTAGTGACTTTAACACTGTACTACAGTACAGCCAGTCTCTAACTACTTCCCCTCCTTGGTCACATACTTAGGCATGAGGCGGCTCCTAGTACAATAAAGGCCACCGATCACCAACTCTACTAAGAACACGCCACCAAGGTACTTTTATATCTACTGGCTACCATGACCGTAGATACAGACACCGGACCGATCCATAGCACTAATTAAACATCTCATTCCTCATATAGGCGTCTCCACTCATTAGAGGCAGTTTTGCCCCTAATCACCAAGGCATCTGGGCAGTAAGTACACCCTGAATAATTTTCATTAGAGTATATGTAGATAATTCACTATTTTTGAACATGATCTCATTGTTTGTTTAATATTAGATATTACTTTGCACTGAGGAAGCTGGAGAACCAGCGAAACGTTAAACGTTTGCTCCTGCATGATAAAAAACAGATGCAATGAACTTGGTTAACTACTAAACTACGGCGCAGCAAACATTGCTAGAACCGAGTGTAGAGCAGTTATGCCAATAACTGACACTCTTGCGCCGGCAGTATTGTAAAAATATGTGAATGAAGTTTGTACTGTAATTATGTGAAAGAAGTTTGTACTGTATCACTAGGAGTATGTGAAAAATCTTTGTATTGTTAAAGGTAAAACATATGACGAAAAAATATGTATATATATTGATGTATAGTTATGTAGATATTTTGTGACAAATAAATACACCCAGAAAGCAACGCGGTCAAATCTTCTATTAGTATGACAAGTCCCACAAACTACTCCATTTAGGACTATTGGACCCCCTAAAGGCTTCCAATCCTCCTCCCCCCCTAAACTAGATAAGGCAGAAACTTGCCCTTTCAACGTACTTAGCTGAAGACCAGAGTCCAGCCCAGATTGTAAAAACTCCAGAATCCTGGAGACCGAAAAGACCCTACAAGGAAAAGATCTCATCTCACAGCAAGTGATGTAGGCTTTCCAAGTCCTATAGTAGATGATCAAAGAAGACCTCTTCCGGGCACTGATCAGAGTCTTGACAACTGAGTCAGAAAGACCCTCCTCCTTCAAGATGGAGGTTTCAGCAGCCAGGCCGTCAAACCCAGCACTGGTAAATTGGGGTAACACAACCGACCCTGAGTGAGCAGATCGGGCCGAAGAGGCAGGACGAACTGGTCCACTGCCAGCCGAACGATGTCTGCGAACCACACTCGCCTTGGCCACCTTGGGGCCACGAGAACGGCGGACACCTTTTCCAGAGCCAACTTCCGAAGCACCCTGCCCAGCATGGGTATCGGAGGAAACAGGTATAGGAATCCCAGATCCCCCCAGCTCAGGGACATGGCGTCCACTGCCAGAGCCAGAGGATCCTGGGAGAGCGACACGAAGTTCGGGAGCCTGTGATTGTGACGAGAGGCAAACAGGTCCACCTCTGGTGTCCCCCATCGGAGACACAGTGAGTGAAACACCCGAGGATGGAGAGCCCATTCTCCCAGACGGGGAGAGCCCCTGCTCAACCGGTCCACTTCCTGGTTCTCCACTCCTGGAATGTATACCGCCGAGAGACAAGGAACATGGGCCTCTGCCCAGGTCAGGATCAGGGACACCCCTCTGAGAGCACTCAGACTGCGAGTCCCTCCCTGATGATTGATGTAAGCAACCGCTGTTCGATTGTCTGAACGCACCTGGACCGGAAGGCCCAGAACGTGCTGAGTCAGGAGAGCAAGCACCCGACGGATGGCTCTCAGTTCCAGAACATTGATGGGTAAGTGGGCCTCTTGAGGTCCCCACTGCCCCTGGAACTGCAGCTCCTTCCAAAATCCGCCCCAACCCGACAGACTGGCGTCCGTGGTGACAATTTCCCAAAGAGGGGTCAGGATAGACCTGCCCTTCACAAGATTGGTCGAGACCAACCACCACTGGAGGGACTGCCGGACCCGGGAGGACAACTGGAAGGGCTGATCCAGCGACCGAGGCTGCCGGTCCCAGGACGCCAACAGATAAAGCTGGAGCGTCCTCGTGTGAAATTGAGCAAAAGGAACTGCCTCGAAAGAGGCGACCATCAACCCTATCAGCCTCATCCCCAGACCGATGGACGGCCGAGGATCGGAAAGTAGGACCCGAGCCAACTCCTGAATCAGATGAATTTTGGACTGGGGGAGAAACACACTGTGTTGAAGAGAGTCCAACTGCATCCCCAGAAAGGACACCACCCTGGCCGGAGCGAGGGAGGACTTGGGGAAGTTGATCACCCAACCAAAGCTTTCCAGCGTGGAGACCACCAACCTGGTGTCTGTCTCCGATTGATTGAGCGACGGAGCCATGATGAGAAGGTCGTCCAAATAAGGTACGACACGAATGCCCTGAGATCTGTAAATGGCCATGACCCCTGCCAGCACCTTGGTGAACACTCTTGGAGCTGAGGTAAGGCCAAACAGAAGTGCCACGAATTGATAATGCTGATTTTCCATCACGAATCGAAGAAAACGTTGATGAGCGTGGCAGATGGGAACATGAAGATAAGCATCCTTGATGTCTATGGACGTCAAGAAGTCCCCTTGCCGAAGGGAACCGACGGCCGTACACCCATGCGAAACTTCCGAACACGGATGAACCTGTTGAGTAATTTCAGGTCCAGGACGGGACGGACTGACCCGTCTTTCTTGGGGACTGTGAAAAGATTGGAATAAAACCCGATGCCCATCTCTAAGCGCGGTACCGGCCGGATGACCGCCATCTCTAACAGATTCTTTACCGACGCCAGGAGCCCCTGTGCGGCCAAAGGATCGATGGGCACCCAAGACCGAAAGAACCGTGAAGGAGGGCGAGAGTCGAATTCTAGTTTGTAACCAGACGACACTACCTCCCGGATCCATCTGTCCGGAATCTCCTGGTCCCAAACCTGGGAGAAGTGTCGTAACCGTCCCCCCACCCGCACGGGTGAGGGCAGCCCCTCATTGCTGAGCGGGTTTACCAGCAGGCTTGGGCTTGGTGCCCCAGGACTGAGCGGGACGGCCACGGCCCTTCCCCCGAGTCCAACCTGCACCTCTGGTAGCGGGAAAGGAAGCCCCCCTACCCGCTCTGAATCCCCGAAATGAAGGCCTACCAGAACTTGCCCCCTTAAAGGGACAACGAGGCCTCTTGCGTTGTGGCATCTTACCACCCTTTGCGACTGAATCAATTTTCTCACCAAACAGACACAAGCCCAAAAAGGGGAGAGCTGTGAGCACCTTTTTAGAAGCTGAGTCCGCCGACCACTGACGCAGCCATACTGACCGACGAATAGCCACCAGCATTGCAGCTGTCTTGCTACTCATAGCCAGCGCATCGTCCTGAGCGGATAGAACATAGGAAATAAAAGATTCACACTGCTTGAGCGCAGTAAACTCTTTACAAGTGGGATCGAGATCCCCATATAGCTCCTGAATTACAGACCTAACCACCAATAGAAGAAGGGCCGAAGCACACACCGGGCGCATTGTTGACCCAGCATAAATAAAACCATGGCGAGCGTACTGGTCAATCCGACGATCCTCCCCATCTTTAGGGACAGTGGTCTCAGCAGACTGTACCATAGCTGGAGAGCCCTAGCACAGGGGTATCGACGTCAGGAGGGACGGACCAAAGCTTCACCAATTCTGGCGGAAAAGGATAACGCTTTTCCCAACTGGAAGGGATTCCAGATAACCGCGTGGGATGTTCCCATTCCTTAAAGCGGACCTTCACTCTGAATAAGAGTCTATCTTATATGTTTCCCCCACACTGTACATACAGATTGCTCACATTAAAAATCATCCTACCTGCATCTACTACATGTTATGAGCCTTTAAACATCCAAGATGGCGGCTTATGGAAGCCGCCATTTTATCAGGCAGCCTGCAAACAGGAAGTGCCTGTGCTGCTCTGCATTCTGGGACTGCTGACCTTTCCCTGACCCCAGCTCTGCTCTGTCTGAGCAAAGCACAGCTATAACCGGCCCCCCTGTACCTTATCCCACTCTCCTCTCCTCAGTAAGTGTGATGCTTCTGAGTCAAGATGGCGGCGCCCGTATCCTAAATTCCTGAACAGAGTTGTAGCTCAGTGGGGGAAAGAATAATAAGTTAGTGACTAAAAATGTTAAATATATTAATTTTAGATGCTGGGGAATCGTTTTTTAAGAGTTTGGGCTTTTCATTAAATCATGGTGAACGTCCGGTTTAAGGACCACCCTCTCAAAGTGGTGTTGTCTGGGAAAAACCCAACGCGGCTGGGTTGCTCTTTAAACAACTGGCCCTTTGGCAGGGTGACAGCCTCAGGCGGATCTAAATTCAGAATTTCAAACATTTGAGCCAGAATGGAGGGGGTGTCAAGGGAAACCCCCGCCGACCAATCACCAATAGCATCAGCCTCACGCTGATCTGCAGGCTCATCTGACTCCAACAGGAATTCACCCTCGTCCGGGGAGCCATCGGACCACTCCACAGGCTCACATACCTCATCCTGTGAAGCCGAAGGTATCGGAGTCAGGTGCTTCGGTTTTGCAGTGGCTTTTGACCCTGCTTTAACGGGCACTATTTTCCCGAGGCTGGCCAACCGCGCCGCCACCTCGGATTGCGAATCCCCACTCTTGACAGTGTCATGCGGGGTCCGGAACAGGGAGGGAGAGGTAGGAGATGATGGAAGTTGCGACGGGCCAGCAGCCGGAGCGACGGACTGGCGCGCAATACTCTGCCTTGCACAAGGAATGCATACAAAGACATCATCAGCTGGGAGTCCCACATCTTGCGCACCCCCTAGATGGCCCAGAAGAACCATTTCCGGTAATAACGGAAGCCTCCATATGGTGATTTATGGTATTCGCAATTCTTTTGGGTTTTAAGGCATAAGCCACCCGGGATGCCCCCTTATTGTAAATGTCCCGGAAGGGAGGATTTAATTCAAAAAGAAGATCCCCTTAATAATCTATATATAAATATATATGTATATATATATAAAAATGTCCCAATTTTCCTTTTTTTTTTTTTTTTTTAAAAAGAAAGACTAGCCAAGTAATATAGAGCGGGAGGCCGCTTTAATCAGGGATTCCCGGGATCTGTAGGGGAAGAAAAAACCAACAGTCAGATCCCCAAACAAGTGGCAACATGCAAACATACTTATGCATGGCACCAAGGTGCCTTTAAATAAGCAAAGGAAGAAACCCTTGCCCTCAATCATGATGAATCCCCTTATAGATCTCTCCCCCCTATGTCTAAAACACTATAAACATTATAGATTTTAAATGACACTCAACGGCCCCACACAAGGTGGGGCCGCTTACCTGCAAAGAACCGAGAGCGGCCGCAGCAACAGCATGGACGACGCAGCAGCCAGCAGCAGCAATAGCAGTAGGAGCCAGAAAGGTAAATAAAACCATGTGCGGCAGCGAGCCCCCCCCCCCCCCACGTGACTTCCTTTCAAGCCAGGAAGGAAGGAAGTGAGGCTGGGGCCGGTCACATGACGCTGCCGCCGGTGCCACGCCCCCGTTTCCACGTCACCGGAGCCCGCCCCCCCTCAAGCCCGATCAGTGTGCCCATTCATCAAGGGATTACTACCAGATGAGCCACTACAACGGGACCAACACAAAAGCAGGAGGAGGGGGGAGGAGGAGGGAGGGAAGGGAAGACTCAGCGCAGCCGACGCTGACAATGCGGCGGCTGAACGGCAAGGAGACCAGCGGGAGAGGGGGAGGGGGGAGGGAGGCTCTGCTATAGCAAAGGCTCAGGCAGTAAGCCAGCCTGCAACAGCGCGACCCGCCCCAGCTGCCCCCTAAAGCTGACCTAAACACTGGCCAAGCCGGCCAGTACTTATCTAAAAGACCTGCCAAAGGAAAGCTCTTTAAGAGGAACAATAAGAGGAACAATCAGACCAAGTGCACACTTGTGGTGCAGTCTGCTAAGTGCATAAAAGTAAAACACACGTTACAAAAAGTCATACAGTGAAATACACACACAATACACAACCCTCTAACCCCCCCCCCCCATAGTGAAGGGAGAAGGGACCGTAATGGGAGAGTAAGGGGCTAAGGGGACCCTCGGGACAGGGGCATCCCATTTCCGGATCACCATGCCGGATAGCCGCATTGCCCCCAAAAGAGGGGGTCGAGCGGAGGACATAAGCTCCTAGGCACCTATAGGGCCGTCTACCAATTGCCCAGTGAGCAGCCTAGGCTGGGAGACTTCCAATCCACCATAAAGTTATAAACAATCAAAACCGGGCAGAAATAGACCAAAAAGGGGGTGCCGGGGTAAGACCCCGGCTACCTGTAAGCAGGAGACTTCAATCTTCTGTCTTGTCGTCAAGCAGAGAGAAAAATACTGGTGATAAATGGGAGGTACCAGGTATATATAGGCCGGAAGGGGGCTCGTTACAAGACTTCCTCTCTGCACAGCGTCACCTGGCAGTGAGTTAACCCAATAGTGAAGAATATTAAAGGTGAAGCGGGGTGTGTGGCACACCAAGAATATAACATTAACAGTTACTATTAGTGGTTATCAGTAAAAAAAAATAACTTCCCCTACCCAAACACCCTTGGTTGAACTTGATGGACATAGGTCTTTTTTCAACCGTATTAACAATGTAACTATGTAAAGTTCCCTTATATAAAAACAATGGCACTGGATCCCCCTCCTTGGAATTACCTCGTTCACAAAGCAAAGGGGCATCTAAAGGGAGCCACACTCCTCTTTATCATAGGTCCAAAAATGGACATCGCTGGAAAAGCACTAACTCAATGTTTATAATATTTGGGTCCAGAAGTGAGTTTGATAATTGAGAGAGGCTATGACCATGGTGAGAAGGAGGTTTGCAAATAGAGATAAGTAAACCAGTTCGCTAGGGTTAAACAATTAAAACAATTGTATAGGGAGGGGGAACCACTCTTTTTTTGTTTATTGGTTAAACCATTAAAAATAAAAAAAATGCATGGCCCCCATCCCTATCCAGTAAAACCAACACGAGCACCAGCTATGGGGCAGATCAGCCCGCATAGCCCATGAGCTCTTCTGCCCCCCTTAGAGGTAGATAGTAGGGTGGGGGTTATGAAAAGTCACTCACTTGCTGGTAGGTGACTTGCCAGCTCCACCTTCCCAGTGCAGTTGTATAGAGGTCTCTATGACCCCTTTACGAGTTCACAAAGAGTCAAATGTAAAAAAACATACTTACCTCTAATCCATCACTGGTCTGTGCAGACTCCAGGTCTGTGTGCCACGTCATGCTGATCCTCCGCTGCCGTCACTGACAGCCAAAGAGAGATCGGCAAATGCTGGGTGCACATTCGGATTCCATCGGTCCCTCCCACTGTCAGTGACGTGTAATGCCCAGCTGATCACCAGCCTTTGCTCAGATGCCAACACTCCAATCTAAAACCACCGTTTTCACCTATAGACAAGCCCCAGTTTGCCGGGAGACATTACATGCCTGCCCTCAGGACTTTAGGGAGATAAGGATGGCAACTGCAGCTGCAAAAGGGTAAAACTGTAACAAGTACACAGAGGATGTCAGAGATAGCTGAGTCAGCAACAGATTATCAGTCATACCAGTGTCTTGACAGAAGGAGTAAACAAAGCCAAAGTCCAGGGAAAGCCAAAGGTCAAAGCCGTAAATCAGAGAGTCGCGGTATCCAAAGGGTCAGTCAAAAGAGTAGTCAGGATGCCGAGCAAACTAATCGGATCAGCAGGAGATAAACAAGCAGAGTAACACACTACAAGCTATACGCTATGACAGGCAGTGTATGCTGAACCCTGGACAGCTTTATGTGACCACTGACCAATGGGAGGTTGAAATGCTGGGGCTGCACAGCAGTTGCTTAATTGACACACTACTCCTAGGGACCCAGACAGAACCTCTAAGTTAACTCTTAACTGGCCCTTATGCTTTGCAGACCACAATGAGCAGTTATACGCCGCTGCAAGGAATATGAGGCACGGGCCCCTAAGCATGTTAGTCTGTGTTTTCGCAATAATGTGTGGATGCTGTGCAGAGTGCGGACAGGTAAACACTAACAGCTTGGCTCTCCGCCATAGGGAGGGGCTTTTTAAACTGTGATGTCACAACTCACACCCAGTATAAATGCCCCTCCCTATGGTGAGGAACAGAAATGTCTGGAGCACAGCCGGGCCTCTAAATTTTGCGAAGATTGGCGGGGAATATTACCGGAGGATGAGGACATTGCCTGGCACTGGAAGGGGATGGAGGTAAGCTTGTTTTTTTTTTTTTTTTTTTTTTATAAGCGAGTACATTCAAAGTTTGGTGCATATGATACTGAATTTCTTGGAGTATCCCAACATTAAAAAGTAAAAACTGCCTCTACCTCTGTTCTCCAGTTTGATACATTTCTGAAGTCGACTTGCTTAATCCAGAAGTCTTCTTCTCACCATATGTGATTGCAGTCGCGGTGTCTACTTGTTTGAACCTGGCCTCTTGTGGTTTCCTGAAGACTCATTGATCTTTAGCGTTTCTGACCAGCACATTACCTGCCTCTGTACCAGCCTACACTTACACTTCAGAGCTTAGGAAGAGCTTTCCTGATATTTTCCTGACATGACAATGACATCACTGTGACACCAGGGAGCATTGGAGAAACATATTAATAGTCATATTAATGCTCCTCCCTGCAGCGGCTCACTAATACTCACGCCATGCCTGATTTAGTTGCTTCCCAGAGTGAAGAGAGCACTACATTCCCCTGATAAATTAAAATTATTCTTAGATTTGCCTGATACAGAATCCCATTTTTTTGGATGGGGGCAGGGAATTCTGGGGATTTGGATGAGAACATGATGGAGGCATAGTCTAGCAACTCCCCTATTTTACGTTGATTTTGGTCTTCTACGCCTTCCAAAACTCCAAAATGAGCCATATAAATTTACTGGTTTCTCCTGGGATTTATTATTTGTGCTGAACTAAAAGTAATTTTAATTAGGCACTTCTAAGACTTTAAAGTAATAAAACATACGCAGAAAATTATTAAACTTATTGCTTCATTTGTATTGTTTACCAAAGCAATTTCGCCATGTGTTTTAATCTAATAATGACAAGCAGCACAAGCATATTATATTTTATTTACAATACAAAATGAGTTTACTTTTTTTTTTCTACAAAATTAATTAAATTATGTAATATTATTAAAGAGGATCTAAACCTTGTCGACAAATCACACCCCACCCCTCCTGCCCTTTGCTAAGCCCATTTGGGCATTATTAACCAAAAATGTCTTATCGCCACAATCCTCCGATAATATAGGGGGTGCTGGCAAACGGTAAAACACTTTTTAATTTTTAAGTGTCTAACCCTTACATTTTTTTTTTTTAATTACACAGGCGTCTCACCGGAAGAGATGAACCCATGCTTTTTTTATTTTTAAAGTGGACCAACACCCACAAAAACAACTTTGCTTTAAACAAACATGAAAAGACACTTACGTTTTGATGATCCTGGCAGCCCTCTGTCCCTCGCAGCGTCTGCTTTCTTGAATCTCCTTCGCCAGAAGTCCCGCCCTCCAGCTCTTGCCCGTGTCCTTGACTGGCATCTGCACTGCTTAGACGTGCATACCAGTCTTCAGGGATCGCGTGCAGTAGCGCCGCATTAGGTGCATTTACCTAATGCGGCGCTACTGCGCATGCACGAGATTTACAAGAGGAAGAGGTCAAACAACCTCTTCCTCTTAGATTGAAATCAGAGATGGCGGCGGAAAAAGAAAATGACGCGACGCCGCGCCGGATCATTGGAGGTAAGTTTTTTTTTTATTATTATGTTTAACGGGTCCTGAGGCATGCCATGGAATATTTTTTAAGGGAAAAAAAAAAAACGTCAGGGTGTTAGTCCACTTTAAGTGTTAAACCCTTAAAAAAAAAACCTGTTGCCCCACCATCTAAGCAAAACCAGCCTGGGCACCAGCTGTGGGGCTGGTAGACCAGGCAATGTAAGCCGACCAGCCGGCACCCGGCCCAGAAGGATACCAGCCCGCATAGCCCTTATGGACTGTGTAATCTTTTGCAACCCCCCTGAGTTTTGGGGAGGCAGATAATAGGGTGGGCGGGGGGTTATAGCAAGTCACCTGCTGGCAGGTGACTTGCCAGCCCCTCCTACCCTGTGAACTTGTATAGGGGTCTCAAACACCCCTTACCAATTCACAAATGGTTAAATGTAGAAACACACATACAAGAATGAAGTATTTTATTATTTTTGAGATTGCGAGAGCCCATCCGGGGTGCTGGAATCTGTGAAGACCTCTACACGGAAGCGCCGGAGGATGAGGACATCGCCTGGCGCTGGAATGAGAACGGAAGTAAGCTTTTTTTTTATTTGAGCAAATTTGTTAAAAGGTTTTTTTCAAATGAACCCAAATTTCTTGGTGGAATTTGGCAAATCGGCAAAACCAAACTTTTAAAAAGTTTGCTCATCCCTAGAGCCTCAACTGCCTGTGGCCACATCTTCCCCCAAGTTTTGCTTGGGTGACAAGTGGTGCAACTTTCCTCTCACTCTGTCTGTGCTTTGGGTGCTTGCCGCCCCTTGCAGGCAAGAACGAGATCATAGTAGTTCCTTTGAGCAGCACCCAGCAGCCTACAGTCAAAAAAATGAAGGTTTAGTACATTGCTCTCCTAAACATCCCTATAATGATCAGTGGCATAACTTGTGATTTTGGATATGACAAAGCTGTGTCATGTCTTTCAAGTGACCCCTTTGCTCCTCCCGTTATTTAAAAAAAAAAACCCTGACGCTAAAAAACAAAAAATGAGGATGACAACAGATGCCTTTGCTCTGTAATCCCCTTTTTTCGATGTGGGCACTATTTTTTACTGGGTTTTCAGTGCCCCCAACCTACGCTAGAGGTTGCAGTCGCATGGTCTTTGATAAGATGTGCGCTGCGCTGACCGGCCAGCCTGGAGGAAGCGCAGGCATAACGCTGCCTCGCTCCCAGCGGCACACAAGAGCGGATGCATTAGGCTCTAAGTGGCCTGTGCTGTTCAAAATGTTAAGCACCCCTGGTGTATATTATGTCTTCATCTATTGGCTATTAAACTAACTCTAGCATTGCAAATACTGCATCTATTTCCTGATATCCGCTAAGGCTTTGCAGAAATGATCAGAAAGGGACATGAAAAAGGGCAACGATTCATTAAACCGGACCTTCACCCTCAATAAGAGCCTATCTTGTATGTTTCCTGAACCCTGTACATACAGATTGCTCACATTAAAAATCATCCTACCTGCACCCATTGCATTCTCTGAGCTGCTTACCATCCAAGATGGCAGCACATGGAGTCTTCTGTGCCACTCTGCATTTGGAAATTGCCATCCTTTTCCTGACCCCAACTCTGCTCTGTGCAAAGTACAGCTATAATCCGCCCCTTTGTACTTTTCACCCCTCTCCTCTACTCAGTATGTGATGCTTCTCAGGCAAGATGGTGGCGCCCGTATCCTAGAGCCTGAACAGAGTTGCCACACAGCGGGGGAAAGAATAATAAGTGACTAAAAACTTAAAATATATTAATTTTACATGCTGGGGAATAGTTTTTCAAGGGTTTGGGCTTTTAATTAAATGATGCTGAAGGTCCGGTTGAAAGGGTCTTGTTAGAAACTCTTTTCATCTTTCAATTCTGATAAGTTGGGTAAAACCTTGAGTTGTGTGAGAAGAGAAAAAAATCATGTTGAAAGCTCTTGAAATGAGTGACTTTAAAAACATTAAACTGCATTTCTCTAAAAGGTAAAATGTTTGGAAAGATGTGGCCCTAAATCCTGATATCAAGTTATCCCCTTGAGAACTTTTCAATCCTTGCATGTCTTTCCCAGCTGACTCTAAAATGGATCTTCTGAGAGGTACTGTAGCTGCTGCTTGGAATTTACAGTCTATGAAGTTGAGTAACTTTGACAATAAACTCTGGCTGTCGACTCGTAGAATGAGGCTGGAGTGCAGTAGGCTTCTGGCTTGTCACTAGCCTAGAAATAATGATGAACATGATATTTGAAAAGTAGAAACTCAGAGAACTGCTCCGACTTTTCAAACCTTAGGGATGTGCTCCTATTCACTGAATGTGCGTAAAGGGAATATGTCCTCAAGAAAGGAGCATTTGGCATAAAGTAGTTTACTAATTAGATAATGTGATTTCTGTCTATGTTGTCAGTACTTGGATTAATGAAGTTTAATCATGTTCTTAGCTCAAAATATTTTTTTTTTCTAACATTAAAGCATGGGATGACTAGAGGTCATCTAAGGATCAATACAGAGTGGAGTGACACAAACCCTCGGGGATAATTCAATAATATTTGATGGAGCTTTTTGGAGAAGCTTTGCACAACTGAATAAATGCCCTGTTGGTTGCTGTTGTTTGCAAACTTTTAAAGAATATCTCTTGTACCTTACTAGAAAAATTTTGCAACTGATCTGGAAATTGTCTCCACCAAACCCTGTCAGATGCATAGGACTGAAAAGGAATGCAGGGGAAGCCCATTTACATAGTAACATAGTTAATATGGTTGAAAAAAGACATATGTCCTTCAAGTTCAGCCAAGGGTGTTGGGGTAAAGGGAAGTTTCCTATTTTGTTTTATTTATTTTTTATTTACTGATAACGCTAATAGTAACTGTTAATATTATTTACCTCTAAATAAGCATCTAATTCTTTTTTGAAGCTGTCAGCGGTTGGCTATTCCACAGATTTATAGTATATAGTAGTATGGTAAAAAAATGACACCTCAGGAGATTGAATTTATTTTTTTTTCCCCAGTTAAAGGGCGCGCCCCCTTGTCTTTAGAAAGTATTTTACCTGAAATAGTGTTTCCCTATATTTTTTTTTATTGCCCATTTATATATTTATACAAGTTAATCATGTTGTCTCCTTTCAAGACTAAACAGATTGAATTATCATAATCTTTCCTCATAACTAAGATCTTTCATTCCTCTTATTAGTTCGGTGGCTCTCCTCTGCACCCTTCATAGTCAGGGCGTCCCCAGAACTGGGAATATTCCAGGTGAGGGTGCACCAGTGCCTTGTAAAAAGGCAACATTACATCCCTATCACATGCCTCTTTTAAAGCATGATAATATATTGGTGGCCATGGAAGCAGCTGCTAGACAGTTCATGCTGTTATTTAACCTGTGGTCATTAGGTGTTTGTAGCAATCCTGCAGAAACGGATGCAGGATCTTGTACTTCTGGCTTTTGAGCTTGCCAAGGCTCTAACATAAAGTACAAAATTAGCCAAAGTGTTCATAGAGAATAATAGGCCCCTCAGTCTGGCCTCATACTGTGCAAATGTCCAGTTGAAGCAATAAGTCAGAACTTTGGGACCCATTTACAGACACAGAGGCCTTGAGTGAATGATAGAGTCACAATGCCCCCAAGAACAGCAGCAGGCAAAACACTAAAACACTCAACCTGGAGTCAAAGACCAACCCTTGTCATGACTGGAGCCCCCAACAAGTGAGGACAGACGGGGCTGAAGAGAGGGTTCAGGTGGGTCAACCAGGCAGTGGATTACAGAATTACAAGGCAATGGGCAGGCATGGCCAAGGTAAGGTTTTGGTAACAGGAGGTAGAACTAAACTTGTATTCAAAGAAAAGGCTGAAATTTAGGGCAGGTGGGGGGCAGATTCTTAGTAAAGATCCAAGCATATGGTCTTATACAAGTATCACAGAAAATATGGGTCACCAGGAATATGACAGGCAACAACAGAAAGCGATCTTCAAACACCCATCAGAAATGACAGCAGGTGACAAGGCTGTGGGGTCAACCTGCCTAGCAAGAGCAGATGACAAGGGCTTGCCGAAATGGTGGGTGGGACTTCTAAAAGGCCCCTCAGTCTGGCCTCATAGCTTTCTGTGAGTGAAGCTGCTCAGTGCAACAGCACCATCCTCTGCTATCCAGGCTAGGAGACTGCATGGACGGGTAATCGGTACACCAATAAACTAATGAGTCTTTCTTCCAGTGTAGGGTTCAGCAATAAGACTAAGACTACAGCATATCGGTATTGTACCAAACACAGTAGATTTGGCTAGCCGTGGACAATGGTTGACTGTTTCGAGGGAGCGCTTATCCATTGTAGTATACTCTGGCTTGGTGAACTGATGTTTTAATAAAAGGGACTGTTTTATTCATACCCTGCAGGCCAAATCGCCTGTGTTTTTAACCATTGCGGGGAGCGGCATCTTCCAAGGCCGTGCATGTGTGAAGACAGCCTGAGAAAGGCAGCAAAACTAGTTATATTTGTTGTTGTCATTACCTTCACCAACTGAGAGTTGATTGTTGTACATTATGTAAATACATACCTACAATGCTTCTCAATATACTTGATCATCTCTTGATGTGCCCAAACGTACTGAAGATCAATATACAACAGGCCCATTGAGATGTTAGAATAATACATCAATTACATAATTCTTTATAAATGATTGATTAATTCTGGATGTTTTGCATAATATATAATATTCTGTGATTTGTTCCAATTATATGAATAATGTTTGAATCAGTTCAAGATTGGTAGTTCATTAACATTTTACTCAACATCCAATATAAAGGGATTACTCATTATCACTATGGCCTCGATTCAATAAAGGTAGAAAAAAATTCTCATGGCAGTAAAAAATTCAATTCATGAGAAAAAAGCCTGAGAATGTCACTGTTACTGAATCACTAGATAAAAAGACAATGAAAGTCAATGGCAGCTTTTACTACAGTGTAGAAGGAAGTAAACAGTTTTCCACTTTTCTTAGAAGTAAGAAAGTTCCATTGACTTTCATTGTTTTCTTACCTGGTGATTCAGTAACAGTGACATTCTCAGGCTTTTTTCTCATGAATTGAATCTTTTACTACCATGCAAATTTTTTTCTACCAAATTATTGAATCGAGGCCTATATGTTTGTTTTCCTTTGGTTTTCATCTTTTTTCATTTAATATCAGTACCCTTATGAACTATATAGGGTTTCTGACTTTTTACAATCCTTGTCATTTTCTCAGTTTATGGTTGGTGGAACCAGATCCATCACTTTTCAACATCTCAAAAAATAGAAAAAAAGCAGGCTAACCTATACCCTCATTTTGCAGATACTACTCCAGGGGTGTGAGCTTGTGGGTATTCATGGGGGCTTAAGGTAAGTTTTTTAAAGGGTACTGTAGGCAAGTTAAACAATTAAAAGTATGTATACTTTATTTTCCACATAGCTGTTCTCATTCTAAAAAACATGGCCTGGGCCTCTGTGTCCGCAAGAGCTGGCAGATACAATATTCAGAGACAGAAGTTGAAGGCATTACTTGCAGATTGCACGCAGTACACTATGCAAAGCTTTGCATGGCCATACTGTGGCAATAGCAGGGGGCAGTATTCTAGCAATATATATCTGCTCAAAAATAAAACATGACAGGACTAAATTAGCTTCTGTGATCACAGTGAAGAGGTGGCTGAAAATCCAATTTGAGATATACACGAAATATTAATTGACGAAACGTGTGTTAGCCAACAAGTATCTACAGGATAGAAGTAGTACAGTTTAAATAGTTTATTGTTTTTGGGCCAAGCGTAAATTACAAAAACTGCCCATCTAGCAGGGGTAATCCTTTTAGGGGTTAATCTGCTAGAGTAGCCTAGGTTATGGGGTTGCTAAATTGGGCTAGGGATAGGAACTCTAAGGGTTAAAAGACTCCCTGCCTCTAGGGGGCGGAGTTGTTAGAGTAGATGAGTCAGGTCTTACCCCTCAAATGATGGATTGGCAGTTGGGCCTATAAAAGGGAGGCCCAACAAGTGCTGGCTTGTCCAATGACAGTAACAGTAGAAGTGCGTGTGGGCTGTGAGGAAATTCGAGAAAGGAGGCTGACAAGCCTTGGCCCACGTGAAGAAACCTGGAGAAAGGAGGTAGTGCTTGTGAAGGGGTACTGCACTTGTTCCTCGTGGGGGAGCTGTGGAAGCTCCCCAGTTGCACTTCCCACCTGAGGCCCGATCAGGTGGGGGCAATTCCATCCAAAGGAGAGCGTCTGGTGCATCCCAGGGAGTGTCAGGTAGCCCCTGCCTGAACTGTTAAAGCGCTAATAAAAGGGGGCACTCACTCCATAAAAGAAACCTATGACCGAGTTCCCTTTTGTGTAGTTGACCTCCTGGAGACAGGATCTCACCTTGGACAGCTGCTTGTCAGAGAATCTTACTTAGTGAGTACTGCTTCCCCGTGTCTTACGCCTCCAGTGTATCATCCCATGGGACCTGCCTCTAAGTCAGAGTCTTCCCTGACCCCTTCCTACATGGAGCTTTATCCCTTGTGGTGGCATCGCAAAGTCACTAAGGGTGTCCACTACAGCGGTGGCACATGGAACAAGTAAGATTATAATAAAGGTAGAGAAAGCAAAAATGAAGCATTGTGTCCAAACATAAGTAATCAGGACGAGCATCATGGATTGTGCAAGAGCATGAGGTTGAGGTGAGCTAAAGATGAAGAGGGCTGCTGATTATTGTTTCCAAAAAAGCCTACAGAGTGGGATCTGTACAATGATTGAGGAGTGTTTGGATATCCAAGGACATGCCTGGGCAACTGAGTGCCATTTCCTATCCAACATCCCCGCTGGAAAAGCACTGGGAAGTAGAAGGTTTTTTGGTGACCAACTACTTCCCATATATTAATATATATGTAGTTGTGTATACTGTTGGTGCTGTCCACAAAGTTCCGCAATTTGTGAGAAAGTGCGGTGACAACATTTGTTGGTAATGACTGAATTATCATTAACATGTCTGTTTCTTTTATAACAGTGAAGATCCACATTGTAATTACATTTATTTAATTTTAATCTATCCAGTTTATAAAAGACCTTATATTTTTTCATTTGTTTTTATAACTGATGTGTAAAAATATACATTCATATTTTGTAAAACCAGTCGTTCTCGGTCAATTTTACAAAGGACAATGACATGAAATGGATGCGCTGAACAAACACATCAAACTTGGCACCAGACCTTGCAGCGATGTAACGCACTCCACATATGTTGAGTATTTATTCATTACAGAAAATAAAATGAAGTTAAGTAATGATTAGCGGCTCTTAACCCGAACGACTATTAATGATCAGACAAACAAATGATGCTTTGATGGAAGCCATCTGGTGGTGGAGTAACTTGTTGGTGGATGGAGTCCTAGTGATGACTAAAAACTAATACGAAACCGCCTGTCAGTTTAAATGGCTTCTTGACATCAGGCTGAAATGGTGCATTGGAAAAAACCTTTACCGTATAAGTAATGGTAAATGAGTTCAAAGTATCAAGTACGTATAAAGAATACACCTGACGTATCTGTTGTCAGAATTTAATTTACTTGATGTGTTTTTTCTTTTTATTTGCTGACAACACTACTTGAGAAGTTTGTTGCTCTAAGAGCCCAGTCCATTACCATAAACTATTGTTCCAGATGGCAGCCTTTGTGAAGGGTCATTCCAGCGATTGGGAACCTGTCAGTGATTTCCATTCAAAAAGTGTTCTGGAGTTTTTCCAAGCCCTGAGAATGATTTGCTTTTCCAAGGATTTGCTCTTGCTGCTTATTGTTTGACGAAGACAAGGAAAATACCATTTTGTGATTACTCACCTGTAAAAAGGTTATTACAAGTATGTCACACACCCAGCTTCCGAATATTCATGACACTTGGGTAACTGTCCTGTAGAGGGCGATCTTGCAGAGATGACATGAAAAAAAGGAACCCCTCCCAGTCCATAAATACCTGGGACCTCCCACCATTCCCCAGTATAAGACAGCAGTAAAGGGACCAGGAAGAGCCAAATGTAAACAGTAAAGAAAAAGGTTCACCATATAAAGGATCCCAGAAAACCAAAAAAGGGCGGGATGAAGCGGGGTGTGTGACATACTTGTAATAACCATTTTAATTGTGAGTAATCACAAAATGGTATTATTCCCAGTATGTCACACACCCCGCTTCCGAATATTCATAACACTTGGGACATCCAATAGCAGTGCCCATAAGGGGTGGGGATCCCAAAAAGGCAATAATGCAGCTTGCAGAACTTTGCGGCCAAAAACAGCATCCGCTGAGGCCCGCACATCAACCTTATAAAACTTAGAAAAAGTATGAACAGAAGACCAAGTAGCAGCCTTGCAAACTTGTTCAACAGAAGCTTTGTGCTGAAAAGCCCAAGAGGCACCAACAGCACGAGTAGAATGAGCAGTAACAAAAAAAGGGGGAACCTTCCCCTTGGCAGAATAGGCCCCAACAATGGCCTGTCGAATCCATTTACTAATGGAAGACTTAGCGGGCGCCAGACCTTTCCTGGGCCCGAAGGGCACCACGAAAAAGGTGTCCGTCTTACGAAAAGGAGAAGTAGCCACCAAATAATATTTCACACATCGAACCACATCCAAAGAATGTAAGGTCCTCTCCTTGTCATTACTAGGCTTAGGACACAAGGAAGGGAGAACTGCATCCTGATTGAGGTGGAAGGCCGAAACAGCCTTAGGAAGGAAATCCGGCTTAAAGCGGAAAACTACCTTGTCCAGGTGCCTCTGAAAGTAAGGAGCCTGAATAGACAAGGCCGCCAACTCAGAGACACGCCGAACAGAGGTAATAGCCACCAAAAAGGCAACTTTTTGAGTGAGCAGGGAAAGAGCAATATCATGCACCGGCTCAAAAGGAGGTCCCTGGAGAGCCGACAGGACCAAGTTTAAATCCCAAACCGGCAGCAATGGCTTTCTAGGAGGCCGCACATGAGTAACCCCCTGGAAAAATGTCTTAACCAGGGGATGAAGGGCAAAAGACCTTTGAAAGAAAACCGCCAGGGCAGAAACCTGCCCTTTCAAAGTACTAAGCTGGAACCCCGAGTCCAGACCATGTTGAAGAAACTCCAGAATACTGGGAATAGAAAACACCCTACAAGGCAAGGCCCTAGCCTCGCACCAGTTAATATAAAACCTCCAAGTCCTATAGTAGACGTTAGAGGAAGATCTCTTCCTAGCTCTAACAAGAGTCTGAACCACCGCATCAGAAATACCTTCCTCCTTTAAGATGGAGGTTTCAGCAGCCACGCCGTCAAAGCCAGCGTTGGTAAATTGGGGTAGCGTAGCTGACCCTGGGTGATAAGATCCGGAAGAAGAGGCAGATAAAACTGATCTACTGCCAGCCACACGGCGTCTGCGAACCACACTTGTCTTGGCCACCTTGGAGCCACCAGAATTGCTGGTGCCCCTTCTAGAGTTAGCTTGCGCACCACCTTGCCCACCATGGAGAAGGGGGGGGGAACAGGTACAGAAACCCCAGTTCCCTCCAAGTCAGGGACATGGCATCCACTGCCAGGGCCAGAGGATCCTGAGACAGAGACACAAAGGCAGGAAGCTTGTGATTGTGACGTGAGGAAAGAGATCCACCTCCGGAGTCCCCCACCTGTGACAAAGGGACTGGAACACCCTGGAACTGAGAGACCATTCTCCTCGGCGAGAGGAGCTCCTGCTCAGGGAATCCGCCTTCGTGTTCTCCACTCCCGGGATGTAAATGGCTGAGATGCATGGGACATTGCTCTCTGCCCAAACAAGGATCAGAGATACCTCCCTGTGGGCACTCCTGCTGCGAGTCCCTCCTTGGTGATTGATGTAAGCGACCGCCGTCCGATTGTCCGATTGGACTTGAACTGGCAATCCCTGCAAGAGAAGAGTCAAGCGAGACAGAACCAACCAAATGGTCCGCAGCTCCAAAATGTTGATAGGGGTATGAGCCTCCCGAGGCCCCCATAACCCCTGGAACTGATGTTCCCTCCAGAAGCCCCCCAGTCCAACAGGCTGGCGTCCGTGGTGACCGTTTCCCAACAAGGGGTCAAAAAGGATCTGCCCTTTAACAGATTGCTTGACACTAGCCACCACTGAAGGGACTGCTGAGCCCGGGGAGACAGCAGACAATGTTCCAATGACAGCGGACACTTGTCTCAAGTCGCTAGAAGATGGAGCTGAAGCGTCCTCATGTGAAAATGGGCAAAAGGGACTGCCTCGGAGGAAGCCACCATCAGACCTACCAATCTCATCCCTAGCCGGATAGACGGGCGAGGATTGGAAAGCAGAAGCCGAATCAAATCTTGGATCAGAAGAATCTTGGGCTGAGGAAGGAACACCCTGGCCTGAAAGGCATCCAGAGTCATGCCCAGAAACGAAACCTCCCTGGACGGGGAGAGGGAGGACTTGGGATAGTTGATCACCCAACCGAACCTCTCCAGCGTGGATACCACCACTATGTTGTCTAGCTCCGCTTGGCTGAGAGAGGAAGCCAAAATGAGAAGTTCGTCCAGGTATGGTACAATGCGAATGCCCTGGACTCTGAGGAGGGCCATCACCCCCGCCAATACCTTGGTGAACACCCTCGGAGCCGAGGTAAGCCCGAATGGAAGGGCCACAAACTGAAAATGCTGATCTTCCACCACGAACCTGAGGAATCTCTGGTCTGCCAGGAAGATAGGTACATGCAGATAAGCATCCCTGATGTCTATGGGCGTCATGAAGTCCCCCTGACGAAGAGAATCGACGGCTGACCACAAGGTTTCCATGCGAAACTTCCTGAAGCGGATAAACCGATTGAGGAGCTTCAGATCCAAAATGGGTCGAACTGAGCCGTCCTTCTTGGGCACCGTGAATAGATTGGAATAGAATCCCAAGCCCCTTTCCGCGAAAGGCACTGGGCAAATGACAGCCATGTCCAGCAGATAACTTACTGCCACCCGGAGCCCCTGTGCGGCCAGTGGATCTGAAGGCACTCAAGACCTGAAGAATCTGGGAGGAGGCTGGATCTCGAATTCCAGATTGTAACCGGAAGACACCACTTCCAGAATCCATTTGTCTGAGACCTCCTGGTCCCAGACCTGGAAGAAGTGCCGCAGCCGTCCCCCCCACCCGCAAGGGTGAGGGCGCCCCCTCATTGCTGAGCTGGCTTGGCAGCGGGCTTGGGTTTGGAACTCCAATTGTGACCTGGACGGGCACGACCTCTGCCTCTACTCCAGGAATCACCTCTGAGGGTAGAAAAGGCCAAAACTCTGCCAGTTCTGGCACCACGAAAGGAAGGGTTAAAGGAGGCCGCCCCCCGAAAGGGACGACGTTGCCTCCTATGCTGAGGTAACTTCCCTCCTTTCGTGACAGAATCTAATCTTTCTCCAAAGAGCCGCAATCCCACAAAGGGAAGTGCTGTAAGCGACTTTTTGGCCACAAAATCAGCCGCCCACTGGCGCAACCATACCGACCGTCAAATAGCTACAAGCAAGGCCGAGGTTCTACCACACATGACCATGGTGTCATCCAAGGTGGCAAGCACAAAGGACATGAACAATTCACACCGCTTAAGGGCGGCGAACTCATCACTAGCCGGGTCAAGTCTGGAGGTACTCAACAGATCTCTAACCACAGACCTGGTAGCCACTGCCATAAGCGCCGAACAGGCCGCAAGGCTGAACTGACACTCGCAAACGCGTGGCAAGCCATCTGATCAATGCGTTTGTCCTCACCATCTTTGAGAGTGGTGGAGTCAGGAGAATGCAAAATAGAAGTATTGGACAACCGGAGCACCGGGGCATCCACCTCAGGAGGGGACGACCATCGTTTGACCACGTCCACCGGAAAGGGATACTTTTTATCCCAACCTTGAGGAATACCTGGAAGCTGAGTAGGCTTCTCCCATTCCTTAAGAATAATGCCATCAAAATGCTTTTGATTTGGGAACTCCAGACACGGCTTGGAAGTCCCAAAGAATTCCCCTTTTTGAGGAGCGGCCTCCTCAGGAGGAGAAATTGCCAGAACCTCAAAAACGTGAGCCAAGACCTTCGGGGTATCCACAGCATCCCCTGCCCTTGCTCAGCATCAGCACCAACAAACTGCTGATTGTCAGAACCCTCAGAATCCTCAAATAATTCCCCCTCTTCTAGCGGGGAATAATCAGACCAGTCAAGAAAATCATAATCATCAAACTCAAAGGCCGGCGCGGCTGGAGACAAATGCTTTCGCTTAGCCGAGGCCTTTCTGGCAACAGAGCCAGAAATACATTTCTCAATATTAGCCAGTCTGGCACACATCAGATTGCGACTCCCCACCTGTGACAACATCACTAGGGGTACGGATAAGGCAGGGTGGGGAAGCAGATGAGGCTGGGACCCAGGTCCCAGACGCCTGGGCCCCCGACTGCTGCATTATGGCCCGCTGAGCACAAGGTATGCAAACAAGTATCTCCCGCAAGGGATGCCCCACAACCCACACACTGCCAGGGTTGCCCCGAGGGGAGCCCAAGCCCAGTATCCTGAGAAGCCTCCATATGGTGTAGTCGCAATGACCAGAGGGATTTGCGCTATTAAGCTACCCGGGATGCCCCTTCAAGTCCCAAGTGGGAGGATTTTTTTTCTTTTTTTAAATTCTTTGGGAACCCTAAATTAATCTCTAAGGGACCCTAGGACTGGGAGAACCCCCTCTTTAAACATCAAAAGAAGGGATCCCACCTGGAAGACATGAGAACAGACATAAGTGTCAACATGCACATCACCCACCATATAAGATAAAATGGAATAGAAGAGGGGCGGGCCAGCGCACAACGCGGCCGTGCCCCGCTCCGGCCCTGCCCCCTCCCGCACGCAGCCAGCAGAGCGCTCAGAGAAGCAGACATCGGGGGGCGGACCGCGATGAGCACGCCGAGCGCCCGGCCCCGCCCCCTCCTTAACTGCACCTATTCAAAGTGAAACCGGCCCAGCACAGCAACAATGGCCGCAAAAACACATACAAACACACACACACCATCCACACACCTTTTCCCCAAAATAAACCAAAACAACCCACAGGAGAAAAGGCCTTCCCCCCCAAGGGGCACAGAGGGACACGGTAGGGGGGAGAACCCACACCAATAGGTGAAAAGGGTAAGAGGGACGGGGCATCCCAAACCGGGATCACCAACCAGGACACCGCCTACCCCTTTGTATGGGGTCTCACGGGGGAGCAAGCTCCCATATACACCATAAGGTGCAGCCTACCATTGCCTGGATCTTCAGCCTAGGCTGGGAGGCAAACTGCTATAGTTTAAATTAAAAAAAAAAAAAAAAAAGGTTCAGGCAGCAATAGAACAAAAGGCCGGGGGGCTACCACGGCTACCTGCAAGGAGGAGACAACCATCTTCTGACTTGCTCGCCGACTGCAGAGACGAAAGACGGGAGAATGGTGGGAGGTCCCAGGTATTTATGGACCGGGAGGGGTTCCTTTTTTTCATGTCATCTCTGCAAGATCGCCCTCTACAGGACAGTTACCCAAGTGTCATGAATATTCGGAAGCGGGGTGTGTGACACACTGGGAATAGTGGCATTTGTGTCAAGGAGAGCCAAAAGTCTTTAAATGTTATGCATTTGATTTGTAGCGTTTTCTTTAGTTTTATAGTTTTAATGCTGACCAAATAAAAAGTATGTGTGTTTAATATATATATATATATATATATATATATATATATATATTATTTATTAAAAAAATATATATATATACATTTTTTTGGGGGGACTCAAACCAAATTTTTAAAGTATGGGTCCCAATACCACAATTTGGTTGATGTTGAGACACAGCCTGTCCATTCCATTCACCATCGACACTTGCCTCTAAAAAACCACCACCGACTGGTCACACATAGTGTGCAGTTGAATGAAGGAGTCCGCTACATCCTTTTGCTGTCCAATAAAGGGAGAGACCCTGTCATATGTATCAGTTAAAGGATGCGTTGATCAGTAAATGTTTTTGATGTATAAGTAACTGTGTCTAGGGGATGGAAGGATTAGTTATCATGTGATTACCAAAGTACATTCTGTGCACCATTCTTATATATCCTGTGCATCACTGCTGGTATCTGGTAACAGTGCGCATTTGGAGAAGAACTGGATTTCTCCTACACTTTAGTTCCAAAGGACAAGTATCAGGACTGGATCAAATGTGGGGAAGGCCCCTGGGCAGAAAGTCTAGAGGAGGCACCCCTGCAAGTAACTGTAGATTATTTGCTGCCCTTGTTAACAAGTGGTTGAGGCCTCTAAATGGTGAAGGCTCTTAGAATGGTGAAGATTCTCCACAGGCGCCACCAGTACAATCGTCTTAGTTCAGCTTTGTGAAAATTCTGCAGATTACAAGATGCGGAGCCCTTGAGAGCATGATAGAAGCTGCGGGAGTGGTTGCAGGTGCCTAAAGAGAGTGACCGGGGCCTTGATCTGGGCTTGGGCCCCACACACATGTTATAGATTGTGAGTTCTGGGTGCAGCAGAGCAAATTCAGTCAGACATTGAGGAAGAACAGAAACAGGCTTTTAGCGGTACATGAGTGCAGTATGAGAACATCACCTCAACATGGTAAATCACACAGACAGGAAAAATAAATCACTGAGTTCACCTAAATGTACATGAAATGCAACACATTCTAGGAATGTACAGAGAGACTAGACTAGAAGTATAACAGCAACACCTAGAGTCAAAACTGTAAACTGCAGTCACTTTCGCAATACACGTAAGCTGTTGCATTGTATTTCCAGAAACAAATACTTCCCCTTGAGGCCAAAATTAGGAACAAATGGCCCTGGGCTGCAGATTACAAGATGTGGAGCCCTTGAGAGCATGATAGATGCTGCGGGAGAGGTTGCAGGTAAACAAGATAGCCTTGGTCCTCCTAGTCTGATGTCTGGAGATATTTTTTTTGTCTGTGGAATCTTATAAAAGTTTACAAAAATACCATAATATCAGTATTGCTTGGCAAATATCTTGACACAAAATCATAATCCATTGACATGCAATTCACAAGGTGCCCCAAAATATGAGACCTGGGACGCAGTAATAAAGCAGTGGAGTCAAAAACTTTGTGGAAAAAAAAAAGAAAAAATATTTATCACTGAATTGTTTTTCTTTCTCATAAAGACAATGAAATCAATGGGGCATTCCATTGCACACAATGATTTTATCAACAGAAAAGGTTTCGTAACGAGGTCTTGCAGGACAAATATATATGCATAAAGCGAAGAAAAACAAAAAACGAAGGCTGTGGAATAAAAGTAACCTTGGAGAACCAGGGATTAAAAGAAACAGATGACAAAGAACAAGCACAAGGACAACCTCATAAAGCTGTAACCATGAATGAGAAGGCAAAGATCACTCTACGTTGAAAGGACTCACATTAACGTTTTCAATTAGAAAAGAGACTATTGAACATGTCAACCAAACTTTACTCATTTGTTGTAAATCAACCTTCAAATACAGGTTATAAAGTTGAGGGTTCTTTTCAAAGTTCAACTAAACTACCAGACTAAAATAAAAAAAAAAACATTAAGGGCCTTATTTATGAAACTCTAACGCCATGTAGCGACACTTAGCAGCAGGTGATTTTTGTGAGCGCCATGTAGGGTTCCATGTATCAAAAGCGCTGGGTGCTTTGTTAGTACCGGCAGGTGCTCAGTGCTGTTCTCCCATAGACTTCAATTAGCCATTCACAAATGGCACGCGCCCTGCTAGAGAGAAGTGCGAGATGAGGTCGCAGCCTGCGCATGCGCCGTTGGATCAGGAGTAAGGTAAGGTTAGAGGGCGTCCTGGGGGGTTTCACATAGCAGGGAGGGATCGGATAGGCCTGGGAATCTTATAGATTCCCAGGCCGATCAAGAAGGGTGTTGGTCCACTTTAAAGTAATTCCAATACAGCCTGTGCTTTTTTGCTAAATCCTTTGTCCAATATTCATAAACACACAGAAAGCAGTATGATGTCTGAATGGCAGCTATATGCTAATTGATTCAGTTACATCTAAACTGTCACATAATGGCAGTTATACTGATAAGATTCGCCCCCCAGTGCTGAGCTGTGTGTGCTGTAATGGAATGTATCATTGCTGGACAGCACTAGGGGGAGGGGCTGCTCGGCCAGGGGGGCTGAATACATCCAGTTTGTGTTGTTATCAATATTGATGAAAAAGTATTTTAGTAAAAAAAAAAAGAAACACAGGCTGTTTGGGGCACTGGGCTGAGGATGGAAGGTGACTTGTGACTTCCTGTCTGGTTACAGAATCACTTTAACAAATCACTAGGTAAATTATGATAGTGATAGTGGGGAGGGGGCAGTGTATGCTTGCACAGACACAGGAGTTTTTTCACACAAGCAGTGAGTGCATGCATTACCGGAGTGGTGGGCTGGTCAAAGCACAGCACCTAGGGAGCAGTTGGGGGATTAGGTGCCTTGCTCAAGAAAAATGTAATCATGCCCCATCTAGGAACCAAACCTGCAACCCTCCAGATCATACAATCAGTTCCCTAACCACTAGGTCGCAACTGCCTACTGAGTTAGGCAGTCATGCAGTCAAGTTAAAGGACCCCACCATGATATTGAGCATGATAAATTTAGCTTTAGATACTAATTACAATGGCCAAGTCTGGAATCTTTTCGATTTTGTTCTTTAAGACAATGTACTGAATCAAGTCCTTTGTCTGCAATCATCTCCCACTGAAGGAAATAGGGCCAATAAACTGAAAAGAGATGCTCATTTGTGTCATTCATCTCTCCACTATATTAGGCAAAACCCAAACTTACTTGCACTTAAAGAGGAACTTCGAACCCCTAACCTACTAGGTCCTAAAAGCTCCCCACAGCAGTGCTGCATACCTTTTGGATGATCGCATCTTCTAGATTGCCTTTTTCCTACTGCCTTCTCCCCCCCCCCCCCCTGGCATCTGTCACAGACGGCTAAGACACCGGGGGTGGAAAAGGCAGTAGGATGACATCCCCTGATGCCCCCCTCCGCTGTCCTCGTTACCTGCACCAACATCTCACAGCATTTTTGACCTTCCTGTAGCCGCCCTGAGGACTTCAGCCGCCATGAGGACTTCACTGCGCAGATCCTTGGGCCGGCACAGTGCTGTGTGGGGCAAAGAAGACAACAAGATGGAGCTGCCCTACGGAAAGTGCCTTAGAAAAATGGTCAAGCGCAGGAGGAACAGCAGAATACAGGTAATGTAGAATCAGAAGTTTAAAGGGAACAGAGGGCGAAGTTTGGGAAGTTTTTGAGAACTGTCAATGTTCCTCTTTTGGAAATTTGGGATTTAGGGTAGTTACCTGGACTCAGGGTCGGGTCCGCACCCAGCAAAGCAGGGCAGCTGCCGGGGCCCCCAGACCCCAGGGGGAGGGGGGCACTGACAGCTGCCACAATGTGGTTTAAAAAAACAAACAAATACTATTTTTTTGAGGTTAGAATCTCTTACTGCTCAGCCTTCTATCTGTTGTTGCTATTTAAAGCAGACTAAAAGCCAGGATTTCCAGCCCCGGGCTTTGGTCCGCTTTACAGGGGTATCTCAATTTCTCAATTTGGGATGACCCTGTTTGTGAATGAACCCCCCTGGCTTGGCCGTTAACTCAAACTGGCGATTCCACAATACATTCGCCAGTTCAAAGAAAGTAATGAGTGAACTGGGGGGGGGGGGGGTCACAGACAAGGACTCTAAAGTCAGGACCAAAATTGGTCCAAATAGCATGATCCTTAGGAGGCAAGGCATCCAGATTTGGGATGCTCCTCTGTGACCTGATCTGACCACAAAGGAGCCCACTGAGACCATGCCACCCCCGGGGGCCCGCATAGACCTGGAGCTGGACTTGCACTAATAATGTGCGCGTTACTTAAAACTGAATAAAATGCTGTAATTTCATTGTATTTTATTTATTTATTCTTTAAATAAAAAGTTTCAAACAAAAGCCCGGCCTGGGCAAAGCAAAACGGTGTATAAATTGGTAGAATCGACTAGTTATTAATTCAGAACTGCTGTATATCCTAAGGAAATAAGCTCTAGGGGCTTTCAGAAGTGGTGGTCTTCAGATAGTTAAAAGCAATCAACCTTAAACAGCTTTAAAGAAATCCAGCAGATTCAAGTCTTAAATTTAAAATGCCGACATCTTTTGGGACAGCACAGTCCCCACTAGACGAGCGCTGTCTAATGACAGTTAAGGCAGCTTGGTGCCAGGAAGCAGAATAAAAATAGTGCTCCCAAACTTATATTCAGAGTTAATGACATTACAGCGGAGTTCCTCGCTGTCACTACACGAGATGAAATTTCACTTGCTGACTCTGATTTGTTTCTTCTCAGAACTCAACAAAGTCACAGTAGGTGACACAGGGGGTTGCAAGGTCACTTCTGGTTTTACTGAGTTTGATATTTTAAAGTCAATCTATACCAGTGTTGCTGGTCTGTCCGGATTGCATTTTGGCAAAAAAGACTTATTTAACCAAGTATTTAAAAATTTAAGGAAGAGCCCCCTTTTAATGTTGCTGTTTACTTGTAACGCTACTTATTGATACTGTATGTCAGCCCCTTTAGGCAGCTGTATTTTTTTATAGAGAAAAGAAGCTGTAACCTTTAGTAATTTTTTCACTCTAAACTAATTTTACATCAATATAAGTACAAAAAAGTTAAAGTAATGCTCCCCAAAGTGAAAGCTTTACTGAAGTTAAAGCAGAACACGAGGATTTTGACTTTCCCTGGTTTTGTTCATTGTCCAAGGGCCATAAATCAGATGGACCCCCTCCCCCCCCCCAGTTCACCCAGAACAACACCTCTTCCCGATCCTATGGAGCATGTGCTGGCTCTTGCCCAATCAGAGCCGTTTGCCATGCATATAAAAGTGGAACTATGGTCAAAAATGACCATAGTTCTGCTGTACTATATAGCAGCAGGGCAGCGCAACTTGAGCTGCCCTGCTGTGCATCGCCACTGTTAAAACAAGAAACCGGGTGCCCGCATACGCACCGCTTCCGGGCCTCTTCTGCAGCCATCATGGCGCAGCTTATCAACCTCCATGACAGTCCCTTATGACCAAGGGCAGCCTATCAGCTCAGCCAGCGGCAGAGCCTATCAACTCTGGCTGTCGCTGGCCCTGGAGGCTGATAGGCTGCGCCACAGCAGGCGTAGAAGAGGCCTGGAAGTGGTGAGCATCTGGGTTTCTTGACTTAACGGCGGTGATGCGCAGCCCAGGTCATGCTGCCCCACTACTATATAGTACAGCGGAACTATGGTCATGATTGGCAAAAGGCTCTTGTTTATGGCAATTGGAGCAAGATCTGCCACATTCCTGGCAGTGCACTGCTCCTGCCCCAAACCTGAATTTGTTCCGCATAAATTCTCTAAAGTATTTTTATTTTCATTTGAAGGTGATCAATAAGCCCCAGTGAAGCAAAACCAATTTATCTCCCCAGTGATAGTTCTCTCCCTGGAGTGGTAAAATAAATCACTTTTTTTACCCTGACATACAGAGGCGACAGAGCTCAGAGAGTCATATATTGGGATGGGAGGTTAATATATTGGGATGGGATATCTCAGAATGAGTCAACAAGATTAGTCATTCTGAAGAGCCTGCCAGCTTCCTGCTGAGAGGCCCATTGTGTTACATTATTACAACCAAGGGGCAATTAATTATCTTAATTGTTCCTATTGTAATTAGCCCTTATACCTTCTAAAGCAGTCTTGAGCTGACTTGAAATGTAGATAGATTAGATTGCCATGTGATGTGTTTATCATGCTGTGGGATGTAAAGATGGTCTCTTCTGTATTGTAATCAACCATTTTTATTGTCAGATGGAAACTGTGAATGGCGCACACTTTTCTGTGGATGAGGGTGGGGTGTGGCTTTTGAGGAACAAATAATAACTGTAATCTATACTATGTGCATAATTAGGTGTAGCCTGCATTTGGTCACATGCTCCAGGGATCTTCAGTCCATAAAAGATGTTGGTGATTGAGCCAATGCTCAGCCAATCCTTGCATTCCATTCCAATATTGAGCCAAATAGTCAGAACAGTTGTAAACTGACCAGACATCCTGCATTAGATGGGACAGTCTTCTTTATAACAAAGTGGGACATAGGCTGCCTTATTTATTATAATTTTTTTTTAGGGCGCAAGATGAGTATCTTGTCACACCCAAGCGAATAACATCGCTGGGCATTCAAGGTGTGTTGGGAAATTCCTGGTTTAGGAATCGGAAGCCGGGACAGGGAGGCAGCACTCAGCCAGGCAGTTAATTCCTCCCTGGATGAAGGAGAGACAACCTGCCTGGCACATCATAGAGACAAGCTGCCGACCACCCGGGGAGTGGGTGCTCCGGTACTTGGGGAGCCCGTAATCCACCCAGTTCTTCAGCAGTGTCCATGAAGTTGGGGAAAACACAGGTCCCTTGGTGGTTGCAGACTTGGGAAGGGGAAACACAAGGGCAGATATACAAAAGACACGAACAGGTGATCTGGGCCCCAGTGCAGACTATGGCAGCACTGGTGACCCAGTGCAGGCCTGTGGTGGAGCTGGGACCCAGTGCAGGCTATAAGACAATAAATGGCCATGGACCCAAAATACACAATGTCTAAGACACTGGAAGAGCTGTGGGTCCAATACAGACACAAACTGTGGAGGACAGCAAGGCCCAACACAGACAAAGACACGACCTATGAAAGGCTGTAAGCCCCAGCACAGACATGAACTATGAAGGACCATGAGGCCCTGCAAGGATGAGGAGGCTATAAGCCCAATCACAAGAAAACAGGCTTGTAGGCCCCAAAAGGACAAGGATGTAAGTAGGGGGGTTGGAGAGCGTGGCTAGGCTTTAAAAGACTAAGAAATGCAATGATCCAACACAGGGGCGGGGCCAAGCACATGCATTTATAGGAAACCCAACAGCATGATTAATGCCAGGTGAGGTTAAACAATGCAGCTCTAGGACTCAAGGAAGAACCAGACCCCTCCAGCAGACACACAGCAACACCACAGCAGATAGCACAGTGATGAAAGCAGTGGACTTGGAGCGATGATGGATGGCAGATCGCAGGTTCAATACCCTGTCTATGCCAATCCTAACACGTCTCTTGTGTGGGCACCACAATGCTGGCTATCTGTGTTTGAGTGCTCCTGGCCCGGCACAGTGGTTGTATCAGCCTATGCTCTAGAAACCCCTAACACTGGAGTTGCAGTATATTGTGTTTTTGTAAGCATTTTCGGAACTTTTCAGTTATTTGGCTTTCCTTTTTTACAGTTTAGGGATCCTGTGGCACATGCTTGGAATGTAAAAAAAATGCCCAACAAATTACAACCATCCTATTGAAATGTATGAGATAAGGTCTCACAGTGCAGGCCTGGTCTTATGTGGCACTCTAGGGAACACAAGCCGGTGCTGTTAGATGGGACACTACCTGGCACTATCACAGGCACTCTGGATTTTTGAGTTTTGATTAGGACCTGGCACTCACCTGACATTCATCTGGCACTAAATGGCACTAGCACTTCTTAAAAAGAAAAACCCTTAGAGTTTTCAGGAGGGCAGGTGGACAAAATGCCAAATGACAAAAGTTGGACTGTACCGCTAAAAGTGGGACATTTCTTTTTTTAGCAGAGAAAACTGCCATTCACTTTCATTGCCTACCAGTGTAAATTTTCACCTGGCACTGAATCAACCCCAAGGTAGACAGTGAAACTTTTTTTCTCTCTTAAAAAAAAGCGAGTTTTCTCACCGGGCTCTAAATTGACCCCATGGCCAGTTTAATCATTTATAATGGAAAGGGGATGTCTGGTCATGATATAATCTGGAAATTACTGCTTCTGCCATGCAAACCCCAGGGGCAATTGACAGATCTATTGCTGGAAAGGGAGAGGAGACAGGATGGAAGGATGCAGAAGCTGTTTTTTGGTCTACTTTAATCATAATATTTTTATGTTTGTTTTTATTTTATTAATATTTTATTTTACATACCGGTATATGTTACTGTAACTAAATAAGCATCTATCTTTTTATACCTTAAAAATGCATGTGTTGGCTGAATGTGATCTATTCTTTTATCTACAAAATATTGCTGGATTTTTTCCTACAACCTACTTTGTACTGGTTCATGGACAAAAATTAAAATAAAAACGTTATTTGGGAAGCCCTGCCAGTTAAAACAATAGAAAGCCCAAAGAAGGGCAGAAATACTCACATAGCACTAAACAGACCGAATTGAGGAGCCTTTGCTTCTTTCTCTGGATATTATCGAATTATGGTTCATTCATTTACAGCTTGTCAAAGACAATTGGAACAAACTCTTCCTTCACTCCTGTGGTCGGTGTGGAAGCAGCAAGCCACCCACCCTTTGAACTGCTGTAGAAGATCTTAAGACCTATTACCCATTCACTACTGTTGGGCGAACCCCTAGATGTTCAGGTTCAGCCGAGTTTCAAACAAAAGTTTGCTTCGGGGACCCGAACTTGACCCAAACCCGGGACTGAATCTGGTCCACATTGAAGTCAATGGGGACCTGAACTTTGGGTGGAGATTTTGCCTCTGGGCCCCCCTCCCCCACTCTTCACCCACCCAGGGGAATACCACAGCAGCATGGGGGAAGAGGCTTTTACATGCCCAAGTCTTGGCCCCCCTTTTTTGTTAAATACAGTAGGGAAAGGAAAAATGGCCACATTTTTTGACTGGATTTTATGGCAGGTCTCCTCCTACAATTCCCGTACGTCCCATCACTGGGGCATGGGGGGAGAGGCATTTACTGTATATACTAGAAGCCTGACCTCCACTCTTAAATCAGGAAATGAAAAATTGCCATATCTTTTGACCAGGTTTTCCCTCCCATGGACTTTATGGCAGGACTCTCATTCCTTTCTCGTACGTCCCTTCTGGGGAATACCACTGTACCACTGTGCCATGGGGGGAAAGAGGCATTTATACATTATACCAGAGGCATGACATTTACTATTTTTTTTTAACTAAAAAAAAGGAAAAATGGCCAAATAATTTGGCCAGGTTTTTCCTCCCATAGACTTTTTAGCAGGTCTCCCTTCTCTCCACCGCCCATCCTACTAAAGTAATAATACTGTGGCATGGGGGGAGAGGCTTTTCTATACCACTCCTTTTATATATAAGAAAAAAAAGCCCATAGACGTTATACCAGATCTCACCTCCTTCCATTTCTACATGCCACACAAGGATATATCTGCAATGAGGACATATGAAGCAGCCACCTCAAGGGGCACTGCCGGGGGGCAGCAGCAGTAGCTGGGCATATTTTAGGTATATACGTTTTACTTATATACTTAACCGATTAGTGGTTCAGTGGAAATCGAGGTGGGGTACGCTGCATGCTGTCATGTTATACAGTCAATCATTGGTGGCTCAGCTGTGCCCCATCCCCTACAGCGAGTTGACTTTAATGGTAGAACCTTTTGGGAGTACGGAATGCCAGAAACCAGGGATTATTTGGTCACATAGCTCTGAACCAGATAGGCTCCTGCCTGGAACATCACTACTAGTGCAAGAGGGACCAGCAATCCGACTGCTCTATTAAAATTCAAACTAAAGAACAAAAGAGACCGCACCAACTATTTTATGTACATACAGTGTGCTGACTGCACAGGGTTGAGGCAACTAGCCTATTGCCACTATAACGAGACAAACGGGGGGGTCCCACATAACCCCCCAAAAAACCCTTTTTTAGGCAGTAGCACCACTATAAATGACCAAATCTTAGAAATATTATCAAAATGTATCAATCCATGAATCTACATTTCTTTACAAAAATACTATAGGACAATTTAAAACCATTTAAAAAACATATATACACAATACTAGCACCAAGAAAGGGAAGGGGGGGGGAGGGGGCAAACCCACCGCTGCTCTCAACAATGCCAATATATGGATAGCAACCTACTCTGCAGTTACACCATTGCTGGTGATTCAATAAAGTGCTAAGATAGTTAATAAAGAAATAAAAAACAAAATATTAATCCAGTGTTTATCTAGATACAAAACACACAACTATTAAACTGAATCCTCTCCTAGTATGTGCAAACAAAGCAAGTATACATATAAATATAAAGTGCATAAACAATATTGTACAAAAACCCTGCAGCTTGAAATGACTGAAACGCAGCCCTAACTATGAAAACAATGAGGACCCACCAGGTGAAGATGAACAGACAATAGATAATATAATGCAGAAGCATGAAAAGGCACTCACATATGGAAAGAGCAGACTCACGTAGGTGTCCCCCCCAAGCTGCCCCCACTCTTCACCACCAACGCGTTTCGTGACGTCACAGCGTCACTTTCTCAAGGCGTATGAGGAGCCCCCAGTTCCGGACCCGTATTTAAACTCACCCCGCCATCGCTACCACACACCGCGGACCAATGGAACACAGCCGCCGCCATGTTGGTTTGACAACAGACAGACTGGCACCCCTCCAATCTATTTTAAACTCTGCTGCTCGCCTCATCCACCTCTCCTCTCGCTTCACCAGCACTGCCCCCCTCTGTCAATCCCTCCACTGGTTACTTGTCTCTCAGAGTTCAAACTTCTAACACTAACCTACAAAGCTCTCTCCAGCCAGGCCCCTCCCTACATTTCATCTCTGATCCAGTGTTACTAACCCAAGCGCAACCTCCGCTCTGCCTCTGACATTCTCCTGTCCTCCTCCTTGGTTACCTCCTCGCAGTCCGGCCTTCAAGACTTCTCCCGTGCCTCCCCACTTCTCTGGAATGCACTCGCCCACTCAATCCATCACTCCAAGCCTTTAAAAGTGCCCTCAAAACTCACTTCTTCACCATATATCCCGGCTTAAGCAACTCCTGTAACCTTCAAATGCAGGTTACACATGCAGCCCAACTCAAGCTCTACCACTTGGGATCCCTACCTTTGTCTCCTCCCCCATCCTTTAGACTGTGAGCTCGCAAGGGCAGGGCTCTCCTTTCTATTGTCTCCTGTGCTCACAACACCTGGTTTGAACCTTGTGGCATCTAGTTTTGTATAGTTCCCTGAACAATATGTTTTACCTTGTTTGTAATCACACCTTGTAAAGCTCTACGGAAGATGATGGCGCTATATAAACACACATTATTAATAATAATAGTCATTTAATGAAATGCCCAAACTCTTCAAAAACTATTCCCCAGCCAGAGGAGTAGCTAGGCTTTCTGGCACCCAGGGCAAAGATTCAAAATGGCACACCTCCTGTGCCCAGGCCCCCCCTTTGGCGCCCCCTGAGATGCTGCACCCGGGGCAGGTGCCCCCCTGCTCCCCCCTAGCTACGCCCCTGCTCCAGCATCTAAAATTTATATATTTTAAGTTTATTAGTTGCTTATTTATTTATTTCCCCGCTGGGCTTCAGCTCTGTTCAGGACTCTAGAATAGGGGCGCTGCCATCTTGCCTCAGAAGCATCACATATTGAGAAGAGCGGTGAAAATTAGGGTCAGGAAAGGGACAGCAATCCCAGAATGCAGAGTGCCAAAGAGAAGACACTTCCTGTCTGCAGGCAGCCTGAGACACCATGGGCAGCCATCTTGGATGTTACAAGGCTACGAAAACACACTAGGTGGAAGTAGGATGATTTTTAATGTGGACAATTTGTATGTACAGGGTGGCAGAAACATACAAGATAGACTCTAATTCAGGGTGATGGTCCGGTTTAATAAAAAGAATAGGAAAAGAAAAAAAGTGCTTTCCTAAAATGGAAAGTATTTGCACATTACCCAACACAAGGACAGATAGCATTACCCATCAATCCTTGCAGCAGGTGGAGCTATGCAAATCATCTCTATGTCTCTGTGCCATCCAAGGCCCTTAGAAACGCTAAGGGTGCAATGCCAAGGATTAGCTTTCATTTATACAGCCATACACATACAACTAGTGGACATGTGTTTCGAGCTTTAGCCTCTCATCGGCACTAGGATGGATGTTTCTGTATAGGAAGTGAGAGAAAGAAGAGGAAATCCAGGGTGACAGGCTCTGTCACCCCTGGATTTTATTTCTACCATGAGAGAATAAACCAAAAGCTTGGTGGGATTTTTATTCAGTTCGGGTGTATAAGTGGCCCCTCCTCTCATTCGCCGATGTGTTTATATGGATTTTTAATATTACACTTATTTTTAAGTATGCCTACATTAATATTTCCCTTTAAATCGCACCTAGTTTGGAACCAAACGCAGCAGCTGCTTTATTCATCCAACATTCATCACAAAGCTTTCTGGCTACAGCAGCCACAGAAACGCTGTCACTTTCTGTTTGTTCATCACAGTCAGAGTGATGTTAATGTTTCTAATTATTTTTCCCCAAGTAGGGATTTTTTTTCTATATCTCCCATTATTTTTTTGTAGTACTTGTATCTCCCCATAAAGATGTTAATAAATATAGATTTTCTACCGTGTACTAAAAGATTTGTTTTTCAATTTATCAAACCTGAAATGAATATATAATTGGAGCCATAGCCAGGGCTGTATTTACCATTAGGCAAACCTAGGCCTGTGCCTAGGGTGGCCGCCTGCAAGGGGGGGGGGGGGGGGGGAAGGTGCAGGCGGTACTACTATAGTAAAAAAAAAAAAGTTGTTTCCACATTAAGGCTTCCTTACAAATTCTCCCGAGCAATTGAGGGGGGAGAGAGCACAACGGCTTAAAGGCAGTCTGCAACTTCATCCTCTCCCCTTTATTGCTGTGGCCATGTGACTCCTGTGTGTTGGGAGCTGGGAAGCCTGTAATATATATATAATAGAATGCATGCTTCTCTGTATTTCTCCCCCTGAAACCTCTCTTCCCTACACACATTTATTTTTTTATATTGGCGGACCACAACACCATGGCAAGAGTCAGCACTGGGAGTACTGTGGCCGCTGCACATTCAGGGAGCCCACCTTTGTTTCTTTCCTTTTATTCTTTTCTTTTTTCTTTCCATTTATTCTTTGTTTCTTAGTGTTTTTTTCTGCCATTCCCTTTCTTTCTTTCATCTTTAATTCTGTTATTTCTTTCAGTCCTTTTATTCTTTGTTTCTTTTATTCTATTCTTTCCTTCTTGTCTTTTTCTTTCTTTCCATCTATTCTTTTTTTTATTTGGTCTGTTATGCCATTCCTTTTCTTTCCTCTTTCCTTCTATTTTTTTCTGTCATTCCTTCTATTCTTTTTCTCCTTCAGCTCTTTCTTTTCTCTATCTGGCCTTGCTCAACGCCACTTAGCAAAAAGGGGCGCCAGCACTTGAAGTGCCTAGGGCAGCACCACTAAATACGGTCCTGGCCATAGCATTTACATGATAAGTGCATCACTAACATTCAATATATCGGAATGAAATGTGGAGCGACCCCGTCGTTGGGCCCTACCAGAGGTTTATTAACCCCAAGTGCATCCGAGGGATTTAATGACCACTGCTGACCTCAGCTGCCCATTATAAAAGACTTTAAAGTGGTAATTCATTAGGATTTAGAGAGTCTTTACATTGCTAGAACTGGATTGGACTCTTCTTTCGCCATATACATACATATATTTCTGTTGAAGGAGCACTCTAGCATTAAAGTAGACCAAAAACAACCACGATTGGCGCGGGAATCTATAAGATTCCTGGGCTGAGGCTTAGACGACATCAATGGCTCTGAGTGCGCCGATTGGGTGAGCGGCCGCACATGTGCCGTAGGACCTGGAAGAGGTATCTTGGATGCGCCGATCTGGGGGTGTTCACACAGCGGGGCACCTCCAATCGGAGTGCCCCAGGGTAAAGGACCAACACCCAGGATAGTCAAAATCCAGGGTTTTGGTCCACTTTAATGGCAAATGTCCTTTTTAGTCAGGTTGTTGGTGTTCTGCCTTATTGTTTTCCTCTTTTAGAATGTAAAATAACCATTTGTGTTAGGATTGTGCCCCCAGACCTGTTATATACTTATCAGCATGGTGTTTCCTATATTCCTTTGTGTCTGAGATCCTAAGACGGTAGTGTTTTTTCTGGCCTTGAGTAAAAACGGGCGGCACGGGCGGCCGCGAACGTAGGTGTCCCCTCTGCTAGGCCCCACTCCTCATTTTTCACGTGATTTACCCTTTGTTATTCTTTATTCATGTTGCCATTGCTTGTTTTATTTTGATCTTGTGTTATAATTTTCATTGATTGGGTTTGATTGATATCCCTGTTTGCTGATTCACAGGTGTTCATGACCATGCTTGTTGGTTTATTATCCATCTTTTTTTGCACGTAGTCACTTTTACCCTACATTGTTAAAGGGTTATCAGATATTTATTGCTGTCAGTTTCACATGGTGTGTATTATTGTTCTATTCATGCACTGTCACTTTATTTGTACACATTAATTAGTTTATTGTATAGGGGTATATTGTGCCGGCACAATAGATTACTGTTTATTATTAGGGGTTTGTATACGTGTTGATATTAGGAGTTATCCCAGGAATTTTTATGCTGTGGTATTCAGCACTGGATGAAATTTGGGGTGCTAAGCAGTGTTTTTAAAGTGTTAGTCATGTCTTGTATGTATTGTATGTTATGCATTGTATGTTTCATGTTGATTCTTAAATAAATGATATTGCTTTATTTGATTATTGTTTGGTGCTCCTGTCCTTTAGACCTATGGGATATTTCCCATGAGCCTAATTTTGTCTTGAGTAAAAACTACTTACTACATATCCCAGAATGCTTCCACTGTAACAGGTGAACTCTTTAGCACACAGCAGTAATGATGCTTCCAGCTGATAATACTACCTGTAACCCTTTAACTACTGAACACAAGACTGTGATCTTCCCTATATGAATAAGTTGAATTACAGCAGAAAGGGTTCAATCTGTCGCCTCTTTATTAGCCAATCAAATACGGTAATTTGCAATCCAGAGTGAGGATGTTTTGTGATCTGTACTTTTAACATTCCAGTTGGTGTACATTGCTAGGGTAAACACATTATTCCCAGGGAAAGCTGTTTTTCTTTTATAACTCAGAATTCCAAAAAAAATAGAAAAGGAAAAAAAATAACAGCTCAGCACATTGATTACATCATTTTGGCACACAATAATGGAAACTTAAAAAAAATGTAATCAAAAGAGAAATTACCCTTTAAATAAATATGCTTTGTTAGTTCAGGAGTATTTGTTTTCACTCCAAAACAACATACTGTAATTTCTCGCCATATAAGACGCACGATTCCCCCTCCCTCCAAAGTGTGTCCCCCCAAAAAAAGTGTGCATCTTATGCGAATGCTAAAAAAAAAACTGAAGAAAATGTATACTCACATGAGCTACATTGCCCACTGTCCCTACTCTGGCTTATGGCGCCACCACTGCCTATCGATCCTGATGGCTGTGGCGTAGGTGCAAGGCCACAATGGGGGGGGGGGGGATGCCACACTGCCTATATGGGAATTGGGAGGGGGGATGCCACCCTGCCTATATGGAAATTGGGAGGGGGGATGCCACACTGCCTATATGGGAATTGGGAGGGGGGATGCCACACTGTCTATATGGGAATTGGGAGGGGGGATGCCACACTGCCTATATGGGAATTGGGAGGGGGGGGATGCCACACTGCCTATATGGAAATTGGGAGGGGGGGATGCCACACTGCCTATATGGGAATTGGGAGGGGGGGATGCCACACTGCCTATATGGGAATTGGGAGGGGGGGATGCCACACTGCCTATATGGGAATTGGGAGGGGGGATGCCACACTGTCTATATGGTGATTGGGAGGGGGGGTGCCACACTGTCTATATGGTGAATGGGGGGTGCCACACTGCCTATATGGGGGTTGGGAGGGAAATGCCACACTGCCTATATGGGGATTGGGAGGGGGATGCCACACTGCCTATATGGGGATTGGGAGGGGGATGCCACACTGCCTATATGGGGAATAGGATGGGGGGAATTCCACACTGCCTATGGGAATGGGAGGGGAAAATGCCACATTGTCTATGGGATGGGGGGAATGTCACATTGCCTGTAAGGTGATTTAGCACAACATTTGGTTTATAACATTTTTTTCTTACTTTCATCCTACAAATCCTAGGTAAGTCTTATGGGCAGGTGTATATTATATGGCAAAAAATACGATAATCACAGAAAACATAAAATAAATAAATTGACCCTTGACTATGTGTATAACTTTTCTATGCCTAGAAAAAGGAGTTTTTCCAACACCAAGGCCACGCTTACCTGGCAATTATGAGATTGCCAATTGGCTGACTCAGTCCGCTGGGCGTTGAAGTCTGGGGAGAGCTCCAGTCCCCAGTCTTCCCACAGTGTTTCTCTTGGATTTCTAACATAATAATTCATTGTTAAAGCATGTGTCACCAGTAATTGTTTGTCTTCTGTGGCATGAATTCTAGAAAAAACAACTTCTATATCCCAGAAAACTGCCATGAGCTTTCCAGCTGTACACAAACTTTCCTAAGAGTTAGGAACCCCTTGTGCTTTTCATTACATGGACTCTTGTTTTGTCTCAGGATCATGACCCATTTTTCATCTACCGTAACAATTTAAAAATAAAAGTCTCCTCTAAGCATGTCTAAATTCTCTTGACTAAATTGTTGGCAACATGTTTCTTGCTCATTCTTGGCAACAACAGTGTACTGGCCTCTGACATCATCAAAACATCATGAATGATACTGTATACAAATCATGGCCTTCACTTTACAGAACTTTTCATTTGAAGATGCTTCAGCTTAATCTTTAATTGATTCCATACCCCATTAAACTGCATTAAACTGCTTGGCCCCAGCTTGGTAGTATAAAGGTGCATCATCACCACATACAGCAGTCATAGCTTTCTTTAGGCTTCTTTTCTTCCTGTGTAAGGAATTTACTGAACCAAGCTCCAAATCCCTCACTTTCTTTGTAGACCTGCACAATCCAAAGAAGTCCAGGCACTTGAGTAAACATTAGTTTTATGTAAGAATTAAAATCATCCAATCCACAGAAAAGGCATTTTATGGGGTCTCCTGCCTCTTTAGTCATGCATTCATTATACAACAAAGTGAGTTTAAAAGGGGGAATTACCTCAGAACCAGCCAATAGGGGGAAAATCTCCTCCCACATCTTCCGATAACGCCCATTCATACGAGACAGGTGGGTAGTGTTGGGCGAAACCAAATCGCACATTTTGGGTTCCTATCGAACACAGACTTCTACCAGATGTCTGCGCTTGAGTCTGGTGTCCGGCCCAAACACGGAAAAGCTTGTTGATGGTCCGCTTCACCAAAGGGTGTAGCAGCAAGAAGCTGCTGTAACTCACCTGAGTCCCGACCCAGGGCCAGGGACCATTCCAACATGACTACAAGAAGATGATCACTGAGCTGAGATGAGTTTCACAGCAGAACTTCCTGCTGCATACTTTGCGCCCCTGTATTGAGGGATTCCACTCACTGGTTGTAATGAGGGATGCCACTCACTGGCTGTAATGAGGGATGCCACTCACTGGCTGTAATGAGGGATGCCACTCACTGGCTGTAATGAGGGATGCCACTCACTGGCTGTAATGAGGGATGCCACTCACTGGCTGTAATGAGGGATGCCACTCACTGGCTGTAATGAGGGATGCTGCTAACTGGCTGTAATGGTGGATACCCCACACTACCTTTAATTAGGGATGCCACACACTACCTGTAATGCGGGGGTGCTGCTTACTGCCTTTAATGGGGTGATTGGGAGGGGGTATGTTAGCACACCATTTGGTTTAGAATATATTTTATCTTATTTTCCTCTTCTTAGCCTTGGGTCTTATGGTCAGGTGCATCTTATAGATCGAAATACGGTATATGTTTTTTGAATTAAGAACTTTTTTGTCTTACACGCTGAAATGTATGGCAGTTACAAGCCTCCAATCATATCCGGAGGTGGGAGTTCCAATTAAGCTCCGACAATTGCTCAGTTTTCCATCCCCCTAATGCAAATCCTTCCTAGGAGAGTTCAGTAACCCTGGTAGTTATTTGGGTGTAGGTATGTTTTAAAAACTTCTACATACTTCGTGCTCTCATTTAACATTTCCCCCCACGCATCTACTCTGTATAAATAAACAAAACTTTGCTCGAGGTTCTGATGCCGAGAACGAGAATATTTTTTATGTTATTACTGGTGCTATATGTTTCTCATGGAGAATTCCGGTGCCCAGCCAAGCTGAAAATGATCCCAGTGCTTCAAAGTTATAATGACTGATTACATTGCGAATGGCCCCAGCGATGCAGTCGAATAGGGACTGCTTGTAATTCAGAGCTGCATTAAAAATGATGGATGGGTCAGAGTACAGGCTGGTGATCATAAAAATGATTGCCGGTGCAAACTCCAAAGCGGATTTCCTATAGAGAGAATGATTAGTTTGTTGTTGATGATCAGTCACACTAATTTAACTCGATAATCTGCACAGGCCTGTTTAAGCCAAGGTATGATAAATCCACTTTGGAAGGAAAAAAATGAAAAAATAATGGCAGCTTGTTCCTCATTATTTAATCAAATGTGATGGAGATGAACTTACGAAGGCACGAAGGTTCTATGAAGAACAAGGTCAGCCAAAGAAGGTTGAACCGGGAATGCGGAGAAAGAACAAATGTTTGAAAATGGATTCCGCCTCCTAAGATTGTATTGTTAGAGAATCTAACTAAAGGTAAGCCTAGGGTTAGAGAAACAGGCTTTTGTCCGAAAGGTGGCAGGTTCGATTCCCAACCATAAGACATGACTGAAGTGTCCTAATCCCCCAATTGCTCCCCGGGCGCTGAGTTTAGGGCAGTCCACCACTCTGGGCATGTGTGCACTTCACTGCCCCTTAGTGTGTAATTCACTTGTGTGTAGTCACTAATTTATTGTTTATTCACTGGTGTGTCCACTGTGTGCAATTCCCCTGTGTGTAGCCATTGATATAGTGTGTATACACTGAGTCATGTTGTTCACAGTACATGGATGGATAAACGCGGAGGAAGAATTCCATGTGTGTGTTGGCACACAATTGCACTATTATCACTCTACGCCATGAGCACCCCATTACAAAAAAAACGGTGTGTTTATTGTATAAAGATAAGAGTTTGAATGTTTTACAGATTCCAGCAAGTGTAGGTAAGTAGTCATTTCAAGCATTATTATTACAGGCTCTAAAGTTACTCTTTAGGCTGACACATTTCATTGGACTCGTCTGAGCCAACTGAAATGTTATCATAATTTTCATCATTCCCTATTTTATTTTACAACATTCAATTAACATTTTAACCACAGTTATTGCATCACTTATTTAACCAGCTTCGACATGACATTTGTATATTTACAATTATACATTATACTTGTGATGGGCTATCTCTGTTTCCTACTGAGACTATAACGAACAAGAGTCATTCTGAAAATCCTACCAAATCCCTACTGAGAGGTACATTGTGTTAATGTTCCAATGGTAATCGGCTAAGATACATTCTAAAGCAGTCATGAGCCTAATATTGGAATTTACAGTGCAATGCATTGATGTGTGCATCACGCTCTGGGTGGGATTTAAAGTGGACCAAAAAGGACTTTGATTATCCCGGGTTTTGGTCCTTGCCCCGGGGCACCCCAATACAGAATGCCCCACTGTATGAAACCCCCCCAGGTCGCCCACTTCAACTCACCTTTCCCTGGAAGTGGCCCTGGAATCTTATAGATTAATAATGAGACCAATGAGTTGTTTTTTTGCTCTTGGCATCTGATTGGCCGCTGGTCCAATAAAGCTGTTCCTATCCCAGTTGCTAGTGTTAGCATTATGTTATTTAGCTGCTGTGCATGTAAATGTTTGATTTGCTATTGTCCTTTCTTCTATCCGACCAACCAGCTACAGTTGTGTGACATTCTTCCTGTGATTTGCTTAAAGCTGAACAAAACTGAGGATTTGGACCATCCTGTTTTTTTTTTTTATTTTCACTGCCCTGGAGCATGACAGTTTGGCATGCCTCACAGTGTGAAACTCCTCAAGATTTCCGGTAACAGCTTACCTTCTTCTAATCCAATGGCACATGCATGTGTAGGGGCCAGGGTATAACTAGGAACATGTCAGTTAACTAACAAAAACCCCATGAACATAGAGTAATAAGACATTCAGCTCTTTTGTGGTTTCAAACCAGGGTAGTGAATGGACGGTGCAGTACCCTAAATTAGACTCAAGCAGTAGTGGGGTTAGGCCATAGACAAGCATTGGGCCATAGGCTATAATGGGGATTGTTCTAGAAGGTGAAGGTAAGAAGGGTTGTTAGTCATAATAGGATGCAGAGTGGAAACATAGTTATAACTAGAAAGGTAGTGATTGGTTACAGGGTTTAGAGAGCAACCTATCAGATGTTGGGACATGAGGCCGAACATGTGATGGAATGTTCTGGAAGGAGTGAAAAGGGATATAGGCCCCAAGAAGCCCAATCCTAAAGCCAGAAGGATTTTCACCATTCTTGAATGTAAGATTAGCAGGAGTAAATACAGACTCTGACAGCAAGAGGAGGGAGAGATCCAGCAAGGGAGGAATCCTCCATGGGAAGCAAAGCTTCTCTTAATTGTACCTGTGACTATGGACAGAACCCAGAACTGTAACTGGATGGATATATTGTACCTGTTCCGTGTTTGCTGTTTGCCTGTGGATAAAATAAAGAGGAACTCTGCTTTCATCTTCTTGGACTAGGGTTCATCTTTTCAAGCAGCAACAGTAAGTACCAAACTCTCCTGTAACTGCACCCTAACCCTTACCTACTCACCCACACACGTAGAGCACCCTGGGCCCAGAAGAACATGCTCCATGCTGTCCTTACCCGGTGCGTGAGGGCTACACATGGACTTTTGTTCAATCAGAGCTGTTTGCGGTGCCTATGTTGTTTAGAAAATGCCTCTGATGTTCTGCAATGGGGAGCACAAGAGACCACATCCCCAGCAGCGCGTCCTGCTGCCCCAGCCAAACAAACAACTGGGGCGACAGCCCAAAGATGCTGGTGATGAGGCCTCTTGCACTCCCCATCACGAAACATCATGTCACACCACAAAGCCATTTGCCAAATGACATAGGCATGGCAAACGGGCACAGGGGCACCTACCTTTACTGCCTCTATGATATGTAAGCCCCAGCATGTGGGGTAGTCTAGTGCAAGGGGCATGTCAAAACTGTTGCTGTGCCAAGCTTCTGCATCACATGGCTGTCGTTTGAAAAAGTATTTCCCATGACACACAGCAGGAGCAAACTGGACATGGAGAGTTCTGCCCCAAAGCAGAAAATTCTCCCTATCGGTTCTTGCCTCCAACACCACTTTACTTGGCCCCAGTATACACTTCTAGCCAAGAAACCCACCCCACAATACTCCACAATACCCACCCATGCCACATTATCTGCCCCCACAATGCTAAACTTCTGTTTCAGGACATATTAACCTATGTCCATGACCTGTTCCTGCAATGCTATAGCTCATATAATGCTCAGTTTGAAGGGCATTCGGGCTCAGCAGGGGTTTTATGGGCTACTATAATGACCGGCCTCGCAAAATCCAGGGCCCCAGTCTGCCACTGACACACACTAGGTGTGGCTGTAAGGCAATGAGGTCATGCCCCCCCCACCCCTTTGGAAATGTTAGTACCCACTTGTAACGTATAAATGTCATTCAGATGACTGGTGAAATATCTTCAAGAAGAAAAAAAAAAACTGTACAACAGGCTTCCAGCTTAGTCTATGCTGAAGTGACTTTTACTAGATTTACTGCAGCTTACAGCTATGACACGTTATGACACTAGATGGTGCTGTGACCAATGCTTATTAGAGTCTATGCATTTTACTGCTGTTATTTCCTGTACTTCCAGTTGCTCTATGGTACTTCCTAATTTCCTGTCTGTGTTGTAGCCACCATGTAAGGTGACATTATCTTCCTGAATTCATGTTCCAGTAAAGCCAGTTCCTGTTACAGCACCAATGTCTATCTGGATTACGACTCACACTCTTTGCATTGATTTACTACTCGGGATAACCTGCACCTTAGTGCTCGGCACTGTTAATACAACTATAAATCTTACAAAGAAATCTGTGAAGTAGGGTTGGGGTATACAAGCCAAGACTTGTAGCATTCATTCTTTATACATTTGTGCTCTTCATTTCCAGGAAACAGTAATGCAGTAATGTACTCGCTGACTACATATAGATGAGATTCCAGAAGGTATATCAAGGATATTACAAAAACAGCATGTCAGAATGAGGACTCTTCTGGTATATCAATGTTACATGAATACAAAGCTGCTGCACATAATAAAACACATTCAAATCTAAGTCTAAATTCATTTTCCTGCAGGTCTTCGAATGTTGTGTGCCCAATTACGTGTGTGCAATGTCCCACCACAGGCCTTTATGCTGGGGAAACAAGGCAGAGACAGTGGATGAGTCAGTGGATGAACTCACATGGATTCTGTTAAGATCATTTTCAGGACACATCATCACCTGACCAAGGAATCTTTATTGGCACTCATGTGGAGTCAAGTTTAAATCAGAACATTGTTGGTTCCCTGCTGCAAGCACAGACATTTTATACAGTCTTATGTGAATCCTCCAGAGGAGTAGCTAGTTTTTATGGCACCCGGTACAAAGATTCGAAATGGCGAAGTGGTGCCCTTCACCTGTGCTCAGGTCCCCCTTTGGCGCCCCCCTAACCTGCTGCCCCTCCTGCCCCCCAGCTACACCCCTGGATGCTACATACGTCACATCACCAGCACGGCTAAAAGAGATAAGCAAGAAAACTAGCATTTTCTAACTTGTTGTAGAAGAACATATGCTTGCTCTCTCCTTCATGTCCTTGGATAGTCTCTCATGTGTTACTCTACATATCACCATTAAATATGACACTAAGAAATACATTAACATACACAACCTACTTAGTTACCTACATAAGAAGAAGTAAAGGCGGTTGCACTTATGTAATACAAAAGGGTCCAGCGTTCCAAAAAGATGTAAAATCCAGCTTAATTGTATCCATTAAAAGCATCAGCAAACATTGTGTCCCCTTTTCCAGTGATGATGCATTTGGGGGGGGGGGAACCTCCTTGTTTCCTTGTTGTAGATAGCCACTTTTATGTAGCTCTCCGTCCCCAGAAGTCATGCTGGCCAACTCTGCCTCAGAAGTGGCAGGCATGGACAGGATGCTCCAAAGTTGTGGGGGCACGCCCTCCTCTCCCATAGGTTGCAATACAGAAGGGCTGGCTGAAAGCATCGAGAGGCGGGCAAGGGGAAGGCAAAGATGCAAGGCCAAAGCTCCTGCAAGCCCGGTTGAATGCCCATAAACCATCAAGGTGAAGGCAAGTGCCACACCTGCGACGGGGGGTTGGCTAAGGTGCTGGCCGATGCGACTGCCAGTGATGGAGAGCTGCAGAAAGGTGGCTATCTACAGTGAGGAAACGGGTAATATTAAGGGGATGACCCCCCAAAACACATCACCGTAGGAAGAGAGGACTTACTATTTACTGGTGCTTTAATTGGATAAAATAAAGCTAGATTTTACATCTTTCTTGGAGCACTGGACCCTTTTGTATTATTGAATCTCGGGCTACCGGATTCTTTCTTTGTGCGCACAAGGATTGTACAAGTGGGCTAGCTGTCTTTTTTCACCTTTCCTGTTGCTCATAGGCGGAACTTTAAAACCACATGAGAGAAACACAGAGAGAGAGGAGGGAATAGAAATACAAATAAAGCACACATTTCAAAAGGTTGCCAAAATATTCAAATAAGTCTTTTGACACAAAGGCCTTAATTCAATAAAGGTAGAAAAAAATTCTCATGGTAGTGAGATTCAATTCATGAGAAAAAGGCCCGAGAATGTCACTGTTGCTGAATCACCAGCTAAGAAAACAATGAAAGTCAACGGCACTTTTTTACTCCTAAGAAAAGTAGAGAACTGTTTACTCCTTTCTACACTGAAGTAAAAGCTGCCATTGACTTTTATTGTCTTCCTATCTGGTGATTCATTAACAGTGACATTCTCAGGCTTTTTTCTCATGAATTGAATTTTTTACTACCATGAGAATTCTTCTATTCTTTTCTACCTTTATTGAATCCAGGCCAATACCTCTGAGTTTGTCTCCCAAAGTTGCATTTTATATCAATGTCATTGTAAATAATTTAATGATACCTACCTGTTAATCATCTCAGCTGTCATGATTTTTTAAGATGCTTGATTAAAAAGTTTTTATTTCATCTTTTAAATGGTGTGTGTCTGTGTGTATGTAAAAGAAGTCATGGATTATCTTTTTCTTTTCCTTGTATATAACATCATGTGTGACGAAGGGAACTACAGTCAGGGCCAGAAATATTTGGACAGTGACACAATTTTCGCAAGTTGGGCCCTGCATGCCACCGCATTGGATTTGAAATGAAACCTCTACAACAGAATTCAAGTGCAGATTGTAACGTTTAATTTGAAGGGTTGAACAAAAATACCTGATAGAAAATGTAGGAATTGTACACATTTCTTAACAAACACTCCACATTTTAGGAGCTCAAAAGTAATTGGACAAATAAACATAACCCAAACAAAATATTTATTTTCTCAATATTTTGTTGCAAATCCTTTGGAGGCAATCACTGCCTTAAGTCTGGAACCCATGGACATCACCAAACGCTGGGTTTCCTCCTTCTTAATGCTTTGTCAGGCCTTTCCAGCCGCGGCCTTCAGGTCTTGCTTGTTTGTGGGTCTTTCCGTCTTAAGTCTGGATTTGAGCAAGTGAAATGCATGCTCAATTGGGTTAAGATCTGGTGATTGACTTGGCCATTGCAGAATGTTCCACTTTTTTGCACTCATGAACTCCTGGGTAGCTTTGGCTGTATGCTTGGGGTCATTGTCCATCTGTACTATGAAGCGCCGTCCGATCAACTTTGCAGCATTTGGCTGAATCTGGGCAGAATTCATCCGGCTACTCTTGTCTGCTGTTATGTCATCAATAAACACAAGTGACCCAGTGCCATTGAAAGCCATGCATGCCCATGCCATCACGTTGCCATGTTTTACAGAGGATGTGGTGTGCCTTGGATCATGTGCCGTTCCCTTTCTTCTCCAAACTTTTTTCTTCCCATCATTCTGGTACAGGTTGATCTTTGTCTCATCTGTCCATAGAATACTTTTCCAGAACTGAGCTGGCTTGTTGAGGTGTTTTTGGGCAAATTTAACTCTGGCCTGTCTATTTTTGGAATTGATGAATGGTTTGCATCTAGATGTGAACCCTTTGTATTTACTTTCATGGAGTCTTCTCTTTACTGTTGACTTAGAGACAGATACACCTACTTCCCTGAGAGTGTTCTGGACTTCAGTTAATGTTGTCAACGGGTTCTTCTTCACCAAAGAAAGTATGCGGCGATCATCCACCACTGTTCTCTTCCGTGGACGCCCAGCCCTTTTTGAGTTCCCAAGCTCACCAGTCAATTCCTTTTTTCTCAGAATGTACCCGACTGTTGATTTTGCTAATCCAAGCATGTCTGCTATCTCTCTGATGGATTTTTTCTTTTTTTTCAGCCTCAGGATGTTCTGCTTCACCCCAATTGAGAGTTCCTTTGACTGCATGTTGTCTGGTCACAGCAACAGCTTCCAAATGCAAAACCACACACCTGGAATCAACCCCAGACCTTTTAACTACTTCATTGATTACAGGTTAACGAGGGAGACGCCTTCAGAGTTAATTGCAGCCCTTAGAGGCCATTGTCCAATTACTTTTGGTCCCTTGAAAAAGAGGAGGCTATGCATTACAGAGCTATGATTCCTAAACCCTTTCTCCGATTTGGATGTGGAAACTCTCATATTGCAGCTGGGAGTGTGCACTTTCAGCCCATATTATATATATAATTGTATTTCTGAACATGTTTTTGTAAACAGCTAAAATAACAAAACTTGTGTCACTGTCCAAATATTTCTGGCCCTGACTGAACTAAGTATCCTTGAAGGCTCACCCTAAATTATACCCAAATAAGCCGACAATTATATTGCTATTGTCACAGATTTCTCAGCAGAGATCCCCTATTATAGGATGACCAGTAATTGAGAGCTGTGAGACAGAAGCGTATATGCCGCAAACAGTGTTTAACGGTGATAAACAGTAACAAGTATACAAAGCACACAACAACCAGGCTGCTGTACAGATACACAGGTGAACATAGTAAACATACACGTGCTGAGGCAGCTGTACAAATATAAAGGTGAACACAACAAACATACATGTGCTGAGGATGCTGTACAGATATCCAGGTGAACACTGCAACATACATGCACTGGGATCCTAGTATAAAAGTCCAAAAGCCGATAACAAGGCTGTGAAACAGAGCCAATACCGTACTTGGGAATGCCTCAATTGAGGTAAAACCTTGTTTGGAATTGGTTTAGGCGCGCTTGAACCACGTGTCAGAAAAAATGCTCTGCCTAGTCAAGGATATATGAATTATCCACACAGGACAGATATTCTCTGATGTGTTGATATATCTGCCAGGGTAAACTTTAGTACCGATTTATCAGTATATGACTAGCAGAATAATAATTTCACATATAACTGCTTATATCATCCATAAAAGACAAGATATTAATGTAGTACAATATTATGAAACAATGGTTTTGTTTGGGCACTTACCGCCGCGGCCCGGGGGTTCGTAACCTTCCCAGGGCCTCTGATGGTGTGTGTCTCAGGTAAGTGCAAAACCGCAGTGTGAAGATCCCTTTTAGTTGGTTATGCTTTCAGGTGTCTGGACGTCTGGATAATCCTTAGATGAATCGGTGGTTGATTTTTACCGCCGCGGCCCGGGGGTTCGTAACCTTCCCAGGGCCTCTGATGGTGTATGTCTCTGGTAAGTGCAAAACCGCAGTGTGAAGATCCCTCTTAGTTGGTTATGCTTTCAGGTGTCTGGACGTCTGGATAGTCCTTAGATAAATCGGTGGTTGATTTTTACCTTCAAACACACTTTTGAGTCCAGGTATAAAGCAAACCTTAGTTGTGCTGGTTTTAGATCATCTTTAGTTGGATCTTCCAACTCTCAATAAACACACCTTGAAGTAAAGTGCGATTTCTTTATTTGATTTAAAAAGCTTAAAGGTGCGTCAATAAAAATATAATGGGAATAGGAATGGGGGAAGGGATAAGGGTCAGTGAGGGAGTGTGGGAATCAAGTAAAGCGCTCTGTGGTGTTCAATGTGAGTGAACACCGAAACGTTGGGATGAGTGAGTGAGCTGTGCTTGCATTGGCGGGGAGGAGTAAAATGAATAAAAAGTCCACTCTCACTCTATTGTCTGTGGTATAGATAAAATCCTCTATTATCCGTGATTAACGATATCCGCTGTGTCAAGTTTGAAGTGGAATCGATGGTTGCTTAGATGAGAAGATTAGAAGTTGGAGTGGTGGCTCCTTGTCCCACTCTGTAACCATCGATTCCACTTCAAACTTGACACAGCGGATATCATTAATCACGGATAATAGAGGATTTTATCTATACCACAGACAATAGAGTGAGAGTGGACTTTTTATTCATTTTACTCCTCCCCGCCAATGCAAGCACAGCTCACTCACTCATCCCAACGTTTCGGTGTTCACTCACATTGAACACCACAGAGCGCTTTACTTTGGAGGATTGTTGGAGCCCACACTCCCTCACTGACCCTTATCCCTTCCCCCATTCCTATTCCCATTATATTTTTATTGACGCACCTTTAAGCTTTTTAAATCAAATAAAGAAATCGCACTTTACTTCAAGGTGTGTTTATTGAGAGTTGGAAGATCCAACTAAAGATGATCTAAAACCAGCACAACTAAGGTTTGCTTTATACCTGGACTCAAAAGTGTGTTTGAAGGTAAAAATCAACCACCGATTTATCTAAGGACTATCCAGACGTCCAGACACCTGAAAGCATAACCAACTAAGAGGGATCTTCACACTGCGGTTTTGCACTTACCAGAGACATACACCATCAGAGGCCCTGGGAAGGTTACGAACCCCCGGCCGCGGCGGTAAAAATCAACCACCGATTCATCTAAGGATTATCCAGACGTCCAGACACCTGAAAGCATAACCAACTAAAAGGGATCTTCACACTGCGGTTTTGCACTTACCTGAGACACACACCATCAGAGGCCCTGGGAAGGTTACGAACCCCCGGGCCGCGGCGGTAAGTGCCCAAACAAAACCATTGTTTCATAATATTGTACTACATTAATATCTTGTCTTTTATGGATGATATAAGCAGTTATATGTGAAATTATTATTCTGCTAGTCATATACTGATAAATCGGTACTAAAGTTTACCCTGGCAGATATATCAACACATCAGAGAATATCTGTCCTGTGTGGATAATTCATATATCCTTGACTAGGCAGAGCATTTTTTCTGACACGTGGTTCAAGCGCGCCTAAACCAATTCCAAACAAGGTTTTACCTCAATTGAGGCATTCCCAAGTACGGTATTGGCTCTGTTTCACATTTTTCATGATAAGAATTGACCTCTTATACTAGGCAGCGGCTCATACTCTTTTCAGCGCTCTCTCTCACATTACCTTTTGCGATAACAAGGCTGTGACTGGAGTCCTAGGTCTAACTTCAAAAGTGAGTACAGGAAGACAATGCAATGCTGATCCTCCGCTGCAGAGGTGGATCAGCTTATAAAGGTATGAAAGTAACACAGGTGTGGCTAATTACCAGCACCTCTGCAGGAGAGGGCCATTTGCTGGTGGAGCAGCATGTGGTAGGCGAAAACCCAGGAAAGGGATCCAGCCAAAAGCAGTACAGAGCAGATGCATGCTCCCATGTTGCGTAGGAACTCCAGACCTGGCAGCTATATTTTTTCACTTTCTACTGTTATAATGCTATTATGGTACAACATATTACTAGCAACTTGGAAGGTTGGCTTATAATGAGTTGACTCCTTGATCCAAACCAAGCATACCAAATCTTGGTTAATTTCAGTTTCAGTCCCTTTTAATAACGATAATCTCTTGAGTTTTCTCTAAAACATTCACCACTCCAGAAACAAAGGAGGTTGTGGAAATCTCCAAGTTCCAATTCATGGATTCAGGGGTATGAGGCTCTTCTGATAACCTTCACATCGTCCGGTGACCGTAATCATTCACCCACACTTCTGGCTTCCTAAAAAGGAACTTCGGAGGCCCTGGAGCCTAAAAGACTCTAGGGCCATTCGAGTCCCACTCCTTGGGGCATCTTGAATTGGGATGCCATGCTGTGTAAATCCCTCATTTCACTTACCTGCTGCCAGAGCTCTCGCCACATCTCTTGCCAAAGAAGGCAGTAGAATATTCCAAGCCAACACCCAGCCAGCATAGAGGCCAAAAGAATAGCACCACTGCATGCCACATAGACCAACCTCTGCCACACAACCTGGCAAAGGGAATTATCAGTGGGACACTCTTAAGAGCAGCAATAGGTTTGGTGTTTGAAAAATGAAGAATACATTGCCTTTAGCTGTTAAAAAAAAAATGACTGCAACAAATCAATAAAGCTTCGGATTTGGTGCCATCCTGAATTCTGGGATGCTGAATCAATTCAGTCATTCCTACTAATTGCTCCTTAAGAATCTCTGATCTAGACAGGATCGAGACTCATCAGATCTGTTTGAAGATATATAGTATTCAGTCTTCAACAAGGTTTTCTTGAAGGCCTCATACTCTGCACCCAGCATGAGGTTCTTCAGTCGAAAGCAATAAAATGAACCTTCTACATGTTCAGATATTAAAACAAATGGAAGCTCAACAATGATTTAGTGCTGTTTATTGCAGATTAATACATTCCAGGTCCCGTTGCACAATTACAAGTTTTCTTGAAGGCATCACAGATCAAAACCCATGGCAAAGCAACCGGGCAAACAGAATAATGAATAGAAAGAGGTAAATAAAATATTACAGATTTCAATGCAAAAAAACTGTTTGCTCTGAAGAGATGAAACAGAAGTAAATAGCAATAAATGCTAAAAGATAATGACAGACTGTTCCTGGGGGATAGGAGGTGAATATGAATACCATCTGCTGAGCCAGGCCTGGATCTGATTCTTAGAAAGCTTTACACTGACAGCTTCTAGGCTTTTTCCATAGACTTGTGTGCAACAGACTTTGGAGTATTTGCTACTTATGGTTTATGCATCAAACCTTTCTGATTCATTTCCCAAAATGTGAGAGAATGACAAGGTTTACTAAAGTTTTATTAGGGACAATTGATAGATGTTGATGAGTGATATTGAAGTCTGTGCATGTCATGTTATATTTGTAGGGTAATTAACCAGCCTGAGGGGTCTATCCTGCTCAGAAGCTTTCACTGGATGTGGGGAGGTACATGCAGGGGTTTCCCAGGGAATCTCCCTCCATGTACCTCCCCTCCAGTGACATCATTGGTCACATAGGGGGGATTCCACAAAAGCTCCACCTCTATGGTATAAAAGATTCCTTCCCCGGTGGCCTGGCATTAGCTTGGCGGGTTGTGAAGGAAGGAGGAGGGGGGACCTTTGCTCCCCCCACTACAGCTGATGATGGAGCAGATGGAACAGCTCCCTGGCATCAGAAGCCCAGCGCCCTGGCAAGCCTAAAGAGAGGTTTTCACCCGGCAGGTGGAAAGGAGGACGAAGATGTTTTGTTTAACAGTTTGTGAACTGGTACAAGGGACCCCTAGACCAGGTCACATGCAGTGGTGGCTGGAATGCCACCTGTCATCACCAGGGTGCGGCACTCCAGATGATTTGACCAGATCCACAAGATCTGGGTCGAATGTAGCTTTGGCCCTGCATGACAGACAAAAGAGAATAATCACAGGGATATCAGTTTAACACTAGTAAGACATAGAGGCAGCAACGTGTTTATCCATTGGACCCAAAACTCCAGAACTAGCTGTCATAGCCATAATCAAAACCCGGGAAACTCAGGCAAGTGCCAGGAACAGTAGAACCTTTGGGGACCCACAGCATCCATAGCCAATGAGAGTCTAAATCTTAGAAACATAGAAACATAGAAGGTTGACGGCAGAAGGAGACCATGCGGTCCATCTAGTCTGCCCTTATGTTTATACTGTATGTACTCTTTATCTTAGGATAGATGTGTGCTTATCCCAGGCATGTTTATATTCAGTGACTGTTGATTTTTCAACTTCCTCTGCTGGAAGTTTGTTCCACGCATCTACTACTCTTTCGGTAAAATAATATTTTCTAACATTGCTCCTGATCTTCCCCTCGACTAACTTCAGATTGCGCCCCCTTGTTCTATCATTAAGTTTCTTCTTAAAAACACTTCCCTCCCACTGCCAAATCTTGGTATGAGAATGCATGCGTAGAGGTGGTGCTCAGCTGAATGTGGTACAAGAATATGTTTTAGTGAATATAGTAGTGCTGGAGTCCAAAGGACTCCTCTACCATTTCACAGGGTAGACTTTGTGATACAGTTACTTGAATACCTGCACTGCCTGCTGGGCACCAGGGGTGCAGAAGACAACATAGGCTTTAGAGGTCCTGAGCAAAGTATTGCTCTATGTAAATTGGGTTCAACAGCTAAAAAAAGAGGCATGGTTGGCTTCATATATTACCACCTAGTCATTATTTATAAGTAGAGATGAACATGTAGGAGATTTTAGGGCCTGATGGACCACTATTAGCATTTTGCAGATTAGGAAATACAACCATAAATCCCAAATACTGTAGTTGGGATGCTGTGTATGAAATGTGTTGGAAATCACATACTGTATAATATTAATATATATATATATATATATATATATATATATATATATATATATATTTGCTGTAGAGCACATATGTCAAACTCAAGGCCTGGGGGCCGGATGTGGCCCTCCAAGCCTTTTTTTATGTGGCCCTCTGACAGTTGGCAGATGGCTATAGATGGTTGGTGCCCATTCTAGCCAGCCTGGTTACTCCAAGGCTCCTGAAACTGGCAGTTTATCTTGTGTGGCACTGCTGAGTGATGCCCAGGTACACTGAACTGTGCAGTACTGCCTCTAATCTTGCCCCCATGCACAGTGCCTATAAAAGCTGCTGGCAAGTCATTTTAAAAATCTAGGGGAGAATAGAGTAGTGTCTGCAACTGTTCTGTGCAACTAGCTCTCACCACACAAGGGGGGGGGGGCACCTAACCCACCCAACTGACACGGCAGAGGGTGCTACATACACTGCAAGGGTTATTGCTAGCTATTGCTAGGTGGGTGGGCCCTGGGCAAGATAATTCAGTGTCTGTATCTGTCCTGGGCAAAATAATTTAGTGTCTGCAATCTCTCCCCTGGCCAAAGTAATTCAGTGGCTATCTGGGGCAAAATGATTTGAACTGGGCAAAAATTATTCAGTGTCAGCATTTGAACTGGGCAAAATTATTCCACGTCTGCATCTGTCCTGGGCCTAAAAAATGCAATGGCTACTTTTGGCAAAATAATTCAGCGTTCTGCCTATGTCCTGGGCAAAGTATTTCTGCGTATTCGCATTGACTCTAACCATAGATTAGAATGGTCGTGTTTGAATTTTGTTTTGTGTTTGTTATTAACCGGCCCTTCAAAGGCAACCAGAATGCGGATGTGGCCCTTGGTGAAAATGAGTTTGACACCCCTGCTTTCAAACATAGAGCACATGTAATACGTTAAGAAAAGTTTTTTCATTTATTTTTAAAAAATTGAAAAAAAAGAATGACATCATTTTTAAATAGTCAAGGATCAGCTAACAAAAGGAAGCCGCATGGATAGCGGCGGGCGCGGGTGTCCCGGTTGCGATCCCCCTTTTTGATGAGTGTTTTTGACATGCTGTTATTCTGATGTGCTAAACCCTGGGCACTGGTAGTATTTGATTGTTATTGTGCTGGCACTTGTATATTGCGGTTTTTGGGTCTCTGTACTTCTAGTTATATCGGTTCTTATATCGAATAGTTATTATGGGGTGGGATTTATAGTTAGTAGGTACCAATATTGCAGAGTTTGGTGATCGTTCAACATGTTTACAGCAGTACACATTTTTCAGCACTAAGCACTTTTTTTTTTTGTACATTCATTGTTTAAGGGGTGTTTTTTGGGATTATTCATGTGGGGTATTCACAATATAGTTGTTTTTTATTGGTGATAATATGTGATAAGGTTTTGTTTAATAGGGGAATATGGTTTAGGTCCTCTTTAAGCACTTTTTGAGCATAACATTTTTTTTTTGTATATTTATTGGTATAATATTCATTGTTTAAGGGGTGTTGTTTGGATCATTCATGTGGGGTATTCACAATAGAGTTGTTTCTCATTGGTGATAATATGTGATAAGGTTTTGTATAATAGTGGGATATGGTTTAGGTACTCTTTAAGTGCCGGCACAAATACTTAAGTATGTATATGTAGAGAGATTTCCTCTCCCTGCACAATACAGACTTGTATTTTAATAGAATTTGATTAGTTCACAGCATTGGAACAGAGACACACACTATGTATATATCCCATTAGTGGGAGTTTTGAGATATTTTGATGATATGATAGGGGATTAGCATCACTGTTTTTAAATGTCTTGTGCTTTGTGTATTTGTATGTAAGTGTTTTTATGAAGTTTCATGTGTAAATAAAAGTGATATATTTTTGAGGATATAGGTTTGTGAATATTTTTTGGTGCTCCCTAAGGGAGGAAGGTGTGTTTTTTTCCATGTCCACTCCCAAACTAGTGATAACAAAAGGATGGAAAAGTAAATGGTACCATTCAAAAACAGTTGGAAGGTTTATTTTCAAGTCACTTGACTGTGAATAAAAGGAGCTGGAGTTTCTATCAGAAGCTTAGATAGCAAAGAGGTTTGCCAATCTGTGAAAAACTGCATCTTAAAATTGTGGAACAATTTCAAAAAAATGTTCCTCAGTGTTAAATTGAATATCACATCATCTACAGTACATACTATTATGAATGTAGACAATCTGGAGAAATCCATGTGCCAAAAAACAAGGCTGAAAGGTCAATATTGGATGCTTGTGATCTACGGGCCCTGCATTTAAAAACAGGCATGAATTGGTAATAAAAAATCACAGCTTGGGCTCAGGAATTCTTTCATAAATCACTGTAATATTCACAAGTAAAATCAGTATAATGCCATAAGGAAGCCATATGAAGAAACTCTGCCACCTGTTCTGGGCCAAAGTGCCATTAAAATGAACTGAGGCAAACTGTAAACTGTTCTGTGGTGGATACAGTATATATATATATATATATATATATATATATATATATATATATATATATTTGACATTTGTTATAGAAACCATGGCTGGAGTTTCCTGTAGATTCTAGAGGAGAGGGACCATCAAATTGGTTATCAGCGCACAACTCCTGCAGCCGGCTGTCATTCCCAGGCGAATTAAATTGCTGAGTACTCAAGGTGGTTTGAAATTTACCTGGTTTAGGGGTCGGGACTCAGGCCAGGGAGCCAGTTTCTCCCTGAAACCATATTCATTAGTCACTGTCTGGAGTCAGGGGAACTAGGCAAGAGGCAAGCTGATGACCACCCTGTGCATGGGAGGTCCAGTACTCGACAGAGAACCCATAACCAACCCAGTTCTTCAGCAGTGCTCCTTAAAGTGGACCAACACCCAGGGGTGATCGGCCCGGAAATCTATAAGATTCCCGGGCCGATCACCTCCCACCCCGCAGGACATCCGAGATCGGGATGTCCCGCGGGGTGAAACCCCCCAGAAACCCCAAAAACATCTTACCTGATCCGCCGCCGCTTCCGCCGCCGCCGCCTCCCGCGCGCCCCTCCAGACGTGCGCGCGCCCGCCCTCTGTGAATGGCCGGCGGGGGCGCACGCGCGCCGAGAGTGACGCGCGGCGGCGGCAGAAGCGGCTTGGACGTTCCTGATCCCCGCCTGGACGTTGGCGGGGATTGGCTGCGGCGTTCACGTGGGAGCGTTGAGAGGTGAGAGGTGAGTTTTTTGGGGTTTCTGGGGGGTTTCACACAGCGGGGTGCCCCGCCGAAGTGGACCAAAACCCAGGATAGTCAAAATCCTGGGTGTTGGTCCACTTTAAGGTGGACAGTACACAGGCCCCAGAACGGACATAAACAAGACAAAATGGATGGTCTGCGCACAGTGTAGACAATGAAGGGTTTGGGCCCCAAGTTCGAAAATGGAGGAACTGGGCCCAAGTGCAGATAATGGCAGAATTGGGCCCTGGTGCAGACAATAGCAGAACTGGTCCCCAGTGCAAACAATAGCAGAACTGGTCCCCACTGCAGACAATAGCAGAACTGGGCCCCAGTGCAGACAATAGCAGAATTGGGCCCCAGTGCAGACAATAGCAGAATTGGGCCCCAGTGCAGACAATAGCAGAATTGGGCCCCAGTGCAGGCAATGGAGCAACTTGGGCCCCAGTACAGACAACAGAGGAACTAGGGCTCCAGTGCAGACAATGGAGGAACTAGGGCTCCAGTGCAGACAATAGTGGACCTGGGCCCCAGGGTAGGCAAAGGAAGGCTGTGGGTGCAGTGTGGACAATAGCACGGACAGTGAGGGACCATGGGCCCAAGACAGACAATAGCACACACAATAAAGGGTCGTGGACCCAGCACAGACAATAGCACAGACACTGGAGGGCAGCAAGCCCAACACAAACAGCACGGACAATAAAAGGGCTGTGGGCCCAGCACGGACAATGGAAGGGTTGTGGGCCCAGCACAGACAATAACACAGACTAAGACAAGAATAATGAAGGGCCTAGCAAAGACAGAAAGAGCGTGTGCATTAAATTCAGGATTCAAGAAGGCCCTAGGGCCAATTACATGACCCTGGAAGGCTCCAGGGTCCCACAGGGACAAGGAGGCATAGCAGAGGGTTGTAGAGCACGGCTAGGCTTCAGGAAGACAATGCAATGATTCAACACAGGGTCAGGGCCAGGAACATGTATTTATAGGAACCACCACAGCATAATGAACACCAGGTGAGATTAAACAAGGCAGCTCTAGGACCCAGGGGAGAACCACACCACTCCAGCAGTCACACTGCAACGCCACCACAGCAGATAGCACAGTGGCCAGAGCAGGAGACTCCCATCAAGGCCCCTTTCATGCCAGTCCTCACACCTTCATCTCTGATGGTATGGGGCATTAATGACTATGGCATGGGCAGCTCAAACATCATGAAAAGCTCTATCAATGCTGGGCAGTAGTGCTGAGCAAATCCCTGTAAGTTCAAGTTCAGCAAATTCGGCTTTGAATAAATTCAGTTTGGGTACCTGATACCAAACCTGGTCCCTATTGAAATCAATAGGGGCCCAAAAATGACAGTCAGTTTTTCACCTGCTAAACAAAATTGAAAATTCCCGGGAGTTCCCACTTATTTACAAGCCTGTGCGCTACCCAAACTACCAACTTGTATTGGGCGCCTCACTAACCACCTATTAGCATTTCCAAGAAACACACAAAATAACGGTTAAGTGTGCGGCCGGCACAAAGGAAAGTCACACACAACATTAAACTAGATAATAAAAAGGCATTGCCATTGTTACAATTCGGGGGCCCCTCAGACGCACCTGGAAACCACGCTCCCCTCCATTCGCTCATTCACACACATCTGCTGGCCAGCATTGTAATTGGGGACTACTGAAACTGTTCTCCTTTAATTAATACTTTTTCCCGCTCATCCGCCGCTATATCGGCTCCCATTCACTGTCGCATGAAAGTCCTCCATGTGTATGCTGCCAAGCGTGATTTGAAGTCCCTATCGGGCCATTGCATTCACCAGACAGGCAGCGGAGAGAGACACGCAGGATGAGGGGGCCCACCTATGCATGTTCCGTCCACCCACCGGAGCTCCGTCAGTGTGACCCTGACAAAGCTCCGGTGGGCGGGGCAAAATGTGCATAGGTGACGGGTTGCCCCAGCCATGCCCCCTCCTCCTGCGTGTCTCTCTCCGCAGCGTCTCACCTGCCCATAATTTTAAATAAATACCCATGGTAGACAGGTGCTGGCGAGTGTTCCTTTCTCAAAATGAACATGGCGAGGGCTTGAAAAAGGTGGAAGCCCCCATGAGCAAAGACACTGCAGATCTCACTAGAAGTGCTGCTAGCTACTGGCAGCCCATCAGACAGCTTTTCCGGCTTCAGGCCAAACTCTAACATGGACTTCTGGTCTTGGGATTTGGGAATCTTTGTGGTTCAGGTTGACCCAACACTACTGAGCAGTATTTAGAGGTTTTAGAACATATGATCTCATTCAGACTATAGGGCTGTTTTAACACTGTGAGAATGTTTTTCTTGGTGCAAGTCAACATCATATTTAGTTGTGTAAATGTAAAAACAGATAGCATAGCTAAAATTGGCGCTGAATTTCTCGAAGAAAAAAAAACACGAGGAAATTTGAGAAATAAAATTCAGGGAATGCATATCTCAAATAGAAAAGAATATCACACACTGCACCCATCACAGCAGCATGACCTTATTTGGTTTCTATAAGATAAAGGACTTTAAATGGGTATCATAGCCACGGTCTTGTTTGGTGGTATTCCCGACAGGTAGGCATCAGGTCAGCAGCAGAAATTTGGAGGCTCTGTTAAGCTTCTACACAATGGTATTAGCTAGCTTGCCTAAGCTGCCATTTCATTTGCCATGATCCCTTTCTTTCCATTTCAAATGTGCTTTAAAATATCTGCTGCAACACATGTGTTTGTCTAGATTCCCCGGCAACAGCCAATATTTATTCAGCTTTTGGCAAGCCTTGGATAAACTCTAAAAAAACATCCCTGTTGAGAACATTCAATTGTATTCTTTTGGCTGAGCGCTGAGGACATTGGCTGTGTTACAAACCAATATCACATGCAAAGCTTTTCACATCAGGAGTATAATGGTAAAAATTCCCACTTATTTCTTCTTTCCATTCTTGTACACATTCTCTGAATGAACCTGAAAATTACAGTCCCCGGACACTGACGACCAAACTCCCAACAAACACATGAACAAAAGCAACGGGATGTCTACACATGTTGTCAAATGAGCAGCAATGATAAAGCTCATCTACTCTAAAACAATAGGGTTGATTCAGAGCCCCTTTCTCATCATTTCTTTGGAGGTGTTGCTACCAAACGAAAAATCATGTAAAAATGAAAACAGTTCACACAAAAATTCTTGCAAAAAAAAGGCTCTGCTGAATTAGACGAGGGGAAAAAATGAATGAGAATGGAAATTTTAAAGCAAGAAATTATCGAGATAGGGGCTCTGAATCAACCCTAATATCTCGGCTTAAATACTGGATTGCTGGAAATGATCATGGCTGGTAAAGAAATAGAATTACGCAGTTGGATTTTGCTCATTTTTGGGGCTGCATTGTTTATTTTGGGATTATATTTTGATTTATAAGCATGGGACATGGTTAATTTGATCTGATTTTCTTTGCTGCCACAGATCAGGGTCTACCCCGGCAGCTGCTGGAGCCCCTGAACCTTGGGAGGCCCATGTCACATGATGTCATGTGTCACACCGCTTTCTAGTGATGGGTGGTGTAATTTCCTTTCCTGGACAGCGCCTAGGCAGTACATAGAGCGCTGCATTAACTAGTAATGGACACCAGAGCTGGCTCCAGGCTTGTGGGGGCCCTTGGGCAAGAGAGTGCGTCACCTGTGTCATCTTTCAGCTCTGCTGCCACAAATCTTCTCCTGCTGTTCGCCCTCCAGTTCTTATTGCCTTCCCTATAGCCACCAATTGCCCTCGAGTCCTTGTTGCATTCTTTACTGCCATCAAGCACCCTTCAGCCCTTACTGCTTGCTCCGCTGCCACTAAAGACTCCATCATTGATGCCAGCTGTCACCTGGTTCTCACCACCTTCTAAGCTTCTATCAATTGCCCTCCATTCCAGGCCACCTTCTCCATTGCTGCTGATCATCCCCCTGTTGCTGAGGTCAGCCATGAGCAGGTCTGCACACAACACTGCATTCGTGGGTTCGAGTCCACTGTAAAATAATATCATGGCCAAGTGTGAGCCTGAGTGGGCCCCTGAAGATGCCATGGGCCCTGGCAATTGCCCAGGTTTGCCCTGTGCTGGCACCGGTCCTGCTGGACACTATTATCCAGGGGCAGATTGGCCATTGTTGTTTTGTATTCTTTATTTGTGTCATTGTATATTTTCTGTCATTCACTTTATTCATTTTTTTTTGTTCTCTCTCTTTAATTATTTTCTTTCTTTCTTTCTTTCTTCCTTTCAGTCACTTCTATTATTCTTTCTTTCTTTCTTTTTGTCATACCATCTATTTTTGATTTCTTTAATTCCTTCAATTTCTTTCTGACTTCCTTTCTGTGATTACTTCTATTTTTCTTTCTTTTCGTCTTATCACCTATTCTTTCTTACAGCCTTTATTCTGCTTTCTTTATATTGTTTTTTTCTGTCATTCCTTCTTTTCTTCCCTCCTTATTTCTTTCAATCTTTCATTCTATGCTGTTTCTTTCTGCTTTATTATTTTTTAACTTATTTTAGTTATTTCTTCTATTGTTTCTTTCATTACTTCTATTCTTTCATTCATCTGTTCTAGTCTATTCTTTCTTTCTATTCATTTTGTCGTTCTTTTTTCTCTTTCTCATATTCACTCTATTCTACCATTCTTTCTTTGTTTTGTCATACTATCTAATTTTTCTTTCTTAAATTCCTTTTAATTTTTTCTGACTTATTTTCGTTCTGTCATTCTTTATTTACTTTTTCTGTTGTCCCTTCTATTCTTTTTGTCATCCCTTCTTTCTCTTTGTTCTTTCTTGTGATTATTGCTTCTAGTATTCTTTTTTTCTTTCTATCATACATTCCTTCCCTTCTTTCATTTCCTATATTCTATCTTTCTGCATTTCATTATATGCATTCTTCCTGTAATTGTTTCTTTCTTAACTTCTTTCAGTCCATTCATTTATTTAATATGTATTCATTTACTTCTCTTATCCCTTTCTTTTTTCTTTCTCACTTTCTTTCTTTCATACCGTTGGTTCATTCTTTTTGACTTTCTTTTTAGCCATTCATTACAACACATGGTGTATTTCTCTCTTTATGTTTCATCTATTACATGCATTCCCTCTTTTTTTGTCCAGCATGGTAGCAATGCCAGAGATTGAAACCTTGCATTTCTTATATTGTGAGGGGTCATGACACACCACAAGGGGCCCACTGAGATAATGTCACCTAAGGCCCCACATAAACTGTTGAGTTGAGTCTGCCACAGATTTCTAGTTCAAGGAATCTTTGGGCTACTCACACTACTTTGGGGCCACTAATCCAACCGTAACAAAATGGGTTAAAAAAAAATCTCCATCCCCACATATTTGGTTTAGTCATGGGGAGCGGGCACTGCCTTATGTTAGGCAGAGGCACAGTATGGCACATACTAGTGTAGGTCAACAGCAGCACCATAGGATGGGCGAGGGTGAGCAAATGTTTTTCCTTCCCTATACTAAAAGCTGTTTTGCCTAGAAACTGATATATATATATATATATATATATATATATATATATATATATATATTTCCACATTGTGGATAAGAACAATCATTCATCAGTCATGTGGTGGATACTGTGCCAAGAAAACCCATTATAATCCAGTCCAAATGGAATAAGAGCTTTCACCCTACAATACTGCTCATCGGCTGCCATGATTACATATTTTAGCAGCATTACCAGTGTTAATGGATCCAGCTGACAAGCCATTCTACAGGTGTCACTTTCATGCTTGGCTGAGTGTCTTCAGCTCAGAGAATCTTTTCACTATAAGTGCTTTTTATTTTGACTTGGGATTTTCAAACAAATAGAATACAGATTTTGTACCGATTACTAGTTTTTATATAAGCGGTGAAACTATGGGCTTGTTTCAATAAACCTTAAAATATTTTTATATACATATTGTGAGGATCAGCTCTGGTAGACAGCAGGATGTTAGCAGTATAGAGGCTCAGAGGCGAAAAGTTCAAAGTAAAGTTTGTGACATAAAGTCCATAACATAAAATATCCTTTTTAGGTTACATCACCTTTTCAGGAAAAATGCCATAGTATTGCATCAGACAGGCAACGGCCTTTCTTAGTTTTAGTCCAAGCTTGCACACTTGCAGCCGAATCCACCTCGGGTCCACATGAAATAGCCTGTATAAGAGCTTCCAGTCAGGCACACAGAGTCTCACTCCCCAAGTGAGCTCTAGACACAGCCAGTGAACAGCTGACTCCCCAGGCTATTTATGCGGCCCGCAAAACTCAGACCTGGGTAGGGGGATGGAGTTCCACCCTGCTCTACTCCACCCCAGTAAAGCCGTCCCGGGTTAGCCTTTCGGCTATACTAACCTTTCAGCAGCAGACTGCCATATGCAGCTGATGCTGGAGAAACTATACAGCTTTACTGCACCAAGGCCAGGTTACCTTGGTGCCACATACCTACCATCAATGACGGTACCTTGCACCTTACCACATACCTCCCCCTTTGTTCAACCCTGAGGGGGTGGACACATGTTAAACAATGTGCCCGGGACAGGGCATCCGCATTACCCAACATCCGTCCTGCTCTGTGCTCTACTGTGAACTTTAAATTTTATAAGGACAGGAACCACCGGGTGACCCTGGCATTCCTGTCCTTAGCCTGGCACATCCACTTTAGGGGAGAATGGTCCGTAATCAAACGGGACCTTCTCCCCAGCAAGTAGTAGCGAAGAGACTCAAGGGCCCACTTAATGGCCAAACACTCTCTCTCCACTACACTATACCGGGTCTCAGCTTGCGACTCACGTAGACAACGGGGTGCTCCTCCCCGTTGACTTCCTGAGATAGTACAGCACCGAGATCTACTTCGGAGGCATCGGTCTGCACTATGAACTCCCTTTTGAAGTCGAGTGTCACCAACACCGGAGACCCACACAGGGCACTCCATTTCACCATGACAGACTTGCGTCCCTTTAACAGGTCTGTCAATGGTGCCGCTACGGTGGCAAAATTAGGAATGAACCTCATGTAATACCCCACCAACCCCAGAAATGACTTCACCTGGCGGGTAGAGGTAGGACGTGGCCAGCTACGGATGGCTTCTATTTTGTTAACCTGGGGTTTGACCACTCCTCGCCCAATCACATAGCCCAGGTATCTAGTTTCTTCTAAGCCTAAAGCACAATTTTTGGGGTTTGCCGTAAAACCAGCCTTCCTGAGGGAATCCACTACGGCTTGGACTTTGGGCAGGAGACTTTCCCAATCCGTACTATGGATGATGATATCGTCCAGTTAGGCCGAAGCATACCGACGATGTGGCCTGAGGACAATGTCCATTAACCGTTGGAACGTAGCGGGAGCACCATGTAAACTAAAGGGTAATACCTTATACTGGAACAGTCCCTCAGGTGTAATAAAGGCTGTTTTCTCTTTGGCAGCCTCAGTCAAGGGTACCTGCCAGTACCCTTTTGTGAGGTCCAAAACAGAAAAATACCGGGCTTGGCCTAGCTTTTCAATAAGCTTGTCTACTCGGGGCATAGGGTAGGCATCAAACTTAGATACTTTGTTAAGTTTGCGGAAATCATTACAGAACCACAATGTACCATCTGGCTTGGGAATCAAGACTATTGGGCTGGCCCACTCACTCTTTGACTCTTCAATTACATCTAATTTGAGCATTTGTTGCACTTCTTCCACGATAGCTTGTCGTCGGGACTCAGGTACTCGGTAGGGCTTCAACCGGATCTTCGCCTGAGGTTCCTTGACAACGTCATATTGGATGACAGAAGTGCGCCCAGGGAGTTCGGAAAACACATCCGTGTTTCTGCTAATAAACTCCCTGGCTTCCTGGGTCTGTTTAGACGAGAGGTTGCCGCCAGTTTTCACCTCAACTACCGCTTCTCTAACAACAGACTGAGGGACGGGAAGCTCCACCCCTAACATACCTGGTCGGGGACTATCACCCAAAGGGGTCTCCCTGTCTTTCCACAGCTTCAGCAGGTTTATATGGTACACCTGCTCTGGCTTTCTCCGCCCGGGCTGATGTACCTTGTAAGTCACTTCCCCAACTTTCCCAATCACCTCATAGGGACCCTGCCACCTAGCCAGAAATTTACTATCCACTGTGGGTACCAGAACCACAACCCTGTCACCTGGGTTAAAGTTCTGTACACTGGCTTGCCGGTTATAAACCCTACTTTGGGCCCGCTGTGCTGCTTCCATATGTTCCCTCACCAGCGGCAACACGGTCTCTATCCGTTCCTGTAAGTGAGTAACATACTTTACCACACTTTTGTGGGGGGTGGGTTGCTGTTCCCAAGCCTCCTTGGCTATATCCAACAGGCCCAGTGGATGCCGACCGTATAAGAGCTCGAAGGGCGAGAACCCCGTAGAGGCCTGGGGCACCTCTCACACTGCAAACATCAAATAGGGCAGAAGCAAATCCCAATTCTTCCCATCCTTGGTGACTACCGGTTTTAACATGGTTTTTAAAGTTTGGTTAAACCTTTCTACCAGGCCGTCTGTTTGCGGGTGGTAAACGGATGTCCGCAATTGTTTCACCTGCAACAACTTACAGAGCTCTTTCATCACCTTAGACATAAACGGGGTACCTTGATCAGTCAGGACCTCTTTAGGCAGGCCTACCCGGGAAAACATTTCTATAAGCTCCTTAGCAATGAGCTTGGCTGAGGTGTGTTGCAGGGGTATGGCCTCGGGGTGCCGAGTGGCATAGTCCAAGATTACCAGAATATGTTGATGCCCTCTAGCGGATTTTGGCCCTGGACCCACCAGATCCATGGCAATCCGCTCAAAGGGCACCTCAATAACTGGGAGAGGAACTAGGGGACCACGGTAATGAGGCTGGGGGCTGGTCATCTGACATGTTGGGCAGGACTCACAGTATCTCTCCACCTCCTTGTACACACTGGGCCAGTAGAATCATTGTACAATTCGATCCAGAGTTTTCTGCTGGCCTAGGTGTCCCCCCAGAACATGTTGGTGGGCCAAATCCAACACCAGCTTGCGATAAGGATTGGGTACCACCAATTGTTCCACAACCTCTTCACGTACTTTGTTTACTTTGTACAGCATATCCTGGTGAACCACAAAGCGAGGAAACTAACTCCGCCCCTGGCTGTTGTGGCTCACCTTCCACCTCAAGTACATTCTCCCAGGCCCGAGATAGAGTCGGGTCCTGGAGTTGGGCTGTACCAAAACTACGCATGAGTAGACATGGAGATCGGCCAACTCTGGACCTGTTGGCAGATCTTCCACATCTCCAACCATAACACTCAGTGGGGTTGACTCCCCCTCTTCCACCATAGTGGCAGTCACCCCTACCGTGGTGCCTTCTGACTCCAGCTCCCAAGGTTCTGGGGTCACCCCTGAGTAGGGCCAGTCTATTGGGGACACACCCGCCTCGCGGGTTTCCGGAACTCCCAGCTTGGTCCACAGTGACATGAACCCCGGAAAGTCTCTCCCAACAATAAGTTCATACGGAAGTTTAGCGGCGACGGCGACTTTGTGGTTCCAGCTGCCGGACACGGTGGTTAGAGTCACTTGTGCTGTGGCATAGTCTCTTAAGTCCCCGTGTATGCACAAGACCCCGGTTTTCCGTCCCGTGTACTCATCGGGCAGTACCATGGCGGGTCTCACCAGGGTAACCATACTTCCCGAGTCCAAAAGGGCCACAGCCAGGGTATCCTCCACTTTCACCTGACAGAGGTGACTTTGCCCCACAAGCTCAGGGACACCGGCAGCACAAAGCCTCCTGGCATACATGGAAGGGCGGTAACCAAAGTTCACGTCCATGGGCTGCCCCTGGTGGGGACACTTGGCTCTGATATGTCCCGGCTCCTTACACCCCCAACACAACACCGGGGCAGGGATTTTGGGGGGTAGGTCCTGAGGGGGTTTAGAGGACACCACTCGCCTGGGCTGGGGCAGGGACCTCCGGGGTTTCCCCGAATCCTTCCCCGTAGAGCCCCCTTGCAAGTTCCTGGTGGCCTCATATCGCTCCACTAAGTCCACATCCCCAAGTGAGCTCTAGACACAGCCAGTGCACAGCTGACTCCCCAGGCTATTTATGCGGCCCGCAAAACCCGGGCCTGGGTAGGGGGATGGAGTCCCACCCTGCTCTACTCCATCCCAGTAAAGCCGTCCCGGGTTAGCCTTTCGGCTATACTAACCTTTCAGCAGCAGACTGTCATTAGCAGCTGATGCTGGAGAAACTATACAGCTTTACTGCACCAAGGCCAGGTACCTTGGTGCCACATACCTACCGTCAATGACGGCACCTTGCACCTTACCACAATATATACACACATTTCCTTACCCATGAATTCTTTTCCAAACAAATAAAATCTTTATATCGTTCATGTTAGTGATGACACTAGCGATGAACCTGCTGGTTGCAGGAAGGGTTACAGGGCAGTCAGGAGTGTAATTAGGCCTGATGAGGCCCCATAGCCAGGCCCTATCATCAGCTGACCCGCTGGTTAAGGGGGTATGAACCAGTTCAACAATAATTTAGGTCTGCATTAAATTGCACTATCTTTAGTTGTAAGTTTAAGAGTAAGTGTAGAAGAGCTTACACTTCACTTTAGTGTAGTAAGAGTTAACTTTCCAGAAGCGGAATCATAGCTGGTTCAGTGGTAAGGCCAAAGGAATAACTTTAGTCTAAATGTAACATATTTAGGAAGCCAGACCCTGTATGCATCCTGACATCTGCAGAAGCGGTTAAAAGATGGATACATGAATCTGACTAACAGTTAGGAGGAATTCTAACCTCTCAGTTTATAGAACCATATATAAGACTTAGGACACTAGTTAGCATTAGCATTTGCTCATCAATGTAGTAACCGGAGTGAGAAGCCTGTGCAGGAGAGAGGAAGGAGCCAGATCAACAGAGGAATGCAATCAAAGCCTGTGTCTAACCTTGCAAAAGTGGAACAAGAGCGAGAGGAACCCCTTGGAGCTTGTGGAGAAAGATAAGACCCCAGCTACCATTGGAAGGGAGTTAGCCTGCTGCAGACTTGTGTTCACAAGAGGGGAACTGGTCTTTGAGAGCTGTGGATAAGAAGTAGCTGTTGTAGATTTTATCTGGAAGTACCTGTTTGGAGGTTATTCTGTGTCCGCTCGTGGTAACTCGGAGCAACTAAATAAAGTGAGTAACCTTCTTCAAGAGACTTGTGTCATGTGAATGTCTACCCTGCGTATGTGTGTCCAACCTGTCAGCATTCCATTTCCACATGTGCCCGCAGATCCCTATTTGGCCTTGCATCCCAAACTCAATCCCCGCGCTCCTGGGTGCAGACCCCCCAGGCCGCGCCTGCTACACCAGCTCCAATTAAATGACCCCCCCCCCCACCATGGATTATACTGTTTATTATTTATCGTAATAGACAGGGGACTATGTGGTTTGGAAGCCCTCCGGCCGGATGGTTCTCAGTATACGACGTTCAGTACTCCCGAATGCCAAATGCAATAAAAGTTTATGGAAGGGAAAAATATGGCCAAAATATTTAGCAGTTTTTCCCTTTTTATAAAAAAAAGCTCACTCCCAGTACTCTCTACATGGTACTAGCCCAGATCGGTATAGAGGCTAATAGGCCCAAGACTTGTCCAGTAGGCCTACTAGCCCCTACGCCCCTCAGTAGAGGTCTGGTGCTCATCCAGGGGTGCCCCCAGAAGGAACCCCAGGCCCATGCTAATGAGAACCATGCACTCTACTCCCAGATGCCCGGGGGGTGGGGGGGTGGTGTCTATTTGGGCAAAGTGTTATTTGTAAGGCACCTGTCAGTGCCGTCAGGTAGAATGCTGCCCCCCTTGCCCTTGGACCGCTTAAAGTGTTCCCGTTCCCAGAAAGGAAGTATATGTAGTTTTATTTAACAAAGGCCTTCTCTCAATATACATAAAAACACTAACCGGAAGCAGTATGGTGTCCAAATGACAGCCATCTGGCTCCCTGGCCCTGTAGCAGTACCCCCTGGTGCTCTCCAGTGATTACTCATTCAGTTACACACAGCTGGGGAAGGGAGAAAGGGGTCAGGCCTTTCAATTAAATTAACTGAAAACCAACTACCCCTCATCAGTGCTAAGCTGTTTAGTGTAATTAACTAAAAGACAGTAAAAGAAGCACAAAAAAAGAACAAAACATTTTAGTAAACAACATAAACGTTCAAAATCTTCTCAGCGCTGTATGGATTCCTTACTCTGTCTGGCAGTTCTCTGGTCTGCTGGCGGCGGCTCCTGTCCAGCCCACGGCAGCTCCAGGGAGAGAAGCTTATATGCTACAGAGGCGGAGACTCTTTGGGATCCTCCCCTATGTGACTAATTACTAAATAGGAGGGACATAGAGGGGACTACCCGGGGTATGCCCAGAGGCCGGCATTAACCTCGGTGGGATCCTAGAGCAGAGGGACCTGTTCTGCAGATGCCGGAGGGGCAGTAGAGATACTCCATGCAAATGTAGCGCATTGATTTCTTATAGTATTCCCACGTCAATGCAATGCAAGCAGGAAGGTGTGAAAGGTGCCTTAGACTTCACTCTGGGACTACTGGACAGGTCCCTAAACCTGGAAAGACTACAAATCACAAAACCACCTATTAAAGAAAAAACAAAAAAAATATATATATATATATTTTTATTAGAAACATACATACCGGCATAAGCCCTCTATAACGTTTCCACACTCTGTATATCTAATCAATAACATGATATATTGATTGAACATACCATTTTATACAAAAGGCTAGATCGGGATTCCATGATTAATGTGACAGGTTCTCTAATTAAAATAGACTAGGGAGATAAATCATATTTTTTCTGGTTGAGGGGGCCAAACCTTGCCTGTGGCACTGCTGAATTTCAATACTACACCAGCTTTTGATTAAATGTCCTGTTGGGAGTTGGGAGAATGGGGAGGACACACAGCAAAACAAGCAAACTTCCCTAGCCTAAGGCAAAATAAAATGCATTTAAACCTTGTCATGAGCTGTGGATATAGAAAAGATGGAGCAGTAAACCACGGGGTTCTTATGAGACAGAAATCACAACTTTTCCTAATGTGTTTCTTTTTGTTCTGAGAATATTCAACATACTTTGTCATCAACCAGCTTTTTGGCTAGATGCTGATGTGGGCATGCATCGGCTTTCAGGAATTCCGAGTAGCATTTCACTAGCGTTGGGAAAACCCGAACCTCAAAGTTTGGGTTCGTACCAAACTTTGTGATTTCTGAAATACCCATACATGGACTTCAGCCAGAAGTCTGTGCTTAAGTTTGCCATTTGCCCCAAACCCAGAAAAGCAGGCAAACCTAAAGTGTACAGCAACAGGAAGCACTGTACAAGCCCCGTGATCCCATCAGCGGTTGGTGTTCTTTCCTCTGTCCTCTTTAGAAAGATGGCCAATGGAGTGAGGACACTGGCAGCAGCTTACAATGTAAAGTGGACCTCACTCATGGGGATGACCTTCTTTCTGAAGCCCTGGCCATAGACGTTTTGACAAAGGAAAGAACGCCAACTGCCGATCGATGGATCGTGGGGCTAAGTACCGCTGCACACTCAGGGGACCCTGATGAGGAGCCTGAGGACATACATACCCTTACATAGTAACCCAGAATTGTGGCTCCAGCAAACAACAGAGAATTATCCAATAGGCACCAATAAATCACATAACTGACCGATCACATAACAATCATGAATTTATTCTATTAAAAAAGACTCACAACATATAGCTAAAAACATATTTTACAGCAGCGACATCATAGCCAAAAAAGTGTAGTAGTAGTAGTAGTATAATCCATTACAAAAATAATAATAATCAATTTCATATACTAGTTTCCCAAAGTATATAAAGTGCCAATGCTTTCCTAAAGTGCTCTATAAGCACTTTAGCTCAGACAAAGTCAACATGAAAAAATATCACCATGAGTATAGGCTGAATAGTGTCCCCACTGATGCCTGGTGTTCTTTTACCCATGCGTTCCGTGGGGTAAACCCACTTTTTCAAGGTGCCACAATTCTTGGTTGGTCAAATTGTTTATTAGTTTGGGGAATACCTTATTGGCACATCATACCCATTTGTTATAATTTTTGGGGTGGTGCAGGAGTGACATTATTTGTGATACAGTGGTGAAATACCCTTACATAGTGCATACATACATACCCTTTGTGACCTGGCCTATTGTCTCAAGCCCCCTCCCTTTAGATGCTAAGCTTGCGAGTATTTTTTTTACTTGTCTGATTCATAATATTGTGTGTTTTATATGTATTGTTGTCATCGTTGTCAAGTATCTATCTGTCTTACCGCTGTACGTGTACAGCGCCAGAGAATACGATGGCGCTTTATAAATAAACAATACTAATAATAATAATCCTGGGTGATCGAGTGAGGAGGCCCATCTGTCATTTTTGGGTCTCAAAATTCGGGTCCCCATATATTTCAATGGGGACCGGGTTCGGGCTTGGGTCAAGTTCAGGCACCCAAAACAGACTTTTGCTCAAAGTTTGGCCGAACTTGCCGAACACAAACTTACAGGTGATTGCCCAACACTATTTTTCACCAAGGAAAATGTTTGCAACACCTAACATTTTGGAAGTTATACTCGTTTTCGTTTTTTTTTTTTTTGCTAAATGGCTTCCAATGCATTGGTGGTTCAGTGATGCCTGTCTGGTTGAAGATCAAATATGGCTTGGTTCACTTGAGTTAACAGTTGGGATTTAGCTCCAATTTGGTGGTATATTTGGGTCTCCAGAAAGCACATACATCAGCCAATTTGTACAGGTAAACCACTAAATCTCTAGAAAATATTGTGCTTATTAAATACCGGAAAATATGTATATTAATTTAGGGGTCATCAACTAATATCAAATAGCAACTTATATCAAATTCTGTGAGGAATTGATGGTCCTAACACAAAACCTATAAGATGTTCAGTAATGGCAAACTTTGGTTAAAGGGCAAGGTCAGAGAATTATACTATAAAAAGAAGAAACACAGAAAAACAGAGGCATCGGTAGATTCATGCATCAGAAATTCAAATTTTATGGTTACTCTCTTTTGTATGGCTTAGTTTGAAGGCAGTCACAAACTACAAATCAACTTCAACAGCTTCATCAGGAACAAATTCTATTGTAAGTTTGAGAAGGAAGATTCAGAACTTAAAGCGGACCAACAGTCAAAAATGACTTAAACCAGACCAACACAACAAACATTGCTCATATGCATCCCTCCTCAGGGCAATTTAGATTGCTACACATTAAATTATTTTACCTTTTTCTAACTCCTGCTGGGGACAATTTTAAAAACAAGATGGTGGTTAATGCATTTGCAGACCACCTGCAAACAGGAAGTGCTGCTGGGTTTGCATTGTCAGTTATGTCAGTTGGGCGTGGAAGCTCCAAAATGGCCACTACATGGTGCCTTCAACAAGCAACCCTACAACAGACAAGCACCTGTAATCAGTCACTCTTGTTGAGATAAAGGAGGCTGACATAGAAAACCTACTCCAAGGTCTCAATACTGGGAAGGCTCCAGGACCAGATAGAGTTCCCCCTTTAAACCTAAAGACATATGAAGAGAAGCTGGCACCTGTTCTACCTAAAATCTACATGATATCAATGAGGAAACAGATAGTTCCTGGTTGCCTAAAAAAGGCTAAATAGTCCAGTACTAGTGCTAAAAATGCAGCAAAAGACTATCACCAAGAGGCACTTACTTCCATAGCTATGAAGGTTTTCAAGAGGCTTGTGCCATCCTACAAAAAGGACAAATATTAACAAAGGTGTAACTGGGTCCTCTACAGTTTGCAAATAGGTCTCCAGAGGGTGCAGTAAACATAGCCGTAAAAATGACCCTCTTGACCATGCTAACACCTTTAGCATGTCAGGATATTACTCTTGCTCTTCCACCTTATGTATCATATTGTGGTCACTTGGAATCATTTAGAGACCTAAGTCTTTAGTAAAAAAATGCACTGTATGAGCTTTGAAAGGGTCCTATTTAATGTTTGCACCAGGGACCCTTTACATTTAGTTTTGCCACTGACAGAGTGTAAAACTAGGAAAACTCTTGTCCAGGGATTACCAACATTGGAGCGTCTTAAGATCATTGTTGGCCTAATAAAGGATATCACATTGGCCTTTTGTGTTGAGATCAGGAAACTACTGTTGATGACTGGTGTTCAAATAACAATCATTCTATTAACCTGGGATAAAAAAAATCACTGTTGATTTCAGAAGACCTCCCCAAAAGGGCATCTGCCTATAGACAGAGAAGGCATTGCTGTGTGAAAGGGTCCAACAGACAAAACTAGTTGGTACCATCATTAATTAAATACTTATGTGGGCTTGGTTGTCAGGAAGGCCCCACAAAGGATTATAAAAAAAGGTGGAAAAGATCACTGGATGTACTCTATCATCCCTGAATGGTCTCTACATAAGCATGCTCAGAGCTAAGGCTAGTAGGATCAAGGAGGACACCTCTTATCCTTCACCATTTCCTCAAATTATTACCACCTTATTAATTTTCGGTGTTCTATCTCTAAAAACCAACAGAAACAAAAACAGTTTTTTTTCATATGTCTATTCATCAACTGAACAGTGCAAATGATTAAAATTGAATAATCCCCTGCTGACACTGGAAGGAACAATTTTAGGATATTTATGGAATACATTTTCTATAGCTTACATTACTATACTGATTGCAAGTTACTGCTAATATCTCAATAACTTTAACTTCCTTCCTGCTGGCTGGAGTTGAATCCTACTGTTTATTGACTGATTGTAAATATATGTATTTTAATTTGTATATTGTGTTATGAAAACATATTGTATGTAGAGATGGGCGAACTGGAACTACAAAGCTCAGGTTCGTACTGCCCTTTGCGAGTTCGGGGTCCCAAACGCGAACACAGACTTCAGCCAGAAGTCCGTGTTCCAGTTTGGCATTCGGCCCAAACTGGAAAAGCTGGTTGATGGGCTGCTGAGCCACTTCACCTAAGGTTGCAGCAGCAGGAAGCTGCTGTAACTCACTTGAGCCCCAAATCTCTTCCTATCTGCACGGCACAAGTGGTGTTTCAAACTGGCCCCAGCGGGGGCTACAAAAAGAACTAGAAGTGTCCTCATTTATGAGAACCAGTGGCCATCTTTCTGTCTTCCAGTTTGAAATACCACTGCTGCCGCTCATGCTGACAGGTGAGTTTAGGTAGCTCACTTCTGCTGTACACTCTGCACCTCCAGCCTCAGCCGCCCCTAAAGTTTAGATCTCTCATAATCTTGGATATTTAAAGGGATTTTTTATGCAAAATGTTAAAAAAGATGATCAGCGGCATACCTTGACAAACATTCCTCCAGCGTTGAGCTTCCTTTCAGCTCAGCACTGTAAAAAGGGAATTACACTTCCCTCTGTATTGATAGCACTCTCAGAGCAGCCATTCAAGCCTAGCTAACCCCCTCCCCGCCTAGCCTCCTCATAGCAAACGCTCTTGCTCCCAGTGTCGACATTATGCAGATTATTATGCAAAATCACAGATACAAGGACCAGGACCACATCCGCCCATTTCTTCTTTTTTTTTAATTGAAAACAGTTTAGGGCAGTGGCAACGTAGCCACAATAGTCTAACATTTTTTCTTGGCCTGAAATATAACTTTAAACCACTGGGCATATGGAGTATCCTTTAGGGGGTGAGGTGAATATAAATATACTGCATATTTACTTCTTTGGTGATTGGAGCTGGTTTTGTACTTATCTCCTTTTATGTTTTTATATTTGCTTTCACAGGACATACTCTGGCTACCCCCCCATCCCACAAGATATGTTATACACATATATATATATATATATATATATATATATATATGTTAGTTCATAAAAAGGTTGAGGGATTCTCATGAAAAAGTGGGTAGTGGTGTGTCTTTGAGAACTTCACCTTACATTCTCTTCAAGAATTAAATAGTTTATCAAAGCCAAAGCATTTAATGCCAGGCGTTCAACAATTTAATAGTTTATCAAAGCTGAAAAGAGTATAACCCTTTTGCTGTCAGCGTACCTAGAGATTTTGTCACCCTCTATTTTGTGCTATACATGTTCAACTGTGATTTTTGATTTTTGAAGGGACTTACAGGGATTTCCCATTATATATTGTTTTTACCAGCAGAATCTGGACTTTATGAAATGTCTTGTTTGGCTTTGTTTTAGTGTATTCTCAATATTTGTGGATGAAATATGAGTAAAATATATTTATTTTACAATTTGTAGTGTTTTTTGTAATAGAAAATGTAAGTTTTCCAATCAAATCAAATTGCGTATAAAAGCCCTATTTCTCCCGGTTACAACAGTACCACATATGAATTGGTAGACACCCTTGCTAGCTCAGAAGACTCCCTCAAACAAACTATGCGCACCTTGAAGTTTTTCAAGAAAAACAACCCTTTCCATTTGAAATACCCCTCACAAACTATATATTCTCTGGAAGTACACACCTTAAGCTTTCTAGGAGTACCAGACTTGTTGACAAGGATGCAGTTTCTAGAAGTAATTTCTCAATGAATTATTTGGTTACACTAGGTTTCCCTAAAAAAAGAATAAAAAAGCAGAATCATAGCCACATTTTCCTGAAAAAAGCAATATTCAAACAAGAAAAATCAAGTTAAATCTGAAAAAGCAAGGTTCCCCAAACAGAACAATACCCAGCATGCATAGGTACTCAGGAGAAGAGTTGCCAAACTACAAAGTAAAGCATGTGCGTAACGGTCACGTTACTTGGAAAATTCAGCTCTGCAGACGAATTGCACACCTTGCACTTGTTCAACCAAAACAACCCTTTACATTTGAAATACCCCCCCCCCCCCCCCCCCAAACCATATATTCCCTGAAAGTACTTTCATTAAGCTTTTTAGACATACCCAGCTTGTTGTAGTGGGCTCATGGTTCTGGAAGTAGTCCCTCTAAGAATTATTTGGTTGCACAGGGTTTTCCTCTAAAAAAAGAATAAAAAAAAGCAGAATAAAAAACACATTTTCCTAAAATACCAATATGAAAACAAGAAACAACAAGCTAAATCTGAAAGCACGAGGTCCCCTGAATAGGACTATACCCAACATGCATAGCTACTTTTAACCTTCTGTTTACTTGATATGTTGTCACCCTCTGTTGACAGGTCATTTTTCACAAAAAATTATGTTTTTTAAAATGTGCATCATTTATTTAAAAAAAGCATTTTATTAAAAAAAAAAAACAACATGTGAAAACCCCATTTCTCCCAATTACAACGGTACTACATATGTATCAGTAGCCCTCTGTACCTGCCTAGGGGACCCCCCAAACTGAAAAGAGCACTTTATAACATTTACAAATAAAATACTATCCACACTATAAAAGGTTAAATACAACAATGGCGTGGGATCCCTCTCTACGTGCTTGGCACTGAAAGAGATAATGCCAGTTGTACCCACAATTAAATGATTTATCAAAGCTCAAAAGTGTCTAATGCCAGCTGTGCCCACAATTAAAATTAAATGAAACAGTACTGATACACAAGTAGCCTGACCCAGTAAATACGGCACTAACAATTGGCATTAAAGGACAAGTATCATTCGATGACTACTTTCCTTTTAGTTGTGTTATGTAAAATCAGGGTTTCATTGTTGATTCAGTGGTTTGGGGCCATGTTTACACTCCCACCTCACATTAAAAATCTCCTGACGCCATTTTAATGCAGCCTCGCAATGGCTGAATGTTGAAGCTGTCGGTGACATCACGCTAGAAGCGATGCTTTCTGAGTTGAGCTCCAAGCAAAAGTAGGAGGAGTGCAGCGGGCTGGATGGTTATAAATCATCAACACTGGTTGAGCAGAGCTTACTTTGCTACACAGTGGAAGCACAATGTAGGGTGCTAAAAATGTATTGCCGTCCAGTTCACTGCTCTCCTCCTGCTTTTGCTGGGAGCTCAGCTCACAAAGCATCGCTTCCAACTTGGTGTCAGTTTAAAGCCCTTACTGACAGCTCCAACATCTGCTCTTGCCGGGCTGCATTAGAATGGCTTTTGGGAGGTTTTTAGTGTGGGGGGGCGTCAACATAGCCCCAAACCACTGAATCACCAAATATAATGTACACATTACACACTTAAAAGGAGAGTAGTCATAAAATAATATTTGTCCTTAATGACCCCCAAGCGGCATAAACTGTTATTAAAGAGCAGTGACTCCCAAGTGGCCTGAACAATTGGTATTACAGAGCAGTGACCCCCAAGTGGTTTGAATAATTGATATTGCACAGCAGTGACCCCAAGCGGTTTGAATAATTGATATTACACAGCAGTGACCCCAAGTGGTTTGAATAATTGATATTACACAGCAGTGACCCCCAAGTGGTTTGAATAATTGATATTACAGAGCAGTGACCCCCAAGTGGTTTGAATAATTGGTATTACACAGCACTAACCCCCACGTGGTTTGAACAATTGGTATTACAGAGCAGTGATTTCCCAATGGTTTTAACAGTTGGTATTAAAGAGCAGTGACCCCAAGTGGCCTGAACAATTGGTATTACAGAGCATTGACCCCCAAGTGGTTTGAATAATTGATATTACAGAGCAGTGACCCCCAAGTGGTTTGAATAATTGCTACTACACAGCAGTGACCCCCAAGTGGTTTGAATAATTGATATTACACAGCACTAACCCCCACATGGTTTGAACAATTGGTATTACAGAGCAGTCACCCCCATATTTTTGGAACAATTGGTGTTAAAGAGCAATGCCCTCCAAGTTATTGAACAATTGTTATTACAGAGCAGTGACCCCCCCCCCCAGTGGTTTGAACAATTGGTATTGCAGAGCAGGGACCCCAAGTGGCCTGAACAATTGGTATTATAGAGCAGTAAACTCCAATTGGCCTGAGCAGTGACCCCCAAGTGGTTCGAACAATTGGTATTACAGAGAAGTGACCACCAAGTGGTTGGAGCCAGTGGTATTAAAGAGTGCTCACACTCAAGTGGTTAGAGCCAGTGGTATTAAACAGTACTCACACCTAAGTGGTTTGAGCTAGTGGCATTAAAGAGTACTCACACCCAAGTGGTTTGATCTAGTAGTAGTAAACAGCCCTGACTCCAGCTGTTTTCCCTGAAAAAAATGTTCTGAAAAGGACTATAGCATGCTTAACAACCTATCTAGCCCTCGCAGAGTTTTAGTAAAAATACCATTTTGTGAGTGCTCACCTGTAAAATGGTTATTACGAGTATGTCACACACACCACTTCCAAATATTCATGACACTTGGGAACCCGGCCTGTAGAGGGCGATCTTGCAGAGATGACATGGAAAACGGAGCCCCTCCTGGTCCATAAGTACTGGGTTCCTCCCACTATTCCTCAGTCTTTTTAAAGAGCAGTGAAGAAGGAGCAAATTATATTTGATGAGTGTAAAATAGTTTGAAAATAATAATCACCATATAAAGGATCCCTTAGAACAAAAAAGGGCGGGGGAAGTGGGGTGTGTGACATACTCGTAATAACCATTTTACAGGTGAGCACTCACAAAATGGTATTATTCCTAGTATGTCACACACCCCACTTCCAAATATTCATGACACTTGGGACATCCAATAGCAGTGTCTATAATGGGTGGGGATCCCCAAGGAATAATGCATAACTTAAATTACTGCAGCTTGCAGAATTTTGCGGCCAAAAGCAGCATCCGCTGAGGCCTGCACATCAACCTTGTAAAACTTAGAAAAAGTATGCACAGAAGACCAAGTCGCAGCCTTGCAAACCTGTTCAACAGAAGCCTGGTGCTGAAAAGCCCAGGATGCTCCAATAGCATGAGTAGAACACGGAAAAGTAGAACGGTGACACGAAAAGGGGGAACCTTCCCCTTAGCCAAATAGGCCCCAATGATGGCATGACTTACTAAGGGAAGATTTGGCAGGAGCAAAACCCTTCTTGGGCCCAGAAGGCACAACAAAAAAGGCATCCGTCTTGCGGAAGGCTGAAGTAGTAACTAAATAATACTTAACACAACGAACTACATCCAAAGAATGTAAGACCCTTTCCTTGTCGTTACTAGGTTTAGGAGACAAGGAAGGAAGAACTATATCCTGATTTAGGTGGAAAGCAGACACCACCTTAGGAAGGAAATCCGTTTTAAAATGGATAACAACCTTATCTTGATGCCTCTCAAAAAAAGGGGCTAGAATAGACAAAGCCGCCAGTTCAGAAACTCGGAGGACAGAAGTAATAGCAACCAAAAAGGCAACCTTCTGAGTAAGAATAGGAAGAGGAATATCCTGCAAGGGCTCAAAGGGAGCGGCCTGCATAGCTGAAAGCACTAGGTTAAGGTCCCAAACAGGAAGTATAGGCTTTCTGGGAGGCCGCACATGCGCGACTCCTTGGAAAAAAAGTCTTAACCAAAGGATGAAGAGCAAACGACCTTTGAAAGAAAATAGCCAAGGCAGAGACTTGCCCTTTCAAAGTACTTATCTGGAATCCCATGTCCAGACCTCATTGCAGATATTCCAGAATTCTAGGAATAGAAAATACTCTACAGGGCAATGCCCTGGATTCACACCAATCAATATAGGACCTCCAAGTCCTGTAATAAATTACAGAGGAAGACTTCTTCCTAGCTCTAATAAGAGTCTGAATAACCACATCAGAAAGACCTTCTTTCAAGATGGAGACTTCAGCAGCCATGCCGTCAAAGCCAGCGTTTGTAAATTGGGGTAACAAAGTTGACCCTGAGTGATGAAATCTGGAAGAAGAGGCAGATGGAAGCGATCCACTGGCAGCCTTACGATGTCTGCGTACCACAGACGTCTTGGCCACCTTGGCGCCACCAGAATTGCTGGCGCCTCCTCCAGTGCTAACTTGCGCACCACCTTGCTGATCATGGAGAATGAGGGAAACAGATATAGGAACCCCAGATCCTTCCAAGCCAGAGACATGGCATCCGCTGCCACTGCCAGAGGATCCTGGGATAGAGACACAAAAGCTGGAGCTTGTGATCGTGGCGAGAAGCAAACAGGTCCAACTGTGGAGTCCCCCACTTTGTGACAGAGGGACTGAAAGACCCTTGGATTGAGAGACCATTCTCCCTGGCGAGAACTTCCCCTGCTCAGGGAGTCTGCCTCCACATTCTCTATCCCCGGAATGTAAACGGCTGATATGCAGGGAACATTGATCTTTGCCCACTGAAGGATCAGAGACACTTCCCAGAGGGCACCCCAACTGCGAGTCCCTCCCTGGTGATTGATGTATGCAACAGCTGTTCGGTTGTCTGACCGAATCTGAACTGGCAGACCCTGTAAGAAATGGGTCAGTCGAAGTAGAACAAGGCCCGAAGCTCTAATACATTGATTGGAGAATGAGCCTCCTGAGGCCCCCACAATCCTTGGAACCGATGCTTCTTCCAGAAGCCCCCCCCCCCCCCAGCCCACCAGGCTGGCATCCGTGGTAACCAGTTCCCAACACGGAGTCAGAAATGACTTGCCCTTCTGGAGGTTGAGCAATATTAACCACCACTAAAGGGACTGCAAAACGTGGGGAGACAATAGACAAGTCTGATTCAATGATAGTGGGCAGCTGTCCCACTTTGCCAAGAGGAAGAGATGAAGCGTCCTTGTGTGAAACTGGGTGTGAAGCTATGATATTTTTTTATATATTTTGTTCCCATAGAAATTGTAAAACAAATCTTATACATGCAATCACTGTATATAGGACAATCCCTTTTGTTTGGTGCAGTATGGTGGGTAACCCCCTTTGTTCTTTGAAGGTTTGACTGTAGCTCCAGTTTCAGGTGTGCATTTGTATGCAAATTAAGCTGGCTACCTGTGATAGAATAAGCGGGGCCAGGGTATTCATTTGTGAGTTTTGCCTGGGCCAATCACAGACGACCTGCATATTTCAAAATGGAACAAAGGGTCCACCTGATAAAAAACAGTAGGCTGGAGAGAGAGAATGAGAGATTTTATTTTGGAGGGCAGCTGGAGAAAAGATGTGCTGGTGCGCCTGACCAGACGGACGATGATGGGACTTTTGCCTTGGATAGAGAGACCTGCATTGTGAAGCCAAGTACAGCAGCCATCTTGTTTGGACGTGGTCTGCTGATTTTCTGCGTGGAGCATTTTAAACAGATGAGTAATCCATTTTAATATATATATGCTTTTAGCCCTGTTAGGCTTTCTATGTTGTAACACGGATTGTAGTATTTTTGTTTTGTACATTTTGCAAGGTATAACAAATAACTTTAAAGTGCATCATCTTCCTTGGAGATTACTGGCAATTTAATTTATTAGACAAACAAGGCGTAATTTTTGGAGATATACATGTATTTGAGCTCTTAAGTTTCCTTATATATTTGAGGGCTGCAAATATATTTTTGTGAATTTTAGATAAAATACGCCCAAGCAAGACACTGGGCAAATGGGGCTGCCTCGAATGCAGCTACCATCAATCCCACTAGTATCATCCCTAGACGGATAGACTGACGAGGGTTGGACAAGAATAGACGAATCAAGTCCTGAATCAGAACCATTGTGGACTGAGGAAGAAAAACCCCGGCCTGAAATGTATCCAGAATCAGGCCCAGGAAGGGAATTTCAGTGGACGGACAGAGAGAGGATTTGGGGTAACTTATTATCCATCTGAACCTCTTTAGCGTAGAGACCACCGTCCTGGTGTCCAACTCTGATTGTTCGAGGGAGCAGGCCGTGTTAAGAAGATCGTCCAGAAAAGGCACAATCCGGATGCCCTGGACCCTGAATATAGCCATCACTCCTGCCAGCATCTTGGTAAAGACTCTCGGGGCCGAGGTAAGGCCAAATGGCCTTATTGATAATGCTGGTCTTCTATCGAGAACCTGAGAAATCTCTGGTGACCTGGAAAAATAGGAATGTGCAAATAAGCATCCTTGATGTCTATGGATGTCATGAAGTCCCCCTGACGGAGAGCATCGATCGTTGATTGCAGTCTCCTTAGGTCTAGGATAGGCCGACAGAGCCGTCCTTTTTGGGTACTGTGAATAGGTTGGAGTAAAACCCCAAACCCCTTTCCGCTGGAGGTACTAGGCAGATGACAGCCATGCTTAATAGATTCGCTACTGCTGCCCGCAGTCCCTGCGCAGTTGCTGGATCTGACGGCACCCGGGACATGAAAAATCTGGGAGGAGGCCAGAACTCGAATTCCAGTTTTTAATCAGAAGAGACTCTTTCCAGAACCCAATTGTCTGATACCTCCTGACCCCAGACCTGGAAGAAGAACCGCAGCCGCCCCCCCCCCACCTGTAAGGGTGAGGGCGTCCCCTCATTGTTGAGCAGGCTTAGCGGCAGATTTGGTTTTGGATCCCCAATTCTGACTTGGACGGCCACGTCCCTTTCCTCTATTCCATGCATTCCCTCTAGGGGCTGAAAAGGCCGATCCTCTACCGGATCTAGACCCCCGAAAGGAAGGGTTAAAAGAGGCCACTCCACGAAAGGAACGACGTTGTTTCTTACGCTGAGGTAATTTACCTCCTTTAGTGACAGAATCCAATTTTTCTCCAAAGAGGCGCAATCTCACAAAAGGGAGCGCTGTAAGCGATTTCTTGGCTACAATATCAGCTGCCCACTGCCGCAACCATACTGACCGCCGAATGGCGATTAACAAGGCAGAGGTACTGCAGCACATGAGCAGAGTATCATCTAAGGCAGAAAGTACAAAAGATGCAAACATCTCACATCGCTTAAGAGTGGCGTACTCATCAGAGGCCGAATCAAGCCCTGAGTAATTCATTAGGTCTCTCACAACAGACCTAATAGCCACTGTCATGAGTGCAGAAGCACCCACAGGCAGCAAGGCCGAGCCCACACTGGAAAAAGCGTGGCACGCCATTTGATCAATACGCTTATCCTCTCCATCTTTAAGTGTAGTGGAGTCAGGAGAATGCAACACAGAATAATTGGATAAATAAAGCACAGGGGCATCCACCACAGGTGGAGATGACCAACGCTTAACAGTATCAGCTGGGAAAGGATATTTCTTGTCCCAGCCCAAGGGAATGCCAGGAAGCCGCGCAGGCTTCTCCCATTCTTTAAGAATAATTTCATCAAAATGCTTTTGATTTGGAAATTCTAAACGAGGTTTAGAGACTCCAAAGAATTCCCCTTTTTGAGGAGGGACTACTTCAGGAGGAGTGATAACCAAAACCTCAAATAACTGCGCAAGAGCCTTAGGGGTATCCACAAAACTAGCTTCACCCTGCTCAATCACAGTACCAACAAATTGCAGTTCATCAGAAACATCTGAATCCTCATATAATTCTCCTTCTTCTAACTGAGAAGGATCAGACCAATAAAGCATTACACAATTATCCAACTCACTTCCCAGAACGGCCTGAGTCAAATGTTTCCTTTTAGCTGAGGCCTTCTTGGCCACAGAGCTAGACATTAATTTTTCAAGATGAGCCAGTCTGGCACATAAATCAGAATGCAACTCACCACCCATGACAATATCACTGGGAGTACGGACAAGACATGGAGTAGGAGATAAGGCAGAAGCCGCAGACGCTGAAGCCTGGGCTCCAGTTTGCTGCATAATAGTTAATTGAGCACAAGGGACGCAAAGAATTGCATTATCCCCAACAAGGGATGCCCCACATCCAAAACATTGCCGAGTCTGTGCAGAGGGAACTGCATGCCCGTTGTCCTGAGATGCCTCCATATGGTGTTTAGTATTATACTATAATTGATTATAGTCGCCAAGTATATATGGGATTTACGCAATTGTTACCCGGAATGCCCCTTTAAATAGTCCCAAGTGGGAGGATATTAACACAAATGGACCCCCAAATAAGGCTTTAAGGGCTAAAGACCAGGAGAAACCCCTTTAAAATAAAGAGTTTCCACCTACAAGGAAAACAAACAGTCACCAATGCACACAATACAATAAATGACAAAGCATGAAAAAAATGGCATAAACTCCCTTCAGCAAGCTGAGGGGTACTCACAGCATCTTTAAATATGGAACGCTTCACAAATTTGCGTGTCATCCTTGCGCAGGGGCCATGCTAATCCTCTCTGTATTGTTCCAATCTTAGTATATGTGCTGCCAAAGCAAGCACAATGAGGGAAGACCATAGGGAAGCAACAGGAGCCAGGCAGACAAAGAGAGCACCCAGGTGCTCTTGAGAATGAAATGATTGCTGTGTGCCTAAGCGCCGCCCACCCCCAGAATCACATGACCAAGAATGGAGGGAAATTCAAATCTGAACATAGCCAGAAAACAAAGAGCTTTAAAAGGTAAGCAAAAGAATGCTGCCTAGACAGAAATAGGAAAATCTAAATAAAACATATCCTATTAAATAGTATAGTAAACATACATAATAATATATATGTAATAAAGATTTTTTTTTTTTTTTTAATTATTTGTGTGCATGGTGACAAATAAGCCCAGATAACTCCCCCTCCCCCTCATTTTTACCCCAGCAGGGTAAAGGAGAACTAAAGGAGTACATAAGGCACAAGGGGATTATAAAGGGACAGGGGCATCCCATGCTGAGAACACCAACCCGGAAAACGCCTACCCACATTTGGGTCTCACGAAGGAGTAAAACTCCTGTATACACCAGAAGGTGTATGTATCTACCTTTGACTGAACCATACAGCCAGGGCTGGGAGGCATACAATATAACCAAACAGGTTTAAAGAGTTTCAGAAATAGAGAAAAATAGGGTGCCGGGAGCAAACCCGGCTACCTGCAGCTTGAAGGAGAGTCATCTTCTGAATGCTTCGCCGACTGCAGAGACGAAAAGACTGAGGAATAGTGGGAGGAACCCAGTACTTATGGACCAGGAGGGGCTCCTTTTTCCATGTCATCTCTGCAAGATCGCCCTCTACAGGCCGGGTTCCCAAGTGTCATGAATATTTGGAAGTGGGGTGTGTGACATACTAGGAATAAAAACTTAATCTGTCCCTCAGCTGCAGCAGCACCTTTCCCTATCTACTGCAGACTCCAGCGCCAGCATGGCGTGACGTGGACCCCGACTTTGCAGTTAGGGCTCGACCAACCCTGGTCATGATCATATCTACATATTCACCCCCCTTAGAAGCTGTGGGCACAACGTGCGGGGCGAGCGAGGGTTCGCACTGCCTAATATCTTGCATGGTGGTATCGTTCTTTGCTAATATTAATCCGATTCATTTCTTTGCAAGCTTGTTCATGTATTATTTGCATATGTCTGTTGGGGGATAGGGTTTGCTGGCAATACTGCACTTTATTTGTTTTTTTGCACACTGCATATTTTTGCACTATAGTCTTTAGGCTTGATTGATTATTTGCACTTATATACCACTCTATTCTTGTCAGGGCGCTTTTTGCTGCACCTTAAAAATCTTTTGACAGCCCATTAAAGGGACAGCACATTATTAATTAATTTATTATATACACACACATTTTCCAATCATTAACTTAATTGCTTGCAAAGTAGTTTTATACAATTAATTGGAACCATACCACCTGCTTTTTTATTTTTCTACATCATGTTGGCTATTTAAAGTCTTTTTGAATCATGGTATATATTTCAGAGTTTTTATATAATCAGTGGCAGTGATCGATTGTGGTTGTTTTTATATTGTCTTGTGTGTATGTGTTGTATGTTTGTTAGTCCTTGGATGGCATTATTTAATTCAAATACAATTCTTTTGCATATTTTAAGTCTGATCGGAGTGCCCATATGGTCATGAGTTCCTAGAGGGGGTCTTTCATATCTGCATTTATGAAATGTGTAAAAAATACTTTTTTTGCATTGATGGTTCAATTTTTTGGGTAAATCTAAAGAAGATGGGATCCAGAGATGAAATATAATTTGCTATGAAATACGGAAATAAGGTTTGAGCAGTTAGAATGTAAGGAAGTGAGGTTTGCTCATATGTGTAACCCACCTGTATAGTCAGGGGTCAAAAATAAGCCTGAGATTCTACTGGCTCTGCCCAGCCCCTGACCAGCACAAAAAGTGCTAAGCACCTCTCTATTGTGCTTGTCGTACAGTCAATGAGTGCATTTATCAGCTGAGGCTATAGCATTGCAGGGACAGTTCATGGACAGGGGTTGATATGACCACTCTTAAAGTAAGAGTGAAGTTTTAGTATCATGGGGTAGATGCTATAGCAGAGGAGGCTTTGACCCACATAACAATTATGTTGGGATTATAGGATTGCAGGAGCAGATCATATATTGTCTTGGCTGTTGATGTACAGTGGGGAATGAACTTAGCAAGGAGTTAGGGGAGATTAGGAATAGAGAGGGGTGTTAGAAGGGTATTATTCAAAGCTGGAACAAGCTCCAGATGGGGTGGGCAGTGTGCTGGAGTATGTCCAACCCAGTCAGCCCCAAAGGAGTGTGGCCCACTGGCAATTTTTCCTGTGCACCCTATGGTCAGTCTACCCGAGGTTATGGGTCTTCCTTCCAGGGAAAGTCCACTTTCCCCGTTTTACACTTACAGACCTGCAGATCAAAGTGCCATTGGGCATGAGACTACCCTCTTGCCTTCCACCAGCTCTGCGGTCCACCTCAGTTTAGAGAGCTCCTGTTAACATTAATGGGCACCTCCATAAATGGAAGCTTGGAGTGGGTGGAAGGTAGTGTGTCTGTGGGGTCCATGAAAGGGAATAAGAAGACCCTCGAGAATTCCCAGTGCACTGCACTGCTTAGGGCATGGCTGGGTTGCAACTTCTAACACCCACATCCATTCCCTGCCTTCCTGGCCTCCCTCTAGCCCCTCTGCATCTGGTCTTACATTTTCACAAACCAAGAAACCCCAGCTCATGTTCTGCTCTTAATACCATAGCCTCAACATCAAAGCTGTGGGGGGCATTATAGCTGTGGGGACCACCCTACTATATTATCTGTCCCCAAATATGCAAAACCTATGCTCCTGCCCATGAGCTATTGGAGCTCACTCATTGACTGGAAGGACATTGGGCAGCAGGGATGTTATGGGCCAATCGTGTGCTGGCCAGGGGTGATAAAATCCTGGCCAGATTTTGTCCTCCACTAGATATTTGTAGTGTTAAAAACCTTAAAGTAGAAATGCATCCACCAAATTCGTATTGTTTAACTTGTTTTGTCAAAAATGTAAAACAGAAAAGTAATACAAATCGAAAAAAAAACCTCTCTGAAATATTGCGCTTTAATACTTGCAACGCCAGTAAAAAAAATAATATGTACAGCCTCTCTTTTAATATTGTGTTGTAGGTAAGATCTAATCTTTTTTCCTGTGTGGGCTGATAGCAAACACGGGACCGTCCATGTTGAACTGTTGTGTCGTTCTTTTCTGTGTTTATAACTTGTCAAGCGATACAATCTTCAGTTTAATATTGCAGATCTCTAAATCATGTTAGCCAAATATAAATATGCGGGGGAATGTTACAAGCCGCTCTTGGAGATGGTAGATATTTATTAAGGGATCATTGCAATGAAGTCGCTTCATTTGAAGCTATTACCAAGAATGTAGCTCGAGGCATTTGGCAGTTTTTCTGAAAGAATTTACCTGTCCAATGTGGTCCCCTGGTCTTTTGAATACATAGTATTTAATGACCACCAGGGCAATCCTTATTATACAGTACAGCACATTACAGAAAATAAAAATCATACCATTAGTACCATTCAAATGTTATATATGTTTGGTACATAAAAGCCTTAAAAAAAGATGGAATTATATTAATGAATTTAAAGAGGAACAATACCCAAGAAGTTGAATTTCTTTGGGTTTGTTCCTCTCTTGTTCTCCCAGCTAGGGACAAAGAAGCCACTGCTAATTGTCCTTATCATTGCACTTCCAGGGACAGGCTGCTCATATACCTCAGTATATCAGCAGCCTGTCCCTCAAGACAGCTAAGGACAAAGAAACAACTGCTAATTGTCCTTTTCATTACACTTTCAGGGACAGGCTGCTCATATACAGAGGGGAAGCTAGGGAAAAATAAACCACTTCTAGTTGCCCTTCTCATTGCACTTCCATAGACAGGTTGCTGTAATACTAAGGGACAGCTAGAAACAAAGAAACCACTGCTAACTGTCCTTTTCAGGTCATATTCAGGGAAAGACTGCTGCTATACTGAGGGACAGCTAGGGACAAAGAAACCACTGCTAACTGTCCTTTCCAGGCCATGTCCAGGGACAGGTGGCTGATATACTGTACTGAGGGGAACAAATAAACCTCTGCTAATTGTCCTTTTCATTGCAATTCCAGGGAACGGCTGCTATGCTATGCTATGTTATACTGAGGGACAGTGATGGACAAAGAACCGATGCTATTTGGCTATAAAAAAATGCTTTAATTTTTTGGTTTTATGTTTTAAGTTCTTTCTCTATCCCATTTTGTGCAGGGCAATTGTCCTGGTTTTACCCCGATTTTGCAGCCATCTACCCCTTACCCCAAGTTCAGGTCCCAATTGAATTCAATGGGGTTTGGGTAAAGTCCAGGTACCTGGGCCGAACTTGGTAAGCCCAAACTGCTATGGTTTTGCTCATCACTAACGGTGAGCATCTTTGCCTCATGTTCTAAAGGGGAATCAAACAGACAGACATGCTGATTTAGGGGTGGGGAAATGTTTAGACTGGAGGTCTACTTTAAGTCTCAGGTTTGCACAAACTCCAGAACAAATTTTTCCAGAATTTGGATTTAGCTAAATGTGTTTTGAAAGCAGCCATGCAGCTTATTTTCTAAAATGTGGAAAACAAAACATTTACTAGGAGAACCTTTTTATAGATTTATATGAATTTAAACAGTACCACTGCAGTCATTAAAGATCTTTGCGATGGGCGTATTTTGCAGCGCATCGCATAAGTGTTAGTTACGGAGCCTCCAGCAATACCTGTTGTAATAGGCTAAATAATTACAAGTCACAAGCATGAATTATTGTCGTATTAATGAACCATCAGTTCAAATGTGTTAATTAACTTAAATGTGCCTATCCTTAATGACGGCTGTAGATTACTGGAAGGGAGATTTTACGGCTAGCTATTGATATGGAGCTGATTGTTCTAGGTACAAACTGAGAGAAAGTGCAATCTTCTCCTCTGCTCACAAGAGGTGATGACGATTTTAACGGTAAGCCATAAATTGTTCATGTATTTATTTTTAAATCCATTCTCCTTCTATGGTGACCATTATTGTTAAGGACTTAAACAGATTTCAGCCATTTAAAGCGCACCTGCTATATTGGCCCTGTTCCAAACAATCAATGTTGGCCAGGGAGAAGACCACAGTATGCTCCCCAAGCACTGCCCCAGTGTCACTATCAGGGCAGAACAGGAGGTCCGAGAATGTGGTCGCACTGTGTTCTGATTGTCTAAAGTGTTCTGTGAGTGTGTTATTTGTTCTGTAAGTTCCTTTAGTTATTTGATTAACAACAAACTTTATAATAAATATTTCCTCTGGTGGACTACAAGAATGATTTCCTTTGGTGGGCTACAAGAATGATTTCCTCTGGTGGGCTACAAGGATGATTTCCTATGGTGGGCTACAAGAATGATTTCCTTTGGTGGGCTACAAGAATGATTTCCTCTGGTGGGCTACAAGGATGATTTCCTATGGTGGGCTACAAGAATGATTTCCTCTGGTAGGCTACAAGAATGATTTCCTCTGGTGGACTACACAAATGCTTTCCTCTGGTGGGCTACAAGAATGATTCTCTCTGGTGGGCTACAAGAATGATTTCATCTGTTGGCCCCTAGGAAGAGTTTCCTCTGGTGGGTCCCAACAGTGATTTCCTCTGGTGGACTTCAAGTATAATATGGTTTGGTGGACCCCAAGAATGACTTTCTCTGATAGACCTCTGGCCGTTCCCAAGAATTATTTTATTTGGTGGACTGCAAGAATGATTTCCTCTGGAGGGCCCTAAGAATTATGTCCTCTAGTGGGCCCCAAGAGTGATTTTCTCCAGCCGTTCCAAAGAAAGATTTTCTTTGGTGGCCCCCAAGAATGTCGTGTCAGGTTTGCAGTTGTGCCATACACCTGCCACTTATGGATTGAGCAGTGGCTCTGTGACATGTTCAGAGCTTGGGCTACTTTTTTATCTCTTAAACCCTTCAATGCACCTCACCACAACTTTATCCCTGAGCTTTGTGCTGTGTTCCTTGGTTTTCATGATGCTGTTGGTGCAGTCACTGATGTTCTCTATCAAACCTCTGAGGCCATCACAGAACAGCTGTAACTCTACAGAAATTGAATTACATAAAATTGCTTATACAAATGTGTTGATCTGCAGGCAGTTGATCACATTGTTTTTTGAATTTTTTTTTATTTTAAAGGCATCAGAATACAGGGAGCTGAATATATATATATATATATATGCACGCCACACTTTTTAAAGATTTGGAAAAGCATATTTCATTTTCTTTACACGTAATAAATATTTGTTACTTTGTGTTGCTTTAACACAAACTCTCATAACATTTCATTAAAATACATTTAATGTGGAAAAGTACAAGCAGTGTTAATATCCTTTCAAGGTACTCTATTGACATCTCATCACTTTCTGCTGACCACCTGCTTCAATTTTGAAATATATATATATATTTTTAAATAAAGTATATTAGTCAAATATTTCTAAAGCCTATCATCAAAAATAATATTGGGCAAAGGCTTTAGTAAAAAAAAAAAAAAAGAAACAGGCTGTTTGGGGCACTGGGCTGGGGATAGAACTCTTTCTGGGAATAGGTTCTCTTAAGATGGTCTTGTCTTGTCCATTGCCGTATTTGCAAACAATTTTTAGGGTTCTCACCCTTCTTGCTTTAGATAATGCAATAATACTGTCTTTTATTTACCTTTTTTAACCTGATGGGTTTGCCAAATTGCAAAGGGGTTTTGGAACCATAAACTTTACTTAATTAGTAATTAATAATTGATTGCAAGTAAGACGATTGCCCTTGTCTTAAAGGGGCCACAGCACTCAACCCTGTTAGCTAGCAACCAAACCTATAATCTGTCTCTAAAGTTAAAAACTGAGGTCACACCACGGTGCCTAACTCTAATCTATAAGGGCCCTTTTGGGCCATGCAATGCAATGGATAAATTAGGAGCAGCTTACCCAAAGTTGCCCTATAACCCTGACAATTGCCCTTGCCAGAAATGTCTCTGCATCTCTCACCCCCAGTCCCTACTGCCAGAAATCCCCTATCTGCCCAAAATAATAGTGATATGGTCCTTGTCAAATTTCATGTAAGAAGTTTATGTAGGAAGTTTTCAGAGGGAGATACTTGGGATGCTTGGATTTTAAGTTTAACAAGTCACTAGGGTTAATTCCTCAAGACATGTTAACCCTGTTGCCTCCACTTCCCCACATCGAAATCCTCTACTCTTTAGTCCATTTAAAGAAAGAACCTTGCTTTTCTTTTCCAAACTATCTTCTTGATCTATTTCCCCCTCTCTTCTTTTTTTTCCACGCTCCTTTTCTTATCGGTCATCAGCTCAACTTTTTATTTGAACTCTCTCTGTCCTTGTTGTAAAAGTTCCTTTCTAGACAAAAAACAACAAACCACAGGTATTCACCTATAGCCCCCGCACAGCTGATTTGCCCAGTGCCAGTAGTTTGAAGCTCATCACCAATTTCGTGCCCACAATCCATGTGGCCTATAGATGAGCAGCCACCCCCTTTCTTCATTCACAGTGACTGCCCACACCTGGTCCATTCACTACAATGGAGGGTGTGTGAATGGAGTGGGTATGGCCAGTCTCCGTAACTGATGCAAGGGGATGTCGAGGAGGCAGCACAATGACCATGGGTCGTAGCTATGAGCAGGGTGACGTGGTCTGGATCTCTGCTGGAAAGAAGTTTCAAACTGCCAGAAAAAAACGATCAGTTGTGTGGGAGTAGCTTTTATTTCTTGTTTCTGCCCATACAGTCCCTTTAATAACATTTCTCAATATAGTTACATGGCAACGCAGTTGCATTCTCTTTCCTATATGATGACTCTTAATGGTATCATGGTTCTCATCTCTTCTATACTTATTGATGTCCTGCATTCACAGTATTCCTGTTACTTTGTTACATTGTCAAACTCTTTGTATCTTGAAGATTTATCCTTTGTATGTATGCATGTAGTTACAAATTGCTAATACACCCTAATCAAAAATGTCTGTATGCATATATATTAAAAACGATTGTAAAAAAAAAATAGATGATTAGTTTGACCCCAATATTGCCTCAACAATAGTCTGGCTAACCATAACCGAACAGGTAATGTTTGTGTTAAGCGTATCAATACACAAAACCAAAGCTTATCACTAAATGGAAAAAAACATAAACAATGTGTAAAATTTGCTAATTTTAGCTTACTGGATTAAGGAATGAAAATCTGCTACTCCCATAATATGGTGCACATCACTTTATTAAACTGTAAAACAGCTCGTCTTGTCCTTGTCCATCCCGATTTTAAAGACCTCTTTTCTTTATGTGTTTTCCCCCGTTGGAATTTAATACGCCTGATGTGCGATATCTGTTAGAATTCTGCTGTCTCAGAGCCCGTAAATCCATCACCCAACTCTCTGTATTTTATAGAGCAGCTGCCAGGCAGGGGCAATACGCACTGCAACAAACACAATGCTTTATTCTCATCCACAGAGAGGGAAGGGGGGTGCATTGATGTCATCAGCAATAAATGATTGCTCTTTGCACCATTAAATCCAGCACAAATGAGATCCGGTAATTAAAAAGGAAAGGAAAAGGTTGATCGGGGGAGGGAAGACAAATATTGTTGTCCATAATTTCGTCAGCTAAATCACTTGGTCTTGCTCGGATGCACCTTGTTCAGTGTTAAGATGAGAGAAGTGAACGGGATTGATGTTAATGCAGTGCCTGCGGTCCCTCACCCAAGGGTACTGGGCACACAGCTGATTAATACACAGACTTGGCAGGCAGCAGACTCAGGATTACCTCCAACTGTGTCAGATCACTTTCCCGTCAACGGTGCCAGCAGGGTGACTGAGCAGAGCGAGAGAGAGAGAAATAAGTGATGGTAAAGAAAAACTCAGGTAGGATAAAATCATTCAGCTGAAATGCCCTTTTGGTAATATAAAGCAGAGGGCTACTTTTAAAGTAAGGGTAATAATGGCAATAGGTTCAAATATGAAGGGGTAGAACATACTCCTCAGAATGCCATGTTTTAGTTTTATGGTGCTGCAGTGGTACAATGGATGATATCGTCATTAATGATGTCCTTAGGGCAGGATCCACCAGCACTCAACTTCAGAGAGGGTTAATGCCACTGAATCTTGCCTTTTTACAAATAGGTAGAGATGCATCCACTCTTACGTCCTCCGATATTTGTCCTTGTGAGCCCTAGCAATACCTGTTCTGTTTGGTGTCTTGCGCCCACCTACTTACTAGAACATCAGATCAAGTCCCTTTTGCCACCCTTGTGTGGGTGCGTGCTGCTTGGGAACTCCTGCTTTGCGATTCTGGGTGGGGGTAGTGTAGTTGCCCAACTGGTCCAGCAGAATACAGTTGGTGGCTTTTGTGCAGTGAGCAGTCACTGATTGACAGCTCTGCACGCACCCATCACTGTAGCGTTGCTGACGGCGGCTTTGCTGCTCTAGACTCTATGTCCTGCCCTGTGGTGGCTTTGGCTGCAGGTTTGCAAAAAGACGATTGGGACCCCCACAGCCAACGATAGCTTTGTTGCTGGCCCCGCGGCCCGTCAGACCAAAGACTGAAAATCCTCCTGGGCCAGACCATAACTCAATGGTTGGTGGAAGCCCCCTTTGCAGGGCATGTGGTGGAGGCCCCTCTCATGATATTGCAATGCTTGGCGGTATCTTACATTTAAAGCAGAAATCCAGTCTCTATATAACTCCTCTGCCCTCTCACTTTCCTTTTGCCTCCAGGCAGGATGGGGAGGTTACAATAAATTTAACATCTTACCTAGCCTGAAATCCAGCACCATTCCCCCAACATTTTGGGTCCTGGGCGCAGCCATCTTGGAGAGTATGCCAGGTCTGTCACTTAATCCTGTGCAGCATGGTGACTGTACTAGTCATTCACTCAAGTTCAACTGTCTCTCAGGTTTATGGCTGCCATTCAGAGTACCGCCCCCTCTCCCCCTGCCACAATCAGGGGAGGATTGCAGTGATCAGGAGAGTTGTTTTATTATTTAATGTCCAAACTGGGCTTACCACAGGGGTTGGGTGGGGAAGTAGACAAAAATCAACACCCATAGACTTTAACCCTTTCGCTGCCAGCCTACCTGGAGTTTTTGTCACGCTTGGTGCCAGACCATTTTGCACTATTTTGCGCTCCCCATGTTCAAATGTGATTTTTGAAGGGATTTCCCAGGAAAATGATATATTGTTTTTTTCAGCAGAGTCTGGGCTTTAACATGAAATGTCTTGTTTGTAATTTTTTAGGTGTATTCTCAATACTTTTGGGTGAAATATGTGCCAAAAAAAAAAAAAAAATCTATTTTTTGCAATTTGTGGTGTTTTTTTGTAATAAAATGTAAGTTTGTCAATAAAATCTTATTGCATGTGAAACCCCAATTAATCCCGGTCACAGCGTTACCACATATGTATAGGTAGACACCCTTTCCTGCCCAGGAGACTCCCCCAAACTGAAACAGCGCTTTAGGAGATTTTCAGATAAAATACAACTATGCACCGTGCTAAGCGCACCTTGCGGTCTTTCCAGAAAAAGAACCCTTTAAATTTGAAATACCCCCCAAAAACTATATATTCTCTGGAAGTATACACCTCAGGCTTTCTAGGCGTACCAGGTTTGTTGACATAGGCTCAATTTTCTGGAAGTAATCCCTCAATCAATTCTTTGGTTGCATAGAGTTTCCCTAAAAAAGAATAAAAAAGAAGAATCAAAGCCACATTTTCCTAAAAAAAACTATATGCAAACAGAAAAAAACAAGTAAAATCTGAAAAAGCAACAACCCTCGAACAGAACAATACCCAACATGCATAGGTACTGTCAAGGGAAGAGTTGCCAAACATCCCAAAGTAAAGCATGCGCATAACGGTAATTTTACTTACAAATTTCAGCTCTGCAGACAAAGTGTGCACCTTGCGATTTTTCAACCAAAACAACCCTTTAAATTTAGAATATCCCCACAAACCATATATTCACTGAAAGTACACATGTTAAGCTTTCTAAGAGTACTGAGCTTGTTGTAGTGGGCTCATCTTTCTGGAAGTAATCCATTGAAGAATTCTTAGGTTGCACAGGGTCTCCCTAAAAACAATTATAAAAAAGCAGAATAAAAACCATGTTTTCCTAAAATATCAATATGCAAACAAGAAAAAACAAGCTAAATCTGAAAGTGCAAGGTCCCCCGAGCAGAACAATACCCAACATGCATAGGTACTATTAACCCTTTTAATTGTCAGCCTACTTGAAGTTTTGTCACCCTCTGTTGACAGGTCATTTTTCCCCATTTTGCGGCATGATTAACCGTGATTTTTGCTGGAATTTCCAGAAAAATTATATACATTACATATACATTTTTTGCAGCAAAGTTTACGCTTTATCATGAAATGTCTTGTTTGTAATTTTTCGACTGTTTTTTGAATATTTCTGCTTAAAAAACAAAAAAAAAAAAACAAAATATATATATATTTTTAAACAATTGTTTCCTTTATTTTAAATAAAACCTTTTTTTTTAATGAAACCAAATTGCATGTGATAGCCCCATTTCTCCCGATTACAACGGTACCACATATGTATCGGTAGCCCCCCATGCTTGCCCTGGAGACCCCCCAAACTGAAAAGAGCACTTTATTACATTTACAAATAAAATACAACTACTATCCACACTATAAACATAAGGGGTTCATTAAAAAAAATGACATGGGGGGGGGGCATTTTTTGGGGGGAATTTTAAGGGTTAGGGTTAGGCTAAAAAAATATACAAAAATAAAAATTCCCCCCCAAAAAATGGGCCCACCCCATGTCATTTTTTTTTTTTAAGGGTTAGGCTAACCCTAACCCGTAAAAATAAAAAATATACAAAAATAAAAATTCCCCCCCAAAAAGGGACGCCCCCCCCCCCCCCACCTATGTCATCCTTAAAAAAAAAAAATTATTTTTTTTTTTGAATTTTAAGGGTTAGGGTTAGGGTAACCCTAACCCGTAAAAAAAATAAAAAAAAAATACTTTTTTTTAATTTTAAGGGTTAGGGTTAGGCTAACCCTAACCCTTAAAAATAAAAAAATGACGTAGAGGGGAACCCATTTTTTTTTTTATTTTAAGCTTAACCCTAACCCTTAAAATTAAATAAAAATGACGTAAGGTCCCCCCTCCGGGGGGGGGGGGAACCCATTTTTTTTAATTTTAAGGGTTAGGGGGCTAACCCTAACCCTTAAAAAAAAAAAAATGACGTAGGGTCCCCCTTACCCGTCATAACCAGCCCGGGACCAGCTATGGGGGCTTGTAGGAACAGAGTGGAGGGGCCAGCTTTTGTGGCCCCCCACCCTGCAGCCTACGAGCCCACATACCCTGTGTGGGCCCGGGCTCTTCTGCCCCCCCCCGGGCTTTGGGGAGGCAGGCAATTGGGGGTGCCGGGGTTAATGGCAAGCCACCCGCTAGTTTCAGGTGGCTTGCCAGACCCCAGCATTGTGAACTGGTATAAGGGGTCTCATGGACCCCTTACCAGTTCACAAAGGGTTAACATAAAAAAAAAAAACACACACACACACACAAAAATGTCATTTATTAAAAAAAAAAAAAAGTTTTTTTTTACTTTACTCACCTCACCCGATTGTCAGCTCCTGTGGTGATCAGCTGTCAGATGCCCTGGTGATCGCTGGCCAGAGGAGGGGGGGCAGGGGATCAGAGCATCCCCTGCCCCTCCACTGCTCTGCCCAGCAATCACCAGGGCATCTGACAGCTGAGCCGAGGAGAGGCAGCAAGAGGCCCGGGAGTGACATCATAAGCCAAAGGGGCGGGGCTTAACAGCAAGATGGCGGCGCCCATCGGGAGAGGAGGGGAAGAGCCCTTTCAGGCTCTCCCCTGAAGCTGAAGAGGCTGGGGGGGGGGGCGATCGGAGGCCCCCCACAGTGAAGAGGAGACCCGGAGGGAGGCAGCACGACTGCAGGTAAGTAAATGTCATTTTAATATTTTTTTTTTTTCTACAGTTAGCAGCTGCTGCTGCCAAATGGGGGGGGCTATTCCAGGGGCTCTCCTGGAGCCATCCGACCCCCCACAGGGGATCGGATGGCACCAAATTAAAGAGGAGACCCAGCCGAATCCAACGAGGGGTCAGGTGAGTATTCTTGATTTTTATTTTTTTTACTAGCAGGGGGGAAAGTCAAGCACATAGATTCTACGTGCTTGGCACTTAAGTGGAGTAGAAGCAAGCACGTAGAATCTACGTGCTTGGCACTGAAAGGGTTAATGAAATTCAGATTCAGGAGTATCCAGATTGTTGGGCAAAATTGATTTAAACTTCATTCGAACTGATCCTATTTGAGCATCACTGCCTATTAGTATTCTTTAGCAATCAGTCAAAATTAGCTCAGATCCAACATTTTAGAAATTTGTTTTAAAATATTTGCTTTTTCCAAGTTCCAATTTTGCAAAGCCTGATGGGAGCCTGCAATCAATTTTGAGAAGCTGGCAGAGGGAGACAGAAATGGTAGAGATAGGCAAGTCACTTGCCATGTGGGCAAGTGGTTCGACAATACCTACACCACAAGGGTGTAGAAGAGGTCAGTATATCTTACATGGCTTAGAGGCCAGTCATCCGGTCTTGTAAGCCCTGGGGATAATTGTCCCCATTGCCGGTCCACTGGATCGAAATTTATATTGGGTAAATTTAATCTGAACTGAGCAGAATCCTATTAAAGTGTCACTAATCATTACTACTCTTAAGTGATCAGTCTGAGTTTTTTAGATTTTAGATCAAATACACTTTAAAAATTTGTTTGGACAAATTATTGCCTTTTTCTAAATTCCAAGCCTGCAAAGCCTCATGAAGCCTGGGGCAAAAATTTGAAAAAGAAGGCAGAGGGAGGTTGAAAGGGTAAAGGGTGGCAAATCATCTGCCTGTTGACAGGGGGCTTGACGATACCCACACCCGAAGTGTGTAGAAACATAGAAGCTTGATGGCAGAAGGAGACCATACGCTCCATCTAGTCTGCCCTTATGTAACTGTATGTACTCTTTTTTTCTTAGGATAGATGTATGCTTATCCCAGGCATGTTTAAATTCACTTACTGTTGATTTTTCAACAGCACTCTGATACCGATTCCTAACTTTTATAACGTATCTATTAGCTCTTTATGTGGTACAGTGTCAAATGCTTTGCTAAAACCCAGATAGGCGATATCCACAGCACCACCTTCATCTAACACTTTAGTGACAAAGAAATCAATAAGATCAGTCTGACATGATCTGCCCTCAGTAAAGCCATGCTGTTTTGGATCCAACAGGTTGTTAATTTTTAGATGGGAAATTATCTGTTTTTTCCATTAGTTTAACCACTATAGAAGTTAAACTAACTGGCCTGTAATTACTGGCTTCTTCTCTACGCCCCTTCATATGGATTAATACGCCATTGGCCATTCGCTAATCATCTGGAACCTTACCAGTTGAAAGGGAATGGTTTAGTAAATCAGTCAGAGGGGCTGCAATCACAAATCTGGGTCCCCTTACAACTCTGGGGTGGATTCCATCTGGACCCATTGCCTTACTTACCTTTAGATGTGCCAGCTCAGCTAAAAGACATCAGCCTTCAAAAACTCAGGAGCTGTGCCCTCCCAGCTGGATGCTATGGCCATGCCTATCTGACTATCTGAAAATACCGAACAAAAGTAGATTCAGATGGTCAGCCACAGCCTAAGTCAATATAATTATTTTCCCTATTTGTAATTTTCTTCTGTCACCGGTTTTCTTCTGTCACCAATATACTGGAAAAAGTTTTTATCTTCCTTCTTCACAGATTTTGTAATTTCTTCCTCCTTTTGCCCTTTAGCAGCATTTCTAATAAGTTTTGCTTCCCTCTGTTTAATTTTATACGCCTCTCTGTCAGCTACATTTCCACTTACTTTATACTAATAGGCAGACTTCTTTTCTTTTACGATGGTGCTAACTTTCCTAGTAAACCATAGCAGTTTCTTCGTCCTTTTATTCTTGCTACTAAGATTGCCATTTTTAATAATGACTACTGGGCACTCACTTCTGCTACTCTGTTTCACTCACCTAATTCCCTTTCTACATAGTTCGCTGTTTCCTTAAAGTTTGTTTTCCTAAAGTCCAGCACTTTGGTTCTGGGGTGGGATTGCACAATGTCTGTCGGTTGTTGGTACTGCATTCTAGTTTGTTCTTGATCTTTTCCCCCTATCATACCTTAGAGCAGGTTTCCTGAATCACCACTGCCCTGCTTCATCCTAAGTGGTTGGGGACAGAAATCATTCTTACAAGTTAAACCTTTGTCCCCTTCATCTAGTTTAAATTTCTATCAAAAAATGTCCTGAATTCTACTCTAAGTTTCATGCCTTTCTTCCCCTTTGCAGAATAGGCCCCAACAATGGCCTGATGTATCCATTTACTAATGGAAGACTTGGCGGGCGCAAAACCCTTCCTAGGCCCAGAGGGCACAACAAAAAAAGCATCCGTCTTACGGAAAGCAGAAGTAGTCACCAAATAATACTCAATAATACACAACAAACCACATCCAAAGAATGCAAAACCCTTTCCTTGTTATTACTAGGATTACGGCAAAGTGAAGGAAGAACTATATCCTGATTAAGGTGGAAAGCAGACACCACCTTAGGAAGGAAATCCGGTTTAAAACGGAAAACCACCTTATCCTGATGCCTTTCAAAATAAGGGGCCTGGATTGACAGGGCCGCCAATTCAGAAACCCGACAGACAGAGGTAATAGCAACCAAAAAAGCAACCTTCTGAGTAAGAATATGAAGAGGAACATCCTGCAATGGCTCAAAAGGAGCAGCCTGCATGGCAGAAAGCACAAAGTTAAGATCCCAAACAGGAAGTAAGGGCTTTCTAGGAGGCTGCACATGCGTGACCCCCTGGAAAAAGGTCTTAACCAAAGGATGAAGAGCAAAAGATCTTTGAAAGAAAATAGCCAAAGCAGAAATCTGCCCCTTCAAAGTACTAATCTGGAAACCCAAATCCAGACCATGTTGCAAACACTCAAAAATACGAGGGATAGAAAATACCCTACAGGGCAAGACCCTAGACTCACACCAATCAATATATGACCTCCAAGTCCTGTAGTAAACAACAGAGGAAGACTTTTTCCTAGCTCTAACAAGAGTCTGAATGACCGCGTCAGAAAGACCTTCCTCTTTTAAGATGGAGATTTCAGCAGCCACGCCGTCAAAGCCAGCGTTGGTAAATTGGGGTAACAGAGTTGACCCTGGGTGATGAGATCTGGAAGGAGAGGCAGATGCAACTGATCCTCTGCCAGCCTTGTGATGTCTGCGAACCACAGATGTCTTGGCCATCTTGAAGCCACCAGGATTGCTGGCGCCCCTTCCAGAACTAGCTTGCGCACCACCCTGCTTATCATGGAGAATGGGGGAAACAGATACAGGAACCCCAGATCCTTCCAGGCCAGAGACATAGCATCCGCTGCCACTGTCAGAGGATCCTGGGATAGAGACACAAACACTGGAAGTTTGTGGTTGTGACGAGAAGCAAACAGGTCAAACCATGGAGTTCCCCACTTGGGACAAAGAAACTGAAAGACCCTGGTATTGAGAGGTCACTCTCCCTGTCGAGCGCATGCTCTGCTCAGGGAGTCTGCTTCCACATTCTCTATCCCCGGAATGTAAACTGCCGATATGCTGGGAACATTGTTCTCTGCCCAATGGAGGATCAGAGACACTTCCCGGAGAGCACCCCAACTGCGGGACCCTCCTTGGTGATTGATGTATGCAACCGCTGTTCGGTTGTCTGACCGAATCTGAACCGGCCGACCCCGCAAGAAATGAGTTAATCGAAGTAGGACTAAACGAATGGCCCGAAGCTCCAATAAATTGATTGGAGAGTGAGCCTCCTGCAGCCCCACAAACCCTGGAACCGATGTTCCCTCCAGATGCCCCCCCAACCCATGAGGCTGGCATCTGTGGGCTGGCATCCCAACAGTGGGTCAGAAATGACTTGCCGCTTCTAAGATTGCTCGAAGTCAGCCACCAGTGAAGGGACTGCAGAACACAGGGAGACAACAGACAAACCCGATTCAAAGACAGCGGTCACTTGTCCCACCTTGCCAAGAGAAAGAGCTGTAGAGACCTCATGTGAAACTGTGCAAACGGGACCGCTTCGAATGTGGCTACCATCAGCCCCACTAGCCTCATCCCCAGGCGGATCGGCTGACGAGGATTGGACAGGAACAGACAAATTAAATCCTGAATCAGAACAACCTTGGACTGAGGAAGAAATACCCTGGCCTGAAGGGTATCCAGTATCAGAGAAGATTTGGCATGGTTTATCACCCAACCAAATCTCTCTAGTGTCGACACCACCGTTCTGGTGTCCAAATCCGCCTGATTGAAGGACGGGGCTGTGATGAGAAGGGAACTTTCTGAAACGGATAAATAGATTGAGTCGTCTTAGATCTAGAATAGGCCGAACAGAGCCGTCCTTTTTGGCTACCGTAAAAAGGTTGGAATAAAAGCCCAGACCCTTTTCCGCTGGAGGCACAAGACGAATGACATCCATGTTTAAGAGGTTCGCCACCGCCGCCCGGAGCCCTTGCGCGATCAACGGATCCGCGGGCATCCGGGACCCGAAAAATCTGGGAGGAGGCCTGAACTCGAATTCCAGCTTGTAACCGGAAGACACAACTTCCAGAATCCATCTGTCTGATACCTCCTTGACCCAAGCCTGGAAGAAAAACCTCAGCCGTCCCCCCACCCGTAAGGGTGGGGGCGCCTCCTCATTGCTGGGCAGGCTTGGAAGTAGACTTAGACTTGGACCCCCAATTCTGACCTGGACGCCCACGTCCTCTACCTCTGTTCCATGCAGTCCCCCTTGGGGCTGAAAAGGCCGATCCTCTATCAGATCTGGAACCACGAAAGGAAGGGTTAAAGGAGGCCAACAACGCTGCCTCTTACGCTGAGGCAATTTGCCTCCTTTAATGACAGAATCCAACTTTTCACCAAAAAGGCGCAATCCCCCAAAAGGAAGTGCGGTAAGTGACTTCTTAGCCACAGTATCAGCCGCCCACTGGTGCAACCATATAGACCGCTGAATAGCAACTAGCAAGGCGGAAGTTCTGCTGCACATGGCCAAGGAATCATCCAAAGCAGAAAGTACAAAAGACACAAACAATTCACAACGCTTGAGAGTGACAAACTCATCAGAGGATGGATCAAGCCCTGAGGTATTCGATAGGTCTCTAACAACAGATCTAATAGCAACTGCCATAAGTGCCGAAGCACCCACAGGCCGCAAGGCCGAGCCAACGCTAGCAAAAGCGTGACAAGCCATTTGATCAATACGTTTGTCTTCCCCATCCTTAAGAGTAGTAGATTCTGGGGAATGTAAAATAGAGCAATTGGACAAACTGAGCACAGGAGCATCCACTTCAGGGGGGGATGACCAACGCTTAACAGAGTCTGCTGGAAAGGGATATTTCTTATCCCAGCCTAAAGGAATGCCAGGAAGCCGCGCAGGCTTCTCCCATTCCTTAAGAATGCTTTTAATTAGGAAATTCTAAACGAGGCTTGGAGGCTCCAAAGAACTCCCCTTTCTGAGGAGGGACTGCTTCAGGAGGAGTGATTGCCAACACCTCATACAATTGAGCAAGAGCTTTAGGGGGTGTCAAAAAACTTCCCCTTTTCCTAGTTCAGCGTCAATACCCACAAACTGCTGATATCAGTTTCCTCAAAAAATTCCCCTTCCTCCAATGGAGGAAGGTCCGACCAAGCAAGGCGCTCGCAACTATCAAACTCACTAGCCGAAGCAGCAGGAGTTAAATGTTTTTTCTTAGCTGAGGCCTTCTTGGCCACCAAGCTAGACATTAATTTTTCGATGTGAGCCAATCTGGCACATACATCAGAAAGCGACTCTCCACCCATGACACTATCACTGGGGGTATGGACAAGACAAGGTGGTGTGGGGGAAGAGGTAGAAGCCACCGACCCTGAGGCTTGGGCCCCTGACTGCTGCATTATAACCAAATGAGCACAAGATACACAAAGAAATTCATTATCCCCAACAAGGGATGCCCCACAACGTAAACACTGCCGAGTCTGTCCCAAGGGCACTGAAAGCCCAGTATCCTGAGGTGCCTCCATATGGTGTTTATAAAGAATACTTAATTATTTATAGTCGCCAAGTATGTGGGATTTACGCAAAAAGGTACCCGGGATGCCCCTAAATAATCCCAAGTGGGAGGATTTAATAAAGGACCAGGAGAAACCCCTAATGAAGAGTTTCCACCTAGAAGAAGATACAATAATCAACCTTATGCACATAAAGAGTAAAGAGACTAACAAAAACAACCCTTTAGCAGGGCTAAAGTTTACTCACAGCACCAGCGACAGGACAGGCGACCGGACCAGGCGACCGGGACCAGCGCACCAGCAGGCAAAACTGCATGTACGCAGAGAGAAAATGCCATCCATATGCGGCGCCGTCGAGAAGCCCCGCCCACCACGCAGAACTGCCAGGACGCAATAGAACTGAGGGTGGGCCAAAAAGAAACGACTGCCAGGACGCAATAGAATGGGGCCGGACGCCGCGCGCCAAGCCCTGCCCACATCTAGATATGCACGCTGCAAAAAGAGAGGGAAATTTAAATCCTTCACCAGGAAAGAACCACAGGTAGGCCAGAGAACAAAAGGAAAATCTACCAGATCTTATCCTCTCTACTTTACTCTGTTCACTTATATTTTCAAGAGTGCATAGGACAACAACACTCCCTTCCAATAAAGACCCCACCCCCTCATCACCCCTGAAGGGCCCAGGAGAGCAAAGGGGGAAGGCACAGGGAGTTTTATAGGGACAGGGCATCCCATGCCGGGGGACACCAACCCGAATACCGCTTACCCCTTATTTGAGGTCTCACGGGGGAGAAGCTCCCATATACACCCAGGGGTGTATCTACCCTTGCCCGAGCCCTTCAGCCAAGGCTCGGAGGCATATTGTAAGCATAACAGTAAAAAATGAGGTTCAGGCAGAAATAGAGAAAGGCCGGGAGTTACCCCGGCTACCTGCAAGGAGGAGAGAGTCATCTTCTGACTTGCTTTGCCGATCTGCAGAGACGAAAAGACTGGGGATTGGTGGGAGGTCCCAGGTACTTATGGACCAGGAGAGGCTCCTTTTTTCCATGTCATCTCTGCAAGATCGCCCTCTACAGGCCGGTATCCCAAGTGTCATGGATGTTGGAAGCGGGGTGTGTGACATACTAGGAATACATCCCTCTTCTACAACTCCTTATATAGAAGAGCCAAATGTATCTGCCGCCAGCCATAGACTTTTATTGGATTCAAAATGTTTGGGTAAGTTTAGATGATACTGCCACTGCACAAAGGTAAGTTTGGGTGAACTGCATTTGAACCGAACAAAGCACTATTCAAGAACCACTAATCATTACTATGCTTTAGCGATGATGAATTTTCTTACATTTTGGACCATATCGAAAACTATAGGGATTTGTTTTAGACAAATGATCTGCTATTTCCACAAGGAACCTTAAACAATGGACCAAAAAGCTTCTAACAAAACACAAAATCTCCACATCATCACTCATCAAGAAAATACAATTAAACTCATCATGATTGTGATTGGGGTTCCGGATATATCCATACACACCAAACCTTAGTCTATTGCAAATCAATAGAATTCTCCATCTACCCCCCCCCCCCCCCCCCTCACAATATTGCACAATTTTCGACCTATCATAGTAAGGATCATTCACTGGACAAATAAATATAAAAACATATCATATGTATTCATTATATATTAAAAATAAGTGGTTGGAGAGATAATGTGAAGACTAGTCCAGCGGTGTCTCAAGCAGATAAAAATCGATAAATCACCGGGACCAGATGACATACATTCCAGAGAGAGTTATGTACAGTAATAGACAAGTCGTTATTTCTAATATTTGTAGATTCAATAATTACAGGGACTGTCCCGAAAGATTGGAGCTTGGCAAATGTGGTGCCAATGTTCAAAAAGGGGTCTAAGGAACCACAGAACAGTAAGTTTAACATCTGTGGTGGGCAAGCTGTTTGAAGGTTTCTTAAGGGATATTATCCTGGAGTATCATGGGGAAAATTACCTTATTACTCCATATTGTCCTTCCAGACAAACCTACTGGTAATCAGATATATGAGGAGGTAAGTTCAAGACTGGATCGGGGGAGTCATTGGATATCATATATCTTGACTTTTCTAAAGCATTTGATACTGTGCCACATAAAAGATTGGTACAAAAGATGAGAATGTTTGGACCGGGGAAAACCTGTGCAAATGGATGAGAATTGGCTTATTGATCAGAAGCAGAGGGTGGCTATCAATGGTACACACTCAGATTGGGCCACTGTTACTAGTGGAGTACCACGAAGGTCAGTTCTGGGACCAATTCTCTTCAATATATATGTTAATGACATTGAGTACGGATTAAACATTAAAGTCTCAATCTTTGCAGATGATACCAAGATGTGTAAAGTAATTAAACAAAAGAGGACATCAGGCAGCTACAAACAGATTTAGGTCAATTGTAAGCATGGGCAGTTAAATGGCAAATGAGGTTTTACACAGATAAATGTAAGGTTATGCACATGGAAAGGAGAAATCTGTGCCATGATTACACACTAAATAAAGAAATGCTTGGTAAAACAACAACAAAAGAAAAGGACCTAGGGGTCTTTTAGCAATACATGTAACTGTATAATCAATGCCAGGCAGCAGCTGCAAAAGCAAACAGGATCATGGGGCGCATCAAGGTGCGTATGACCAGAGCATCATTTTACCCTGGTCAGACCCCATATAGAGTACTGTGTACAGTTCTGGCCACCTGTGCTTAAGAAGGACATATCAAAATTGGAGTATGTTCAAAGGAGGCAACGAAGTTCAGGGACTAGAGTACCCTGAAATATATTCAGGGTCAATACAAAGATCTCAACCACAATCTATTTATACCGGAGTGTAACCATAATCCGAGAACATCCACTAAGGTTAGAGGAAATAAGCTTTCTCCACCGACATAGGAGTAGAATCTTCTCTGTAAGAGCAGTGAGACTATGGAACTTGCTGCCAGAGAAGGTAGTAATGAAGGATACAGTAAAAATGTTCAAAAGTGGCCTGGATGCCTTCCTTGCATATAACAACATTTTCAGCTATGGCTACTTGACCACTGGAAGGAGATAAACAGGCTGAAATGGATGGACTAAAGTCTTTATTCAACCGCACAAACTATGTTACTAAGGCCTGGAGTCAGTATGGTAAAAAATTTGCTTAGGGAGAGAAAAAGCCTGAGAATTTCACTTCTGCAGAATCACCACCCATGGGTACTTTTTTACTCCTAAGAAAAGTAGTGAACTTTTTACTTAGTAGTAAAAAGTATCGTGGGTGCAGTAACTTGGTCCTGTACAGTCCTGATGAACTACTGGAGGAAAGTAATGGAACTAATCAGCAGAGTGGTGGGTTTCCAGATCCAGCGTTCTGTCAGGCTATGTCTCCTGGGGGTGGTTGAGCCGCTCTCGGAGTTGAGATCCTTGCTACGATTGCTGCTATTCTACGCTAGGAAATGTATCCTATTAAATTGGAAACACCCTGCTAAGCCATCTGTCCAGGCTTGGAAAAGATTAGTCAACCAAAACTCGCCATGTACAAACTCACATACATGCCAAGTGGGGTACCCAATAAATTTGTGAAGGTATGGGACCCTTGGTTACAGTGCCATGATATGACATCGGAGGGAGATTAAACAAAAGATTGGGATGACTTGGGTCACTGAGGAATGATCCTGGAATTGCAGAGTGCGATATGAGTGAGCTGGGCTTATAGAAACCAAATGGCAGGAATGCCAGGAAGTAGCCACATCTCCCTGGAGCGGACTCCAGTCCCTCCATCGCAATCTGTCTCCATGAATAGGTATAATGAAGTGCTCTTGAATCCTGTGTGTGTGTGCATGTGAGTGACTGTGTTGTGTCATTAATACCATTGTGAATAAGTGGTGCCTGCTGCACCTTATGCAAAAACACAACTGTGATTGTCTTTGTATGTTTTTTTTGGTTCAAATAAATAAATAATTCTAAAAAAAAAGTGTCATTGACTTCCATTGTCTTACTAGCTGGTGATTCAGCAACAGTGAAATTCTCATGCTTGTAAAGTGAGAATTTTTTTCTACTCTTACTAAATCGAGACCCATCATTTGGAACACATCTTTCTCCTTGAAGAATACCTTTCTTCTCCGATCATTCTTCCGTGCTGCGCTCTATATGACGGCACTAGCTTTACCTGGAATTGATGCATGAATCTCCCCGTCTTACATGGCTCTCGGATGGCATGTTGTGGATTAACAGATGTAGTTGCCTGTGTGGGGGCTCCCCAGGCTCGTCTGCTCATTATTCACTAGCGAGAAATGAAATTTTAAAAGTGAAATGCTCACATCAATTAAAGTTATAAATACAGGAGCTTGCTCACACCATAAGGCTAGAAACAATTCCTTCCTCGGTTTCTCCTCAGAAGAAAACCACAGCCATAAATTGAGAAAAATTATCACATAAATAAATATGTTAACAACAAAAAAAAAATTTAATTGGACTGCAGTATTCTTTTTAAAGCAGAGCTAACTTCAAACTACTTCCAACCTGTAAACCAGGTTCTACTAATTCATATCAGTGTTAAAATACATATTTTTAATAGAGATGAGCAAGTAGTATTCGACCGAGTCGGTATTCGATCGAATACTACGCTATTCGTCATACTCGATTTCGATCGAGTACAGCGGCGATGGCGCACTCACAATTTGTTTCCCCTCACACCTTCCCTGGCGCGTTTTTTACACCAATCACCATGCGGGGGGGGGGGGGTGGGACAGGTCCTGGGAGGACGCTGGCATCGCGAGAACGGCGTCTAGACGCATTGGCTGGAAAAACCATGTGACCTCGAATCTACAAAACTCAGCACTTCCTCTTCGTCAGCATTAGCAGCTTGAACTTAGTGAGGGATAGACGCTCACAGCAGGGAAAGACAGGCTGTAGCTGGCAGGGCCCCAGAAGCTCGGAATATCGCATTTACCACCATATATACCAGCTACCAGAAGACAAGAGAGTCATTAAGAGCCCTTCTTAGGGCTACTATGCTGAACGGTATATAGCTCATATGTAGGCAGGCAGGGCCCCAGAAGCTCAGAATATCGCTTTTACCACCATATATACCAGCTACCAGAAGACAAGAGAGTCATTGAGAGCCCTTATTAGGGCTACTATGCTGAACAGTATATAGCTCATATGTAGACAGGCAGGGCCCCAGAAGCTCAGAATATCGCATTTACCACCATATATACCAGCTACCAGAAGACAAGAGAGTCATTGAGAGTCCTTATTATTAGGGCTACTATGCTGAACAGTATATAGCCCATATGTAGGCAGGCAGGGCCCCAGAAGCTCAGAATATCGCATTTACCACCATATATACCAGCTACCAGAAGACAAGAGAGTCATTGAGAGCCCTTATTAGGACTACTATGCTGAACAGTATATAGCTCATATGTAGGCAGGCAGGGCCCCAGAAGCTCAGAATATCGCATTTACCACCATATATACCAGCTACCAGAAGACAAGAGAGTCCTTATTATTAGGGCTACTATGCTGAACAGTATATAGCCCATATGTAGGCAGGCAGGGCCCCAGAAGCTCAGAATATCGCATTTACCACCATATATACCAGCTACCAGAAGACAAGAGAGTCATTGAGAGTCCTTATTATTAGGGCTACTATGCTGAACAGTATATAGCTCATATGTAGGCAGGCAGGGCCCCAGAAGCTCAGAATATCGCATTTACCACCATATATACCAGCTACCAGAAGACAAGAGAGTCATTGAGAGCCCCTATTAGGGCTACTATGCTGAACAGTATATAGCTCATATGTAGGCAGGCAGGGCCCCAGAAGCTCAGAATATCGCATTTACCACCATATATACCAGCTACCAGAAGACAAGAGAGTCATTGAGAGCCCTTATTAGGGCTACTATGTTGAACAGTATATAGCTCATATGTAGGCAGGCAGGGCCCCAGAAGCTCAGAATATTGCATTTACCACCATATATACCAGCTAAAAGAAGACAAGAGAGTCATTGAGAGCCCTTATTAGGGCTACTATGCTGAACAGTATATAGCTCATATGTAGGCAGGCAGGGCCCCAGAAGCTCAGAATATCGCATTTACCACCATATATACCAGCTACCAGAAGACAAGAGAGTCATTGAGAGTCCTTATTATTAGGGCTACTACGCTGAACAGTATATAGCTCATATGTAGGCAGGCAGGGCCCCAGAAGCTCAGAATATCGCATTTACCACCATATATACCAGCTACCAGAAGACAAGAGAGTCATTCAGAGCCCTTATTAGGGCTACTATGTTGAACAGTATATAGCTCATATGTAGGCAGGCAGGGCCCCAGAAGCTCAGAATATCGCATTTACCACCATATATACCAGCTACCAGAAGACAAGAGAGTCATTGAGAGTCCTTATTATTAGGGCTACTATGTTGAACAGTATATAGCTCATATGTAGGCAGGCAGGGCCCCAGAAGCTCAGAATATCGCATTTACCACCATATATACCAGCTACCAGAAGACAAGAGAGTCATTGAGAGTCCTTATTATTAGGGCTACTATGCTGAACAGTATATAGCTCATAAGTAGGCAGGCAGGGCCCCAGAAGCTCAGAATATCGCATTTACCACCATATATACCAGCTACCAGAAGACAAGAGAGTCATTGAGAGTCCTTATTATTAGGGCTACTATGCTGAACAGTATATAGCTCATATGTAGGCAGGCAGGGCCGCAGAAGCTCAGAATATCGCATTTACCAACATATATACCAGCTACCAGAAGACAAGAGAGTCATTGAGAGCCCTTATTAGGGCTACTATGCTGAACAGTATATAGCTCATATGTAGGCAGGCAGGGCCCCAGAAGCTCAGAATATCGCATTTACCACCATATATACCAGCTACCAGAAGACAAGAGAGTCATTGAGAGCCCTTATTAGGGCTACTATGCTGAACAGTATATAGCTCATATGTAGGCAGGCAGGGCCCCAGAAGCTCAGAATATCGCATTTACCACCATATATACCAGCTACCAGAAGACAAGAGAGTCATTGAGAGTCCTTATTATTAGGGCTACTACGCTGAACAGTATATAGCTCATATGTAGGCAGGCAGGGCCCCAGAAGCTCAGAATATCGCATTTACCACCATATATACCAGCTACCAGAAGACAAGAGAGTCATTGAGAGCCCTTATTAGGGCTACTATGCTGAACGGTATATAGCTCATATGTAGGCAGGCAGGGCCCCAGAAGCTCAGAATATCGCATTTACCACCATATATACCAGCTACCAGAAGACAAGAGAGTCATTGAGAGTCCTTATTATTAGGGCTACTATGCTGAACAGTATATAGCCCATATGTAGGCAGGCAGGGCCCCAGAAGCTCAGAATATCGCATTTACCACCATATATACCAGCTACCAGAAGACAAGAGAGTCATTGAGAGCCCTTATTAGGGCTACTATGCTGAACAGTATATAGCTCATATGTAGGCAGGCAGGGCCCCAGAAGCTCAGAATATCGCATTTACCACCATATATACCAGCTACCAGAAGACAAGAGAGTCCTTATTATTAGGGCTACTATGCTGAACAGTATATAGCCCATATGTAGGCAGGCAGGGCCCCAGAAGCTCAGAATATCGCATTTACCACCATATATACCAGCTACCAGAAGACAAGAGAGTCATTGAGAGTCCTTATTATTAGGGCTACTATGCTGAACAGTATATAGCTCATATGTAGGCAGGCAGGGCCCCAGAAGCTCAGAATATCGCATTTACCACCATATATACCAGCTACCAGAAGACAAGAGAGTCATTGAGAGCCCTTATTAGGGCTACTATGCTGAACAGTATATAGCTCATATGTAGGCAGGCAGGGCCCCAGAAGCTCAGAATATCGCATTTACCACCATATATACCAGCTACCAGAAGACAAGAGAGTCCTTATTATTAGGGCTACTATGCTGAACAGTATATAGCCCATATGTAGGCAGGCAGGGCCCCAGAAGCTCAGAATATCGCATTTACCACCATATATACCAGCTACCAGAAGACAAGAGAGTCATTGAGAGTCCTTATTATTAGGGCTACTATGCTGAACAGTATATAGCCCATATGTAGGCAGGCAGGGCCCCAGAAGCTCAGAATATCGCATTTACCACCATATATACCAGCTACCAGAAGACAAGAGAGTCATTGAGAGTCCTTATTATTAGGGTACTATGCTGAACAGTATATAGCTCATATGTAGGCAGCCAGGGCCCCAGAAGCTCAGAATATCGCATTTACCACCATATATACCAGCTACCAGAAGACAAGAGAGTCATTGAGAGCCCTTATTAGGGCTACTATGCTGAACAGTATATAGCTCATATGTAGGCAGGCAGGGCCCCAGAAGCTCAGAATATCGCATTTACCACCATATATACCAGCTACCAGAAGACAAGAGAGTCATTGAGAGTCCTTATTATTGGGGCTACTATGCTGAACAGTATATAGCCCATATGTAGGCAGGCAGGGCCCCAGAAGCTCAGAATATCGCATTTACCACCATATATACCAGCTACCAGAAGACAAGAGAGTCATTGAGAGCCCTTATTAGGGCTACTATGCTGAACAGTATATAGCTCATATGTAGGCAGGCAGGGCCCCAGAAGCTCAGAATATCGCATTTACCGCCATATATACCAGCTACCAGAAGACAAGAGAGTCATTGAGAGTCCTTATTATTAGGGCTACTATGCTGAACAGTATATAGCCCATATGTAGGCAGGCAGGGCCCCAGAAGCTCAGAATATCGCATTTACCACCATATATACCAGCTACCAGAAGACAAGAGAGTCATTGAGAGCCCTTATTAGGGCTACTATGCTGAACAGTATATAGCTCATATGTAGGCAGGCAGGGCCCCAGAAGCTCAGAATATCGCATTTACCACCATATATACCAGCTACCAGAAGACAAGAGAGTCATTGAGAGTCCTTATTATTAGGGCTACTATGCTGAACAGTATATAGCTCATATGTAGGCAGGCAGGGCCCCAGAAGCTCAGAATATCGCATTTACCACCATATATACCAGCTACCAGAAGACAAGAGAGTCATTGAGAGTCCTTATTATTAGGGCTACTATGCTGAACAGTATATAGCCCATATGTAGGGCAGGGCCCCAGAAGCTCAGAATATCGCATTTACCACCATATATACCAGCTACCAGAAGACAAGAGAGTCATTGAGAGTCCTTATTATTAGGGCTACTATGCTGAACAGTATATAGCTCATATGTAGGCAGGCAGGGCCCCAGAAGCTCAGAATATCGCATTTACCACCATATATACCAGCTACCAGAAGACAAGAGAGTCATTGAGAGCCCTTATTAGGGCTACTTTGTTGAACAGTATATAGCTCATATGTAGGCAGGCAGGGCCCCAGAAGCTCAGAATATCGCATTTACCACCATATATACCAGCTACCAGAAGACAAGAGAGTCATTGAGAGCCCTTATTAGGGCTACTATGCTGAACGGTATATAGCTCATATGTAGGCAGGCAGGGCCCCAGAAGCTCAGAATATCGCATTTACCACCATATATACCAGCTACCAGAAGACAAGAGAGTCATTGAGAGCCCTTATTAGGGCTACTATGCTGAACAGTATATAGCTCATATGTAGGCAGGCAGGGCCCCAGAAGCTCAGAATATCGCATTTACCACCATATATACCAGCTACCAGAAGACAAGAGAGTCATTGAGAGTCCTTATTATTAGGGCTACTATGCTGAACAGTATATAGCCCATATGTAGGCAGGCAGGGCCCCAGAAGCTCAGAATATCGCATTTACCACCATATATACCAGCTACCAGAAGACAAGAGTGTCATTGAGAGCCCTTATTAGGGCTACTATGCTGAACAGTATATAGCTCATATGTAGGCAGGCAGGGCCCCAGAAGCTCAGAATATCGCATTTACCACCATATATACCAGCTACCAGAAGACAAGAGAGTCATTGAGAGCCCTTATTAGGGCTACTATGCTGAACAGTATATAGCCCATATGTAGGCAGGCAGGGCCCCAGAAGCTCAGAATATTGCATTTACCACCATATATACCAGCTACCAGAAGACAAGAGAGTCCTTATTATTAGGGCTACTATGCTGAACAGTATATAGCCCATATGTAGGCAGGCAGGGCCCCAGAAGCTCAGAATATCGCATTTACCACCATATATACCAGATACCAGAAGACAAGAGAGTCATTGAGAGTCCTTATTATTAGGGCTACTATGCTGAACAGTATATAGCTCATATGTAGGCAGGCAGGGCCCCAGAAGCTCAGAATATCGCATTTACCACCATATATACCAGCTACCAGAAGACAAGAGAGTCATTGAGAGCCCTTATTAGGGCTACTATGCTGAACAGTATATAGCTCATATGTAGGCAGGCAGGGCCCCAGAAGCTCAGAATATCGCATTTACCACCATATATACCAGCTACCAGAAGACAAGAGAGTCATTGAGAGTCCTTATTATTAGGGCTACTATGCTGAACAGTATATAGCCCATATGTAGGCAGGCAGGGCCCCAGAAGCTCAGAATATCGCATTTACCACCATATATACCAGCTACCAGAAGACAAGAGAGTCATTGAGAGCCCTTATTAGGGCTACTATGCTGAACAGTATATAGCTCATATGTAGGCAGGCAGGGCCCCAGAAGCTCTGAATATCGCATTTACCACCATATATACCAGCTACCAGAAGACAAGAGAGTCATTGAGAGTCCTTATTATTAGGGCTACTATGCTGAACAGTATATAGCCCATATGTAGGCAGGCAGGGCCCCAGAAGCTCAGAATATCGCATTTACCACCATATATACCAGCTACCAGAAGACAAGAGTGTCATTGAGAGCCCTTATTAGGGCTACTATGCTGAACAGTATATAGCTCATATGTAGGCAGGCAGGGCCCCAGAAGCTCAGAATATCGCATTTACCACCATATATACCAGCTACCAGAAGACAAGAGAGTCCTTATTATTAGGGCTACTATGCTGAACAGTATATAGCCCATATGTAGGCAGGCAGGGCCCCAGAAGCTCAGAATATCGCATTTACCACCATATATACCAGATACCAGAAGACAAGAGAGTCATTGAGAGTCCTTATTATTAGGGCTACTATGCTGAACAGTATATAGCTCATATGTAGGCAGGCAGGGCCCCAGAAGCTCAGAATATCGCATTTACCACCATATATACCAGCTACCAGAAGACAAGAGAGTCATTGAGAGCCCTTATTAGGGCTACTATGCTGAACAGTATATAGCTCATATGTAGGCAGGCAGGGCCCCAGAAGCTCAGAATATCGCATTTACCACCATATATACCAGCTACCAGAAGACAAGAGAGTCATTGAGAGTCCTTATTATTAGGGCTACTATGCTGAACAGTATATAGCCCATATGTAGGCAGGCAGGGCCCCAGAAGCTCAGAATATCGCATTTACCACCATATATACCAGCTACTAGAAGACAAGAGAGTCATTGAGAGCCCTTATTAGGGCTACTATGCTGAACAGTATATAGCTCATATGTAGGCAGGCAGGGCCCCAGAAGCTCTGAATATCGCATTTACCACCATATATACCAGCTACCAGAAGACAAGAGAGTCATTGAGAGTCCTTATTATTAGGGCTACTATGCTGAACAGTATATAGCCCATATGTAGGCAGGCAGGGCCCCAGAAGCTCAGAATATCGCATTTACCACCATATATACCAGCTACCAGAAGACAAGAGAGTCATTGAGAGTCCTTATTATTAGGGCTACTATGCTGAACAGTATATAGCTCATATGTAGGCAGGCAGGGCCCCAGATGCTCAGAATATCGCATTTACCACCATATATACCAGCTACCAGAAGACAAGAGAGTCATTGAGAGCTCTTATTAGGGCTACTATGTTGAACAGTATATAGCTCATATGTAGGCAGGCAGGGCCCCAGAAGCTCAGAATATCGCATTTACCACCATATATACCAGCTACCAGAAGACAAAAGAGTCATTGAGAGTCCTTATTATTAGGGCTACTATGCTGAACAGTATATAGCTCATATGTAGGCAGGCAGGGCCCCAGAAGCTCAGAATATCGCATTTACCACCAAATATACCAGCTACCAGAAGACAAGAGAGTCATTGAGAGCCCTTATTAGGGCTACTATGCTGAACAGTATATAGCTCATATGTAGGCAGGCAGGGCCCCAGAAGCTCAGAATATCGCATTTACCACCATATATACCAGCTACCAGAAGACAAGAGAGTCATTGAGAGTCCTTATTATTAGGGCTACTATGCTGAACAGTATATAGCCCATATGTAGGCAGGCAGGGCCCCAGAAGCTCAGAATATCGCATTTACCACCATATATACCAGCTACCAGAAGACAAGAGAGTCATTGAGAGCCCTTATTAGGGCTACTATGCTGAACAGTATATAGCTCATATGTAGGCAGGCAGGGCCCCAGAAGCTCAGAATATCGCATTTACCACCATATATACCAGCTACCAGAAGACAAGAGAGTCATTGAGAGTCCTTATTATTAGGGCTACTATGCTGAACAGTATATAGCTCATATGTAGGCAGGCAGGGCCCCAGATGCTCAGAATATCGCATTTACCACCATATATACCAGCTACCAGAAGACAAGAGAGTCATTGAGAGCCCTTATTAGGGCTACTATGTTGAACAGTATATAGCTCATATGTAGGCAGGCAGGGCCCCAGAAGCTCAGAATATCACATTTACCACCATATATACCAGCTACCAGAAGACAAGAGAGTCATTGAGAGTCCTTATTAGGGCTACTATGCTGAACGGTATATAGCTCATTCTAGCTATATACACACTGCACACAACGGCTGCTTTAGTGAGGGGTAGCTGCTGCTGGAATAGGGACAGAAAGACTTCAGTGGTGTATTACCACCTATATACAAAACTATATACACTCTGCTCAAAACGGCTGCTTTAGTGAGGGGTAGCTGCTGCTGGAATAGGGACAGAAAGACTTCAGTGGTGTATTAGCACCTATATACAAAACTATATTTTGCAGTACTGTTTTGTGTCCTCTGTGCCAACAAAACACTGTTTTATACCCGGTGCGTATAGGCACCATTCCACCTTCTGGCAGTATACGGCTGTATAGGCAGGTGTTCTCCTAAAAAATATATTTATATTTGGCACTACTGTTTTGTGTCCTCTTTACCAACAAAACCCTGTTATATACCCGGTGCGTATAGGCACCATTTCACCTTCTGGCAGTATACGGCTGTATATCCAGGTGTTCTCCTAAAAAATATATTTATATTTGGCATAACGCGTGGCCAAAAAAGTAAAACGTCTGAAATGCGGAGGGCTAGCGCAAAGGGACGTGGACGAGGACGGGGGCGCGGAAATGCTGGTGGGGGCACAAACCGCGTTGAAGCCAGTGGGGATACAATGCGTGCTGGTGAGGGGCAGCCAGCATTACGCTCATCCAGCTTCCCTGCCTTTATGGGACAGTTATGCGGGGGGCGGGGTACACCTCTGTTGAGGCCTGAGCAGCGTGAACAGGTGGTGCAATGGATGGCCGATAACGCTTCCAGTCACTTGTCCACCACCCAGTCATCCACACAGTCTCACTCTGACCCTCCTTCCTCCCAACCTGGCCAACAGAGTCAGCCCACCCTTGACCCCTCCCAGGACCTCTTTTCGGGTCCTTTTCCAGATGTGCTGCAAGAATCCCAGGAGCTAGCAGAGGAATTTGTTTGTAGTGATGCCCAAACACTTGAGTATCCGCCATCTCCTAGTGATGTGGACCCGGAACCAGCATCTGCTATCATGAGCGATGATGATGAGACGCAGTTGCCATCAAGGGAGGCTGTTGGAATGTCCAGTGGGCAGGAGGAGGAGCAGAGAGAGGAAGTGGAAGAGGAGGTGGTGGACGACGAAATGACCGACCCCACTTGGACAGGGGTGATGTCCAGCGGGGAAAGCAGTGGAGATGCCGTCTGTGCATCACCGAATAAGGCAGCAAGAGGCAGAGGACAGTCCAGAGGCAGAGGACAGTCCAGACAGAGAAGGCAGGCCACAGCCAGCAGGGCCGAAGCTCTTCCCGGCAGCAGGCAGTCGCGCGAAGCTCCCCCATCGAGGCCTCATACTTCTGTGGTGTCGAGATTTTTTAATGTTTGCGCGGACGACAAACTGAGCGCGGTTTGCGCAATCTGCCACTCAAAACTGAGTAGGGGCTCTGAGAAGAGCAATCTGACCACCTCAGGCATGCACCGTCACTTGGAAGTCAAGCACTGGGCTGAGTGGGAGAGAGCAAACGCAATACAACCTGCGCCCGGTCTTGCTGCCACTGCCTTCCAGCCACGTGTCCAACTTGGAGACCCAGTAAGTGTAGGGCGCCGAGGGATCGGGGAGGACAGGGGTGTGGTCTGCCAGGTAGTCCCGCAACATCCGCCGATACTTGTCCCTCCTGCTGATAGCGGGCCCCGCAGTGATGGAAGTTGCACGAGGGGGTGACATGAACGTGTCCCACACCTTGGAGAGTGTTCCCCTGGTGGCTGTGGGCCTGATCGATGTTGTCAGCCTCTGGGAGACACTCTCCTCTCTGCCGCCAGCGATGCTGGGTGGGAAAATCTGCATCATGTTCTGCAAGAGTTCCCTCTGGTATTCCAGTAATCGATTCGTCCTCTCCTCTACCGGAATAAAAGAGGAGAAGTTATCTTTATACCGGGGGTCCAGGAGTGCGAAGACCCAGTATAGTTTGTTCTCCAATATCCGGACAACACGTATGTCCCGGGAAAAGCAGCCCAGCATGAAGTCAGCCATGTGTGCCAGACTCTGAGTAGGCATGACCTCACTGCCCCCACCAGAAGGATCATTTTCCATTTCCTCCTCTTCCTCCTCCTCTCCGCCCCATCCGCGCTGAACCAATGGGACGCACACAGCCTGACTGCTACCCTCGCCGCCAGCATCCTCTTCCACAGCCACCTCCACTTTGTCCTCCTCCTCATCCTCTTCCTCCTGCAACTGCCACCGAGCAGTAGACAAAAGTGTGATCTGACTGTCTACCTGCGTTGCGTCTCCTCCTACCCCCGTCTCCTCTGTGTGCAATGCGTTCTCCCTTATTGCGATGAGCGATTCTTTAAGGACGCATAGGAGCGGGATGGTTACGCTCACTATAGCGTCCTCGCTGCTGACCTTCTTAGTGGACTCCTCAAAGATACGCAATACATCGCATATGTCTGCCATCCATGGCCACTCGTGGTTGGCAAACTGAGGGAGCTGAGTTGGATGCACGCGTGGATGCATCATCTGGTACTCCATCAATGCTCTCTGCTGCTCACACACCCTGGCCAACATGCAATAGGTGGAATTCCAGCGAGTGGGCAGGTCGCACAACAGCCGATGTTGAGGCAAATGGAGGCGTTGCTGGATTTTTTTTAAGCTAGCAGCAGCTACAGTTGACTTCCGAAAGTGAGCGCACAAGCGCCGCACTTTGACCAGTAGCTCTGCCAGGTTGGGGTAAGTCTTTAGAAACTTTTGTACTACCAAATTAAAAACGTGGGCCAGGCATGGTACATGATTGAGTTCTGCAAGCTCCAGAGCCGCCACCAGGTTACGGCCGTTATCGCACACGACCATGCCTGGTCCTAGCTGCAGCGGCGACAGCCACATCTCTGTCTGCTGCAATATGGCGTGCCTCACCTCTGCGGCGCTGTGCTTCCTGTCGCCCAAGCTGATGAGCTTAAGCACCGCCTGCTGACGTCTCCCCGCGCCAGTGCTGCAACGCTTCCAGCTAGGGGCTGAGGGCGATGTTAAGGCAGAGGAGGAGGAGGAGGAGGAGGAGGAAGAGGAGGGGGGTCTATCAGAACCCGTGCTGGCAATCTTGGGCGGGGGTGGTATGTAGGCCGTCCCTGTTTGCGACCCCGTCCCCGCTTCCACAACATTCACCCAGTGTGCCGTCAAAGAGATGTAGCGTCCTTGGCCGCAAGCGCTTGTCCACGAGTCGGTGGTCAAGTGGACCTTTGCGCTGACTGCGTACCTCAGGGCCCGCCTGATGTTACGCGACACGTGCTGGTGCAGGGCGGGGACGCCACACCGGGAAAAATAGTGGCGGCTAGGGACGGAATAGCGAGGTGCGGCAGCCGCCATCAGGTCGCGGAAGGCCTGCGTCTCCACAAGCCTAAACGGCAACATCTCCAGGGCCAGCAGTTTGGAGATGAGGCAGGTTAAGGCTTGGGCTTGGGGGTGACTGGAGGCGTACTTCCGCCTGCGGTTGAACGCCTGCGAGATGGACAGTTGATCGGACGAGGAGATGGAAGGTGCAGACGAAGATGCGGGGGAAGGGGGGGCTGAAGGAGAAGGCCCCAAAGTAGCCGAGGCAGAGGCAGATGTGGAGGTGTCCTGGCTGGAGGTCTGGACCGCAGTGGCAGCACACAACAAAGGGGAAGACTGTCCCTGTACGCCTTGGAGGTGCTTGCCTGCCCTGCCGCCAGCGTGCTATCAGAGAGGGTGTTCAGTGCAGCCGGGGGCATTATAACCGATAAGCGCAGCCGCCTGTCAACCGACAGTGCCGACAGGCTGACGCTAATCAAAATGAACAGCAAGTGGATTGACCCGGACTTTGCTTGTACAACAGTGGAAAGCAGCCAAGAGTGAAGTGCCATCTGTATGAAGTGCCATTTCCTCCTCCTCCTCCTCCTCCTCCTTAACCGCCTTAGAATTGCTGTATTAATAAAAAAAAATATGGCTCACCTCTTGGGCTTAATACAATCAATTTTTAAGAGGTCTCAGCTCTTGGGCCTCCACACAATTTTTAAGAGGTCTCAGCTCTTGGGACTCCACACAATTTTTAAGAGGTCTCAGCTCTTGGGCCTCCACACAATTTCTAAGAGGTCTCAGCTCTTGGGACTCCACACAATTTTTAAGAGGTCTCAGCTCTAAGCTTCCCTTACTGCTGGGGTGACACACTGTAACAAACCTCCTCCTGTAAGCTTCCCTGACTGCTGGGGTGACACACTGTAACAAACCTCCTCCTGTAAGCTTCCCTGACTGCTGGGGTGACACAATGTAACAAACCTCCTCCTGTAAGCTTCCCTGACTGCTGGGGTGACACACTGTAACAAACCTCCTCCTGTAAGCTTCCCTGACTGCTGGGGTGACACAATGTAACAAACCTCCTCCTGTAAGCTTCCCTGACTGCTGGGGTGACACAATGTAACAAACCTCCTCCTGTAAGCTTCCCTGACTGCTGGGGTGACACACTGTAACAAACCTCCTCCTGTAAGCTTCCCTGACTGCTGGGGTGACACAATGTAACAAACCTCCTCCTGTAAGCTTCCCTGACTGCTGGGGTGACACACTGTAACAAACCTCCTCCTGTAAGCTTCCCTTACTGCTGGGGTGACACACTGTAACAAACCTCCTCCTGTAAGCTTCCCTTACTGCTGGGGTGACACACTGTAACAAACCTCCTCCTGTAAGCTTCCCTTACTGCTGGAGTGACACACTGTAACAAACCTCCTCCTGTAAGCTTCCCCGACTGCTGGGGTGACACACTGTAACAAACCTCCTCCTGTAAGCTTCCCTTACTGCTGGGGTGACACACTGTAACAAACCTCCTCCTGTAAGCTTCCCTGACTGCTGGGGTGACACACTGTAACAAACCTCCTCCTGTAAGCTTCCCTTACTGCTGGGGTGACACACTGTAACAAACCTCCTCCTGTAAGCTTCCCTGACTGCTGGGGTGACACACTGTAACAAACCTCCTCCTGTAAGCTTCCCTGACTGCTGGGGTGACACAATGTAACAAACCTCCTCCTGTAAGCTTCCCTGACTGCTGGGGTGACACACTGTAACAAACCTCCTCCTGTAAGCTTCCCTTACTGCTGGGGTGACACACTGTAACAAACCTCCTCCTGTAAGCTTCCCTTACTGCTGGGGTGACACACTGTAACAAACCTCCTCCTGTAAGCTTCCCTTACTGCTGGAGTGACACACTGTAACAAACCTCCTCCTGTAAGCTTCCCTGACTGCTGGGGTGACACAATGTAACAAACCTCCTCCTGTAAGCTTCCCTTACTGCTGGGGTGACACACTGTAACAAACCTCCTCCTGTAAGCTTCCCTGACTGCTGGGGTGACACAATGTAACAAACCTCCTCCTGTAAGCTTCCCTGACTGCTGGGGTGACACACTGTAACAAACCTCCTCCTGTAAGCTTCCCTTACTGCTGGGGTGACACACTGTAACAAACCTCCTCCTGTAAGCTTCCCTTACTGCTGGGGTGACACACTGTAACAAACCTCCTCCTGTAAGCTTCCCTTACTGCTGGAGTGACACACTGTAACAAACCTCCTCCTGTAAGCTTCCCCGACTGCTGGGGTGACACACTGTAACAAACCTCCTCCTGTAAGCTTCCCTTACTGCTGGGGTGACACAATGACACAAGAGGACATGTCTGACCACATCTCACACACACACACACACACACACACACACAATGACAATTAGGGGTGGGGTCTATTTATTTTCCCCCTTGCCTATGCCATCTGTGGTTGTCATTAGGCAACGTGATTTTAAGGGGTGCAGAATTTTGTTCTTTTTTGTACAGTTTGGCTTGGGGTCCATGGCAATGTAGAGGAAAGAAGGTTTCCTTGTCTTGTCTCACTTTACGTAGAAGTTATATTGTGTTTGGAGTGTATTGTTGAGTGGCTGTGATAGTGGCGTAATAGTGCGACTTGGGCGCGTTATATGCACCCAGACATGCTTCCCCTGCTGTCCCAGTTGCATTCCAGCAGTGTTGGCATCATTTTCTGATGTTTCAGGGTGGACTTGGTGACCTCCAAGTGGTCGAATTGAGATTTCCAAGTGGCGAGCATTTTTTTCCCTCAGACTATAATGGGATTCGATAATCGGTCGAGTAGTCGAGTAACGCGGTCTATTCGAATCGAAATTCGAAATTTCGAATATTTCACTACTCGCTCATCTCTAATTTTTAAATTACACAATTCTATTGACATTACAATTACTCATTAGCAGACCTTAGCCTACAGAGTTTAACTATGTCTGCTTGAGGGCAAGTTGATGTCCAGTCTAGCAAACACCCTGGCCTCCAGTCTTACAAACTGCCTGTCTAAATGTATAGACCAGGAACCAATCATCAGCAGCGGGTGGCTGTTTTCCCAGTTTGTGCCTCTTAAAGATACTGTGCAACAGCTTAAAGCTTGTCTATGTAAGTGAACTGCAGCTATAATTCTAGGTTAATGCAGTTTACATGTACTCCAGTAGATGGCGCTGTTACATATATCTATGTGTAGTTTCTGTTGTACGTTCTCTACTGCAGGTTGTGTTTACTGTACATTGAGGTGATTTTTATGACTTCTTTTTTGTATGTTATCCTCCATGTAAGGTAACATTCTCTTACTGCTTTCATGTTCCTATAAAGCCAGTTCCTGTTATACCACAAATGTCTATCTGGATTTGACTCAGCTGCACTCAACACTCACACTCTGCAAAAGGTTATGGGCCTAGTGACCAAATTAAACCCCAGGGACCGGAAAAAGCCCAGTGACCAGACAGCCCAGGCAGAGCAAAGACCAGAACGGAAGACAGCGCAGCCAATGTGGAGACCGACATAAAGAAGCTTTCACCGAAAATATCTACATGGAACTACCACCAAGATTCAAAGATGAACAAAGGCCAGACCTAGTATGCAAACTTCAGAGGAATATATACAGTCTAAAGCAAGCCTCCAGAGCATGGAATATAAAAATAAATGAAGTGCTTGCCCATGAGGAGTGCTTGCCTTATATACAAAGAAATTGGCAGACAGATGAATCTATGTGCTGATTTATGTGGACAATATCCTGATATGTTTTGAGCAAGAAGGGGATGAAGCAGAGATACTGCAAACCCTGAATTAGCATTTTGAGACCAAAATCTTGGAAACCTCTGCATTCTGATTGAAAAAGAGGAAGATGGCAGCTTTCTTCTAAACCAAAGGCACAAAATACAATAAATAGTTTAAACTTTTGAAATAGAAGATGCAAAAGCAGTAAAATCTACCATGAAAACCAACTACCTGAAGGAGATAAATAGCCAGGATACGCCAATACCAAATGACACTCAGTACAGGAAAGCAATAGGGAAATGCTGTACATTACCACCGCTACAAGGCCTGACATTGCAGCAGCTATTGGAATCCTATGCCGAAAGGTTTTAATGGCGAGTGAGATAGACTGGAATGCTGTAAAATGAATTATTAGCTATCTTAAAGGAACTTTACATTACAAGCAAGTGATGAAAGCATCCTGACAGGTTATGTGGATGCCGACTGGGCCGGAGACACCAGTGACAAAAAAATCTACCAGTGGCTACTTGCTTCTTTTATCAGGAGGTGCTATCATTTGGACTAGCAGACAGCAGCTCTCTTTTCTACTATCATCTTCTGAAGCAGAGTATTATATATGGATAAGACAGCTGTTAACAGACTTGGGTCAACCGCAATTGGATCTTTGAGGACAATCAAGGCAGCTTTGTACTTGCACAGATGGAAATGGTTAGTTCGAGAACCAAGCACATTTATGTGAAGTTCCACTTTCTGAGGAATCTTCAAGAACAGGAACCTCTTGAGTTACTTTACTGCCATACTGATGATATGACAGCAGATATCCTTACCAAGCCCCTCACTGCTAAAAGACACTCAAGGCTTACAAAGATGATGGATTTTATAGACTAAGCCTCAGCTGTAGAGAAAGGGTGTCCTGGAACAGCTTACTTGTATGTGATCTGCATCTTTATTTCTAGGTTAATGCAGTTACCATTTACGACAGTATATGACAGTATATTAATGTGTAGACTCTGTTGTACATTCTCTAGTGTATGTTGTGTTTCCTTTACAGTGAGGTGAGCTCTGTGAGTACTTTTTCCTGTCTATGTTATCCACCATATAAGGTGACATTTTCTTACTGCACTCATGTTCCAGTAAAGCCAGTTATTGTTACACCACAAATGTTTTTCTGGATTTTACTTCACTGCACCCAGCACTCACACTCTGAAACAGTGCCTAGGCTCACTCAACCTGTAGCAAGGGTAACATCTAGTATCTTAAAGATCTAACTAAACTGCACTAACTTATCCAAAGAGGACCAAATTTGTATATCAGCATATTATCCATCACCCTGTTACACTGCTGATATACAAATGTGGTCCTCCATTCACTGCAATGGAGAGAGGCGTCTGAAGACCTAACATGACCCTTTCCCTTGCAGTGAATAGACGGGGGACGTGCCAGCTACCATTGACTGATGGAGGGGGGCATCTCTGGGAAGGAGAACTAGGAAGAAACACACGATTACCAGGCTGGTGAGGAATATGGTTTATCCAGTAAAAGCTCCTTCTCCAGTCCAGGAGCGATGGGCTCTGAGGGAGAAAAGGCGAGTATAGCATTTTTTGAGTGTAATTTGTCTTTAAAAGATACCTGTGACTAGCAACACCTCTTCAAGAAAAATACAGCTATTCCATTTGCCTTAATTTATTACTATACAGATGCAGCAGTTTGGACACCAATTTCAAGATAACACACTCTGCCACTGTGTTAAAGTGGACCAACACCCACGGGTGTTATAAGATTCCCGGGCCGATCACCCCCCGCCCCGCGGGACATCCCCCCAAACACCCCAAACTCCTTACCTCATCTTCGGCGGCCGGCCGCCGCCGCCTCCCTCGCGCTCCTGTAGGCGAGTTAGTTGAATTCAGGAAGCAAAATGACCGCTATCTTTCTTTTCCAACTGTGCCAGGCTGTTGGTCTGGTTTAAATCTGATTTTAAGGGCTGCTACATCTGTAGCTATAACATGTACTAGATCAGTGGTTCTCAACCTTTTTATGCCAATTACCCCTTACCGACAAGCAGTCACAGCCAAGTACCCCCAAGTAGGAGATCAATGACTAATGTTACCAAAATAAGTAAGTCATGGGCCTTGTAACACTTTTTAAAGCAAGAAAGAATAATGTTTTACTATTATAATATGCCAGAACTGTCAGATTCCCTTGTAGGTTCACTCTTGACCCTTGTCGAATACCCCCTGGGGGCGCGTACCAGAGGTTGAGAAACAGTGTACTAGATGAATAAGAACATTTGCACACGAAAATGGAGCAATCAATTGGTCTTATAAACTCTAGGGCCAGGGCTCTCCCTATCCCTGGGGGATCCCGATTTGGGATATATTAAACCTTTGGATCGCCCGCAAAGTGTATATTTCCAGCAGTCCCACTGCGCATCACCGGCATCTTGCAGCTGGCTGAGGACGGGAGTATGCCGCAAACTGCAGGGAGACCAGGGAGTGCAGCCGATTCCCTTTTGTTCTGCTGGAGCTCTGTTTGCAAACAGAACGTGCACCTCCCAGGTTAGTTATAAAATAGTCTGAGCGGCTGCCACCCCTCCTTTGTTTCTTTTGAATTTGTGCAAGCACATGGGGTGTGGGGTCTAGACTGTATTGCAAGGTCTTCGACCCTTCCACCCCATGGCTTGCACTTGAGGTTTAGGGCAACCTCAGGTAAGCCTGCTCCCATTATATCTATTGCATTGTATGTCCCAAATGGGGCTCTCAGAGATTAGAGTTAGAACTGCACCCACAGAGGCACCTTGGCGCTTGGTGGTGCAGCTTTAGCATACTTCTGCAGATGTGTGTGACTGAGCCCTCTGTTTTAAACCAAGTTTAGAGACAGATTGTAGGTTGGTCTGCAAGCTAACAGGGTTGAGTGCTGTGGCTCCTTTAAGACATTTGCAAACAGAACTGTGTCTCACGCATTAATATGCATGGCATAACGTGAATGGACATGAGTATTAAACCGGACCTTCACCATGATTTAATGAAAAGCCCAAACTCTTAAAAAACAATTCCTCAGCATCTAAAATTAATATATTTTACATGTTTAGTCACTAATTTATTATACTTTCCCCCACTGGGCTGCAACTCTGTTCGGGAATTTAGGATACGGGCGCCGCCATCGTGACTCACAAGCATCACACTTACTGAGGAGAGGAGAGTGGGATAAGGTACAGGGGGCGGGTTATAGCTGTGCTTTGCTCAGACAGAGCAGAGCTGGGGTCAGGGAAAGGTCAGCAGTCCCAGAATGCAGAGCAGCACAGTCACTTCCTGTTTGCAGGCACTTCCTGTTTGCAGGCTGCCTGCAAAAATGGCAGCTTCCATAAGCCGCCATCTTGGATGTTTAAAGGCTTATAAAATGCAGTAGATGCAGGTAGGATGATTTTTAATGTGAGCAATCTGTATGTACAGGGTGTGGGAAACATATAAGATAGACTCTTATTTAGAGTGAAGGTCCGCTTTAAGTGTGGTGGAGGCCCCTGGGGACAAAATCTGGTGGAGGCCCCAGATACAGTATTTTTTTTCCTTTAAAATAATAGTCCAGCCAAGTAACTGATTGGTGGTTGTCTGGCACCCACCTACTTACTGGAATGTCAGATCAAGTCTCTTGTGCGGGTGCGTGCTGCTCGGGAACTCCTGCTTTGCCATTCTGGGTGGGGGGTAGTGTAGTCGACAAGCTGGTCCAGCAGAAAACAGTTCCCTGCATTGAGCTGCCAGTGGCTGTGCTTGGTGGCTTATGTGCAGTGACAGCTCTGCATGCAACCATCACTGCAGCTTCGCTGCTCTAGATTATCCGTCCTGCCCTGTGATGGCTTTGGCTGCCCAGGCGCACCCCCGCTGCCGCCGATAGCTTTGTTGCCAGCCCTGCAGCCCAGAAGACCAAAGACTGGAAAGCCTCATGGACCAGACCATAACCCAAAGGTTGGTGGTGGCCCCCTTTGCTGGGCAAGTGGTGGAGGCCCCCTTGCGCCCTCCTCATAGTCCATCCTTGACGTGAGCCCACACATATGCCATGGGACTGCCGGAAAGGGGAGTTTTTACGATGAACGTCAGGGGTTTCACCCATATTTGGGATGCACGGGGTAAGAGAAACACTTACCAGGATAATGAAAATCCTGGTGATTGGTCCACTTTAATCCAGATTTACTGTAGCCTCTCGGAAGCACTAGTTGATACAGCAAAATAAATATATGATATAAGAAATAACAAATCATTAGTAAGCTATACGATTTAGAGGGATGCAGAATTTTCATTTGTGTTTACAGGACTCTAATAAAAAAAGACTTTATTTTGGTGAATCCTCTGTAACTTGACACGTATTTCTGAAAAGTATAAAGACGGACTTTCTATGACATTCTCATGGACCCGGCCCCCCCTCTGTTCCTCCATTTGTGACAATCATCTGTGCTGTGAAATGGAATGTATTTATATATACTTTTTTAATGATAAGCTTAAAAGAAGCAAGAAGCTGAAAAGCATCTCCCGCAGGGATATTCATATCCTGTTCGTTTACTTTCAAGAAACCTTTTTTATTTTCCTTCTATAACTGGTTACATCTGCGAACAATATGATAATAATCTGTTCTGGTATCAGATTTGTATAAGAAAAACATAAGGGAAGTATAGAGCACACCGAGGGGCTGAGTGCCGGAGAGATTTCTGTTCTGTTGACATGTATGGGACAAGTTATAATTCAAAAGAGGGTATTGTATCTGTGTGAGTCTTAATGAGGACCTAAAGGCTAAACAAAACCCAGACTTGTAGCACACGCTTCAAATGACTTCCCTGCTGGTAGGGCTGGATTATCATTGGTGAAATGCAGCACGTGTTCCGGGCCCCTGCAGCTCAGGGGGAACCCAGCATCATTCTCACAAGGCTATGAGAAATGGGCCATTGAGTAGTGAAGATATGGGGCCTTGTGCTTTTTTTATCTCATTTGATAGTTGAGTTGGGACTTAATCCCCATCTGTGGTCCCCCTACTCTTCCAGTGTCAGCCTATCCCCACCCAAGATGATCCAACTGCCCCCAGGTGCCCAGGCTGATCTTCTTTCCCTCCCTGTTCCCTGGGCTTCCCCCTCCCCCTACAAGCTCTCAGTCGGATCCTACACTGCCCCGGATTCTACATTGCCCCGGATTCTGCCCCAGTCTGATCCTCTTCTCTCTCCCCAGCAAACTGAGTGATCCCCATTCCCCACATGCACCCAGACTCATCCTCCATTTCCCCTAAGCTGATTTTTCTCTCTCTAAGTCTGACCCTCAGTGCCAGGGGAGGTAGGAAGGGCTTGGACTACCCTCAGCATTGGACTGGCCCAATAGGGAGGGAATGCCCAGTGGGTACTTAAAGAGGAAATTCGAAAAATAAAAAGTGGCCGATTCCCCTCTCTCCAACAACCCCTACTTACCATTTGGATGACATCCGGCTGCTTCAGGGCCCGATCCTCATCCCCACCGCTGGCTTAGCTGTCTGTAAATGACAGTACTATGGCGTGGTGGTGTGTGTGCATGCAAGGGGGCATGGCCTTCGTCCTCCAACGCGTTTTGCCCCACCCTTGGCGCTTCGTCTCTGTAAATTGTACATCAGTGGGTCAGGGTTGTGGAACTGCTCTGGACAACAGGCGAGTATAGCTGATTCTTTTATTTTTGGCTGGACAATCCTTTTAATATCAGAAATCTCTAATAAAAAATATGTGTAATATTCACAGTAAATCACAGAACGGCACAATAAGAATAAAAGGGATTAAAATAACAAAGGCACAGATAACAAACAGCATCTTTCATCATTTGAAATGGAATACAAAGCTTTAAACATAGAAAAAAAAGACACAGAGACACAGGTTATATAGGAGAAAATAACAATGATTAATATTGTATAAATGCATTTTCCTGATGAATTTAATTGCCTTAAAATATGTAAGGCCATGGGTATGAAAGCAATCTGTTTATACCAGGGTATATAAAGATAGGTTAATAATTCAGAAGGACCTTGCTTTATTTATATAAGTGGATTTCTTTCATCAGAAGTGAATAAAACACAGTTGCTGATGAGTTGTGTGTTTATCGCAGGCCCATGCAGTTAGTGTGGTGGGGTGGGGGGGGGGGGGTGCTGAAACAACCGCTTTGGTCTTTGTTTTCTCCTCTCTCCATTATGGGATGCTTTTGCTGAGATAGTTATTGTGATGTGCTCCCTCTAGTGCTCAGAGTGTGGTATTCAATCCACTGTTGTAATAAGTATTAAACACTAGAGGGTGCACACTCTCTGAGGAAGCAGAATTATCTGCACATTAGTAGGTCAGGGTCATGCTATGCACTTCAGGGAGTCTCCTAGGACAGAGACAAGGACTTAGAGAGGGTCTAGCACTAGTGATAAGCGGAATGTGTCTCTATTCTGTACTATTGCAGTGCTACTGAATAGTTCTATATCTACATCATGCCAATCCAACTTCCATAAAAGGTCAATGAGGAGAATTCTCTGGTCTCTGGAGAGTAATTAAATTGGCAAAATGCCCCAAATTGCAAGATGGGAAGAATATAAAATCTGGGGCACATTGTACCACCTATGCAGCAAAACCAGCCCCGGCATCAGCTATGGTTTGCTGGTAGAGTGGCACGTGGAGGCCCTGAAGCCCCCCCCCCCCGGCCCTGAAGCCCGCATAGTCCTGAGAGGCTGCGGGCTTTTTTGCACCCCACTGGGCTTTGGGGATGCAGGTAATGGGGCATGTGGTAATAGCTGGGAATGAGTAAACCCCCCAAAGTTCTGATCTAGCAAGTTAGGCTGAACCTCGAATAAATGTTCAAGTTCGGGGACCTGAACCCAGTCCCCAATGAAATCAATGGGGAACCAAACTTTGCGGAGTGGCTGTGTTGGAGGGGGGGGGGGGGGGGTGTGTGTAGAGTGTGCAGCAGGAAGCGCTGCTGTAACATACCTCGTCCCCGAGACCCTCTTCCTGTCAGCAGTGGCTTCCTTTGAAATCAGCCCCATCTAGGGCTACAGCAAGATGGCCACTGGCCAGCTAGCAGTGCAGCGCCAAGGTAAGTTACAGCAGTGCTTCCTGTAGCTCACCCTTAGGTGAAGCAGCCCATCAACCAGCTTTTCCGTTTTATGGGCCGGATTCCAACTCGAACACAGATTTCTGCCTGTCCGTGTTCAGGAGGCGGCCCAACTTGCAAGCTTTGGTATGAACCTGAACTTTGTGGTTCGGGTTCGCCCATCACTAGTGATGACAAGTCACCGCTTGCTGTCAGTTGACTTGCCGGACCCTCCTGCCCTCTCAACTGGTATAGGGTTCTCAAGGACTTCAGGCACGTTAAATTCACGTGCTTGACACTTAATGGCTGGAGAGGCACCCACGTAAATTTCACATGCTTGTCAATCATAGTTTTACCTGCAGATAATTGCACCACCTAAATAAACAATCGTGTGCTACACCCGAATAATTCACAAAAAGAGTAGGGAATAGTTTGAAGAACCCCCCAACCCCTAAAAATGGGAGCACCACATGTTTTACTAAAATGAATAACCAATTTTATTATACAAAGGATTTAAAAAACACATAAACAGAAACAGATAATTAAAAACAACACACCCCCCTCACACGCACAGGTTCCAGCAATATATAGATATAAATCAAAATATATCTGAATGAAAGTTAAATTTGTGCCACAAAAATATATGAATCTATCAGATTTCTATTTATCAATGAATGTATACAATTATGTGTGAAAAAGAGGATGGTGTATCCCAATTCATCAAAAACATACGAAAAATGAATAAATAAAAGGCAAACAGCATATCATAAAAAGAGAGAAAGTGGAACTATGAAACTATCCTAAAACTATCCTAAACTATACTAATCCTAAAAAATATATATTCTACCAAAAATGAATAAAACTAGAAACAACCAATATGCAAATACACTACTCAAAACCAAATATTGAGTCAAAGATTACCATCTAAATGATCATGGATGCATAAGTCTGTGGAAAAAAGATAGCGTAATAGAGTAATTAATAATAAAGATAGAGCCAGCAAAAAATATGTCCACCCACAGGGAGGGAAATGAGGGTTCAAGGACACCTGCACCATGTGGCTTTCCATGCCGCTTTTGCTGGGTGAGGGTAAACGCTCCTGTCAGCCTCCAGCTCTTATACTCACCCACTCATACCCTCTGTGTGAGCCCCTGAGATCTCCCTGAATTTACTCACCTTGTCCAGGGTTCCTTCACTGCACTCGCATGCTTCCACCAGAAACCTGGGACGTGCCCGCTGCAGCTCCCTTATGCCAGACTCTCTGTGTAATCAAAACCCAGGATAGTGAAAAAACTTTCAAATGCATTAGTTGGCTATTGTTGACCTCGGAATCTGTTTTACCAAAAAATCAAATCAAACTGGACCTGAATTTTGCCAGCATTCTGATTTGACTGAACCAAACTTTCAGAATCCTGGTCGAATTCACCTTTGACCCCAATCCAAAGCCCAAAACTACTGATAACCCATATGCACCACCCATATGTTCAACCAAGGTGGTTATTGTTTAGGAAATTGGAATCAAAAAGTGGTTCTTGATAAAAAAAAATGGTTGAGAACCCTTAATCAAGACTCACTGGGCGGTGCCGGCACCTGAACTTTACCTATGCCTGGTGTGCTAGGCTAGAAGAATTGCCTCCTGGTGGGGCGATTCATGTAGCCCAGTTACACCCACCCATAGAACACATCTGGCTGAACAGGTGGTGAGCCAGGTAGACTCCAGTCTAGCTCATCACTGCATTTGACTTTCCAGACTAATTCTTGTATCATGGACACAATTATCCTTCTGGTATTTGTTATCAGCTTGCAGCATACAGTGTACATCCATTGCCCCCTGGGGGAGCGATTTTAGCCGAATTACCCCCCCCCCCCCCCCATAGACTTTTATATTTGGGCTTTGGATGTTTTTGGATAGCTTAACACATCTGACTGAACAGGCGGTAAAACAGATAGACTTCAGTCTAGCTCATCACTACATTTGACCTTCCAGACCAATTCTTGTATCATGGACACAATTATCCTTCTGGTATTTGTTATCAGCTTGCAGCATACAGTGTACATCCTTGGAAGACGCCACTTGAATGTTCCATCCTCATGCAAGGTGCTCTTCCTCATAAATCAAGCCACAACAACGCTATACAATCGTAAAGCTGCTCACCTTGACATCTCCAGCATGACGTCTTGGTGGTGAAGTCATTCCAGATGTCTCCAGGTGCCCGATGCATGACAGTGATTTCAGGGCTGTTTTTAGTTGCTTTGTTAACTGTGGTGTCACTGTCACCGTGATTAATTGGTGGCTGTACAGATAAGAGGAAATCTCAGCCAAGGAGCCTTCCGTGGGAGTGTATGGAGAAGCTTCTGCAATTTTTTGATATTAAATACAATGAGTTTTTTCATTTACACATTCACGTTATTGAAAAAATAAGGCTCCCTAAAAAGTGCTTATTCGCACACATAAGTTGTATCCTAATATGAAGGAGCCTAAAGAGGAGCTCCAAGAAAATGTGCAAATACATGGAAACATAAAAGCTTGATAGCAGAAGACCTCAAGTTCCATCTAGTCTGCCTTTATGGGTGTATGTACTCTTTATCTTAAGATAGTTGGATGCTTATCACATCCATAGTTACATTCACTTATTGATGATTTTTCAGCTACATCTGCTGGAAGTGTGATCCAAGCATCTACTAATCTTTCTGTAAAATGATATTTCCAAATGTTACTCCTGATCTACCCTCCGACAAGCTTCAGGTTGTGCCTCCTTGTTTCTTCTTAAAGCAGAACAAAAAAGCTGGCCTTCTCCAGGGCCATCCAAATGTCCAGGGGCAGACTGGCCGCAGGGAGACCAAGGACAATGCCCAGTGGGCCTCTCTGCTTTGGGGCCAGTCGGGCTGCTTTTAACACCCACATGCCTTAGTTTCCTTCTCGTCCCACTGAACTCAGTCCCACTGTACCCACAAGTCAAGGAACCCCAGCCCCAAATGCTATAGCCCCAAGAATCATGATTGGGGGCCAGGGGTTGGTAAAATCCAAGGCTAATTTTTGGCCCCAATTCGCCACTGCAGATGCCCCACTGTGTGAATCCCCGTGGGGCACCGCATAACACACTTGCTTCCTGGCGCTCTCTGCAATGCAACACCCAGTCGCCACATACCCGCATCTTCGGGCTGTAAGCACGCTCCTGCCCTCAGCGCTGCAGGGAATGCAACCTCTCATGCTCCCAGTTGCTGAGCCCTGCATGTAAACAGAGGCTTTGCTGAGCATTACATATGCACTGAAAAGAACTCGCGCATAACCAGAGAAAGGTGATTTAGTGCAGGCAATTTGGGGGGTTTAACACAGCGGGGCATCCCAAAACCCAGGATAGTCAAAATCACATTTGCTCCGCTTCCCACCTGAGCTTTATTCAATCCTTTTACATATATAAAGGTTTTAATTATGTCCCTTTTTACCCTTCTTTCCTCCAGACGATACAAATTAAACCGGACCTTCAGCGTGATTTAATGAAAAGCCCAAACTCTTAAAAAACGGTTCCCCAGCATCTAAAATTAATATATTTTAAGTTTTTAGTCACTAACTTATTATTCTTTCCCCCACTGGGCTGCAACTCTGTTCAGGAATTTAGGATACGGGCGCCGCCATCTTGACTTAGAAGCATCACACTTACTGAGGAGAGGAGAGTGGGATAAGGTACAGGGGGGCGGGTTATAGCTGTGCTTTGCTCAGACAGAGCAGAGCTGGGGTCAGGTAAAGGTCAGCAGTCCCAGAATGCAGAGCAGCACAGTCAGGAGGCACTTCCTGTTTGCAGGCTGCCTGATAAGATGGCGGCTTCCATAAGCCGCCATCTTGGATGTTTAAAGGCTCATAACATGCAGTAGATGCAGGTAGGATGATTTTTAATGTGGACAATTTGTATGTACAGGGTGTGGGAAACATATAAGATAGACTCTTATTCAGAGTGAAGGTCCGCTTTAAGTTATTTAAAGGGTAAGTCCACTTTCATGGACTTGTCCCACAGACTTCAAATCACGGGTGCCCCCTAGGGTTGCCACCTGGACAGTATTTTTTTTTTCATTTACTGGCCTGGGTTTTTTTTTACTGGTAACGGAGGATGGAAAAGTAGACCCACAATTACAATTACCAGTAAAAAAACAAATACCGGCACCACCAGGCTAATGGTCAGTAAATAATAATAAAAAAAATGGATACCAGACAGGTGGCAACCCTATCGCCCTCGGGCACGAGACATCCCGCTAACCTCCCACCCACTGCCGATATGATAAGGCGGCACAACTGTGCTCTCCCATTGAGATCAATGGGCGCCTAATATATTGCTCCCCTGAACCCCCCTTGACCAACAATCAGTGGGTATACCGTTTGAGAGGGCTTAACTTAAGCTGACCGTTTTATCAGAGGGACAATGTTGGGATTCTTGATATATTGGGACAGCTTAACAAATAGCTGGGGTAATCTTTGATAGGGAAAACATTGTATGATGTGTGACCCATGCTGACACTATCAAAATTAACCAAGCGATTTGCTAAGCTGACACAATTTAAGCTCCAAAGCTTGAGTGGGGGTGCTCTGCCAGCATACAGACACGCAACAATACATCCAGCCATAGAGAGAGTTTCCACATGAGTTATAAGGAGATAAAATCCTTCTCTAGCTGGCTGCATTGCTGAAAAAATACTGTAGTTCCCAGTTGGCCAGCTCTCAACAGCAATGCTTGGAGTTTTGCTATAAGCAGTCCACACTAAACTGAGAGGGAGAGAGAGAGAAATAGATGTTTCAGAAACAGGTGGCAGCATCTCTGTCATGCTGCACATACAAAAAACAAACTGAATCAACAGCTGGTGTAGTAAAGGAATGGTGTATGCGTGAGAACTATAGGGTTGATTCAGCATCTTGAGTAATTTTTTTTATAGAGAGAAAACGCCCTTTCTCATGATTTTTTCCTTGATGCAATTTAGCACCACACAGATGCAGCTTTCTTTATTTCATTAAATTTCATTTTTAAACATTACAACCACAAGTGTCAATTATTTTCTATTATTTTATCTATTGTTTTATAAAGCAACACAAAATGAACAATGTAAAATTAAATGATACATACTTTTACAAAAAAGTGTGAGGTGCCACACAAATCGGTTGGGGTATTTCTCTACTAGCTTACACACCTAGGGGGCGACATGTCTAGAAGTTGCCCATTCGTCTATGCCTTTCTATGTTCTATTTCCTTCATATTGGATGGAAAGCATTTGAGAACAGCAATTTTCAGTGAGATTTAGGGCTGGACGTTCACTGAGCCATTCCAACATATGAATATGCGTTGATTTGAACAATTTCAGTGTAGCTTTGGCTGTAGTTTTAGGGTGGTTGTCCTGCTTGAAGATGAGACTACACCTCAGTCTCAAGCAGCCGCTAACAGGTTCTCCTCCAGTATTGCCCTTTATTTAGCTCCATCCATCTTCCCATTTAGTCTCACCCGCTTCCCAGTCTCTGCTGAAAAATAGCCTCTGCACAGCATGATGCTGCTTTCACCATATTTCCTGGTGGGAATGTTGTGCACTGTACAGAAACTTTTAGATTCTTGAGATCAAGAACACAACAAAAATTATCTCATGTGATATTAATTATGTGGCTATTGACATGACTCCATTCCATCATGTCTAGCCCCCACCATTGTTGGAGGGGAGGGCAAGATGATAACAAATAGGTTCAGTGCAGGTGCTCCCGTTCTCACCATAGGGTCCCTCCTGATGGTGCAACATCACTCTGTGGTTGCTGAAAATGGAAGCAGACCTGGACAGAGCTGGATCTAGGATTGTGTGAGAAAGAGTATCAGGGGACCCTTTTGCGGTGTGTGATGTCACATGCCACATAATTTCATCCAATCAGATCCACTCCTATTGATCCCCCCTCTGCTGCTCATTTCCCTACAATGCTCATTGCCACCAATAGTCCTCTAGCCATTGCCGTCTTCTCTGCCATTGATGATTGTAAACTGCTGTGTTCTTCAGCTGAGGTTATAGGTTTGGAGGGACAGATAATGGGCAGGGCTGTATAAGGTCACCCTTACAGTGATGGTACTACGGCTTTAGCATTGTAGGGGTAAAATATGGACTGGGGAGCACAGTGGATATGAGTGGAGGGGTTGGGGGGGGGGACTCAGAAGGCAGGGAGTAGAGGGGATTTTTGAAGAATATGGAGTGAATTCCAGCACAGGCTCCAACTAACCCTGCACTACCCAAAGCAGTGCAGCCCACTAGGAATTGCCTCTATGCTTACTAAGGCTAGTCCACTACTGCCTTGGACTGTAAGGGTAGTGTAAATTGGTCATCAGATGGTATGGGTGGGCCACATACTGTAGTTTGTATAAGGAATCATGACGAAACCTGTACCTCATGGCTCCGGCCTTGAAGACCTTGACCATCTGTGGGCCCCTTCACTACCACCAGTGAACCAAGCTCTTGGAGCCTGTAATATAGCCACCGGCTGTGTTTTATACACCCCATTCCATTAGCAGGATTAAATGGGGCCAAGAGCCAGCCCTGTAGTATGTAATATAACCGAGAAAACACAGATGAATGGATTAGTGGATCATGGTAATATTGCAGCCCCAGATTAAGTTATATGTCTAGTTGCTTTAAGAGCACACTAAACAAACTCTATACATACAATGAGTAGATTCAATAAAGGTCAGAAGAGCAATTAGAAGTAGTTACAGTCGGAATGAGCAATTACAATGTCAATTACCTCTTTGCAGACAGATGATAAGCAGTGATGCAAACCACCACAGGAGGCAAGTAAAGCCAGCTGGATCCTGGTACTCCCTCCACACGTCACATGTCCCCCAGAAGGAAAGATACCAGAGGGGATGAGCCCTAAGACCTTTTTACACAGATGAGACACTCTCCCCTCCCCTCTTGGCTGAGACTCTGCCTCCGCCTCTCAGAGGTGCCAGCTAAAACTTAAAGGTCTTATAACCTTACTCCCCGGGGATCGTAACTAGGGTAACCCACTACTTTGGCCATGTGTATACTAACTGCATGGATGGGTTAAAACCAATATGTCTGTACAAGCATAAAATGGCCACCAGTGCCCCCCAAAAAAAACAAAATAAAACCTTCCATCAGAAAGTCGTAGGCAGCAGCTGCCAAGGCAAACAGGATCATGGGGTGCATCAAGAGGGGAATGGGTGCCCATGACTATATTTTTTAATTTTTAATGCATAGATGGCCATTGTATGCTTGTGCACACATAGGAATTTGTGCAATGAGTGTACACATGCCCGGAGCGGTGGGCTGCCCCAATTACGGCGCCCGGGGAGCAGTTGGGGGGGTTAGGTGCCTTGCTCAAGAGCACTTCAGTCATGTTCCAGGATCGGGAAAACCTGCCACCCTCCGGTCACAAGTACGCTCCCCTTACCTCTGGGCCACAACTGTCCCAAATTCCACTTCCACGTACCATGCTGGAGCCAGCAGGTCTATGTGATTTCTTTGAAGCTTGCCTCTAGAACAAGCCTCATGGCAGGGGTTTTTCTTTGGGTCAGACCTTCCAGCATAGCTCCCAGGCTTAGGTGAGAATTGTAATAGGAATTCTTTTGAACCTAAGCCCCGCCCTCCCCCCTGCCCATGGAGGCACTGTCATGCTTGTGTTTACTGACCTCCTATAGGCATGCCATCTGTGAAATAGATGTCGATTTTCCCACACCCAGGAAATCAGAGTGCCTTACAGAAATGGTGTCTTCCAGAAATGGCCATATACGAGATGGGATATAATATTTTTCGGCATATTCCCCAAGGTATGTGGGCCTCAGAAATGTTCTAAAGCCCAGGCTATACATATTATATTGTTAAGCCTGTAAGGTTTGCGCTGCTTTGAGTAGGAACACGTACTGTACAGTACACAGGCCCATACATCCTAACACTGACATATTCTATGAAGCCATCTTGTAAATACAGAAGTCTATCTTTTGGAAATGTGCAACCGTTTGCCTGCCTGGCTGCAGCAGGGAGCTTCACCGATCAATCTGCACAGCAATTTACAAGAGACATCCATTCATCTGAAAACAGGGGGTGACACTTCACAGTTGCTTAGGATTATATCTAGTAGGATAATGGATGATCATCCAACACGTTTCAGGCTGAACAAGCCATTTATACAGACAGCATGCAACTGAAATATCTAGTGGCCCTTAACATTTAATTATGACTACTGCAGCCAGAGCTACTACAATAACAACAAAAAACTCCACCGTAAAAGAGGCAGAAGTACTAACAATAAAAAACACTACTATTGATATGAGGGTGGTTGTCATTATGAAGGTTATTATCATTATTATGGTCTACTATATTATAGTCTGTAATACCAATAGCCACTAAAGCAGGATGCTCACATTTTCAAAGCATGAGGCAGAACGGTCATCCACTTTAATGCTGTACAGCTGTAAGGGAATAAATATTTTACTTATAAAAATATACTTTAAGTAGGTTATTCTGTAGAAATAAGGGAACTGGATCTTTTTTAATTGTAAACATTTTGCAAGTCATTCGATGATGAAGATCACCAGCGAAACACTTTCAAGGGAATAAAACAGCAAGTAATGTGTGCTGCGCAGATTGGGATGTTTAAAAAGGGGGTTCTTGATTGGCCGGGCTGTAGTTCTTGCATGGAGCAAAGGTGCTCATGCTGCCCGGAATCCTTGATGAGAGAATTCCATTCCAACTACTTGGTTGAATTGTTTGGCTCTATGTATAATTTGTAGATAACAGCTACAGAATCTAAGCTATAAATACCTGACCCAGAAGGATTAATTCTCACAAGAGATTTTAAGTCTCGACATGTAAATGTTCAGATGTATGTACCACCTACAATACAATGATGCATAACATTATACATAGATTAACACCCTTCTAAAATGCTCTCCTAGAATATCCACACTGCAAAGGAACAATACAATGGCATACAAAGTGTGGCAATACAATTTACATAGTTAAATATAGAGACTTATAGCCAAATTCTAAGTCCCAGTATACGCACCTGGTAGGACTGTTACATCTCAAAAAAATTGGGAGGGTCTAACTTTTATCATAGGGTTCCAAAATTCTGGCACAGGTCCCCCCTCCTTCCTTGGCATGCAGTCAAGGGTAATGGTGGGAGCCAGGAATGGGAAGATTTTAGACTACAGTTTTGTAGAATAGCCAAGGAAGGAGTAGGGGGACCTGTGTTCCCCTTCATTACAGATGCCAATGAGGTGCAATAGCTTCTCTTGGCCTAGGAGGAGGCCCCCAACCCAGCAGCCTTGCAGGAAGGATGCTACTTGGTGGGGGACAGATAAGGGAAGTCACTTTTTTTAGTATATTTTTAAAATCTTTTTTAACTGTCTGTGTGCTAGTAAGGGGTGGGGGTAATGGCAACTGAAGTAATTGTGTTTGGCATTCGAGGCTACTAAAAGCCAGATACTGGGGATTTTCTGGCCAAAGTGCTTTCGAACCGGATTGTCCCTAATATGGTTCCTTACTTGTCAGCAACAATAAGCAAGGAGAACTAGGCCAGTTATGGAACAGCAATTAACTGGGGCTTTAGAAAATGCAAAGGGTGTTTTTTTCTAGGAGAGTTGACCATGTTCGGGTCAAGTTGAAGAAAATGACGAAGAGCTGTCCAAAAAAGTAAAGGTCAGCAACAAAAAGTAAAGGTCACTAAAAGTCTGCAAGGCTGTAATAACAAAGGCCCGCCACCTGGGTAGCACCTACCACTGCTTACCACCTCTGGGTGCAGTCTCAAATGGGATGAAAATCATTTAGAAATCACTTTATTGTGCAACAAATTATATATATATATATATATATATATATATATATATATATATATATATATATATATATACATACATACACTAAAGCTAAAAAAATAAACTCTTGTCAAAAAAGTTTCCCCAAGACAAAATGTGCTTATTTGTACCATTTATCTTTGGTTATTTATTTTACCAAATTACCTCAGTAAAATAAAAAAGAAAAATGACACTCCACTTGCAATTATAATTATTCATGGGTAACTAATGCTTCATTTTCCTCTTCCCTCTCTGCCCTCTGAAGAAAGCTTTGTGTTTATCTTTTGGATAATTTGGTAATAATATGGTACATTATTTTGCAATGTCCATCATTAGCTGTTATTTCACCCTGCATTACTTTTTATCGATATTCAGAATAATTTGTAAATGTTTATGTTTGTTATTATGTTCAGAGCTGTTATGAATATGAGATCAAATTAATTGTTGAATAAATAATAAGGTCAAAGATTGCTACCAGCACAAAAAAAAAGTGGGTTTGAAAAAAATAAGTTCCCAAAAAGTTTAAATTCACACTTCTAAACCTTAATTTGCCCTCTTAGATGTTATATTACTTTTACAGGGGAGGGGCTGAAGAACAGGATTTTTTTCCTAGCATTTAAACCCCAGAGAGGTCATTTCCTGACACTTCTGGTGTCAGTGTCATGCACTGCGATGTAAGGGAAATCCCAGGGAAGCACAAACTTTACTATATTAGAAATCTACTATCAACAAAGAGACAAGGAAGACATGCTATGAATAAATAGTCAAAGAGTTGGCCTGGGCCAAGACCTCTAATAAAGTGTTTATTAGTGTAACCTGTGTTACAGTCTGATATTATTCTTCATGTCAAACAGTGTACATTAATTAATACAGCAAGTTTATTAGACAAACAAAAGCAAGAATAAGTATGTGCTTCTTAGAGTTTTCTGGGGCCAAATTTGTCCCCTTGGTGTTTTTAAACTCTACACGTTTCATTGTTGGCTGAGATCAAGTCTGAAGAAGCCAGAACTTGAATCATTTGTTTTGCATTTAAGTCTATGTAAGTGGTGAATGTGGGTAAAAGTTGTTTCATCGTTGTGACATGGGCTTCAAGGATGCATATGACATTTTTAAGGGGGGGGGGTACATGCTGCCCCTATTTCTTCTCGGCACAGATGTGCCCAGTGCCTTAAGCCCTATGCTCATCCAGAGGTGACTATTATTTAAAGTCCCTCTGGCAATGCATCAGACCAATGTGAAAGGGTGTAGGGGCGGATGTCCTGCCATGGTCAATGATTATTTGGCCTTCAAACCATAGGAATCCAGGCACATAAGTTGCACCAGGCTGCTAGGTTTAGTATGTTAGACTACTAAAAAAAAAAGATAAAAGATTGGTCCTATTGATCCTTGCGGTGTTGCAGTGTTAAACCTGTTCCAGACAAGTTTGGCACTGCATAAATCATACACATACATTGCACAACTTCCTTTATCATATTGATTAAATGTTGGACTTTGATCCTCCTGTTGAGCTTTTTTGATTCTGTGCTGGGCTTCGGACTTCCGATTGCGTATGTTTCTTAAAGCGGTTTCAAACTTTGGCCTAGTTTTGGGTTCCTGCCTCCATGTAAGCTCCTGGTTTCTTCCTGTCTTCTACTACTTCTGAGCCCTATGCTCATCCTATTGTGACTATTGTTTAAGGTCCCTTTAGCAATGCATCAGACCAATGTGAGTGTCAATAGGGGCTGATGTCCTGCAATCGCCAAAGATAGTTCATTTGGCCTTCAAACCATAGGAATCCAGGTCCATAAGTTGCACCAGGCTGGTAGTTTTAGGATGTTAGACTACTAAAAAAAGCTTAAAAGGTAATTAAGAGCATTATTGATTAAATGTTGGGCTTCGATCTTCCTGTTGAGCTTTTTTGATCCTGTGCTGGCTTCGGACTTCCGATTGCATGTTGGGTCTTTCTTGATGCTGGTTCGAACTTTGGTCTAGTTTTTGGGTTCCTGACTCCATGTAAGCCCCTTGTTTCTTCCGGTCTTCTACTAGTTCTGCTTAATGTACTGCCTTATACCTAGGTGGCAGGTTGGTTGGTCCATTGTTTCTACTCCTGTTACAAGTTCCTGTTTTTTGTTGGCTAACTGTTCCCAGTGTAGACCTGGTACTGCTATCCTATTTCTGACCCTTGTCTATGGTTAATGATTGTGTTTACTATGCAATCCCTCAATAGGTATCTCTCTCACCTGTGTCTGTCTCTGACTCACTCTCACGACTTTGAGATTCTCGGTCTTTCCTGAGTGGCCAGGCATCTGACACAAGGCATCTCACACGAAGATCAGTTTCCAGGGAGCTGGTGACTTGTGTGTCAAGGCAATTGTGTATGTGGTGGGGGGGGGGGGCTTTATCCCAGCCCAGTCTTTCACTGATGGCGCAGGGTTACTGTAAGTAGTGCTGGCCATATGTTAGGCCCCTTTACCCCCCATAGTGGGCTCTGCCTGGGAGTGGGCACTTTCTACACAGAAATCATATACAGGTATAAGACAGCAGCTGCGCTAGGATGGGTAAGGAGGGGGAATTTTATTTTGCCTTTCTGTACTGAAAGCTACAGCATATTGCCTGTCCATATGTCTATATATCTATTAAAGAAAATGACTACAATACCTCCAACCAAATCAAAGTTTTGTGTTACTGCTTTATATACTCTAGAAATATATGTGTGTTACATTGATTCAACTTTTGATGATGTAAATACGGAGACACATATGAACTTATTTACATCAAGTTTGATTGATTTCATGGCCTGACTGTTTATTCCCTCTGCTTTGACCAGAGTGGAGCTGAAACAGCCTTTGGGAGCCACCTACACTCTTTGGTTTTCATAAAGACCTGTCAACTTGATAGGTCATTTAATTTCATTCTTCATTGAGATAGACTCCAGAGAAGTGGAAGGGTTCAGACAGGAGCAAGACAAGAGAATTATTAACCCCTGTCCATGTTCCATGCCTATTCACTGAAAGGTTCACACTTGTTTAGAAAAAAGGGTGAAAGAGCACACATATACTAGAAGATATTGTTGGATATCAGAGCGCATGTGTCATTGACAATGGTGTTGCTATTAATTCAATTTAAAATAATTAAGTCTGCTAACCCACTAAAGACAGATAGTGTACAGCATTAAAGTAGCAGGATAAATTAAATAATTGCATCTTACATCAAGCAGTCGATTATGCAATTACATTTTCTACTATACACTATAGACTGTAATGTTCATGGTAATGGTGGAGCTGGAAGATTCTGGGAGCGGATGCATAAAAGTCAAAATGACATGGCTCATCACATACAGGGGGTGGGACCCATTAAATATACATTTAATAAAAGAAAGGTGGCGAACCCATCAAACACTTTACTGTCTACCCCAAAACCACAGGTGCCCAACCCTCTCCTGGGTTGGGGCCACCAGCAGGTCATGTTTTGTGTATTTTCATATAGCTGACACATAGGGGGTGGTGCTAAATATTTGATGAAGCCAGTGTGACTTGCAGTGTGCATTATGGTGTGGATTGCAACCTGCATCTCGGGGAGCTTTGTAGTGTTTAGGCACGAAAAGAGAAAAAAATATGTTTTGTTCTACCTTTTTTTCCCCTAAAATGACCTGTACCTGTGATGGGGCATTGTTACAGGCTAGGCTCATCATTTTTCCAATGAGGTAAGGATATTTGTTTTTACGTTTCGAAACAACAGCACCCTATGGGCCATGCAGATAAAATGGTGAAATCTTTAGCTCATAGGGTGTTTCAAACATTAAATTGTTTAATATATGCTCATTACACCGGGTTCTGGGATGGGTAGTACAACCTTACCGCTAGATTATTTTGTCCAGCTGGTAGTTACCATCTCATTTATCTCTAGCTCACTTTCCCCTTCTACTAGGCAGTGCCAGATTCCATTTTTTGCAATAGAGCACTTGCTGCAGGCCACTTGTTTGCAGAACCATTCGTCCAAGCCAGTTTGGAAGAATCTAACAGCTTAAACTGGACCTTCATCATGATTTATTAAAAAGCCAAAAACCTTAAAAAAGATTCCCCAGCATTTAAAATTAATATATTTTAAGTTTTTAATCACTTATTTATTATTCTTTTCCCCACTGGGCACCCCACTGGGTGCCGCCATCTTGACTCAGACTCACACTTACTGAGGAGAGGAGAGTGGGATAAAGTACAGGGGGCAGGTTATAGCTGTGCTTTGCTCAGACAGAGCAGAGCTGGGGTCAGGAAAAGGTCAGCAATCCCAGAAAGCAGAGCTGCACAGTCAGAAGGCACTTCCTGTTTGCAGGCTGCCTGATTGCCCATGAGCCGCCATCTTGGATGTTTAAAGGCTCATAACATGCAGTAGATTCAGGTAAGATGATTTTTAATGTGAGCAATCTGTATGTGCAGGATCTTCAGGATGATCAGACTCTTATTCAGAGTGAAGGACCACTTTAAGAAATGTATCATAATTGGTAGAATCTCACCATGAGATAAATCTTAGGCCTGAATCAATTCAGGCAATGGAAAAATATCTCCCAAAAGTGTAACTTCCTTGTTGCAGATCTTGAATGTACTCATGTAAATAAAGTTGGTACATAATGCAGGGTTTGGAACCGGTCACCCCTGATTAAATCTTCCTTCCATTAAAAGAAAGAAACAAGCCTGGCTGGATATTTCCTGATACTGGGTATATAATTGATACCTTCTCCCACCATCCAGCATCCCCAGCATTGCCATCTGAGCTAATCTTGCAGTTGTGCAGTGGAAACCGCTCCCCAGGCCGAAAGCAGCAATAACACCAGCAGCAATACCATATCGGGGGGGCCCCACTGTGTGAAACCCCCCAGAAAGCCCCGAAAACTCACCTCTCCCCGCTCCCACGTGACCGCTGCAGCCAATCCCTGCCGACGGACAAGCGAGAGGCAGCGCCGGACAGGCAGAGCGCGTCCGCCGCCGCCTCCAGCGTGTCCCTTTTACAGGGAGCGCACCCGCGCCGGCCATTCACAAACGGCCGGCGCGGGAGCACGCCCTGCTAGAGGGACACGTAGGAGGCGGCGTCGGCGGCGCATGCGCCGCTGGAACGTGGAAAAGGTAGCATTGTGGGCTTCCTGGGGGGTTTCACCCCGCGGGACATCCCGATTTCGGATGCCCCGCGGGGAGGGATCGATCCCCCCTGGGTGTTGGTCCGCTTTAAGGGTGCATGCCTCCTGGGCCCTGCCTATAATCCAGCTCTGGACAGATGCCTTATTTTTTGCATTCCGCTGTGAACATTGGGTGCAATTTTCCCAGCACACCTGTGCATTGGGATAGGCATGTTTAAAGCAGATGGAATCCCATTTCTGGGTCAATTGCTCAATCTCAGAGCCCCCCCCCAGCGCTCAACTAGCTGGGCGCTGCTGTTGACTCTGCTTTTCCACCACCACAAAGCCACGCCCTGTGGAGCTTTTGAGAGAGCTTAGCTCTCCCGGGCATGCTGTTTTGGATGCCTGCTCCTGTGCCCAGTCATTCAGAAAGGCTGGGCACAGGAATGTGCATGCCCCCAGAGAAGCCGGGTATTATTGAAAATCCCACCGGGACCAGGTAAAGTCATCGGTCACCATTGGATCATCGCTACCCCAGGGGTTCCACACTACAATGGAGAAGCCGGGGATGCGGTGCCAGTGGAAATCATGTCACGGGACCCGTCGGGATCAGGTAAGATCATCGGCGTCCCGGGGGGTTTCATACTATACTAGATGCCCTGGGGATAAGCTATCGGCCGCTGTGATGAGATGCAGCTGGCTGGCCATATCCCCAGCACGCTGTTTGCACGTCCGGGAGCCTGCCCGCAAAGAAGCCGGAATCTATTAGAAATATTGTTGCGGGACCCGCTGAGGACATGTAAGATCATTGGCGCCCAGAGGATTTCGCAGTACACTGGAGAAGCCGGGGATGCGGCATCAGTGGAAATCATGTCGCAAGTCTCGCTGGGATCAGGTAAGATCATTGGCGCCCCGGGGATAAGCTAGCGGCCGCTGTGATAAGCTGTAGCTGGCTGGCCGTATCCCCAGCACGCTGTTTGGATACCCGCTCCCATGCCCAGTCATTCAGAGTTGCTGGGCACAGGAGTGCGCACACCCGCAGAGAAGCCAGGGATTATCAGAAATCGCGTTCCGGGACACTCTGAGGTCATGTAAGATCATCAGCACCTAGGGGGTTTCACACTACACTGGAGAAGCCGGGTATGCGGCATCAGCAGAAATCATGTTGCAAGACTCACTGGGATCAGGTAAGTTCATCTGCACCTCGGGGGGGGGGGGGTTCACAATATACTGGATGCTCGAGGGGTAAGCTAGTGGCCGCTGTTTTGAGGTGCAGCTGGGTGGCCATATCTCTGGCACACTGCTTGGACGCCCGCTCCTGTGCCCAGCCATTCAGTAAAGTTGTGCGCAGGAGTCATGTGAGATCATCGGTGGCCACGGGGTGTCACACTACACTGAAGAATCCAGGGATGCAGCGCCAGCAGAAATCACGTTGCAGGACTCAACGGGATCAGGTAAGATCATCAGCACCACGGGGGGGGGGGGGTTTACACTACATGGGATGCCCCAGGGGTAGGCTAGCGGCCGCTGTGACGAGGTTCAGCTGGCTGGCCGTATGCCTGACACGCTATTTAGACGCCCGGTCCCATGCCCAGCCATTCAGAGATGCTGGGCACAAGGAGCGCGCATGCCCGCAGAGAAGCCAGGGATGCAGCGCCAGCAGAAAACGTGTTGCGGGACCCGCCGGGATCAGGTAAGATCATCGACGCTTTGAGGGGTGTCACATTATACTGAAGGGGTGTAGCTAGGGGTGACCGGGGGGGGCGCTTTTCCTGTGTGCAGCAGGTCACCAAAGGGGGGTCTGAGAACAGGTGGGGGTACCATTATGCCCCGGGTGCCAGAAAGCCTAGCTACTTCTCTGCAACACTAGATGCCCCCGGGGAAAGCTAGTGACCGTGTGGGTTTTTATCCGCTTTGAGACTAGCATGTCTATAACTGACACGATTCTGCAAACATCTAATTAGCTCAGAATCACCTAAATATTATCTTAAAAGAATCTACATCAATTCCCTCCCTACTAATGATTTATTTTACCTTTTCTCTGTGCCAACTTGTAAACGCAATGGCTCTTTGTTAGCTGTACCTTACCTACCTGGCTTATTATAGTTTTCAAAGGTATTTGACAAGAAAAACTTTCTCTAGAGGGGTCAGCTATGTAAACTTTGCCAGTGATGGCTCTTCAGCGCTGAGCTAAAGGTATTGCATTCCAATTAGAGGCAGGCAATACGTTCGGCACAGTAAGAAAAAAAATGCAATCTGAGATTTGTGATGAAGCTGTCATGGTCGGCAAGGTAAAGTCTGCCCTTGGGACTAAGATAATATTGCCGGTTTGAAGAGATCTTCTTTTATGAAGGAGTGTGCTTATTCTTCTTCCTAGATTGTGACAATAGCCTGGCAATTCAGGAAAATGGCTCAAGTTAAACACCCCGGAGAAGAAAACAATACTAAGCGAATGGTTTCTGAAAAATATCTTAAAGCAAAACGATGATAAAAAATAACTATAGGTGGCTTCCCGGCCGGAGTAAGTGTGGTGGAGGCCCCTGGGCACAAAATCTGGTGGAGGCCCCAGATACAGTATTTTTTTTCCTTTAACAAAAAAGTCCAGCCAAGTAAGTGATTGGTGGTTGTCTGGCACCCGCCTACTTACTGGAACGTCAGATCGAGTCCCTTGTGCGGGTACGTGCTGCTCGGTAACTCCTGCTTTGCCATTCTGGGTGGGGGGGGGGTGTAGTCACCCAGCTGGTCCATCAGAAAACAGTTCCCTGCATTGAGCTGCCAGCGGCTGTGCTTGGTGGCTTATGTGCAGTGACAGCTCTGCACACACCCATCATTGTAGCATTTCTGGCGGCGGCTTTGCTGCTCTAGACTCTTCATCCTGCCCTGTGGTGGCTTTGGCCGCAGGTTTGCAAAAACAAAAAAAAAGGCTTGCCCAGGCGCCGGGGGCCCACACTGCTGCTGATAGCTTTGTTTCTGGCCCCACGGCCCGTCAGATCAAAGACTGAAAAGCCTCCTGGACCAGACCATAACCCAAAGGTTGGTGGAGGCCCTGGGGCGCACCCCTCTCATAATCCGGCCCTGGATGGCTTATAAGCCCCTTTATCTGGGGCAACTCATTTGGGATGCTGCTTTGTTTAAACATGCCTTGGAAGCCCAAAATCAGGCAGAAGAGCTCATTGATATATGCTCCTGTGATGCTCTTGTGCCCCAAACAGTGTTGGACTGGCACCAAAAATCAGTCCTGGATTTTGCCAACCCCTGGCCAGCCCGAGACATCCCTGCTGAGCCCCCTACAACCATGATTGCAGGGCTATAGCATTGAGGGCTGGGGTTCCTTGACTTGTGGGTACAGTGGGGCTGGGTACAGGGAGCTGAGAGGGAGACTAAGGGGCAGGGATTGAATGTGGGTTTTAAATACAGCAGCCCAACTGGCCCTAAAGCAGTGTGGCCCACTGGGCATTGTCCTGGGTCTCCCTGTGGCCAGTCCACCCCTGGCCCCAATGAAATCACAAGCCACCAAAAGGGGTTTAAAGGGATACACAAGATGCATCCACGTAAAAATCACGTGCTTGAGGGTTAAAGGGTTAAACAGAAAACTAAAGCAGGTAAAAACATGAAAGACCCTTTGAGTTCTACCATTGTGTTGTGTAGGATTGGAACACCATTGAAGGATGGTCCCAATTGGTTGTAAGGTTCAATATTTTCAAACATCTGTCACCATTTCCCTTAGTAAAAAAAATGGCTGCCTCGGGTGAAGTACACTTGCCCTTTAAAACCTTGTACAGTTTTGATTTTCTGAAGATAATGGCTTCTATCTCGGAAGGGCAGACATTGGCGGTATTTCAATATCATGTGATGTTTTCAGACACCATCCATCTCTTTTAAATTATCTGATCTTTTGTGTTTACTTCCCCAAAAACCTTAATAGTGCTGTGAAGCGTGGCCATTTGCTCACAGGAAATGCTGTCATCCATCATGGCTGACAGCAAGGAAGGTCCTTACCGTGACTTACCAAAATGTTTCTTCTAGAAAATCTCTTGTACAAATAAACAATGAGATATGTATCAGGCGCAATCATTCCCAGGCCAGAGACAATTGTCCTGCTTATTTTTACTTTGCCCTCACCGAGGACATTACAAAGTCCAAGAGACTCAACTGGAGCTTCATTTGCTTTCCAGCAAGATAAGGGTGATATCAATTAAAGCAGATCAAAACCCATCAGTGATGCAAAACCAAATCAGGCAATTTTCCTGCCGATTGTCCTTTCCATAAGAGTAGTAAACTATTCTTTATTCTGAGCTATTGTGAAACCCGTATCTGGCGTTTTATTTCTGGGCTCCTAAGCCATCGGCCCCAGGTGTGGGCATTGTATATGTAATGAAATAGGACCCAGCGCTGTGAGATTTAAACAATGGAATGTTCAAATCTCGGGGCCTGGATCATGATGCAATCTGCAATCTCGATTGTTGGTCTTGCCAGTCAAACCCCTGTCAATCTGTCAAAGACTTCTTATAAATTGACAGATCTATTGCAGATAAAGGAAAGAAGATAGGGGGCAAAACTATCCAAATTTTGCTGCCTGTCGGTTGAGGGATTTGGGGTATATTAGTTCAAAACATGGGTTTTGGCCCATTTATATCACCCATATCTCACATCTGTCCGTAACTTTAACTAAATAAATTACTGCAACGGTTTGATAGTGGCAGCGAGTCAGAAGTCTCCCTTAAAAAGGTTGTGCAGCAATAGGATGTGGCTGTAACTTACCTAAGCACCAGAGCCGTAATTGGTGTTCATGTGGCCCTAGGCACTTTAAGTGTTTACCCACCCTTTTTTAAGTTTGGTCACGGTCCATAGAAAAAAACGTGTGTAGGGGGAAAGGGTGCAATGGCATAACTCGCAAGTGTCCCTGATTTGGGGGGCTGTCCCTCTTTTGAGTCCATGTCTCCCTGTTGTTCTAATTTGTCCCTCTTTGAGGTGTAACATGCAGATCTGCAGCAATAAATGTTTCATTCACCTAATCAAAGTGTTTATATTGTTGTAACTGTTACACCCTATTTCCTATCCATCAATCAATGAGGGGGTGTGGCCTAATTTACAAATTGTCCCTCTTTCCCACCCTAAAAAGCTGGGAGGCATGAAATGGGCTAGATGCAGAGTATGTGTGTGGAGGAGGGAAAGGGGGAAATGCAGAGAGCATGCAAGCATGTTCCAATTTTTACTGCATCTGACATACAGGAGTCACATGACCAAAGCAGTGGAGGGGAGATGCTCTGGCCTGTGTTCAACCCATTGCAGCCCCCATCACACAAATACACTCTGTGTCCTTCTGTATAATTTCTTTTTTTTACTACAGTAGTAGGGGGAGGCTTCCAGGTTGCCACCCTAGTGGCCTAGGGTTGCCAAATGGCAAATACAGCCCTGCTAAGCACAACAATCAAAATTGCCCCCATCAGTGGCGTGCTTAACCACCATGCATACCATGAAAATGCATGGGGGCACCCAGAAGCAGGGTCAGATCAGTGGCAACTTTATCGTTTAAAAAAATTAATAAAATAACGACACTAGGCAGCCTGCAGCGAGTGAGTGGCCGTTTAACACAATGCAGAGTATACAGCAGAAAGGAGGCCACTGTACACTTAAGTGAGCCAGCTGCTGCAGAATCAGTGCGCTCATCTCCACTCAGTTATGCAAGATGCTGTGACATCACACACAGGGGAGGCAGGGTCTATGACATCACAGCAGCTAGCGAGCTTAATGGTACAGAAGGGGCCGCTGGTTGCATCCCCGATCAACTCTAGCCAGTGGCGTGCTCAGGCCAGCCAATCACTAATGGCTTCCCCTGGTATGCATTTAGGGCATGTACATTGGAATAAGGTTAGGTCAGCAAGTGCGATGATTTAATGGAGTATCACACAATGGGGCATCCTTTGAGATGCCACAGGGAGTAGAAATTGGACAGCCATATGGGCAATTCCCCCACAATTCCCTGTGCCATGGTTGCCCCTTTAGGTGAAACCCTCTGGGTTCGCTCACACTCCCACCGCGCATGCAGCTCATCAAGCAGCTTTTACGTGTTTGGGCCAAACGCCGAACTCGAACACAGACCTCTGGCTGAAATCCGTGTTTAGGTTTGGGAACCTGAACTTGCAAATTTCCGTATGCACCTGACCGTTGCGGTTCGTGTTCGCCCAATAATACTCATAATCAGGGCCGGATTAAGTGTGGTGGAGGGAAATTTGGGGGAAGCCCCAGATACAGTATAAAGTAATAGTCTAGCCAAGTAACTGATTGGTGGTTGTCTGGCACCTGGCCACTTACTGGAACATCAGATCAAGTTGCCTGTGCCACCCTTGTGCGGGTGTGTGCTGCTCGGGAACTCCTGCTTTGCCATTATGGGTGGGGAGTAGTGTAGTTGCCCAACTGATCCAGCAGAAAACAGTTCCCTGCATTGAGCTGCCAGCGGCTGTGCTTGGTGGCTTATGTGCAGTGACAGCTCTGCACGCACCCATCACTGTAGCGTTGCCGACGGTGGCTTTGCTGCTCTAGACTCTCTGTCCCGGCAGGTGGTGGTTTTCGCCTCAGGTTTGAAAAAACAAAAAAAGACTTACCCAGGCACAAATGGGGGAGGGGGGGTGCACTGTGGCCGATAGCTTTGTTGTAAGCCCCACAGCCAGTCAGTCCAAAGACTGAAAACCTCCTGGACCAGACCCTAACCCAAAAGTTGGTGGAGGCCCTGGGGTGCGCAGCTCTTGCACCCCCCTTATAATCCGACCCTGCTCATAATACTGTATGCATCATATGCGTTATCTACAACTCATAATGCCCCGTGTATTGTAATGTTACTCGTCCCACCTACCTGTCATTTATACTTTGCTCAGCACCACAGAATAGGATGGTGCTTTATAAATTAACAATAATAATAAAAATACTCATCTCATTACGTTCCTATCTTCTTTGCTTTATTTTGTTTTCTCTATTCTGTTCTGTTCTTTCCCTAATTTCTGATGTGTCTTTTATCCTCACACCCCTCCTTCCTTTATTACAACATCCATGAGGACCATGTCCATTGATTCCTCACATTTTGGCAGCCGCTCGTTACTGAAAGTGGAACAAAACCCAGGGTTTTGACTTACCTGGATTTTGGTCCTTGCCCCCGGGGCACCCCGATCGGAGGTGCCTCACTGTGTGAAAACCCCCAGATTGCCAAAACCAACTCACCTCTTCCGGGTCCTACAGCACATGGACAGACGCTCCTCCGATCAGAGCGCTTGGATTCGCTGACTTCACATCGTCTAAGGCTAGTGGCTCCGAGAGGCTGCATCCCCTGCTTCCCTCTAACAGGGAGCGTGCCCTTCGCAAATGCCTGGCACAGGCGCCCGCCCTGCTGGAGGGACAGCAGGGATGCAGCCGAAGCTCGTGCATGCTCCGTTGGACAGGGAAACAAGGTAAGTGTATGGGATGACCTGGGGGGTTTCACACAATGCCGATTTTGGAAGCCCCCAGGGGAGGGAATTGATAGAAGTATAGAAGCTCTCTTTATAGAGAAACAAAACCAGTGATTTTGTTCCTCTGATATGGGATGCCCCACTGTGCATAAGTAAAATGAGAGCTGAGAACTCCTACCTCACTGATAACCCCACTGTGCATGTGCGGGATCTTCTGCAATCCAATGCAATGTATATTGAACCGGATCTTCAAGCTGAATAAGAGCTTATCTTATATTTTTCCCATACCCTGTACATACAGATTGCTCACATTAAAAATCACCCTACCTGCATCTACTGAATTTTTGAGGCTTTTAACATCCAAGATGGCAGCCCATGGAGTCTCAGGCTGCCTGCAAACAGGAAGTGTCTTCTGACTGTACCGCTTCTGGGATTGGCGACCTTTTCCTGACCCCAGCTCTGCTCTGTCTGTACAAAGCACAGCTATAACCCGCTCCCCTGCACTTCCCCCCTCTCCTCTCCTCAGTATGTGATGCTTCTGAGGCAAGATGGTGGCGCCCGTATCCTAGAGTCCTGAACAGAGTTGCAGCCCAGTGGGGGAAATAATAAGTGACTACAAACTTAAAATATTTTAATTTTAGATGCTGGGGAATAGTTTAAGGGTTTGGACTTTTCATTACATGATGCTGAAGGTCCGGTTTAATGAGCGACACAGAAAGCTGATTGGAAGGGGAGTGGGCAAGCATCCTGCAGCAGCTTCCCTCCCCCGCTGACCATTCAGACAGGCAGCAGCCAGAGAAATGTTACTGGGGCGAGATAAGTAAACGCAGCGATTCTGGGGGGGGGGGGGGGGTCCAGAATTTGGGATGCCCCACAAAGATTTACTGGTGATTGCTACACTTTAAAGAGGACTCAAACCTGTTTTAGTGAAACCCCTGTTTTAAAGAGGAACACCCCTCTAAGATTCCCGGGGCCGATCGGAGTGGGTTGTGGTACACTTTAAAGCAGCTTTGCTGCACTAATTTAGTTTATATCATTTATTTTCAGCCAATGCTGAAATCGTTCTGTTAATTCCGAGCTTTCTATTACAAGATGATTAAGGGTTAATTACTCCTGATTGATTTTGCATCCTAAGTGTTGCTATATATATAATCATCCTTCCTCTATTATGCTGCTGCTGATGGATTTGCTTGACAAAATGTATATTTCATTAGCTGAGTCTGAAGAACCACAATTTAGGATGTTTAGCTTGGCATGAGCCATCTATCAAAGTGGAATTTATTTAAAGGGACTGTAAACTCAAAGGGAATAATAAGGCAGCAAGCGGCTCACCTGATGCCTGTCCCATGTGCCTCTGCTCTAATTTTTACAGTGCGAGTAGAAGCCATAGCAAGGCTTCAAAGTTTGCCCCTCCTTTCAATTTAAAGGAGCACTATCGCGAAAAAATGGCTGCACATAATATATAAATATATATAAATATAAAATATATAAAAATATATAGAGATATGCTGGATGGCGGGAGGAGGGGTCACTTATACACCCGGCATCAGAAAATAACCAGCCAGGCTTGTTTTTTTTTATTTTGATAATAGGAAGAGGGCATATGGGGGTTCTGTCATCCCTCATTGACTAAACATGTCACCCCTGGATTTTATTCCAACCAGGAAAGAATAAACCACAAGCTTGGTGGGAGTTTTATTCAGTTTGGGTGTATGAGTGACCCCAACTCTCATTAGCCAAGGTGTTTGTATGTATTTTTAATATTGCACAATTTCTCAATAATGCTCCTTTAACCTCCAGAGGACCCCACTGTCCTTTAGAGCTCTCAGCGTGAGCGAGCGCAGCAAGCCATAGTGGTCCCACAGCTGTATCTGACCATAGCAGAGCATGTTCATGACTTAAAGCCGCACCATGACACGCCCTTCCCAGTTCAGACAAAAGCCAGAACAGCAGAGTAGGTGGCTTTGCATTGGACAAATCATAGTAACATAGTAACATAGTATGTAAGGCTGAATAAAGACTTTAGTCCATCCAGTTCAGCCTGTTTAACTCCTTCCAGTGGTCTAGTAGCCATAGCCGGAAATGTTATTAAATGCCAGGAAGGCATCAAGGCCACTTTTGAACATTTTTAATGTATCCCTCATTACTACCTCCTCTGGCAGCGAGTTCCATAGTGTCACTGCTCTTACAGAGAAGAATCCCCTCCTATGTCGGTGGAGAAAGCACCTTTCCTCTAACCTTAGTGGATGCCCCCGGGTTATGGTTACACTCCGGGGTATAAATAGATTGTGGGACAGATCCTTGTATTGACCCCGAATATATTTATACATAGTTATTAGATCACCCCTCAATCGTCTTTTTTCTAGACTAAATAAGCCTAATTTGGACAATCTTTCCGGGTACTCTAGCCCCCGCACTCCTTTTATTAACTTTGTTGCCCTTCTTTGAACGCGCTCCAGTTCTGATATGTCCTTCTTAAGCACAGGTGCCCAGAACTGTACACAGTATTCCATATGGGGTCTGACCAGTGACTTGTACAGGGGTAAAATGATGTTCTGGTCATGAGCACCTATGCCCCTCCTGATGCACCCCATGATCCTATTTGCCTTGGCAGCTGCTGCCTGGCATTGATTACTACAGTTGAGCTTATTGTCCACTAAAACCCCTAGGTCCTTTTCCATTGTTGTTTTACCAAGTGTTTCTTTATTTAGTGTGTAATCATGACACAGATTTCTCCTTCCCATGTGCATAACCTTACATTTATCTGTGTTAAACTTAATTTGCCATTTAACTGCCCATGCTTCCAATTTATCTAAATCTGTTTGTAGTTGCCTGTTGTCCTCCTTTGTTTTAATTACTTTACTCAGCTTAGTATCATCTAGTTTAATCCATACCCAATGTCATTTATATATATATTGAAGAGAATTGGTCCCAGAACTGACCCTTGTGGTACTCCACTAGTAACAGTGACCCAATCTGAGTGTGTACCATTGATAACCACCCTCTGCTTCCGATCACTAAGCCAATTTCCCACCCATCTGCAATCAGATATGTACACTGTTCCCTGGGAGTGGGGGATAAGGTATAAACAAGTTAATGCAGTTATAGACTTTAAAACGGGACCAACAGCCTTGTACAGTTAAAAGAAAAAATGTAATTGCCCCATCTGCATGCATGATATTGAATCATTGTCAGCACGTACATTTGCTCCTGCATCTACTCAACGCTGAAAGTTGAAGCACCCTGGAGACCTTTCCCAGCCGTGCTGCTGTCTGGATTTAAAGTGGAACAAAAACCAAATCTATAAGACCAAAGGGCCCTTGCCCTGGGGCATCATGGATTGAGCAGTGTGAAACCCTCTGAGACCCCCGTAAAACCTACCTTCTCCCCAAACTCATGCCAGGCATTTGTGGATGACCTGTGAGGGCACGCTCCCTGTTAGAGGCTAGTGGGGATGAGACCACTGGCGCGCTTGGCTCCACTCAGCTGCCTTTGGCTATATTCGGCACTTAGCCAATTTGCGAGGACGCTAATTGGCTGCACACCCGTGCATGCACCATACGACAGAGGAAAGGCGAGTTTTAACAGGCTACCTTGTGTTTTCAAACAGTGGGAAATCCCAAATCGGGGTGTAAGGGACATGGACCAAAACCCGGGATCCTCAAAATTCGAGTTTTTGGTCCACTTTAACTGACATGGATAAACTGGATGTACAGGGCTCACATCTCTCTTCTTGTAGATCTTGTTGTACAGTTGCCAATAGCAAAAGACTGCATATAATGAAAACCAATTGCATAAAACACACATTTGCTAACATATGTAAAATAAAAAAAAAAAAAACTAGATAATCTCAGCACCTTGAGGACACAAAAATATACAATTACAATAAACAAACATTCCATTCAAAGTGGATTTTCCCTTTAAACCGGACCTTCACCCTGAATAAGAGCCTATCTTATATGTTTCCCCCATCCTGTACATACAGATTGCTCACATTAATCTAGACCTTCACCCTGTATAAGTGCCTATCTTATGTGTTTCCCCCACCCTGTACATACAGATTGCCCACATTAATCCGGACCTTCGCCCTGAATACGAGTCTATCTTATATGTTTCCCACACCCTGTACATACAGATTGCTCACATTAAAAATCATTCTACCTGCAATTACTGCATTTTCAGAGCCTTTAAACATCCAAGATTTTGTCACATGGAGTCTTAGGCTGCCTTCCAAACAGGAGGTGTCTTCTGACTGTGCCGCTCTGCATTGTGGGATTGCTGTTCTTTTTCTGACCCCGGCTTTCCTCTGTGTTTGCAAGACGCAGCTATAACCCCGCCCCCTGTACTTTTGCCCCCTCTCCTCAGTATGTGCTGCTTCTGAGGCAAGATGGCAGCGCCTGCATCCTAGAGTCCTTAACAGAGTTGCAGCCCAGCGGGGGAAAGAATAATAAGTGACAAAAAAATTAAAGGACCATGAGTCTGACTTTTATGTTGCATTGGCACAAATACCTTCTGCCCCCTCAGGTGACTCAAAATCCCCTGTTATTTACAATTTGGAGGTTGTGGCACCTTATTCGTAGAGAAAGGGGTTTGGCTTCGCACTCCTCTCTGCTTCTACCGTTGGCTGGGAACCCGGATCTTGGTCTAGGTAACACGGCTGTTACATATGAGTATTGGCGTGAGTCTGGTATTGTATCAATTTCTGCCCTAGTGAACAAGGCTCAGAAGAAAATATTATCGTATGAGGCGCTGAGGCACTTATATCCCTCTGTAACCTTTCGGGTATTCCCCTTTATGCAGGCTACCTCCTATATTAAGAAAATAGTGAGCCGCTTTTCAGATCTCGATTGGTCCAACGACTTGGATCCGGCATTTCCCTAATTTAACTTGTGCCCGGATCTTAAAGTCCTATAATTATTCGTGGTCTACTTTGTCAGCATCAACATATAGAGAGATGCTCCTTAGGCAATTCCATTATAACTATGTTTCCCCGCACCGGTCCTTTCGTATGGGTCTATCCGACTCCCCGCAGTGCTTGAAATGCAGTGCTGCTTCAGCGGACCTCTTTCATAATCTGTGGGAATGCCCGGTAATTAGGAAGTTCTGGAGACGAGTAGCCCAATATGCATCGCAGAACTTGGTAACCTTTCTATCCCCCTCACCGGAGTGGGCAATTTTCGGGGAGCTGATGCTGGAGGGAGTGCGAATCTCAAAGGGGACTAGAAGATTGCTGTTAATTATATCTGCTGTGGCACGCAAAACTATTTTGCAGGCTTGGATTTATCCTGACCCACCCCAGTTTAAGATCTTCTTGGAAAAATTACAACAATTCTTTAAATTTGACTGGGTTGATGCGACATCTCATAAGGAGGCTAAAGTGGAGTTCTTCTTTGCTACTTGGGAGAGCTTCATTAATTTGTTGACGCCAGAAGTTCGAGCTAAATTACATGAAACCTTTTAGGGATACTGAATGGTATCTTAAAAGAATGGTCGAAAGAGACCCGCCAGTTGTACTAGGTTAAGAGGTGTGTCTCATTCTATGGTCTTCATGCTTTATTAATACTGGGAATACTATGTAATGGGCAGATGTAATTGTTGATGTTTTGGGCCTTGTTCATTGTGGGATGTGGGTGGAAGGGGCTGGTGTAACCTTCATTGTTCTGTACAATTGACCAGTATGATTGTAATCTTCGTTTACTCGCTAGTCTGATTGCTGTCTATGATCTGTATGACTATGACTGCCTATTCTCAATAAAAAAGTTTGAAATTAAAATATATTTCTTTTAAATGCTGCAGAATAGTTTTTTTGAAGGTTTTGGGCTTTTTTATTAAATGATGCTGAAGGTCCGGTTTAAGAACCCTCTTTTCTTTCTAGTATTTTTCCTTTCCACAGGTGTAACTAAATATGAGCAGGCCCTGCTGCGGACATTAAATGGGGGCCATCGTGTCTTACATTGACCCTGCTGCTGTTGTTTTTACTGAATTGGATACAACAAGCATGAAACAGCAGAGACAGAATGGTGCTTCACTCCTGTACAGGATGCCACATGAGCACACATCTGATAAATAAAGGGAGGGTCCACAATCATGGGGAACTCTGAATATGACTCTCAATGTGGTCCCTCCCTTTGGACCCCCCTGTAGTCATGCCCCTTCTTGTTTGTCCTTGATGCGGACTAAAGCACCCTGTGCAATTATAATATCTTCTGCTTGATAGTTTTTTTTATCATACTCTCTCTGGGCTTCATTTCGTGCTTTTATGCTAGTGTAGTGTATTACTACTTTGTACAGCGCTACTGAAGATGATGGCGCTATATAAATAAGCAATAATAATAACAATAATACCATTTTGTGAGTACTCACCTGAAAAATGGATATTGTCAGTGTGTCACACACCCCGCTTCCCCTTTAATTCTTACGATCGGGTTATTCCACCAGCAGGTGGCGACGTTGCAGAGAGAAGTCTTGAAAACGAGCCCCCTTCCGGCCTATATATACCTGGGACCTCCCACTTAACACCAGTGATTTAAAAAGCAGAAAGACAAGGTACCAGGAAATCCAATGGTAACCTCAAAATAAAGAAAAAGCTTCACCATATAAAGGATCCAGGATAGCAAAAAGGGCGGGTGAAGCAGGGTGTGTGACACACTGACAATATCCATTTTTCAGGTGAGTACTCACAAAATGGTATTATTCTCAGTGTGCCACACACCCCGCTTCCCCTTTAATTCTTACGATCGGGACATCCAAAAGCAGTGTCCACAAGGGATGGGTATCCGAAGGCAAAATGAAGCATAACTTAAATGACTGCAGTCTGCAGAACTTTGCGGCCAAACACAGCATCTGCTGAGGCCCGCACATCAACCTTGTAAAACTTAGAAAAAGTATGAACAGAAGACCAGGTCGCAGCCTTACAAACTTGTGCAACAGAAGCTTGGTGCTGAAAAGTCCAAGACGCTCCAACGGCGCGAGTAGAATGAGCAGTGATACGAAAAGGGGGAACTTTCCCCTTAGCAGAATAGGCCCCCAATAACGGCCTGACGTATCCATTTGCTAATGGAAGATTTGGCCGGCGCCAAACCCTTCCTAGGCCCACAGGGCACAACAAAAAGGCATCAGTTTTACGAAAAGGAGAAGTAATAATCAAATAGTACTTAACACAGCGTACTACATCCAAACAATGCAAAACCCTCTCTTTGTCATGCTTAGGCTTAGGACACAAGGAGGGGAGAACAATATCCTGATTCAAATGAAAAGCAGAAACAACCTTAGGAAGAAAGTCCGGTTTGAACCGAAAGACCACTTTGTCCTGATGCCTCTCAAAGTAGGGTGCCTGAATCGACAAGGCCGCCAACTCCGAGACACGCCGAACCAAAGTGATAGCTACCAAGAAGGCAGTCTTCTGAGTCAAGGTAGACAAAGCAATATCCTGCAAAGGCTCAAAGGGAGGAGCCTGAAGAGCAGAGAGAACCAAGTTCAAGTCCCAAACAGGGAGTAATGGTTTCCTGGGAGGCCGCACATGCGTAACCCCCTGGAAAAAGGTTTTAACTAAAGGATGAAGCGCAAAACGCTTCTGAAAAAAGATAGATAAGGCAGAAACCTGCCCTTTCAACGTACTCAGCTGAAGACCAGAGTCCAGCCCTGATTGCAAAAACTCCAGCACCCTGGAGACCGAAAAGACCCTACAAGGCAAAGATCTAACCTCACACCAAGCGATATAGGCTTTCCAAGTCCTATAGTAGATGATAGAAGAAGACCTCTTCCGGGCACTGATCAGAGTCTTAACGACCGAGTCAGAAAGACCCTCCTCCTTCAAGATGGAGGTTAACACAGCTGACCCTGAGTGAGCAGATCGGGCCGAAGAGGCAGAACGAACTGAACCACTGCCAGCCGAACGATGTCTGCGAACCATACTCACCTTGGCCACCTTGGAGCCACGAGAATGGCAGACACCCTTTCCAGAGCCAGCTTCCGTATCACCCTGCCTAGCATGGGTATCGGAGGAAACAGGTACAGAAACCCCAGATCCCCCCGGCTCAAGGACATGGCGTCTACCGCCAGAGCCAGAGGATCCTGGGAGAGCGACACGAAGGTCGGGAGCCTGCAATTGTGACGAGAGGCAAACAGGTCCACCTCCGGTGTCCCCCACCGGAGACCCAGCGACCGAAAAACTTGAGGATGGAGAGCCCATTCTCCCAGACGGGAAGAGCACCTGCACAACAGGTCTGCTTCCCTGTTTTCCACACCCGGAATGTAAACTGCCGAGAGACAAGGAACCAGACTCATTTCCAGAATATTGATGGGCAGGTGGGCCTCTCGAGGTCCCCACTGGCCCCGGAACTGAAGATCCCTCCAGAATCCCCCCCGTCCCGAAAGAATGGCGTCCGTGGTGACAATTTCCCAAAGAGGAATCAGGAAAGACCTGCCCCTCCAGAGATTGGCCGAGACCAACCACCATTGAAGGGACTGCCGGACTCGGGAGGACAACTGGAAGGGCCGATCCAACGACCATGGTCGCCGGTCCCAGGACGCCAACCGATGAAGCTGAAGCGACCTCTTGCGAAATTGAGCGAAATGAACTGCCTCGAACGAGGCAACCATCAACCCTACCATCCCCAGACGGATGGACGGCCGAGGATTGGAAAGGAGGACCCGAGCCAACTCCTGAATCAGATGAATTTTGGACTGAGGGAGAAACACCCTGTGTTGACCGAAATCCAACCGCATTCCCAGAAAGGACACCACCCTGGCCGAAGCGAGGGAGGACTAGGGAAGGTTGAACACCCAACCGAAGCTTTTCAGCATGGAGACCACCGTCCTGGGGTCTGTCTCCGACTGATTGAGGGAAGGAGTCAGGAGCCCCTGTGCGGCCAAAGGAACGGTGAGCACCCGAGACCGGAAAAACCGCGAAGGAGGGCGAGACTCGAACTTCAGCTTTTAACTGGACGACACCACCTCCCGGATCCATCTGTCCGGAACCGCCTGGTCCCAAACCAGGGAGAAGTGTCGCAATCGTCCCCCCCCACCCGCACGGGTGAGGGCAGCCCCTCATTGCTGAGCGGGCTTACCAGTAGGCTTGGGCTTGGCGCCCCAGGACTGACCGGGACGGCCACGGCCCCTCCCCCGGGTCCAACCTACACCCCCGGTAGCGGGAAAGGAAGCCCCTCTGCCCGCTCTGGCTCCCCGAAAGGAGGGACTAAAGGAACTTGCACCCCGAAAGGAGCCACGAGGCCTCTTGCGTTGAGGCAATTTACCATCCTTGGTAACTGCATCCAATTTGTCGCCAAACAGGTGCAAACCTTAAAAAGGTAGCGCTGTAAGCGCCCTCTTAGAGTTAAAGTTCGCCGTCCACTGGTGCAGCCAAACTGACCAACGAATAGCAACCAGCAGTGCCGCTGTCCTGGGCGGTCAAGACAAAGAAAATAAACGACTCACACTGCTTGAGAGAACTAAACATATCACAAGCGGGATCAAGACCTGCGTACAGATGCCTAATAATGGACCTAACTGCCAACAGAAGAAGCGCCGAAGCACAAACCGGCCGCAGTGTCGATCCGGCACTGATAAAGCCATGGCGATCCTCACCATATTTAATGGTAGTGGTGTCAGAGGAGTGTAACACAGCCGTGCTAGACAGCCCTAACACAGGGGTATCGACGTCAGGGGGAACTGACCAAAGCTTCACCAAATCCTCCGGAAAGGGATGACGTTTATCCCAACTAGGAGGAATTCCAGCCAGGCGCGTGGGTTGTTCCCATTCCTTAAGGACAACCCTCACAAAGTGTTGTTGCCTGGGAAACACCAAACGCGGCTGGGGTACATCAAACAACTCACCCTTTGGCGGGGGGGACCACCGCGGGCGGATCCATAGCCAAAATTTCAAACATTTGAGCCAAAATGGAAGGAGTGTCAAAGGACACCCCCACAGCCTGATTGCCAGCAGTGTCAACCAATAGCTGGTCTGCAGGCTCATCCGACTCCTCAAGGAGTTCCCCCTCCTCATCAGGGGGATAATCCGACCAATCCAAAACTTCAAGTACCTCATCATCCGAAGCAGGCGCTGCCGGAGAAAAGTGTTTCCAATTTGCCGTAGCCTTCTGAGCTACCATGGCGGAAATTATCTTCTCGAGGTTGGCCAATCGCGCACGCACCTCGGAATGCGAATCCCCATTCTTGACAATGTCACACGGGGTCCGGAATAAGGGAGGGGGGTAGGAGATGACGGAAGTTGCGAGGAGCCAGAAGCCGGAGCGACGGACTGGTGCGCAATATTCTGCTTTGCACATGGAACGCATAATATGACATCATCGCCTGGGAGCGGAGCCCCACAACCCCCACACAGCCTGGATAGCCCCGAAGAGCCATTTCCGGTAACGTCGGAAGCCTCCATATGGTGAAATTATGGCATTCGCAACAACCCTGGGTTTTACGCATTAAGCAACCCGGGATGCCCCTTTATAATTAAAGTCCCGGGAGTGGGAGGATTTTTTTTTTTTTTTTAAGTCTAGGAAAATCCCAATTTAGAGACTAAGACTAGCCAGGTATAACAGACCGGGAGAGCCACTGCAGTGAGGGGATCCCAGGATCTGAAGAGACCACAGTCAGTCCCCCGGGGGAATTAGCCAGTATGCCCACACTCATACATAAAACAATCATGGTAAACCATACATGAACAGTATATACATAATGAATACACTTATACGTGTCACATGCTGCTTAGGGCCAACGGAAGCCAGAGAGGTAATCAATATAAAAATCTAAATATATATATAAATATATATGTATATATATATATATATATATATATATATATATATATATATATATATACATATCCCTCAAAGAAATAAGTGCCTCCAGGAGTACATTAAACCCAAGTAACACATAGAGTAAAAAGAAACACTACAGCACAAATGACGGCCCCACGTGCGTGAGGTGGGGACCGTTACCTGAGACATGCACCCTTTCCTCAGCCAGCTCCAGGCACACCTGTCTCAGTAATGAGACAGAGGAAGCGAGGCGGGCCCGGACACAGCGAGCGCGCCCGGCCACGCCCCCTGCCAGTGAGTCACCGAGCGAGGCCGCAGAGAGCGCGGCCCCGCCCCTCCAGTGACGCGGCTCGCCCAATGGCGGCGCCGCATGTAAACATGGGGGGAAATTCAAAAAATAAAAGTAAAGTGAAGGAGCCCCAGCAGCTCAGGCCACGCGCCGCACAGCGCGGCGCTGACCCTGCGTCTGCTAGCTCCTCCACACACATATAAACACAAAACAAGTGAACAAAGCACCCCATGCAAACGACCACCCCCCCCCCCCAAGCGAAGGGAGAAGGGACCGAGCGGGAGAAGGTGGCCAAGGGGGACATCGGGACAGGGGCATCCCAAATCCGGATCCCCATGCCAGATAGCCGCATTGCCCCACGCGTGGGGTCGAGCGGAGGAGATAAGCTCCTAGGCACCTAAAGTGCCATCTACCTTTGCCCAGCCAGCAGCCTAGGCTGGGAGGCTTCCGTTATCTAACTAGGCATAAAAAACACAATTGACTGGGCAGAAATAGACCAAAAGGGGGTGCCGGGGATTGACCCCGGCTACCTGCAAGCAGGAGACTTCTTTCTTCTGTCTTGTCGCCTCATGCAGACAGAAAACACTGGGTGATAAGTGGGAGGTCCCAGGTATATATAGGCCGGAAGGGGGCTCATTTTCAAGACTTCTCTCTGCAACGTCGCCACCTGCTGGTGGAATGACCCGATCGTAAGAATTAAAGGGGAAGCGGGGTGTGTGACACACTGAGAATAGTAATAGTGTACTGCACTCTAAAAGCTGCAACGTTGAAATAGCGCACACTTTTTATGCAAAAATTACCATGATTAGGGGTTGTAGGACAAGAGGGGGCTGGGAAAGAGCTTTGCCCCATACCTGAGGAGTTCACCTGCACATCCTTGGCATAATAGGTAGGCTATAGAGGCAAGCAATTCATTCCTCAGATCCAAATAGATATCGGTATTTGGATTCAGGCAAGATAACATAATTTTAACAAAAGTAGTCACTTACAGAGGAACATCAGAGACCCTGGAGTCTTTTTCCCGAGTTCCACTCCTTGGGGCATCCTGAATTGGGATGTCCCACTGTGCAAAACCCTCCAGAAGTCCCATTTCACGCACCTTCTCCCATAGCCCTCACCGCATCTCTGCTCTGTGGCCCAGCTCATTTCTAATGCACCCTAGGCTAGGAGGCGAGCAGGGGATGCGGCCGGTGACGCACTCGGATCCCTTAGGTTGCCTAGCCATCCAGACGGCTTAGCTGCCAACAGAGCCGAAAGGAGTAAAAGCGAGTGCGCTGATTGGTTGAACGGGCCACTCAGCCAATCAGCGCGCTCCTTTGCATCCGAGTCTGCATCGTGGGAGCGACAAGAAGGCGAGTGACCTAGGGGCATACACACAGCAGGGCATCCCATTTTGGGATGCCCCCACTGAGAGTAACAACACCCTGAAAAGTGAAAATTGATGTGTTGTTCCATTTTAAAATAGTAATTCAAAAAAATTATATAACAAACTGGAGATTGAGGAGAGGCTTATATACACTATAAAAAAAAAAAAAACATCATGAACGTTATTTTTTTCTCCTGTTAGGTGTAAAATCCAAGAAAAGAAATCCAGTTTTTGAGCACAGCATTCCACTTATAAAGGGGCGATCTGCTCTATTCCAATTCATGTCTATTGAGCCAGCCCCTGGGGAGCAGCAGCATTAACCACACTAACCACACAAGCGCCAACGTTCAGAGAGCCATATTGAGATGGGATGTTAATACCTTGGGATGGGCTCTCTCTTCCTCCTGCTGGGGCTATAACAAACAAGATGAGTCATTCTGAAAAACCTGACAGCTTCCTGCTGAGAGGTCCATTGTGTTACACTGTTACAGTCAAATAGCAATTCATAAAATCTTAATTGATTCTATTGTAACCAGCTGTAATACTTTCTAAACCAGTCATGAGATCATTGGAATGTAGCTAGCTTACAATGCAATGTGATGTTTGCATCCCGCTGTGGGATGGGAAGGACTCTCTAAGGATTGTCTCCTCTATATCTCCCAAATCATTGCATGATGGGTAAAAGCTTCTACGCTTCCAAAGAAATGTAATAGCAATAAGCTATTATCAGGGGAGAGACCAGTAGATTTAAAGCAGGACAAAACCCATCAGCAGCCCGCCTGAAATCTAAAAGATTCCACAGGGTTGGTCACTGGCATTCCCCTGCAACAACCCGCTGTGTGCAACCCCCCAGGGCGCCCGTATACACGCACCTTTCCCCGGTCTAACCACGCATGAGCGGGCTTTTGTCCAATGAGGGCCACCGGCTGAACTGATGTAATTTGACAGGAGGCTCTCACTGTTGTTAATGGAGAGCATGCGCTGCTGCATCCCCACTTTAAGTAAGTCTCCCCGAAGGGCACAATTAAAATCTGCTGCCCCTTTTAACTTCCAGTAAAAGAAAGAAGCAAGCTTGGCTGGAATGTTTTTGATTTTACATGTGTATATATGTATCCTCCTCTTGCTCTTTAGTATATTTTTTTTTAATAATGGATATTTTTTTTCACAATAGTGCTCTTTTATTTCAGAGCATTAGCATTAACAATCTGACCCTGAAGACGGGGGAATTTGATACCCTGAAACATCGGATTGTTTAGACTGTCTAACTATTGAACTATTTTAGAGTGTGGGCTTGAATGATTTATTTACTAAGATTTTTCTTTCTTATAGGGACTGTAAACCCACTCATAAAATTACCTTCTGTTATGGAACCATGATCCCCAGTGGCAGACTATTACTACTAGTGTATTCTGTAGGTTTGGTAATGCTTCTACTGACTTCCTTTAAAGGGAAGAACTCTCCTTGTATTATTGGACCCAGTCAAAGCACAACTAAAAGATTGAGAGGTCCCTGAAATCTTGCATGTGCACTGGTGCTTATATGCAGCATCTCACTAACCAAAAGCACATTTATAAACCAAACACAATACAAGGTTAAAACTGTGCTGGGGCTGCTGCAATAAATAAATTGTTGTTTCCCGGCAACTGGCGTACTCGCATTTAGTGCCCGTCTCACATTTAACCTTGTATTGTGTTTGGTTTATAAATATTATTGGACCCACCCTGCAAACCTTCACCAAATCATGTGGGAGGGGCTTAGCTGTATGGGTATAGATATAATACTTGTAGACTGTGGGATGACCCATCTTTTCCTCACTATGTCAGTGCAAGCCACCTACTACCAACGCTTATTGATCAATTACAACTGTGGGATAAACTTTCTTCACAATTTTTTTACTGGGAAAAAAATGTGTATCATACATACATCATTAAAGAGACATTTAAGCCATACAATTTCTAAAGACAGTCTTGTAAAACATAGCTGGTATCTTATCAAGCGGATGTTTCAGACTCCAACGCGTTTCGCTTAGATAAGCTTTCTCAGGGAGAAATCCAGCTCTATATATAAGCTCTAAATACAGTTATCAAACAACATATTATTTACAATATATTCATACTCTCTACATGTATTAGAAACATTTTGTTTTCCCATTAAAACCACTTTATACAAGAAGTTATTTTAATTTCATGTGTTGATACTCACAGATTTTGCTTTACAATCGCCTTCACTCTTGTCAACTTGAATGTATTTTTCTTGTTGCCACTGAAAAAATAAAAATACATTTATAGTCCACATGTCTCACACCATCTTTATCCCTTGCTTTATATTGTCTTTATATTAATATACATACTTCCCCCTTGAAGTTTCTATATACATGTACTGTATCTTTAATTCCGTTGCCCCCCATGCCTTGAAAAAGAGACCCTTGGTGGTTTTGAAATGCGTTGGCTCGGCCATGCAGCAGGGGGATGCTGCTGCATTAACATATGTAAGAATATTGGTATTATATTATTATTATTATTTATTTATATAGCGCTGTCAACTTCTGTAGTGCTTTACATGGTATGATTACATACAGGGTAAAACATATAGTACAGAGAACAATACAAAATTAGATGTCACAGGTTAAAACCAAGTGTTGTGAGCACAGGAGACAATAGGGAGGAGTGCCCTGCCCTTGCGGGCTTACAGTCTAAAGGATGGGGGTGGAGACAAAAGGGCGGGGTCACAAGTGGTAGAGCTTGAGTATGGCTGCATGTGCCATTGAAGGTAATAGGAGTTGCTTAAGCCAGGTCATATGCTTGTCTGAAGAAGTGAGTTTTGAGGGCACTTTTAAAGGCTTGGAGTGATGGAGAGTGGCGGATCGAGCGGGGGAGTGCATTCCAGAGAAGTGGGGAGGCACGGGAGAAGTCTTGAAGGGGGGAGTGCGAGGAAGTAACCAAGGAAGAGGACAGGAGAATGTCAGAGGCAGAGCGGAGGTTGCGCTTGGGTTGGTAATGCTGGATCAGAGATGAAATGTAGGAAGGGGCCTGGTTAGAGAGAGCTTTGTAGGTTAGCGTTAGAAGTTTGAACTGAACTCTATGGGAGACAGGTAACCAGTGGAGGGATTGACAGAGGGCAGAGTAGCACTGGAGAAGCGAGAGGAAAGGTAGATGAGGCGAGCAGCAGAGTTTAGAAAAGATTGGAGGGGAGCTAGTCTGTTTGTTGGAAAACCACAGAGGAGGGTGTTGCAGTAGTCCAGTCGGGATATGACCAGGGCGTGCACTAGCATTTTAGTGGTGACAGGTGAGAGGAAGGGACGGATGCGGGAGATATTTTTGAGTTGGAGACGTCAGGAGGTGGCTAGGGAGTGGATGTGAGGTGTGAACGAGAGAGAGGAGTCCAGAATGACGCCCAGGCATCGAGCTTGATGGGTTGCAGTTATTGTAAGAGTATTTACAGAAATTGTGGTGTTAGAGAGGGGAGGGGAGTAAGATGGTGGGAAAATGACCAGTTCTGTTTTGTCCATGTTTAGTTTAAGGGAGCGAGATGTCATGAAGGAAGAGATGGCTGTTAGACAGTCAGGAAGGCGAGAGAGGAGCCAAGAGAGATTCGGGCCAGAGAGGTAGATCTGAGTGTCGTCTGCATAAAAGTGATATTGGAAGCCTAGCGAGATTATTAGCTGTCCGAGACCAGAAGTGTAGATTGAAAAAAGTAGGGGTCCTAGGACTGAGCATTGTGGAACCCCAACAGACAGAGGCCGGGGAGAGGAAATGGTGTTTGAGTAAGATAAACTAAATGTGCGGTGAGAAAGATAGGAGGAGAGCCAAGAGAGTGCGAGACCGTGGATTCCAAGAGAAGAAAGAATATTGAGAAGCAGAGCATGGTTAACGGTGTCAAAAGCAGATAAGTCGAGAAGAATGAAAGCAGAGTAGTGGCCTTTGGATTTGGCTGTCAGTAGATCATTGGTGACTTTGGTGAGTGCAGTTTCGGTAGAGTGACATGAGCGGAAACCAGACTGGAGGGGATCTAGGAGGGAGTTTGTAGACAGTTAGTCAGTTCTGTGTGGACATGCTGCTCAAGAAGCTTGGATGAGAAAGGGAGCAGAGAGATTTGGCGGTAACTGGGGAGGGCAGAGGGGTCCAGAGAGGGTTTTTTGATGAGTGGTGTTATAACAGCATATATGTGCTATGTTTATGTATGTGCTATGTTTACTTTTTGCTGCACCTTATCTTGTGATCTGAAGCATTTTTTTGCACATTTTCTGATTGAAATCAATGCACCCTTTGAGCACTAGCACTTTACATTAATGTATTAATATATATAGGTTTATATACAAGTATTTTAATATTTATTAAAGCACTGATATTATGAATTGGGCAGACAGCTCCCCCTTGTGGTAGATTAAGCTAATGGCATTGGATATGTTTTTAATGGTTTTTAATGGCTACATCAATTAATAAATGTGATTAATAAATGTAATATTGTGGCAAGTGACATTGTTAGTCCCTTGGACTTTATTTTAAGGGTTTTTTTGGAGGCAACCCCTATTGTCTTGGTGGAATTACTTATAAAGTTCCTATAGGGCAGTGCACCCCAATAGGGATATTGTGTCGGTGCCATCACCTTTGCCGCCAACATTTTCCAGTAGATAAACTTTTCAGAATATGCAGAGCATCCATCCTTTACATATGATGATACATTTATTACATGTGGTTGCAAATATAAGTCCACATATTTATTTGCCTTGGCTGTTAACGATCCAATCCCGGATACAATTGGCTTCCCAGGAGGTCTTGTTTTGTTATTTTATATCTTAGAGTTGAAATAGAAAGTAGGTGTAACCAGATACTCTACACATATAAATTCTTTGATTCCTTTTGCAATATTTTTATGTTTAAATGTCATGTCTAGTAGTTGGTCACACTCCATCTTAGCACTAGCCACTCTTGATGCCGGGACCCTGAAGTACTATTGTTGCCTTTATCGGCTGGTTTTAGTGTTAAATGTTGTTCTTTTTGTAGTTCTTCTAGTGTTCACCATTCCTGTGATATTTTTTTGGTTTAGTCTAATTTTCAATTTGGCTATATCCTGTTCTACGAGTTTCACAAATGTATCCAAACTAGAGTTCATACTTAGAGGGGGAAAATATGTTGACTTTTTCTTTGACCTCTATTATTTCTTCACTTTTATCCAACAGTGTGACAAAATTAGCTATAGCTTAATTTTCCTAAGAGGATAAATCATTCCACTCTAAACTAGGTAATCCTGCTATTACTTTTTTATCCTGTAATATTTTTAATAGCAACTTTGTACCATATAAGTTCACAACTTTAGTAAGTGTGAACCTATCTATATTGTTTTCTTCTTCTACTTCTACTGACTGAGAATCATTTCTATTAGCCACATAGACTTACATTGCTAACAGCGACATCTAATGTGTTTCATGTGTTTCATCAGTTTATCTGATTGCTTATGACTGCCTTACCTTTATTGAGCATGGCTATGGCTACATTGCTATCTCTGTAGTTTCCCAAGTTTACCCTGGTTCTTAAAGTGGAACCTTCTTCAGAAATGACAGGAGTCCCTATTTAAAGGAAGTATGACCACACTCCATAGACAGACAAAAAATTGACCATCTGCACACTCAGTTTTTTCAATAGTTTAACACTGGTTAAAAGCATAGACTGTTAGTTTACATTGTAATGAATGTAAAAGCAAGGCAACCGCGACAAGGCCGTTCAGTTTATGCCCCATCCCTAGCATTACTAAGCCTACAAGAGTTTGTGCAGATACTGCTACTTCTCTACCTGTGTGTGCACAAGCAATGCAAAAAATTGCAAGTTGCTCTTGGAAATGTGTAATTGGTGTGGGAGGAACTTAGAACCGTCCAATCACCCTTTATAAATATTAAGCAAAAACATGTCTAACAGGAAAAAAACAGAGGTTTGGATGCATATGTTGTGTAATGTATTCCAGATGCTCAGAGACCACCCAGTATCTGAGAATAGAGCTCCCAGCGCCCTTGTCTGGCCTATTGCTGCTAGGATCCTAGTATGCACCAATCATGCACTCACACACACTCACCTCCCCTAGATCTGTTCCTATAAAGGGTTCGCCTTGTCTGTCACTCAGTGCCTGTGATAGCGCCTAGCACCTAGCCTTTCTTGCATGTGTCTCGTGATTGATCTTGTTGCCGACCCTCGCCTGAACTGACTATTCTTGATCTGAATTCCCGTTGCCGACCATCGCCTGTACCGACCATTCTTTATCTGAATTCCCGTTGCCAACCATCGCCTGTACCGACCATCCTTGATCTGAATTCCCGTTGCTGACCATCGCCTGTACCGACCATCCTAGATCTGATATCCTGTTGCCGACTTCTGCTCTGAACCTTGACCACGATTTGCCTTCTCCTTTTGTACCGCTGCCATCTCTGAACGCCCATTGCTGACCCCTAGCCTGTCTGGACTTCCGTTAAAATGCTCCAGCTATTGGGCTCGCTCAATACCGCTCCCAGCCACTGGTTCTCTAGACCTCCAAACAGTAAGCCTACATCCTTTGAACCATTGAAGTCCTGGGGGCAACCGATCCCGGGCAGGCGTATTCTGCGTCCCGGCAAGCGGGGGCTCCTACAGGTGAAGCTGGCTGCGGAGATTGGGGGTTGAGGGCTTACCTGGAGGGCTGGAGTTACCAGAGCGGAGAATTAGAGCACCCAGAGCGTGACATTATCACAGGCCTCACAAAATGGAAGACCTGGTGCAGCAGGTGCAGGCCATGGCCACTGCTATCAACCAGCTCACCCAGAGAGTGGCCAATCAAGAAACCCGACAGATACCTGCATCTGCTGTATCACCTCACCTTCCGGAACCAAAGATCCCGTTACCGGAGAAATTCTTTGGAGACCGAGCCGGTTTTTCCAATTTCAAGAACTCTTGTGAACTCTATTTTAAGTTGCGGCCCTTATCCTCAGGCACTGAGACCCAACGTGTGGGTTTAATTATTTCTCTTTTACAAGGAGACCCCAGTCATGGGCCTTTAGCTTGCCTCCTGAGGATCCTGCCTTGCACTCCGTTTCATCTTTTTTCTTGGCTATGGGGGTGCTTTATGCCGATCCAGACCGTCAGTCCACGGCCGAAAACAGGCTTCGGGCCCTAAAGCAAGGTCGGAATTCCGCCGAGGACTACAGTGCTGAGTTCCGGCGGTGGGCAGTGGAATCTAGATGGAATGACCCAGCCCTGTGTAGCCAGTTCTGTATGGGGCTTTCAGAAAATATCAAGGCTGCTTTGGTTAATTTCCCTACACCAGCAGATCTAGACCAACTCATGCAGGTCTCCATCAAAATTGATCGGCGACTTAGGGAGCCAGGGAAAGGGTTAGAACCGTCACGCCCTTTAAGTCATCTCAGAACCCCAACCCATCAACTTCCCTAGGGGTAAACTCATCCTCCTCCTCACAAGAGGAGCCCATGCAGATCGGTAGAGCTCGTCTTTCCCAGGACAAGAAGCAACGAAGGCGTTCCATAGGTTTTTGCCTGTATTGTGGGTGTCCGGGACACTTTGCTAGGTCCTGTCCTAATAAGGGGTACCCGGCAGGAAACTTTCTCGCCTAGATCAGGAGGAGAGTACTGATCTAGGTGATTCGGTAAATTACTCTCATCAGAATAAGATGTTAATTCCCACAGAGCTTTTCTGGGGTCCTTCCAAGCAGGCAGTATCTGCTTTTATTGATAGTGGAGCTGCGGGCAATTTCCTGGATCGGAGAATGATCACCATCCTGGGGATTCCGCTGGTACCCCTTGAGAAATCTCTCCAGGTTTTGGCCATAAATGGGAAGGCCATCCAGGGAGGACCGGTCTGTACTAAGACCCCTCCTCTCAAATTGGTTGTTGGCTCCTCTCACTCAGAGTACATCGAATTCCTGGTTTTTGATTGTCCGGAAACACCAGTAGTTCTGGGATACCCATGGCTAAAACTCCACAACCCCATTTTAGATTGTCAGACTGGGGACTTAGTTAGGTGGAGTAGTTACTGTAAGACACATTGTTTTTCCACTGCCCTTAGGAGTGTTGTAATGCTGCCCCAGGAATTGCCTCAGCCTTATGCGGATTGGGCTGATGTTTTCTCCGAGCGATCTGCCGATACCCTCCCCCCACACAGGGCCTATGACTGTCCCATTGACCTGCTTCCTGGAACTATCCCTCCTAGAGGGAAAATTTATAATCTAACCCGGCCAGAGGAGCAGGCAACGAGGGAATACATTTCGGAGAATCTGAGCAAGGGATTTATCCGCCCTTCAACATCACCTGCGGGCGCTGGATTCTTTTTTGTGGAGAAGAAGGATGGAGGTTTAAGGCCTTGCATAGATTATAGGGCCTTGAACAAAATCACAGTAAAGAATCGTTTTCCTCTTCCTTTGATTGGGGATTTATTTAATCAAGTAGTGGGGGCTCGCGTTTTTTCTAAGTTAGACCTAAAAGGGGCCTACAACCTGATTCGTATTCGGCAAGGGGATGAGTGGAAAACGGCATTCAATGTTAAAGATGGTCATTACGAATATCTAGTCATGCCCTTTGGCCTTTGTAATGCTCCTGCGGTCTTCCTAGACTTTGTTAACGATGTCTTTCGAGACTATTTGGGTAGATTCATGGTAATTTATTTGGATGATATCCTGATTTTCTCTAATTCTTTGTCCGAACATAGACAACATGTGAAAATGGTTCTTCAAAAATTGAGAGAGAATAACTTGTATGCAAAAATTTCTAAATGTATGTTTGAGGTCACCACCGTTCCCTTCTTGGGTTATGTAATCTCTAGCCAGGAATTGGAGATGGATGCGGGGAAAGTTTCGGCGGTGCGGGATTGGGTACAACCCAAATCTTTAAAAGAATTACAGCGTTTTTTAGGTTTCGCTAATTTCTATCGCCGCTTTATTAAGGGTTTTTCCAATATTGTTGCTCCTCTTACCAACCTTACTCGCAAGGGCGCCTTCACTGTAAACTGGTCACCATCGGCCAATGAAGCCTTTCTGACTCTAAAACAGGCTTTTACTTCTGCGCCAGTTTTAGTTCACCCTGACATTAATAAACCTTTTACCATTGAAGTAGATGCATCTGAGTTGGGTGTGGGGGCGGTGTTTGCATCCCTGCGCCTACTTCTCACGGAAATTTAGTGCCGCGGAACAGAACTATGAAGTTGGAAACAGGGAGTTATTGGCGATTAAACTGGCCTTTGATGAATGGCGTCACTGGTTGGAGGGTTCATTGTATCCAATCACGGTCTATACCGATCACAAAAACCTCGAGTACAGTACCTCAGCTAAGAGACTGAACTCTCATCAGGCCCGTTGGGCATTATTTTTCTCGCGCTTTAATTTTATAATTACATTTAAGCCAGGAGTTAAAAATTCTAAAGCGGATGCTCTGTCACGCATGTTTGGGGATTGCAAGGATCGTGGTGATATGGGTGAACCTATTTTGCCTTTGGGTTGTGTGATTGGGGCTTTGCTTCCGGATCTTTCTAATGCCTTGGCGCCATTTCAAAATGAATCCCCTGTAGATGTACCTTTAGGGTGTCAGTTTGTACCGCCGCATCTGCGTTCTGATGTAATTCGCGAGTTTCATGATGCCAAAACCGCTGGCCATCTGGGAAATCATAAGACTTTCATTTTAGCCTGACGCCTTGTATGGTGGCCCACTATGCGACGCGATATTACTGCCTTTATCGACGCATGTTCTGTTTGTGCGCGAAGTAAGGGGGTTCATAAGGCCCCTAGTGGGTGTTTAGTCCCACTTGAGATTCCTAAAGAACCATGGACTCATATCTATGGATTTTATTGTAGATTTGCCTCCCTCACATGGGAATACTGTGATTTGGGTGGTCGTCGACCGTTTCAGTAAGATGGCATATTTTATTCCTTTATCTAAGCTACTGTCAGCTCCTGAGCTTTCGCGGTTATTTATCTTGCATATTTTCCGTCTCCATGGCATTCCGTCTAATGTAGTTTCCGATCGGGGAGTGCAATTTACTTCGCGTTTTTGGAAGAGTTTCTGTTCACGCTTGGGGATTCAGATTTCTTTTTCTTCCGCATACCATCCCCAGACTAATGGACAGACTGAAAGAACTAATCAAAGTTTGGAACAATACTTAAGATGTTACATTTCTGATGCTCAAGAGCAATAGTCGGAATTTATTGATTTTGCGGAGTTTGCGTACAATAATGCGCCGAGTGAAAGTACTAAGACGTCTCCATTCTTTTGCAATTTTGGGAAAAATCCTAGAGCTTCTTCCCTCACTGGATCACCTTCCGATTTACCGGCATTGGAAGAGTGGCTCCAGGAACGTAAAGACATCTGGGCACGCGTCCAAGAGAATTTAGAGACTACGCTTTTAAGATATAAGAAATTTGCCGATCGCCACAGGTCTCAGGAACCCGTCCTTCAGATTGGGGACCTTGTTTGGGTTTCCACTAAGAACATTGCTCTCCGGCAGCCTTCTAGTAAGTTAGGGCCCAAGTTTATTGGCCCTTTCCCCATTATTCAGAAACTAAGCAATGTGTCCTTTAAGATCCAGCTCCCGCAAACCATGAGAATCCCAAATTCTTTTCATGTATCGCTGTTAAAACCAGCCAAAGATGCGCCACGTCCATCCTTATCGCCTATTCTAGTTAATAACGAACCAGAATATGAAGTAAACAAGATTCTTGACTCGCGCAAGGTCTGTAATTCTTTGCAATATTTGATCGACTGGGTTGGCTACGGTCCGGAGGAGAGATGTTGGGTTGCGGCAAAAGATGTGCATGCTAACGTTCTTATTAAGAAGTTCCATCATGACAATCCAGGGAAACCTGGTAAGGGTCCGGAGGCCCCTCGTGAAGGGGGGGGGTAGTGTCAGGACTCACTCACCGCATCCTCGCTCCCGCGCCGTCCCCGGACAGCTGGCCGCGCAGCTTCCGGCTTGAGGTCTCTGCCGAGCAGCTGCTCGGGCGGCGTCGGCTCGAGCGGCGCCCTGCTCGGCCACGCCCCCCGCTCTCGGCTCCGGCTCCTGCAGACATGTGCGGGCGCGAGCACGTGGTTCTTATGCCCTCCGGCGGCGCTGCTCTCTGCGCGCTCGCCGGGGGAGAAGTTTAGGGGCCAATGAGCCCAAGTTACAGTGAGGGCTTTACGCCCCTTTCCCTATTCTGGGCCAATGAGCCCATGGTAGAGGTGGGGCGATTCGCCCTTGTCTGGCCTATTGCTGCTAGGATCCTAGTATGGCACCAATCATGCACTCACACACACTCACCTCCCCTAGATCTGTTCCTATAAAGGGTTCGCCTTGTCTGTCACTCAGTGCCTGTGATAGCGCCTAGCACCTAGCCTTTCTTGCATGTGTCTCGTGATTGATCTTGTTGCCGACCCTCGCCTGAACTGACTATTCTTGATCTGAATTCCCGTTGCCGACCATCGCCTGTACCGACCATTCTTTATCTGAATTCCCGTTGCCAACCATCGCCTGTACCGACCATCCTAGATCTGATATCCTGTTGCCGACTTCTGCTCTGAACCTTGACCACGATTTGCCTTCTCCTTTTGTACCGCTGCCATCTCTGAACGCCCATTGCTGACCCCTAGCCTGTCTGGACTTCCGTTAAAACGCTCCAGCTATTGGGCTCGCTCAATACCGCTCCCAGCCACTGGTTCTCTAGACTTCCAAACAGTAAGCCTACATCCTTTGAGCCATTGAAGTCCTGGGGTCAACCGATCCCGGGCAGGCGTATTCTGCGTCCCGGCAAGCGGGGGCTCCTACAGGTGAAGCTGGCTGCGGAGATTGGGGGTTGAGGGCTTACCTGGAGGGCTGGAGTTACCAGAGCGGATAATTAGAGCACCCAGAGCATGACAGGGGGGTGCCAAGGCAGTTCCTGGCATGCTGCCTTGATTGCAGTGAATGGAGGGGGCTGTGCACAGACACTGTGACTGGTGCGGCGAAGCCACAGCCAACAGCGAGCATTAGTCATGGCCCAGGGAATTCTGGGGTGCATGCTTGCAGCCCCTCCTTATTCTCAGAAACCAGGAGAGTGGTGGACCTGCTGAAGGGGAGAGAAGGTAAGTGTCTGCCTGTTTTTGGGGGGGGGGGTTAGAGTGCCTTTAAGCCTTTTAAAAAATGAAAAATCACATTTTCTATTAATGATTCAGAGTTAACAGAATTATATTTTTGTTTGAACCGATCTGTGACATATTTAAATAATACATTGAATTACATTTTTAAACTCCTAGTATCACAGTTCATCCAAAGTTCCCATCATCACACGCAGGCGGACCTGATCTCATTACTACAATTACAAATCGTTATTGTCAGCTCAGCTAATTAGCAGATGGAAAAGCTCAATGAATCCTGCTAGGTTTTGAATCTGTGCTAAATATTATTTATTCATAAAAATACAAGTTGTATAAGAAAAAAAAAATGTGAGGACACAGGTGCACAAGCGCAGGGGTGAACCTAGACTAAACTAAAGCAATGCACACTGCCTTATCAAATGGTAAACTACCTGTATATCAAATATAATTGGTGGCACAGTGGTCCCACCTGCAGCAAGCTTGTCAATGGTAGTGGCAGGGTGAACACCATTTGCAGGGATACTGAGGTTCTTACTGCTTACGAGGTGGGCACTGAAGACTACTACACAAATCTCCCCTCTTCAAGGGCTGCTTGGAAAGCCCCAGGCTTCGTCCTGAAGAGTCAAGGGACTAGGCAGAAAGCAGTGGTCACGTGGCAATATGGCAGACTTAGCCATGAGGTTAAACTGGGGTCAAGGGTCACAGGCGTAGATGCAGAGTCCGGCTGAGAGCCAAGGTCAGGGGTCACATGCACAGATGCAGATTCCAGACGGGAAGTCAGAACCAGATAGAAAGTCTAAAGGGGTAATCCAAAATGCTGGGTCAGCACAAGTTCAGGAAGTAGCACAAGCAGAACAGCCTAGAAATCCTCTACTGCCATATTGGTGCCATAGGTCCCTTATAAAGAGCCCAACGTGTGGCACTTGGTCTTGTGCTGTCAACTGACTTGAGACCAATGCACTTGATGATTGGCCAATAGAGCTAGCGCAGTCCTGCTCCCACATGCACCATAGCATTTGTCACTTACACATGTGCCGTAGCATTCGTCACTTACACATGCGTTGTTAACTTCGCAGTTCATATTAGATGCTGCTGCTTACACATGCACAAAGAAATGAGTTCGCTGCTGCATAGTCTAGCACACCATGGTAAAACTGGAAGCGAGCCAGGCACAAAAGACTCATCCCAGTAGTTGGTAACCTAAGGGCAACCCTGTTCCTCACTAGAGCCCCCTGCAGGGTAGGATAGGCTGGACTGCATAGGAAGCCCCAGGTCATTATTGTCAGGTGTGGAGGTCCTCCACAGCCTCAGAGCGTGCCTCTGTTTAATACTGCTTCTGGCTGGCTCCGTCACTGGAACTTTCCCCTGCAATATGCTGCTCCACAGGCAGATGGCGCTGTCCTGCAGAGGTGCTGGTAATCAGCCAGCACCTGTGACTTCTTAGCCTATATAAGCTGATCTACTCAGTCAGGCAGTGGTTCAGCATTGGATTGTCACCTTGAACCCAGAACGCTGTACCCAGGAACCCTGAAATCTGAACCTTGAACCCAGGACTCCTGCCTCAGCTATTGTGTTTTGCTTCCCCTATCTCAGCCGTGTTTCCGCCTTGGATTTTGGACTTTCTTTGGATCCTTATGCATGCTTGTTTCCGGACTCCATCTTGTGTATGTACAGCCAGAGTGTGTTATGTTTTCCAATTCACCTATATTTCTGCAGCTGTAGCCCTCTGTGATCACCTGTATTCTTGTATAGTTTCTTTACACATATGTTATATGTTCTACTTGTAATCTGTACAGCAGTCTGATTGAAGTGTGCTCTGTTGCCTTATCACTGTTTATCACTATTAAACACGGTTTGCCACATAACCACCTCTGTCTGTCAGTCTCAATTTCTGGTCACTTATTACAATCAGGATTTCTCTGCTGAGAAATCTCTGACAATTATCCCAGGGAATCAAGGGTGTGGGTAAGCAAGCAGTTATTCCCTGGCACCAATGGACTGGCAGCAGCTGAATGGCAGAGACGGGGTCAGACAACAGCCAATGTTTATGGGTGGGTGGTAAGCTGTAATGGTGGTCAAGTTTAGGTAAAGTCATGGGCCAGCAGCAAAGAGATTCAGCAGCAAGGGTCGTAAGCAGATGGAAAGAAGCATAGTCAAAAATCCAGGTGAAGGTTGGCAACAGATCAACAAGATCAAACGTTACTTAGAAACAGGAAGAAAACATGAGAAGACAGGATCTTCTGGCAGCCATCCTGGGGCCGGGACTTCCCATTATAGAACCCAGCACCTATGTCATTAGCACACAAGGCTTTCTACTTAAAGGGACACTTATTAGAACACTTACATCAAAGCACACCCTTATAGTCATGCTTGAAAATAGAGAAATGTCAGCAGTGGGTTCAGTCCTATCAAAAAATGTGTCTAGCCCAACACATGACATAAACCAGAAATTAAGGTATGGAAGGATGCAAAAGAAATGGGTAACATTTAACTAAATATAGTGCACATTACACGCCAAAATGTATTATACAGCAAGTACAGTATAAGTGATATAATATAAGCTTGCAATTGTTGAAATGACCACCAGATGGTGTGATATCATATAGGCAGGTATATTGAAACCTTGTGCATAAAATTGTATATAGACAACAAGATATAGATACCAGTTGATGGGAAGCAGCTTCCCTCTTGAGAAAGGCATCCAGACGAAACGTCGAGGGTCACTTAAGCTATCCACCCTGCCTGATCACTTGTAAGCTTTACTCCTATCCTGCTTATGTTTATACAAATGCTTTGTATATCATGATATATGCTGTAATGGTTCTAGGTATCCTCATGCTACAATAATCTGACATATACTGGTATTTATTTCTTGTTGTCTCTATATAGTTTTATGCACAAGGTTCCTATACAATATTGCAAATGGCATCATCTGGTGGTCATAACAATTGCAAGCTTATCTCTTATAACCTATTTATCACTTTTTTTTTTTTTTCATCTAAGCCACCGTTTAACACGTGGGCCTAATGTGAAAAAGTGCGGGTGCACTAAAAAACACACTAAGTTCCCAGCCTGGTTCCTTCCCAAAGGAAAGGAACTCCATCCCTTTCTCCAGGGAACGAACCCCCTGATGGGATTGGGTCGTCACTTACCCCTCAGTTCAGAGAACCTTGGGGCCGCTTTCGCCCTCGGGTACTAGTCGAAGCTTTCCCGTGGACTTAGGCGTCAACTCCCTCAGCCTACCCTTCCCTGGCCGGGTACCAGGATCTTTGGCTTCGGCCCCTGCTTTCAGAAGTGGCTAGCCCACCGGTACTAGCTGCCTCCGCAGCCCGTCTTTCCCTGGAATCAAATGCTGGTACTCGAGCGGGTAATAGAGCAGTATATCACTTATACTGTACTTGCTGCATAATATCTTTTGGTGTGTTATATGCACTATATTTAATTAAATGTTACCCACTCCTTTTGCATATATTAAGTTGTGGAGTTCGTCCATCCATACCTTAATTTCTACATAAAGAGCCCTAAACATGTGTCGACAGTACACAGCCCTTCAAGCACTGGCCCTGATGTCCTTACACACACACAGTGCACCTGCGAACCCGCTACAAGGATTCCTGCTGAACCACCAATTATTGCATTTATTAAAACAAGCAGTGGCATTATCTCTGCTAAATTACCAAGGCATTTCGATCTTGGGACCATTTTTTAAAATGTTTTATCACACCTGTAGAACGGAACAACTGTGAAGGACAAAATGTGAGTATGAGTTTTTGCTTTTTTCTTAGTTTTCTTTGCTTGGATAGACCCTTTATAATTCCAATCGGGGACAGATTCATGAACTTTCATGGTGCTCTATAAATAAACAACAATACTAATTCCAATAATAATACAAATATTATATATTATTATAATATAAAATATAATATAAAATATAATTATATAATTAGCTATTTTTAAATACTGTGTATAGGTCCGCTTTAATTTTTCAGTAATAATGCTTCCACTGGGTGTAGGTGACAGGTAGCATTTAAAGCTGACAGCATATCAAAAAGTGATTAACAGAGTTAGTTTCATGTAATAGGGATTAACATAATTCCAATATTTAGATATCCGAGATGAATATCAATGAGCCTTCATTATGCGGAAAATTCCCCCTAGCATTGTTGTTCGTTCTTGGGTAATTACGGGCAGATAGATTTTGTAGCTTCGGTCTAAGGAAAATGTTCATTCCAAAAACATTTTCACTTTGGGTTATCAAGAGCAGCCCAGGATTGGGGCCAACAACTTGAGATATTTGCTTGCTATTAGGTTTATGTCATAGTTATAGACACAGTAGCACATGACTGCATGGTAAAAGTGATTGCTGTTTAGCTGATCATTGCTGTGTATCACTGGTCTCATATTCAGTCATTTGCAGAGTCAGGCGTAGTCAGCCATTGTCGGGTGCAGCAAAGCTCACTCATACACTTTTTTACACTTTTACAGGAATTTCCAGGAGAAAAGATAATAAAAAATAATATATATATATATATATATATATATATATATATATATATATATGCCTTAACATGAAAAAAATAATATATTAATTGTAATTATTTCAAGAAAACCATATTGCCCGTAAAAACCCCATTCCTTCCAATTACAACAGTACCACATATGTATGGGTAAACACCCATTCCTCGCTCGTAAAGCCGAAACGTTGGGGGTTACTTTTTGTCCACCTGTTGGTACTGCCTGTAAGCTTTATATTTCTTTGTGTACTTGTATGCATGTACTTAACTTGTATTGCTTATGCTTAAACGTGTTGTGGTTGTTTGGGGGACCACCCAGACTCCCCACTTTTAGCATCAATACCATTTGATTTCTCTTGTGTTCATATAACAATCTGCTAGTGTCTGGTTTAGGTGTACCTATATTGTGGCTGCTGGTTATCACTACAGCGCCATCTAGCGATCATTGTCTGTATTTCCACTGTACATTTCCTATTATATCCTTATTTTTATCTTGGCTTTTCTGTTGCAATTTTTTGCTATGTACACCATCCCCTAATAAATTGCCCTTCACTTTTTTGCATTCAAATTGACAGTTGTTTGTCTTTTCATTCAATCATATTGCACAGACACCCATTCCTGCCCTGGAGACACCCCAAAACTAATTTTCAAATATAATAAAACTTTGTGCATCAAGGGTTAAACCCTAAAATATATTTTTTTAAATTGCCGTGGGTTGCCACCTTCCTAGTAAAAACAGCCCAGGCACCAGCTATGGGAGCTAGTAAACCAGGGCCCGGCCCTTTCAGCTACCAGCCTGCATAGTCCTTATTGGCCATGGTTTCATCCGCTTTTATTTGGAGAAGCAGATAATGGGGTGGGGGTTAATGGTAATTCACCTATAGGTGACTTCCCAGCCCCTCCTCCCTTGTGAACTGCTATAGGGGTCTTGAGGATCCCTTACCAGTTCAAAACAAGTTAAATATAAAAACACACAGAGAAAATGTTATATTCTTAGTATACAGTACGTCCTGCTCCAGAAAGAATACTTACATTCGGGTATTACTCCGCCAGATGGCGCTGGACTGCAGAGACATCGAAAATAGTATCCTCCCGGCCCCTCAAATACCCAGGGACCTCCCACAATCCCCAGATTTTCTCTGCAGTCTGGACTGAGAAGGACAAGAAATGTCTCTCTCTACACGCAGGTGAGCGGGGATATTAGCCTGCGGCCCTGTAGGATTATTCTCACCCGTTCCATTAGTAATGTGCCTCCCAGCCTTGGCTGCGCTGGTCGGGTGATGGTAGGCAGCACCGCTGTTAGGTGCTTAGGAGCGCTGCTCCACCGCAATCCCCCACCAAAGGGTAGGAGGTTCAGGCTTATGGTGAGCCTCTATGGGATGCCCGCACTATTGCCCCTTGCCCCTGTCTATCGGTGGGCCCTATGTTAAGTGGCCGCTGTCCTCCCTCACTCTCCTGGTAGCCTTCGGGGGAAAAGAGGGGGGTGTGTGTGTGTGTGTGTGCATGTATGTATTCACGTGTATTGGCTTTATGCTTCATTACATTATGCTTTGTGTCAGCCGCCGCTCTGACTTGTTTTGCATTTATTATACTTAAAATTGCAGCCGTGCGGCTTTTTTTCCCTATTTTCCACTCTTGGTGGCGGCGTTACCTCAGGTGCCAGTGCGCCGTCATTGGCTGCTTGTCACGTGTTGGTTTTGCGCTCTTCGGGAGGGGCGGGGCCTGTCTTTGGCGCATTTCACATTATCGCCCATGCGGGCCCGCCCCTCGAGGTATACCGATGCCATTTTGTTTGCTTGGTACCGGCTTCTGCGTGACAGGCTTCTACCTACCGCGGTCCGTGAGTGCCCTCGCGGGCAGCTTTATTACTTTTTATTATTGACTGCTTACGGCTCCCTTTGATTATGTCTTTCAGACGGGCGAACCTCTTGGGCTTCTCCCGGCCCCCTATTTGGTTAACTTGTGAGGCCTAGTATAATTACTCCCACTTCCCTAGCGGGTTATTGGGGCATCCTGGGTTGCTGTATAGCGTTAATCCCTATCGGCCTATTGTGCCGCTATAATCACAATATGGAGGCATCTCAGGATAATGTGACCGGGGTTCCTTCGGGACAAGCCCGGCTGTGTGTAGCGTGTGGGGAGTCTCATGTTGACGCTGACAAGGCGCGGGTCTGTGTACCCTGTGCCAAACAGGTGCTTGAACTACAATCTGGTCTTCCAGTGGCTGACTCTGCGTTTCGCCTCACCTACTCCCCCAAGCTTAAATCTCACTCCCATTGAATTGCATACAAGTGGGGAGTCTCAGCCTGATGTGTCTTCTAGACTGGCCAGTGTTGAAAAGTTAATTGCCAATACCTTGGCGCGTAAGGCCCCTGCAAAAAAGCGCACTTAACGCCTGTGTCACTCTTTTCCCTATGGAAACTGATGAGTTTTTGCAACTATCTGGCTATACCCCCTTGGAGGAAGGGGAGCTTTTCTCCGACTCAGGGGCATCTGATGAGAGGCCCAGGGGTCATGACGACTCTGACCCCTGGGCCCCGGATGATACTGACAGATTGTTAGCCCAGATTTTTGAGGTTCTGTCTATTTCTCCCCCTGTTGCGGCTCCCAGGCAAAGGGGGGAACTCTTTCATACTGCTAAGTCACGTTTGAAATTTCCTGAGCAAGCACATTTCAATAACCTTGTGCTCAAGGAATGGGAACAGCCCAGTAGACTTCCTGGTGTACCTAAGAGTTGGGATAGGAAGTATTCCTTTCCTGCTGATGTGGTTAAGTGTTGGTCATCCCCTCCCGAAGTGGATGCCCCGGTCCTAGGGTTATCTAACACCTCTGTCATGCACTCCCCTGACTCTACTACCCTGCGGGATGCTGAGGACCGGCGCATTGACCAGCTGGCGTCCCATGCCTTTGCATGTGTGGGGGCGGCGCTGCGCCCGGTCTGTGCCTCGGCCATTACGGCGGTGGCTATTAGGACCCTGTTCAGAAGTATTCTTGATAGTGCTCCTGACGATTTGCCTTGTGATGTTGTGATGTTTTTGTGAATTTTGTCCTCTCTGCCTTGGATGACACCATTAGAATGTGTGCCAGAACCTCTGCCCTTGTGTTGGCGATACGCCGCTTGGTTTGGCTGCGCCAGTGGGCTGCTGACAACACTGCCAAGAAGGCCCTCACTGGTTTTCCCTATAAAGGTCTACGCCTGTTTGGGGACCGCCTGGACCTATTTGCTAAGGGAGGCAGGTTACCCCAGCTCAGGCGGCAGTCTCAGCCCTTTCGGGGTCAGGGCTCCTTTTCCTCCCTCTACCGTGGTGCTAGACAAGGGAGGGGGGTCTCCTTTACTGGGACCCGAGGAGATTTCTGGGGTAGGGGCAGAGGACGTGGACGTCCTGGCTCCTCCTGGGGTTCCAAGCTTAAGTCCTCTCCCAAGCCCCCTCAGGCATGATGTGGCGCCCTCACCCATCCGGGTGCGGGGACGGCTTCAGCACTTTGCTCACGTCTGGAGGCTTCATGTCTCAGACCGGTGGATTCAGGAGGTAGTGTCCTCCGGTTACAAGATAGAGTTTGCTGTCTGCCCTCCCCCAAGGTTCATCAGTTCCCGGATTCCTCAGGACCCTGTGTCAGCTCAGGATCTAGTGCAGGCGGTGCAAAGCCTCCTGGAGCTGGGGGTCATCTGCAAGGTCCCCTTAAGAGAAAAAGGCAAGGGTTTCTATTCCAACCTCTTCACAGTGCCCAAAAAAGATGGGTCAGTCAGGCCCATCCTGGACTTGAAGATCCTCAACAAATTTGTCAGGAGCAGGCGCTTTCGCATGGAAACTCTGTGCCCTGCCATCAGTTCCCTGCACCCAGGGGATTTCATGACCTCTGTGAACTTCAAAGATGCTTACCTTCATATTCCCGTATTTCCAGGTCATCAAAGGTTCCTCAGGTTCACTATAGAGGATCAACACTACCAATTTGTGGCATTGCCCTTTGGTCTCACTTCAGCTCCCAGGGTGTTCACCAAGGTGCTGGCAGGAGTGATGTCTCTGCTCAGGTTTCAGGGCATCCGCATGCTGCCTTATCTGGATGACATTCTCATCACCTCCCAGTCTCTGTATCAGGCAGAAGTGGATACTCAGCTGGTGGTGTCCACCCTGGAGTCATTTGGATGGGTGATCAACCACCCCAAGTCCTCTCTGTCCCCCTCCTTGGTAACTTCATTCCTGGGAATGAATCTGGATACAGTTCAGGCAAGGATTTTTCTTCCTCAACAGAAGGTGGACAGCCTGATTGCGCAGGTCCAGTTCCTGCTATCTTGTCACCATCCCTCCATCAGGCAGGGAATGCAGCTGGTGGGCCTGATGGTGGTGTGCTTCGAGGCGGTTCCTTATGCTCATTTCCACTTGAGGCCTCTGCAACTCCACCTCTTGTCAGTATGGGACAAGGACCCAGCGTCCCTGGACCGGGTCTGTGCGCTCTCCCCTCTGGTCAGGAGGTCCCTCTCATGGTGGATGGACTCCAGGAATCTGTTGGGGGGCAGATCCTTTCTGACCCCCTCCTGGGAGACGGTCACCATGGATACCAGTCTGTCAGGTTGGGGGGTTTCTGGAAGTCCCTGCGGTTCCAGGGGAGGTGGGGCCCTCAGGAGGCCCACACACCTATCAACGTCTTGGAGCTGCGGGCGATCAGGTTAGTTCTGGCTCAGTTGACTCCTCACCTTTGGGGCCTGCCTGTTCAGGTGCGCTCGGAAAACCAGATGACAGTTGCCTACATCAATCATCAGGGAGGGACCCGGAGCAAGAGGGCCTCCAGGAAGTGTCTCTGATCCTGACCTGGGCGGAGACCAATGTTCCCTGCATATCAGCTGTGTACATCCTGGGGGTGGAAAATCTCCTGTCAGACTCTCTGAGCAGGGGGACCTCTCACCAGGGAGAATGGTCCCTCTGCAACAGGGTGTTCCAATCTCTGCAATCTCTCACCATTGGGGCCAACCAGATGTGGATCTGTTTGCGTCCCATCACAATCACAAGCTCCTGGCCTTTGTCTCTCTGTCCCAGGATCCTCTGGCCTTGACCACGGATGCTCTAGCAATGTCATGGCAGGACTTTCAGTTTCTGTATGTCTTCCCTCCATTCCCCCTGCTGGGCAGGGTTCTGCACAAGATTGCTCTGGAAGGGGTGCCAACAATTCTGGTGGCTCTCAGGTGGCCAAGAAGAGCGTGGTTCGCAGACGTGGTGCAGCTGGCAGTAGACCAGTACGTTCTGCCCATGGTGCCAGATCTGCTCACTCAGGGCCCCTTACGCCATCCCAATTTACAAACTCTGGCTTTGACGGCCTGGCTGCTGAAACCTCCATCTTGATGGAGAAAGGGCTGTCTACCTCGGTTGTTGATACCATGATAAAGGCTAGGAAGAAGTCTTCTTCTTCCATTTATTACAGGGTTTGGCGTGCCTACATTGACTGGTGTGAGTCTAAGTCTCTTCCCTGTCGTGTGTTCTCTATTCCTAGGATTCTGGAGTTCCTGCAGCATGGGTTGGAGATGGGGCTCCAACTTAGTACTCTGAAAGGTCAGGTTTCTGCCCTGGCTGTTTTCTTCCAGAAGTCCTTTGCTCAGCATTCTCTGATCAAGACCTTTTTCCAGGGGGTTACTCATGTGCGTCCTCCACGTAAGCCTATGGTGCCCGTTTGGGATTTGAACTTTGTTTTGTCAGCCTTGCAGGGTGCTCCATTTGAACCTGTGCAGGATGCTGCCCAGGCCATTCGTACTCTCAAAGTTGTCTTCTGGTGGCTATCACCTCTGTTAGGCGTGTGTCTGAGTTGGCGGCGCTTTCCATTCAGCCCCCCTACTATGAGAGACACCAGGACAAGGTGGTGTTCCGCTTTAAGCCAGATTTTCTGCTTAAGGAAGTGTCTGCCTTTCATTTGAATCAGGACATTGTTCTTCCTTCATTGTGCCCTAATTCTAGTAATTATAAGGAGAGGGTTTTGCATTCTTTGGATGTGGTTAGGTGTCTGAAGTACTATCTGGTTGCTACTGCACCTTTCAGAAAAACTGATGCTCTTTTTGTGGTCCCTTCTGCTCCTAGGAAGGGTTTGGCTTCTGCCAAGTCTACTATCAGTAAATGGATCCGTCAGGCTGTGATTCAGGCCTACTCTAAGGGGAAGAATCCTCCCTTCTGCCTTACTGCTCATTCTACGCGTGCTATTGGTGCCTCTTGGGCCTTTCAGTATTAGTAAGTATTCTATCTGGAGCAGGACGTACTGTATACTAAGAATAATACAATTCTGTGATTACTCACCTGTAGAATTGGTATTATGAGTATACAGTACATCCTGCTCCACCCCACCCTTGGTTTTGCATTGTCTTGGATCCCCTGTATGGTGATTGTTATCATTGTTATAGTTACTAGTTGGGTTGTGTTATTTCTCCCGGCATCTTGTTAACTGCTTTTCAATTCTGGGGATTGTGGGAGGTCCCTGGGTATCTGAGGCGCCGGGAGGAGACTATTTTCGATGTCTCTGCAGTCCAGCGCCGTCTGGCGGAGTTGTACCCGAATGTAAGTATTCTATCTGGAGCAGGACATACTGTATACTCATAATACCAATTCTACAGGTGAGTAATCACAGAATTGTATTTTTTTTCCTACCTACCTCGATTCCATAGCCAATCGCTGTGTCCCCTGCCAACCGTCAGAAGTGATCGGCGGAAGCCAGATGCAGGTAAGGGGATCGGAATCCCCTGTCCCACGCCAGACCTCCACTGATCACTGCAGGCTTCTGACAGCTCTCTTGATAATGTCATCTCACTCGCTGTATAAAATGCCCCTCCCTGCTGCAGCCAGGAGACAGAAGCCAGCAGGGTAAGGTATGGGCGTTCTCTAGACCCCCAGAGGGGATCAGAGGCCCCCCAGAGGAAGAGGAGACCCCTGCTGCTAATTCCCGGAGGGAACGGGGGAAAATGGCAACTATGTAGAATTCACGTAGCTGGCACTTAATGGGCAGGGAGGTGGATACGTGAATTTCACATAACTGGCATTTACAGGGATAAAGGCAACATAAATTATTATAATTTTTTTAGACCCCTGTTGAAGCATACATTTCATAAATTGTATGTTCTGTTATGTTCCTTGGTGTGGCCAGACAAATGCATCAAGGCTTTTCCAGCTCCTTGGATATTTTTATTCACTCCGAAAAGAGCCATGATGTATATGTTTCATGCATCTTCAACCTATAGAAGATTAATTCACCCTGAAAAGAAAATGAGATCTCGTGCCTGTAAAATGACTGCCACTGTCACTGGAAAGCAAGGTCATTTAGGCATCATGGGCAAAAATATCATGTTTCATTAGATGCCCAGAAAAAGGAAGCATCCTTCTCTGGTCCAAAGCTATTTCCTTCACCGTGATCTATGGAAGCAAATGATAAATGACAGAGTGGGATATAATGCGTCTGCCCGGTTCAGTAATAAATCATGCACAGACAGAGACATCCTCATTCGGGTGAACGGTGGGCTTGCGAGACCTTTCCTTCCCTAACCTAAGGCACATGGACACAAGTGACCTCTCACCTAGCTTTAGAAATCAGGAACACCCAAAAGACCAACCGAGGAAGCAACATCTATTAAATCTACAAGATGGGGACAGGCGCACAGTTTGCTTAATCAGTGTCAACACGGGAAACCAATTAGCAGGAAGGATAGAGCCTCCGGGGATGTTTACCAATGATCAGTCATCATTAGAAAGCTGCCTAAGAAAAGTTCACTAGCTTGCTCTTTGACACGCATTCTATGTAATGCTAAATTTTGAACTATCTTCAAGTTGCATGTAATACCTACAATGTGTTTCCAATAACAGCAGTTAATTATCTACAGGTAGGCGGTAGGCAAACATTTGCAGTAGAATGAATTTACTTGAGAACATAATGAGTTTAATCTTAGAACATATTTGTTTGCCGCATTCGGACCAAGATAGATTTCCCCCCACCAAACTTTACTAAAGGACACCAGGCAAAATTAGGAATCCCTTGTTCTAATAAACTGCAGTCTTGTCAGGAACCACTAACTAGCAGGTCCAAATCCTATAGACTCCAAGTCCTAGAGGGACCCTAGAGTAGTGTTTCTCAACCCGTACTCCACAGTTTGAAGGGGTATGCAGAGATGATCAGGGGTGCACTAACATGGTGGGTCTGATAGTTTTGGTATATCATTTTAACATATATGCAAGCAAGGGCCTGCGCTAACCCCCTATTCACATCATGAATTGATTAATTACTGGGTGCCACTCCCAAAGCTACAAAAGCATGTCTATTGGGAACAAAAAACAAAGGGAGGCACACCAATGACTAAATTTAATACACAAAAAACATACACCTAACCATGTTAAAAACCATTAAAATACATAAATAGAATAACACACAAGAGAAACCAACATGAATGGGAGGAGTAGGCGATTATTAGGTGGTATTGGATTGGGCTATACCAATAAGTTAATAAACAATATTTATATAGTTCTCTCCCTACCAATACCTGCCTATGATCCGGATACTAATAAATTGGTGTATAAAGTGCTAATGCATAAATATATACAATTAATATCTATTATAATCACCTAAACTCAATAACTACCAGTGAGCAACCAACGTGCCTCAAGACATCTTAATCCAAAAAAATATTAATCTCAAAAAGTAAACCGTGACCAACAGTATCCAAAATGTGATAAAAATCACTAACATAACCAATGACCGTATAACCAAAACCAATACCATCAAGCATTGCTGCATCTGTACCTGATAAAATGGGAGGAAGATCTTGGTCTTACAAGGTCTTTCAATGTCCTAGCAACGAAAATTCATATAAAATATTCTTTAGGTGGTACCTAACTAGGGCTGGCCTTAGGATAAGTGTCACCCTGGAATGGTGCCCCAGTAAAAGAGGGACTAGAGGGAGACAGATAAATAGAGGGAATGCAGCAAAGGAAACTCTGGAGGTAGACAATGGAGAAATAAGAGGAAATGTGGAAAAGAGATCAAGAGAAGGAAAATGGAATGCAAGATGATGAGAAGATGAAAAAGAGAAAGGAGAAGGAAAGATAAACAAGATTATCTGATATGGAAAGTGAGAAAAAGAAGTATATATAGAGAATGTGTAAATGAGAGCAAGACAAAGGGGACAATGGGACAATGAGAGAAACAGAGAATTAATGAATGAGGGAAGGATAGTGAGATGGGAGAAATTTAGAAAAACAAGGGTCTGGAGGACCTTGGAGGAGCTCAATAGTGCTAGAAAAAGAAAGAAAAATTAGGAGAGAAAAAGAGCAAGAGAGAGAGAGAGAGAGAGAGAGAGAGAAAGAGAGAAGAAAGAAAGAAAGAAAGAAAGAAAGAAAGAAAGAAAGAAAGAAAGAAAGAAAGAACTGGAAAATGGAGGGGAGGTAAAAGGAGGAAGATGTGAAGAACCTAAAAAGAGAGGCAGACAGGAAGGTGATGAAAAGAGAAAGATAGAGGAAATGTGGAAACGACGTGAAAAAGAGGGAGCTATAGAAAGCATGGAAAATAGAGGAATCCTGAAATTAAAGTGAAAGAAAGCAGGAATTTGCATGGGTTGAGCGAATATGTGCATGTGCATTGGCTCGTAGACCTTTATGATGTCCCTAATGGTTATCAGTAACGGGGACTCACTCACTGGAAAGTATGTAAAAAATCAAATATTTTAAGGGAGATAAAAGTAGTGCACATAAATATAATCTAAATATGCAAGCAAAAATGTTGCATACAAAAAAACATGAATTATTTTTGTTATAATACACAAACAGCCACTAGGGGAAGCACTAGCTGACTAAAACAGCAACATAAAACAGCAAGAGAAATACTTTAAGAAAATGAAAATAAATATTTTTATTGAGAAGAGAGAGATGTTGTGGATGCTTTAACCTTGCAAGAAAATAGATATCGTCTCTATGGCTGCATTAAATGCATGTTTATGTACAATGAGGAGAGGAGAGTTATTAATGGAGCACTATTGCAAAATTTTGTAATATTAAAAAACAATATAAACACATCTGCTAATAAGTGGAGGGGTCACTTATACACTCGAACTGAATAAAACTCCTGCCAAGCTTGTGGTTTTCTTCTCCTGGTAGGAAAAAAATCCAGGGGTGATAGGCAGGGTCGGCGCCAGCACAGGGCAAACCTGGGTTATTGCCAGGGCCCCTGGCTTCTTCAGGAGCCCACTCAGGCTGACACTTGGCCATGGTATTATTTTACAGTGGACCCGAACCACCGAATGACGGGTGTTGTGTGCAGACCTACTCATGAATGGCCTCAGCAACAAGGGACGATCAGCAACAATGGAGAAGGTGGCGAAAACCAGGTGACAATTGAAAAGAACTGGAGAGCGATCAGCAGCAGGAGATGACCCATTTGTGGCAGAGGAGCTCAAATTTGACATCATGTGACTCACTACTTTGGGTCCACTAAGACTCTTTTGCCCAAGGGCCCCCACAAACCTGGGGCCAGTCCTGGTGACAGGTTTAGTGTATTAGGGGTGATAGAACCTGTCACTCGATTACCTCTTCCTTCCATTAATAAAAAAAAAAGCCTGGCTGGATATTTGTTGATGCCGGGTGTATAAGTGACCCCTCCTCCTACCATCCAGCATATTTATATGGATTTTTATCATTGGGCGATTTGTTGGGGATAGTCCTCCTTTAATTCCCGGATACTCTGCATGGATAGAGGAAGCTTGTGGTTCTTTGCCGTAAAAATCAAGGTATTAACTAAGGGCCTTATTTATGATATGCGCCTTTTAGCATCATTTTTATGGCCATAGCACCAGCTTCGGAGCACTGACATTCCCGTCTAATTTGACGCTGTGCTGTGTACTCAATAGCCACTAGCAGTCGCTGCTGGCTTTGATAGTTGCACTTAGGTATTGGCCGGCCTATGTCGGCGCCTGTTGGACCCGCCGGCTGATGCTATCCCAGCGCCAGTGAGCGCCACTTTGTACTGCTGTTATTCTGGCGCTGCCCAGCATATTTATGAAATGTTTCCTCGAGATTTTTGGTGCTGGATTTTTCTGGAGATGGTCGACATTTCTTTATTACAGTTACAAGGAATCACTGCTGGGACAAACTTTACAGTGCGTTTAGGCTGCATTTTAGTTGCTGGTGTCTAAATTACACATTGTTAAGCAAAAGAATCAATTTTAATAAAACAAAACGAAAAAAAACTTTTTGTGACATCAAGGTCCTGCGTTTCAATTATTAAATCCCAAGTTATGTACAAATACATTTGTGTAATTTTAATTATAAGCATTAAACACTTCTGGGCAGGGTAAGGTTAGAAATTGGACACCACTCACACCAAGAGCAGAGGTGGGAGCGGGAGCCCCTGGCGCTGGACTGTAGCACAGAGAGCTGTGGGCTGCTGGCACAGTAACTGAATCACCAAAAATTTAAAAATGACACAGCAATGCACCCCCCCCCCCCCCGGACAGATAGTCATTCTAGCAGGGCCGGCTCCAGGTTTATGTGAGCCCTTGGGCGATGGTCTCAGTGGGCCCCTTTGCGGTGTGGAATGATACATGATGATAAAGTTATATGTGTGGTGAATACTGCCAAAGAACAGAAAGAAAAAAAAATAGAAGGAATTTAGAAAGTATAGAAGGAACAACAGAAAGAAAGATGTAAGGAACAAAAGAATAATAGGAATGACAGAAAGAAGATGAAAGCGGAAAAGAGAGAGAAGGAATGGTGGGAAAAAAGAAACAGAAAATAGATGGAAAGAAGGAAAGAAAGCAAAAGACTAGAGGAAAAGAAAGAGAGAAGGAAAGAAACAAAGAATAGAAGTGCCGACAGAAATAATTGAAGGAAAGAAGAAAAAAAAGGGTATAAAGAAAATAATAAAAGGAAAGAATCAAAGAATAGTAAACAAACAGAAAGAAAAAAAGGCTCCCGCAAAGGGCCTATCTGACTCTAGCTGACAGTCCTGTGTAGAGGCTGCCCAGGGTAAAGAGAATGAGGTGGGCCCCCTCAAGGTGCAGGGGCCCCTGCCCGAGTTCACCCAGTGCTGACGCCTGCATCCTAGGCATGTTAAGCCTATTGTATCTATCTGGATTGTTAGGCAGTGAGGGTGGTTTGATTGATCAACTAGTGCTTGGACAAACATAATTTTCTTTATCTACCAGTATGTTTTGTTTGTACTGTGCTACTGTATGTATGCTTCACCTGAAAATCACGTGTCTCTTTAAATGCTGCTAATAAAAGCTCAGAAAGAAACCAAGATTTGGACCCCTAAAGCCCGTCTGTGTCTCTCTGAACTGTGAGATAAATCTCCACCATATATAGAACCACTAATTGATACGGTACTGCATCTTCCCAAAATACTGTATCTGAAATATAATATTTATCAAGAAGTTGTATTAAAATAGGCCATATATGGAAATCCAACCTTTGAAGTATAGTGTAGGATATTCTCGGTTTTAGCAGCAGATCGATTTCAACAGAAGTCTTGCCAGCAATGACATCCTGCTTTTTGACTGACAAGCTGCTTATAAATTTGGAAATCTCCCTTCGTATGTAAAAAAAAGTCAAATATTCACTTTCTCACCTGAAGATTCCGCAGTTCCACCCACACAAAAATTATCCCTGGGGTGGTTGCCGAGTGGAGCTCTAACATGTCAGGCTGCTGTCCGGTGCAGTTAAGCAACGAGCGGAAAGGCTGAAAGGGAACAGTTGACAGTAGATGTCAAAAGGTAAAAAAAAAAAAATAATAACTGGGTCCTATTCTGGCAATTAAAGACACTTACCCTGTCTCTTACTGATCGGTTCCCTGTCTTCCTTCTGCTTATTTGCTGATTCTGTCTATCCGATTAGCTTGTTGAATTTTAATCAGTAAGTAGCTACTAGCAACTCCCGCTGGCTATTTAGTATGTGGAGAGGGATTCCTTCAAAGGGCACAGGTGACTGAAAGCAGAAATGTAGTCTAAAGGGGTATCATTAAAAAGATTAACAAAATAAACACTACCTTAGCATCATGGCCTAGAACTTGCATTTTTGGTTATTTTTGGTTTGGCAGAATTTGCTGCATTTGAGTCTTCCTGAAACCAAATCACATTGACGTTTATTAAGATGGGGGCACTTCACTGAATGTTTTAGCTTTCCCCCTTTTTTCATGTTCTTCCTTTAAAAGTGTGCCCTATCAGCTGGTACACCAGGTCCGGCATAGAGGTCGGTATCCCCACGGCTCTGAGAACAAACCTTCATACCAGTCCCTAAGCACCCTGGACACAGGCCTGGTGCTCTTACATTGGTGCCTCTGAAAGGACATCAGGCTCAGACTGATGAGCATTGGGCTCTATTATACTTCTATGATGCTGTGAGGTGCAGCTGGATTACCATAGTAGCCACCCAAGGGTATAAATGCTCCTCCCTGTGGCGGGGAGTGCTTTGTCTGTTCACTCTGGCAGCCTGCTAAAGACTGTGTACAGCTCATTTAATTTGCTGGGGAAATTTATACTGGGAAAGACAAATGGGTCAAGCAAAATGAGGGGTGAGAAAATGTTTTTTGTTTTTTTTCTAAATGAGAATTTTTTTTCTTATTTTTCACTGCTCACAAATTGGAAGGGTTCCAAAGAATTTTTACACCAGTACAAAAAGTTGCGGCAAGCCATTCGCCCGCTTTTATGGAATAGGGGACATAGAAGAGCCAAATGTCCATTCTCATTGGTGGGCACCCCTGAAAAAACATCAGATTTGCGCCAAAGTGCACAGGGGGTGTGTTACAACCGGATGAAACCAATGAAGCGTGGACCCACTGGAACTGCGGAACTGTTGGTGAGTACCGCGTCAGGGAAGCGGGGTCTAAGGAGCCACCGGTTTTCACCAGAGCCCGCCGCGAAGCAGGTTGGTCTTGTGCGGCTGATGACTCCCAGGTCGCTACCCCCCAACGGCGGCACAGTTCCACAATTTGCCGAGGTATTGTACAGCAGAGATAAACGATGGTCACGGTGAGTAGCCAGATTCAGGGCAGGCAGCGAGGGTTCAGCAGCGAGTAGACAAGCCGTGGTCGGGACAGGCAGCGGAGGTTCACAGACGAAGAGACAGACCGAGGTCGGGACAGGCAGCGGAGGTTCGTGGTCAAAAAGGTAAGCCGAGGTCATACACGAGAAAGCCACAGATTAACTACAGACAATCACGGAAACACACCGATAATCCGGCAAAGGGAGGAAGGGCTGGCCAGAATAAAAAGGAAGTGATATTACCGGATTGGACGGCCGGACACCAATTAGAGATGCACTGGCCCTTTAAATTCCACAGTATTGCAGCGCGCGCCTCCTAGTGGCCGGGGACGTGCGCGCAGGAGAGGCAAGGAGGAAGAAGGAAGTGAGGGAGCCGCCCGCAGGCCCCGGCAGCCACGCCGGACGGAGGGCAGGACACCAGGTAAGCGAGGGGCGCTGCCAGGAAGGGACACAGCGCTCGGGCTAGGGGAGACCCGGCGGGGAAAGCCGCGGGGAGGAAGCGCGGCTCTCGCCCCGGGAGAGGGACGGCTGGAAGTGCCATGAGGCGTCTCCGCAGCGCTAGCCCTAACAGGGTGGCATGCTATGCTAGCAGACTACAGAGCAGTAATAAAACATACATGGGGAGTTTTATAACTTACCCTGCTGATACAATGTCACAAGCAGGACAGGAGTTCTGCTGTTACTATTCTGAATTACCAGATGACAGTAATGTAAATCCTGAAGACCTCTTCACCTTCTCTGTGTGTCTGTGACGGATGTATTCTTACTCCATAAGGCTTGGCAGATAGCTTACTCGGCTGGTCATGAGTCACGTAGAATACGTTTCAGAAGCTTTATTTCAGGACAGAATCTTGCAATAAACACTTCCTACAGCAGCAATCTTGAAATGTACGTTCAATACAACATGAAACCCGTGATGTAACTCATAAGAGCAGCAGGTAAAAAGACTGTAGGCTGCGGGAGGATGTAGCAGGCGTGCACTACTTGGATGCCAAACTAGAAATGGCTGAGGGAGAGAGGAAGAAGGGAGCTGCTTGCATCACAGCAAGACTAAGGGAGCAAGGACGGGAAAAAGGGAATTAAAGGCACACTGCTCAGCCTATGTAAATTAACATTATATTAAACAGTTACCCCAGGTTAATAAAATACATGTCGTGGAACAGGATAGTTACAATGCAAAAAGAAAGCCAGCTTTCTCCTGTGTTACATCGTAATGCACAATGTAATATTGGCTGCTCCCTGCTGTGTTACAATATAAACAGCTTCACATCTACCTTTACATATAAATGTGTGAGCGATCTCTGTATTGCACTGCTGTGATGGAGAGATCACTATTAACAATCCTACATCTGTACGTCAAAGATGGTGAGCAATCAAACTGCAAGGTGCACAAAGAATGAACCTGAATATCGTAAATAACTGGCCCAACAAATTGCTGCATGGCCAATTTTTAGTTTCAATTTTTGTAAACCATTTTCAAAGAGGAACAGTTACTCTATTGCATTTCATGAGGACAAAATATGACGGACAAACACTGGAGTTTCTAAGTGTAATGCAATAAATCCTATATATCATATATATTATTAGTGATGCACAAGACTTAATAAGACTTGTTAAGCGTCTGTAAATCTGATTGAACAAAATCTGAGTGTAGTTCTATTAGTGGTGCTAATATATCTGGGATTTGGTTTTAAGACATGGGACTGCTAGATTGTTTGAGACAAGTAGAAACGTTAATATCTATTTTTTATGTAAAAAATAAAGAATGCCTCATTTTAAAGTTAATTAGCATGTATTTATAGAAAAGTTTGGGGGTAAGGATATAGAAAAGATTTTCTATAAGGGATGGTGGGGGTTAAGGGATATGGTGGGCTGCGGGGCTTTTACTTGGCCATTAGGGGATTGTTGAATCGTAGTGGATCCAGATTGAATCTAGCAAAATTAAGATTTTCTACAACAATCAGGATACCCACTGTCTCCACAAACTCTACTCGTATGTCAAACTATTCGCTTACATTCATATATAACATTCCCCACATGCTAGCAATACATATGCCCATTGGCCGAAATACCTGAATAGATGGGTCCATTATTTATAGTATCGGGCATTGTAACCTAGCGTTCCGGTCGCTGTAGTAACTTGGCCGCCATTGATGAATATGTGTGTTGGGCACTCTAACAGCAGCACAACGCTGCAGCGAGCGAGAGGTAGCACCAGCTCAGTGAGTCCGGCACTCTGCGCTCCACACCATATTTAACAAAAAACTACACACACACAGGTTGGTGCTCTAAACCTGGGCGCTGTAGCATAGACTGCCAGAGGCTGTGTGATTAAAGTCTGTTTTTGAACACATATCCACCAGTAACACATGGAATGACATTGTTTTAACACTGGGACAATATCACTTTAGTGCCAGACTTGTAAATACAATTCTGCATAAAAACATAAAAAGTCCAAAAATTGTATAAAATTGTTTGTTTGCAACCAGGAGAGGTCACGCAATGATTGGAGCAAAAAAAAAAAAAGAATTTTAATTGCCAAACACGATATCTATACACAACTAATGAAGCCCCATTAAGATGTATGGGAGACACTGAGCGAAGGGTAAAATGTCTAGGGCCATAATTAGACTGTTTAGCTCTATTACTATCCCAATTTGTATGAATAGAGGAAATCAATTCTATCACTCTCCTTATCTGGTCTAGGCTCTGTCTACTGGGGACAAAGCCGACCTACTCTATATATACAGGGGAGGAAAGTGTATAGTCTAGCAGCTAAGATTGTTGTGAAGATCTTCAAGTTGAGGTTTAAGAGGGATAGGGCGATATTGACTCCAGTCTTTGTCTGGTTTAGGTATAGCGTTAATAAATACCTGCTTGGCTTCCTTTTGGATGGGACCTTCTTGTTGACTATAAGTGAATCATTTTAAAAGATGGGGGGCCAAAATCGATGGAAAATGTTTATAATTATAGGCCAAAAAAAACATCCAGTCCAGAGGCTTTAGCGGGATTAGATTAAGGGATTTAAAGCGGACCAACCACATCCTATGGAAGGTTACATTTTAAAAAAAAAACTATGTATCGACTCCCCTTGGTGTCCTGATTATGAATTGGATAAAAAATACGCACAAATGATTTGGGCTTCAATGGAAAAACTGGAAAAAAGAAAATTAAGGGGAAATTAAATCATTGTTTGGCTCTTATCTTTCTTCTAGTACTATTTTCAAAAGGTACTAATTGCTCCCAGCATGATATTGAGAGTAGGGAGGCTTAAACAGCAAGTTTAGAACAATGGAATCCTGTCAGAAACTAACTGCTTACAATGGCATAACTGGGGAAAATGAAAACGAAAGCTGAAATCACTATTACAGGAATACCAGGCAGCATTGAGGGCAGAAAATATCCAAATGGTAATGTACCTGGGGTGGGGGAGAAGTAGTAGTTTTTGGAGGTTTTGGTCTGCTTTAATAGTGTCTGTGACCTCTTGTAGAGAAAATTCACTGTCCATTAATTCTCTTTGATCTGTTGACAACTTTTTGATGGCGATATTGTCAAACCATTCTTGAGGTGTGTGATAATTGATGGGGGCTTGGTGTAAAGTTTGTAGTAGAAGTCATGGAATTCTTTAGAAACTTTAACAGGATTTTGGGTAGTGGTGCCATCTGATTTTGGGAACTGAAACAATCCTTATTCGAGAAACAAGCTTTCTGGTGAAAAGGGTACCAGGCTTGCCTCCCCATGTAAAGAATTTGTGCTTACTCCAGCTGATCTCTCTTTTAGCTTTGGTGGTTAGGAGGAGATTATCAATTTTATCTTGGAAAGATTTGGATGAGTTTGACTTATGGCTTTTAAAAAGTTCCTTAAGTTGTTTGATGAAAAGTAGGATATTTGTTGTTGAGAAGTTTAGGGATAGAGGTCTTAGTAAAATGGGTTACCTAGAGCAGGATAATGTCTATGGCTGCTGAATTATAAAACCTGAAGACCTTAAGCCTTTTGATAGGCGAGTTAAGGCCATAGAGATTCTGTGAACATTCTGGGTTTTTATGTGAGTAGGGATTATGGCCATGTTGGATATAGTTTAGTTGAGGTATTAGTGTAACTAACGTGGTTAGGACATATGTGGAGCACACGTTGTCTCTGCGTTGTAAGTGAAAAAAAGTGAGAGGAAAAATAAAGAAAGAAAGAGTCAAGTAAGTTAGGTCTAGTGGCCCAACATAGCCCAATGGTAATTGGCAAGATAATGAAAAACCTAAATTACAATAATAAACAACAACTTACTGAAAAACTCAGTCTAAGTGCCAAGATCCTGGAGGGTCCAGGAAAAAAATAGAACCTAAAAAAGATGGTATGGTCATGCAACCAGCCATTTATGCCAAAATCAGATGCTGCCAATTAAATGTTATAATGGTGATGAATTTGTCTATTGGTTTGTTTACCCAGGTCAGCAACAGTCGGACCATCTGAAAATACACCACTGACAGTTGAGTGGTTCGAGCAATGATTAGGCTTGGCTCCATAAGGTTTGCTGAGACGTGCTGCCCCCTTATCAGCAGCCCATCAAGCGGCACAGGCAGCATTGAGGTTATGTTTGGGGTAGTGTAGGGGCCTTTGAGTGGCTTTTGAGCGCTGTAACTGCTGAGGAATGCGGAGACCCTGTGTCAGACAGCCGTCAGGGAGATCTATGCACTGTTCATGGCCATTTTTTTAGAAAAAATCAAGGGGAAGGTAAACAAAGAGAAGACCTGTCTGCCTCACAATCAGTGAATCAAACTCACACAATCAAGCACTGAAGAAGTAGTATCCCAAATGCTGGATACAACAGATCCTGGCACCACAAGGTTTAAAATGGTATAGGGGGTCCTTGGAGCTCTTACTAGTTCACAAACCGTTAAATAAACAGTGTTAACTTACTGTCGACTTGTCTTCCTTTTTCTATCCACCACTGGGCCGTGTCCTCTCTGCAGGTCTGCCGGGTCCTGGTATGGTGGGTTCTGATCTACTGCCAATGGGGAGCCGCAAGTGCATATATGCCCCAGCAGCATCCATACTAATGGCAGACCTCCAGGGCAGGGAGGCTTTTATATCACAGAGGAGGAGCCCCTCATGTGACTAATGATGTCAATGGAGGGGAGGGACATGCAAAGGAATTCGCAGAGAGGACTTTCCAGGGAAAATCCTTTTGTGTCCCTCCCCTCCAGTTATATCATTAGTCACATAGGTGATTTCATAAACGCTCCTTCTCTGTGCTAAAAAGCCTTCCGAACCGGTGGTTCGGCGTTGGCTTGGCAAGACACCTGTGTGTGCCACTCACTACAAATGTTGGCGAGGAGGGTGCCAGCAGCAGATTAGCCCCCCCCCCCCCCCAGACCAAGAGGTAGCCAGATAATTTGACCTGGATCAAATCTAGCCCGTCACTACTCTTGACCATGAACTCACTTAAACTTGGAGCCAGCCCTGAAGCCCCGTCTGATTACCCGTATGCCAGGGGCACAGAAGGGCATAGGGGATAGTCATATCTAGCTTCGGCCCAGATCTGAAGCACATCATTAGTTTCCACTTGAATTGAATATTTTAATGGAAATAAATGCATCTTAAAATATTATAGGGAAAGAGGTACTAACATCTCTGTGGGAAATGAAATAAAATGGCTGACTTTGTGATCTTGTGTTGTGTTTACTGTTGTTTGCTTATCACTATAATCATTAAAACTACAGCAAACAACCACCATTAAGGCATAAACAATGATGATTTCTGACCTAAATGGGTCTCCGTTTTTGTAATTTATTTGCCGGTTTCAGCAATCTTTTGATGGAGCCGTACCTACGAGCTTTTGGTGATTCACCCCTGTATCTGGGAGGTAATGACAGGGATATTAATAAACATCGAGCCATGCAGAGATGTGTTATGATTTTAGGATTACATGTTTTGTTCTGAAAGATAAAACGTGGGTGGATATTTCTTTAACACAACCAGGGAATCTGCAGGAACGGCATGTCACCCTCTGAATGTGTGGGTGCAAAAAGCTTCATGTATTAGCAGCATGAGTCTACAAAACAGTCAACAGGTTTATTTTAAGATTGATGCTGTGATGGAACAGTTATAATCGAGCCTCCAACTTTGCTGCATTTTTGGGTCTCAGCTTAATGGAGAGCTATAAGTTTTTAACTTATCTCTGTATTTACCATCAGTTTTCCAAACTTTTATTTTACATATTAACATGCTGTTTTTCATATCAGGGCTCTTTTTTTTCACATTCCTTTTCCTGGTATTAGTGTCTTTGGTGTTCGTGCTGCCCTAGGCACTTCGAGTACTGGTGCCCCCCTTTGTTAAAGAACGTTGAGCAGAGCCAGCTCCATGTATATGTGGGCCCTTGGGCGTATCAGTGGGCCTATTATGGTGTGGTATGACTCCATACATGGTGATAAAGTTGCATGTATGGTGAATACTGCTAAAGAACAAAAAGAAAAATTAATAGAAGGAATGACAAAGTATAGAAGGAACGACAGAAAGAAAGAGAAGTAAGTATTATAGGAATAGAAGGAATGACAGAAAGAAAGAGAAGTAAGGAACACACGGATAGACGGAATAACAGAAAAAAATGTAAGCAGAAAAGAAAGAAGGAATCACAAAATAAGAAAAAATAGAAGGAAAAAAAAAATACCAAAGAAACAAAGAATAGAAGGACTGACAAAGAAAGAAAGGCTTTCGCCATGGTCAGTTTGCCCCTGGCTAACAGTCTTTAGTCATAGGCATAGTTTTGCCAAATGGTAAATACAAAAGTCTTAAAGGAGCCACAGCACTCAACCATGTTAGCTTGCAGACCAACCTACAATCTGTCTCTAAACCACCAGTGCCAAGGTGCCTCTGTGGGGTGCAGTCCTAACCCTAATCTCCGAGAGCCCAATTTGGGACATACAATGCAATAGATAAATTGGGAGCAGGCTTACCTGAGGTTGCCCTAAACCATGGGGTGTGAGGTCTAGGCTGTATTGCAAGGTTTTTGACCCTTCCACCCCATGGCTTGCACTTGAGGTATGGGGCAACCTCAAGTAAGCCTGCTCCCAATGTATCTATTGAATTGTATGCCCAATAAATAAATAACAATAAATAAACATTGCACCTCTCAGCGGGGAGCTGGCAGGCTTTTCAGAATGACTCATCTTGTCTGTTATAGTCTCAACAGAAGGAATGATAGCCCATTCCAAGGTTTTAATCTCCCATCCCAACACATGGCTCTCTGAGCTTTGTCGCCTCTGTACCAGTGGCTTTGTGGTAAACAGGAGGGCTGGGGTAAAATACCCCATAGGACTTGGCACCCTGGGCAATTGTCCTGCTCGCCCACCCCTAGAAAGAGCCCTGAGTAGAGTCCTTTGTGTGTTGAGATGGATAACCCCTAGCTGAACACTGACTTGCTGTTGCTAGGAGCCAGAACTTTACTCAAGTTCTATAGGATTTGTACCTTGTGATTGCCGACCAGAATAAAATTTTAAGCACTCGTCTGAGTGTAACAGATATTTGTGAGACTGCAAAGAGAAGCTGCTATTGCTGTAGATTGCGATTTTTCACAAAGGTTTGCCCAATCTTAATTACTAATCATTTTTAAAACATGAGAAAATAATACACCTGCCACCTGTTCTCACTATTGGCAGCATTCTTTTGGCTGCAATACAACAGGTGCTTCTCCTTAGAAAGACGCCATTATGTGTAAAGCTCAGCCAAGCTTTTCAGATAATTTGTAAGGTTAATATTTTAATGTAAAAAATGTTCCCTCCAGTAATAATTTGCCTAATAACAGCTTGTGTCAATTTATTACTGTAATTATTGTATTCTTGGAATAAACACCCACCATGTTCTGTGCAGAAAATAGTCTCCGCTTCAGAAAAAGAAGAAGCAGATTCACAGTCAGTCCAGAGAATAGAAGATGGCAAATTGTTATATCTGCTTTTACACGTAGAATAGTATCCAAACTAATAGCTCCTGTCACTTAAAATAAGCAAAGTCAATCCCATTATTATTTCACCCTGGTTTAAAAAGTGTCTGGTGAAGGTAAAAAGGTATGGTGGCAAGCCATGTGGTCCCTGCAGAACAGGATAATACAGAGGCTACCAATCTCACAAGGCTACATATTTGGATGGGAGTTTAAAAAAAACTGGATGCATTATCTTTCCATCCTGCTGTGACTATAACAAGATGAGTCACTCTAAATACCTGCCGGCTCCCTGGTAAGAGTTACATTCTGTGACATTTTATAGCCAAGAAGCAGCTGATGTGTCCCAATTGTTTCTATCATAATCAGCTGTGATACATTGTAAAGCAGTCATGAGCCTGCTATAAAAATTCAAATAGACAGCTTACAGCTTTCTGTGGTGTGTGCATTTTGCTGCTGGGTTGGAGAGAACACTGTGGAGATTGTCTCCTCTGTAGTTATTTTTTTATCAAATATTCATTTGTCTATTATTATTTATGCATTTTTAATTTAGTTTTATCTGGTAAATGTAAAAATGGTACAGCTGAGTCCATCATTAATTTATCTTTATCTCTATTTGGATAAAGGCTCAGCTAAGCCTAAAGCCTCATGTGTCGCCACAATATAACAATATGACCTTAAGGGCTTCAAGTCCATGAGGGTTCAAAATACTAAATAACAGTTACTCACCCAGACTCCCACTCAGCAGTATCTGCAATCTTGGCACCAACATTGTGGGGGCCCAAACTGCAGGTTATGGTGACTGGTGGCGCCAGTTCCATTTAATACAATTGAGGAGTGGATCTCCTGCAGAAGTAATGGTCGAATTCCCAGAATAGGGCCAATCAGCTGTGCAAAACTATTGGTGAGTATGTATCGTTTAATATGTACCCCAAGACACTCCCTTTCACGTAAAAAAGCTGGCCCTCTTACAACACACATATTGCAAAACAACTAGCCACTGGGAAATTTAAGGGGGAATGTACCTGTACTGCAATCCAATCAATCCTCTTCTAGCACCCGCCTCCATGCTTTGACTCCCTAGTCTCCCCCTCAACTTCTCTCCCTGTACCCAACTCTTCCCTACGCCCCCCCCCCCCCACAAAGACATCCCTTGCCCATGTTACTCCTAACATTATTAATGGCCTAAGTAACATTTCTCAGAAAAAAGATCCTGCCCATTATCCACCCAGGCAATGCTATATCCTTAGCTGATGTTCACACTTTTTTTTTTAACTCTTTATTTAGTTTTCAGTTAGTACAGTACAGAATTCCAAGAAAGCAATTCAAGAATAAGGCTGATCAATCAGGTGTCAACATAGCTTATGACTATAACGTTTAGAAAAAGTCACCATTCTACCCACATATTCCAGTCTTTGGTCCCCACCTTTACAGAAACAATACTATGGTACACTGGAAGGCCGAGAGGGTTGATCCCGCTCAGCCTTCCAATGACTGGTCATCATGAAGGTTTGGCTCCTATTCACTATTGGTACACTGCTGTCAGCGGTGATGGTCGTAAATGTCTTGTGGGTGTAGTAGGCGTAAAAAAAAAAAGAGATCTTATTCATTTTGGTACATAAAGCTATGCCTGCTAGCCATATAACTTTCAGAAAATGCAAAAATGGATAAGACCCCTGACCATGCCGTAGAGAGAAGGGATAGGTAGGAGAGAATATAATAATAAATAAGGTTAGGTAGGATGGGGAAAAGGAGCAAGTACGAGTCTAAGAGATTCAAATGGGTATAGTCATAGTTAGGAGGGGGGCAGTTTTGTTTGAAAGTTGTTCAATCCTGAAACAGATACCAGGGGGTCCTCACTATCCAAAACTGCTCTTGCCTGTCGTGGGTGGCTGTTGTCAGTTCCTACATCTCATTCACCCCACCAACCTCTCTGAGACAATCTCTCACCGTGGGTGTATACCCTGTCCTCCAAAATTTAGGGATTAATGCTTTCAATGCGTTAATCAAGTGCACCAACAGTGACCCTTTATAATATGCAATGCTGCTGTCATAATATAATAGCATAAAAGCAGGACAACATGCGAGATTTGGAATCTCTGTCATGATGATCTGAATCGGAATCTCTGTCATGATGGTGTTAGATGCATCCAAAATGTCATTATCTTGGGGAAGGTCCAGAATATATGGAAGAGAGAACCCTCCTCTTCCTTGCATCTCTAGAATCTAGGTGATGTTCCTGGGAAGAATGACGCCAGGCGTTTAGGGGTATAATGCCATCTAGCTAAACATTTGAAATTTGTCTCCTGCGTTTGAACTGATATGGATGACTTGTGGACAATACATTTTTGTGCCAAGATAAGTTAAGGTGGGGGAAGCACTTTTAAATGGAAAGGAGGCTTTAAGGTTCGAAACGGTTGCATCCTGAAGCCCCACATTAAGGGCCAACTCCAACTTATCAAAGTTGATTTTAAAATTAGAGAGTTTCCCAAACTTTTCAAATTCCTGCGTGAGGATGGGAAGTCCCACTGTGGGGTTGGATATAAAAAATAATAGATCACCTGCATACAGGGGCGGACTGGGACTAAAAAACGGCCCGGGACTTTTTGGGGCACACCGGCCCTGCTTTACTGTTCCTTGCCCAGTATAGTATATTAATGTCACATCATTATATATATGAATATATATATATATATATATATATATATATATATATATATATATATATATATATATACCTTATTTTGTTCCATGGTTTACCAGGGTTTAGGAGGACAAAAATAAGAAAGAAAGAGAGGGGCATCCCACTTTACAGGCTTAATTTAACAACTGTCCCTATTTCCCACACCAAAAAGTTAGAAGGTGTGAATTTGGGCACAGGTGAGTCAGTAGTGGATAAAGCTGGGGCACAGAACAGTTAGCAGCACTATTTAGTTTAGTATATAGATCAGTTGGTGGCAGAGTAGATTCGGGCACAGATCAGATTTGGAGACACAGATCAGGAGCAGATCAGATTTGGACACAGATCAGGAGCAGATCAGATTTGGACACAGATCAGGAGCAGATCAGATTTGGACACAGATCAGGAGCAGATCAGATTTGGACACAGATCAGGAGCAGATAAGATTTGGAGACACAGATCAGGAGCAGATAAGATTTGGAGACACAGATCAGGAGCAGATCAGATTTGGACACAGATCAGGAGCAGGTCAGATTTGGAGACAGATCAGGAGCAGATCAGATTTGGAGACACAGATCAGGAGCAGATCAGATTTGGAGACACAGATCAGGAGATCAGATCAGATTTGGACACAGATTAGGAGCAGGTCAGATCTGGAGACACAGATCAGGAGCAGATCAGATTTGGACACAGATCAGGAGCAGATCAGATTTGGACACAGATCAGGAGCAGATAAGATCTGGAGACACAGATCAGGAGCAGATCAGATTTGGAGACACAGATCAGGAGCAGATCAGATCTGGAGACACAGATCAGGAGCAGATCAGATCTGGAGACACAGATCAGGAGCAGATCAGATTTGGACACAGATCAGGAGCAGATCAGATTTGGACACAGATCAGGAGCAGATAAGATCTGGAGACACAGATCAGGAGCAGATCAGATTTGGAGACACAGATCAGGAGAAGATCAGATCTGGAGACACAGATCAGGAGCAGATCAGATTTGGAGACACAGATCAGGAGCAGATCAGATTTGGACACAGATCAGGAGCAGATCAGATTTGGACACAGATCAGGAGCAGATAAGATCTGGAGACACAGATCAGGAGCAGATCAGATTTGGAGACACAGATCAGGAGCAGATCAGATCTGGAGACACAGATCAGGAGCAGATCAGATCTGGAGACACAGATCAGGAGCAGATCAGATTTGGAGACACCGATCAGGAGCAGATCATATTTGGACACAGATCAGGAGCAGATCAGATTTGGAGACACAGATCAGGAGCAGATCAGATTTGGAGACACAGATCAGGAGCAGATCAGATTTGGAGACACAGATCAGGAGCAGATCAGATTTGGAGACACAGATCAGGAGCAGATCAGATTTGGAGACACAGATCAGGAGCAGATCAGATTTGGAGACACAGATCAGGAGCAGATCAGATTTGGAGACACAGATCAGGAGCAGATCAGATTTGGAGACACAGATCAGGAGCAGATCAGATTTGGACACAGATCAGGAGCAGATCAGATCTGGAGACACAGATCAGGAGCAGATCAGATCTGGAGATATAGATCAGGAGCAGATCAGATTTGGAGACACAGATCAGGAGCAGATCAGATTTGGACACAGATCAGGAGCAGATCAGATTTGGACACAGATCAGGAGCAGATCAGATTTGGACACAGATCAGGAGCAGATAAGATTTGGACACAGATCAGGAGCAGATAAGATTTGGACACAGATCAGGAGCAGATCAGATTTGGAGACACAGATCAGGAGCAGATCAGATTTGGAGACACAGATCAGGAGCAGATCAGATTTGGACACAGATCAGGAGCAGGTCAGATCTGGACACAGATGTGAGGTGGCTTTGTAGAAGTTTTCTCATTGGTCACACTGGCCACCCAGCCTCTCTCCTGTTACAGGGCTGTGAGAGGCTCCATTTAGCAGACATATAGTATATGAAGGACCTGAGAACACAGGGACAGGCAACACACTGTTTGTATTGTAAAAGGGGGTTGAACATACAGGCAGATAATCTGGGTGTGTGTGCGACAGCGGGGCCGGTGGTGGCGGGCAGTGCGGCCTCCACCCGTTACACTGCTCTGCTCATCGGCCACCACCTGCGGCCTTCCCATGTGCCGGCCTACCGGGATTCTGCCAGGTATGCACTATGGCCTTCCCGCCCCTGCCTGCGTATGCTGCTACTTTATGATCTGTGCCATTAACCGAGATTACCCTAATATCTCTTTGCTTTCTAATATGTCACAAAAAAGGTTCTACCACTAGGGCAAAGATAAGAGGCCATAGCGGACACCCCTGCCTGGTTCCATTTGAGATTGGAAAGGGTGAGGAGAGGTTGCCGTTAACTTTAATCCTTGAAAAGGGTTTAGAGTAAAGTTCCAATATATATTTAAGCACCTTGGCTTTCAGCCCTATATGCCTCAACACTTCAAATGCAAAGCCCCAATCAATACACTCGAAAGCCTTCTTGGCATTGGTGGAAAGCAGCAGCAGAGGGGGGGGGCAGTTACCCGAGACCAGTGGACAAATTCAGGGCCCAAACCATATTGTCCTGCGCCTCCCTGTTGGAAATGAAACCACATTGATCACTAGCAATCAGACCCGACAAATATGTTGCCAGTCGAATGGGAAGCACATTGATGGCAAGACTCAGCAGGAAGAAACTGTAACTTACCCGGGCCCTGTGATCCAATCCCTGGTGGGGGGGTCGGCATTCCGCTGTCAAATGGGCTACAGAAAAATTAAGAACTGGCCATGGCCCATTTGACAGCTGGACTGCCGACCAGGGACCGGGTCACAGGGGCTCCGGTAAGTTACAGACACTCCCTACTGCACACTCTGCACCCTTCCCACACTCACCATCATAATTATTATTTTTTTTACAGCCCTGGCACACACCCAGCACTGCATGCTCTTGTCGCTAGCGTTAAATAAGATGCTAGCTGGTGGCTGGCCACTAAGGTTTTGGCCCACTTTAAACACAGCAGGGAGATGGTTGGCTTGTATAATTTAAAACGGTGAGTTATCCAGTTTGATACATTGAACAGCAGGAGCGAGAGATGCTGCAGCTTAAGATACAAATCTCCCAACCGGATATTCAACGTAATTAGTGATGCTGCCTCTGAACACAGTAAAAAACATTACCACATTGCACAAAACTGGGAACCAGCTGTGAGCGGTTTACATTTCAATAGCAGGCTCTTGACTGCTTTACAATGTATCACAGCACATAATGCTGGCTGTTACAATGTGTTACACAGAAAGGAGCTAGCTGGCTTTTACAATGTAAAGTAATGGCTCCCGTTTGATGCTTTGCACAACAGAGCTACAATCCCCCAGCCTGAGATATAGTGCAGTTAGTAATGTTGCCTCTGTAAATATTTAAATCAACCAATTACGTTATCTAATATGATTTATTATCATGTGGCTTTTACAATGAGCTGCCTCATGTGCACTGTGTGCATCCCTAAACCTCTAGACTTTACACTGACACAGGCTGGCCGGCTAGCCGGTGATTTTATCTGCCAGGCACACTATAGAAATTTGGTCCTAACTAAACAATGGTACAGAACCCCAATCTGCAGTGTCTTTCAGTGGCTTCTGTACCCAGATAACAGGTTCTCAAGTTAATGTTTGCTACATTTGTACCATATCTTTTCTGTACAATTCTATTCCAGTTTCTTCCCATAATACTCTGCTGTTTCTTGTAGTATGTCAGTAAGGCCCATTTTCAAGGCTGTCTAGCTACTCTTTGTATGAGTGATTAAGGTCAGTCCGGTTTTGTGTGTTCTTGTAAATCAAATGGAGCTGGTACACCAGGGGACTCAGCTGATACACTGAAATTTATTGAAAGTTTGTACTGAAACCAGCACAGCAATTATTATTCATAAGTCATTTACCTGCTATCTAAGTCCAGCTCGTCCTTCTCTCAAATGCCAAGAGAATGCCAAAAACCTTTAAGGTCACTCTTACATAAAGCCATTTTTTTCCTTTTTTTTATGAAATTTACAGCATGCTGACATTTTCTAGGCATACGAATAAGGCAAAACATTTGTAGTATGAAGCTTGGAAAAGCGTTAACCTAACCTATACAAGCAGAAGAAAATGAATGATTGTCAGACAGCATAAACAATACTGTAAACGTATGCGGTTTAAGGATGCTGTAAACCCCCTTCTACCAGTTTTACCTCCTCAGTTTCTCCTTTGAAAAAAATATTTCCAATTGAGTTACGCAAAATTTATCTCTCGACGTTGGCTACCCCCTCTGAATTGGATCCAACCTTGCATTGACCCTCTTTGGGGTTCACCTAAGCCTTAGGTGAGCCTAAGTCTATCTTTTCTTGTTTTGTTTCTCATCATCCAGTTTCAACTGTTCCTGCCTCTTTCAGTTTCCATGATCTGCAATACCCCTTGAACTTGCTGTTCCAGCACCCTGCTTGGCTTCTGTGTTACTGGTCTCTCAGATTTAGCCTTCTGACCCTCCAGCTAACCCTGCTGTTGCATAGCCTCACTGGTGACAGTCTGTTCTCCACTTTGGCCATATCAACATTCAGGTACATGAAAAGATAAACTCTTCCCTTCTTGGCAGCCCTGCATTAGTTTGGTGGGATGCCAAGGAAGGAGGAGGGGGAATTGTGTCCTCCATCAGTACAGATGCTGACAGGTCAGCTTCAATAGCTGCTCCTTGGCATCAGAGCACCAGCGTCTGCTGAACCAGGAGGAAGCCCCATACTTGGCAGCACAGCACGGGTGGTGTAGCAGAAAAAAGGCTTAGGTCACGACCCCGACAATACAGGGTCAACTGGCAAGGGATAAGGTATCCCGAGTAGGGCCTAATCCAGGATGGGCAGGAAAGGGGGGGTGTGGAGGAAGGAGGGGCAGGGGGGTGGTTTGGAAAATGGTAGGGTGAGTGAGGAAGAGAACTCTATGACCAGCTACAGAGTAGACTTTATTGGTAGCCAAAACAATATGAGAGTTAATTATCTTAGAGAAAGCCAAATAAGATCCCAGGTTGTGACAGTAATGCCTCTATTATAAGAGATAGTGAGGGGTCGATCAAGATTGTTTCTTATAATATAAGAGGAGCAAACTCCCCGGTAAAAAGAGCAAACATAACGATGGAATCCGGATATTGCCCTCATACAGGAAACTCATTTTAAAACCAATTAAACACCATATAACACAAAGCAAGAGGTGTAGCCATCTTAATTAATAAGAGATGTAAGTTTGAGCTAATTTTTCAACATGCTGATTCCAAAGCCAGATCTCTCATTATAGTAGGCAAGCTATTCGATCAGGTCTGCACAATAGTAAACTCGTCACCAAACGAACGCCAACGAACATATCTCACTAATCTATTGAATAAAATTGAAAAGATGAAGCGGGGAATGATAATTTTTGGGGGGGGGGGGAATCTTAATTTAATAAATGATACAGGGATGGATACGACGGGCACTAAAAGATCTCAATATGACTCCCTAAATTACCCCCCTCCATGGTAACATTTTAGAGAACTCTCACTTATTGATATATGGCACACATTACATCAGGAGAAAAGGGCTTTTCATGCTATAATAAGGCAAGCAATGTATATTCTAGAATCGATTACTTTTTCGTACAACAAATTTCTTTGGCAAAGGTGGTATCATGTGAAATTGGGCCTATTACAATTTCAGATCATGCCCCAATAATTTTACACAAGTCTAGGGAATAGCAAAAGAAATTTGATGGCCCGTGGCTCCTATAGCATAATCTACAAAATATAGAGCTAAAAGAGAAAATTAGGAGGGCAATAGATGATTATTTTTTACATAACACTGACAAAGTGCATCCCGGATCCATCTGGGAATGCCACAAAGCGGTGATCAAAGGAGTAATTATAGCCGATAGGGCCTGGGAAATAAAAAAATGGAAAAAACGCATTGCCATAACACTCCAAGAAATAGAGGCATTACAGAAACAACATATAACTTCTCCAAGTAAAGAGACATTAACAAGGTTAGCCAAATCCAGATTTAAACTTACTGACATATTGTCAGAAAGGAAAAATAGGCCGATGACACTATCTAAGAATCAAAGTAGGAGAGAGCTCAATAGGGGTGGCAGACCTTTAGCAAAGGCTGGCAAAAATGTTAGGGCACAGAATTTAGAAAAAATCCAAAATTGAGAGGGGAAGAGAGAACACACTACAGAGGGAATAGCTAGAGAATTCAAAAAGTTTTATGAACACCTATATACTCCCAAAAAGGAGACTGCAAAGGGCCTTCAGGAATATGTCTCTCTCTCCACCTATGCAAAAGTATCTGTGGAATCTGTCCAAGCACTGGAGCACCCTCTAAGTGAGGCAGAGGTAGGAAAGGCAATAGATCTTTTTAAGGAGGGTAAATCCCTGGGCCTAGATGGATTTATAGGTGAATACTATAAGGAATTTAAAGACACCTATAACCAGATACTTTAATAGTATAAATCTAGATCACCCTCCATAGAAATATGCCAATCGAGCCATCATCAGTTTAATCCCGAATGAGGGAAAGGATTCAACGATATGTTCCAGCTATAGGCCCATTTCCCTGATCAATCTTGATTTTAAAATTCTGGCCACAGTTCTAGCAAAATGTTTAGAACCTCTGTGTGAACATATCATGTCAACGGTACAAGCTGGATTTAGACCGGGTAGTTATGTCTTTAAATGTTAGAATTATAGATGATAGGTCCAAGGCTCTATTGGTTACATTGGATGCCAAGAAGGCCTTCGATAGGGTCTCTTGGCCTTTCTTGGAAGGGATGTTGGAGCATATCGGATTCGGCCCCATCTTTCGGGGTAAACTGATGTCTATGTATAAAAATCAGACAAAGTCATTAAAGTTAATAGACTTTTGTCGGATACATTAGAAATTTAAAATGACACTCGGCAAGGGTGCCCTCTCTCCCCAATTCTATTTAACCTTCATTTAGAAAATGTAATCAGTCAAATTAATGCTGAGGATAAGATTAAAGGAATTAAAGTGGATGATGATGAAATTAGGGCCTACAAGCCTGCAAGATAAATATTATCAAAATGTTCCTTCTCCCTCTTTTCTAATTTTTAGCGCAAATTTTACCCGTCCAGATTCTGAACCAGTTTTTCACAAACTCGAATAATATTTTACATGCCTTTTATTGGCAAAATGCAAGACACAAAGTTAATTATAAGATATTGACTAGACCAACATCAATGGGAGGTTGGGGGCCCCTGACATATGAAGCTACCATAAAGCCATATTTATACAAAGATAAACAGATTGGATTCAATTATACCCAGTCATGGAGTTTCTGCAGTTTGAAATGCTCCAATACCTTTTATATAGGATAACTTCGTTTAACCCAAAAATACTATCAGAACTGATAAAGCAAGTTAAGCACCCATTTGTAAGAACAATTGTACTGACCCTAACATATATAAAGAAGCCTGCCCTCTTCCCTTTTCCAGGTTTATTTAAATCACTCTCTATTAATCCAGACTTTCTAGCAGAACTCTGTCAGGGTAAGTTGGGTCACATTAGACCATACCATCTCAGGTCTAGGGGTCCAGCTGCCTCGTTCACTACAGAATTAGTAAACTACCCTCTGCTTAGGATAGAGCCACCAATCTCCTTAAACTTCTATCAATGTTTACAAACTGATAGCCATCTTAAAACATTAAGACTTCCTACTGCTCCCTATTCAGTAAATCATCTACAAGCGATATTGCTAAATATCCCCATTCAGTCAGGGAATTTAGCATATTTTTATAAGGTTATTACCACAACTCATTCAAGATCACTTCCCAACTATACCAAAAATGGGAGGCATCCTTAACATAAATAGAAATGAATTTAATAGGAAAAGGGTTTTTAAAATACCATTAATAATTCAGGACTCTTGTCTTCCTTAGACATTTATAGGCAGGTTCTTCTATACTGCAGACTATAACAGTAAATTTTCACCTTTTGAGTGTTGGTGGTGTGGTAGGCACAAAGCCACGGTACTCCATATTTGGTGGAATTGTGATTTTATCAAACCTATTTGGAAACAGGCAATTTTGACGCTGAAACCAATATTGGGGGCAGATTTTGATTTAGATGCCCAAGAGGCTCTTCTTCAAGAAAAGGAAGCACTTAGTAAAACCCCTATCAAAAGAGCTGCCCTTATTGTAATCTGGGCAACAAAGAAAGCAATCCTTAAACATTGGGGAAAGGTACCTGCCCCTGACATTAGATCATGGAAAGGGATGGTTCTTTCTATTATTGAGCGGGAGATTTCCCTAACAAAGAACGGAGAGCAATATGAAGCTTTGACAAAGCGATACACTGCAAAATCTCAAATTAAAATCGTAGCTGGAGGGGGGGTTTGAGAGGAGGGAGGGCGGGTAGGCGCGTTATTTAATCATATATTTATTACCCTGATGAGGATGTGGCTAAGTAGTTATGGCCGATAGCCATGTTACAAATGGCCAAAATGAATTCAATATAAGTTACAAGAGCTGAGGGGTAAAAAAAAAAAAAAAAAAAAAAAAAGGAGTATGCTGCCCAGCAGGGGACAGGAGTGGGATAACATCATAAGGTGAGTTTTTTTTTTTTAAGAGACCCCTTATACCAGTTCTCACATAGTCGTGGTTGGAGCTAGTTGTATATGGCATTTGGGAGTACCGAACGCCATATACTGGGGACTATTGGCAAGGATTGCCTAAGCTGCCTACACTGGGTCATCACTAATCAGAAGGAGGTCTATTTTTGGCTAACTTTTTTGGCCCTAAATGGCCCTTTCTGCACAAGGTAGAAGGAGTGTGTTTGCTCGTAGAGCTCTCTTTCATGGGTACATTTTTCTTCAATCCAATAATATTCCATCTGCTCCAGTGACCTCAGTGACGTGGACACCAGGTTGAACCCTGGTCTACAGAGATCTACAACAGAGGAACCAACTTTTACATGACTGGCACACATCACAGTTGCCACTCTATTTCCTAAGTATCTTCACCAGGAATCTCTGCATTTCTGACCATCTAACCATGACGCCGGGATTTTTTTGCAAACACAGTCAGAGTCAATACATTATTTGCATCATATAGAGCACCGCTGGGCGCCCTAACATTTAATCGGTCTATATCTTTGGGGCAAGGGTTAGTTGATCTCCAGATTTGTCTCTGTATTCCAGGCAAACCTCAAGGGAATTGGTAACCGTGGTTTATAAAACAGCCTTAATGAGTTGTGAGCATTTTATAAGCTGTCCCTCTTTCCTCTCAATAGGGTGCACATAAAACTGGACAGCCATTTCTCCCTAGCTCTCTTCCCTGCCAGAAATCACGGACATGGCGCTCCTGCCAAGCCATATTTAAAGATGCATTCTGACTTTTTTACACTATTTGATGTCACAGATCAGAGACGCTCTTAGCTATAAATTACATTGCTTTGGCGAGAAAAAGGGAACATTTCTGAACAGAGGCTTTTTGTTAAAATGTGTAAACAAGGCAATAAAGTTGTACATGCTCATGCTGCTCAAAAAAAAAAAAAAAATGATATATATATATATATAAATATATATATATATATATATAAGCAATACATATCCTTGTAATCCATTTACTATAAAAATTAGAAATATTGCTAACTACTTGAGGTTAGTAGTGTCGGCTTTTAACACTATTCCAAATTGGTTATTTTGTGGTTTATTGTTGCATCAGGACCTTCATAGCTTAGCGTCCTTCAAGATAGGCAAATAGCCATAACAAGTCTGTTTTAATAGGTAGTGAATTACAATATTTTAAATGTTGAAATCCTTTAGTTACGGTGTTTATACATTGGATCTTGACAAAGTTTCAGAAAATTGCTTAAAAGGTTCCCCCATACATGGAAGGGGAAAGGATTAACTCTTATTCAGAGTTCTAATGTTTCTTTCTCACTTGTAAATCTGATATTGTAAATAAGTGTCCCTTAAATCACTGGTGGAGATGATTTTTTACACTTTATTTAATAGGCTCAAATACTAAAAGCATAAAACTTGCGAAGCTGAAGCAATGAATCATGATATTAAACTGAAAAGTCTACATGGCTCTTGGGTCTAGAGGAGGAGGATGCAAGACTTTAGCTTGCCAGATACCTCTTTCCCCTCCCTAGTCAGGGTTGTCATCAGATTTCTTGACCCCATACAACCTTTATAATATTTAGAGATGAGCGAACTTTTGAAAAATTTGATTCGGCTGATTCGCCGAATTTTCCGACAAAATTTGTTTCGGTCCGAATTTATTCGCGACGAATCGCAATTAAAAACAGCTATTTCTGAGCTTCCTAAAGCCTCAATAGGGTTGTAAACCATTCTGCCTTGCTGTAACACGCATAGGACGCGTGCTGGGTTATTGAAATAATACTGTAAATAATTAACACATGCAGATCAGAGGCATCGTTAAAAGAATCGCAAAGCGGCACAATTGCAGAGAGTTGAGGTGGCATCACTATGAGGGGCCCCTATAGTGCCTGAAAAACACACCCTGGAGCTGGCAGCAGCAGGAGCCCAAAAATTTGCTGAATCACACCCTGGAGTTGCAAGCAGCAGCAGCAGCAGCAGGAGCAGGAGCCCAAACATTACTTTAAAGAGACACTGGAGTTGGCTGCAGGAGCCCAAAAATTGGATGAATCACACCCTGGAGTTGCAAGCAGCAGCAGCAGCAGCAGCAGCAGGAGCCCAAACATAGCTTGAAAGAGACACTGGAGTTGGCTACAGGAGCCCAAAAATTGGATGAATCACACCCTGGTGTTGCAAGCAGCAGCAGCAGGCCAAACATTGCTTCAAAGAGACACTGGAGTTGGCTGCAGGAGCCCAAAAATTGGATGAATCACACCCTGGAGTTGCAAGCAGCAGCAGGAGCCCAAACATTACTTTAAAGAGACACTGGAGTTGGCTGCAGGAGCCCAAAAATTGGATGAATAACACCCTGCCGTTGCAAGCAGCAGCAGGCCAAACATTGCTTCAAAGAGACACTGGAGTTGGCTGCAGGAGCCCAAAAATTGGATGAATCAAGCAGCAGCAGCAGCAGCCCAAACATTGGTTGAAAGAGACACTGGAGTTGGCAGCAGGAGCCCAAAAATTGGATGAATCACACCCTGGAGTTGCAAGCAGCAGCAGCCCAAACATAGCTTGAAAGAGAAACTGGAGTTGGCAGCAGGAGCCCAAAAATTGGCTGAATGACACACTGGAGTCACAAGCAGCAGCAGCAGGAGCCCGAACATTACTTTAAAGAGACACTGGATTTGGCTTCAGGAGCCAAAAATTGGATGAATCACACCCTGGAGTTGCAAGCAGCAGCAGGAGCCCAAACATTGCTTTAAAAAGACACTGGAGTTGGCAGCAGGAGCCCAAAAATTGGATGAATCACACCCTGGAGTTGCAAGCAGCAGCAGGAGCCCAAACATTGCTTTAAAAAGACACTGGAGTTGGCAGCAGGAGCCCAAAAATTGGATGAATCACACCCTGGAGTTGCAAGCAGCAGCAGGAGCCCAAACATTACTTTAAAGAGACACTGGAGTTGGCCTCAGGAGCCTAAAAATTGGATGAATCACACCCTGGAGTTGCAAGCAGCAGCAGCAGCCCAAACATAGCTTGAAAGGGACACTAGAGTTGGCTTCAGGAGCCCAAAAATTGGATGAATCACACCCTGGAGTTGCAAGCAGCAGCAGGAGGCCAAACATTGCTTTAAAGAGACACTGGAGTTGGCAGCAGGAGCCCAAAAATCGGATGAATCACACCCTGGAGTGGCAAGCAGCAGCAGGAGCCCAAACATTACTTTAAAGAGACACTGGAGTTGGCTTCAGGAGCCCAAAAATTGGATGAATCACACCCTGGAGTTGCAAGCAGCAGCAGTAGCAGGAGCCCAAACAATGCTTTAAAGAGACACTGGAGTTGGCTGCAAGAGCCCAAAAATTGGATGCATAAAACCCTGGGGTTGCAAGCAGCAGCAGTAGGAGCCCAAACATAGCTTGAAAGAGACACTGGAGTTGGCAGCAGGACCACAAAAATTGGATGAATCACACCCTGGAGTTGCAAGCAGCAGCAGCAGGAGCCCAAACATAGCTTGAAAGAGACACTGGAGTTGGCAGCAGGAGCCCAAAAATTGGATGAATCACACCCTGGAGTTGCAAGCAGCAGCAGGAGCCCAAACATAGCTTGAAAGAGACACTGGAGTTGGCTTCAGGAGCCCAAAAATTGGATGAATCACACTCTGAAGTTGCAAGCAGCGGCAGCAGGAGCCCAAACATTGCTTTAAAGAGACACTGGAGTTGGCTGCAGGAGCCCAAAAATTGGATGAATCACACCCTGGAGTTGCAAGCAGCAGCAGGAGGAGCCCAAACATAGCTTGAAAGAGACACTGGAGTTGGCAGCAGGAGCCCAAAAATTGGATGAATCACACCCTGGAGTTGCAAGCAGCAGCAGCAGGAGCCCAAACATTGCTTTAAAGAGACACTGGAGTTGGCTGCAAGAGCCCAAAAATTGGATGAATCACACTCTGGAGTTGCAAGCAGCAGCAGGAGCACAAACATTGCTTTAAAGAGACACTGGAGTTGGCTTCAGGAGCACAAAAATTGGATGAATCACACCCTGGAGTTGCAAGCAGCAGCACAAACACTGCTTTAAAGAGACACTGGGGTTGGCTTCAGGAGCGCAAAAATTGGATGAATCACACCCTGGAGTTGCAAGCAGCAGCAGGAGCCCAAACATTACTTTAAAGAGACACTGGATTTGGCTTCAGGAGCCCAAAAATTGGATGAATCCCACCCTGGAGTTGCAAGCAGCAGCAGCCCAAACATAGCTTGAAAGAGACACTGGAGTTGGCTTCAGGAGCCCAAAAATTGGATGAATCACACCCTGGAGTTGCAAGCAGCAGCAGGAGGCCAAACATTGCTTTAAAGAGACACTGGAGTTGGCTTCAGGAGCCCAAAAATTGGATGAATCACACCCTGGAGTTGCAAGCAGCAGGAGCCCAAACATTGCTTTAAAGAGACACTGGAGTTGGCAGCAGGAGCCCAAAAATTGGATGAATCAAACCCTGGAGTTGCAAACAGCAGCAGCAGCAGCAGGAGCCCAAACATTGCTATAAAGAGACACTGGAGATGGCAGCAGCAGGAGCACAAAAATTGACTGACACACCCTGGAGTTGGCAGCAGCAGGAACCTAGAAATTGGCTGGAAGGCACCCTGAAGTTGGCAGCAGCCGGAGCACATACATTAGCTGGAAGGCAAACCCTGGAGTTGGCAGCAGCATAAGCAGGAGCCCAAACATTGCTTGAAAGACACCCTGGAGTTGGCAGCAGCAGGAGGCCAAAAATTGGCTCAAAGGCACACCCTGAAGTTGGCATCAGCAGGAGCCCAAAAATTGGCCTAAAGACATAAATATGTTTTGCACCATTTGGAAAGTGTAAAACGTGGCACCATGCTGAATCTAGTCGCATGCATCAGCCATTGGTGGGTGGAAATCCTGGCTGATCCATCCCTGATTCATTTTGACAAAGGTGAGTCTCTCCACATTTTTAGTTGACAGACGAGTTCTCCTCGCCGTAACTATGGCCCCCGCCGCACTAAACACCCGCTCAGATGGCACGCTACTTGCCGGGCAGGACAGCTTTTCCAGGGCAAACTCTGCTAGTTGCGGCCACAAGCCAAGTTTGGCTGCCCAGAAGTCCAGTGGATCCTCAAGGTGTGTTGGCATGGTCATGTCAAGGTATGACATGACCTGCTGGTTGAGGTCCTGCTCCAGGTCTTCCTGCTGCTCATGAGTAGCCTCAATATGCGGATGTAGAAAGCTACTCATTAGCGGCTGAAGACTGAGGCTGCTGCTGCTCCTGCCCACCCCCCCAGCAGGCATGGCAGTGGAAGGTGAGCGCAGAGGTCCCCCCGAGTCAGACCTGCGAGAGTATGGACCATGGCTCAGATAGGCATCGGCCAACTGACTACGCAGAATGTCTTAGTAGTAGTTCAGTTTGTCCTCCCTCTCGGCGGGTTTAAAAAATGCCCCCATTTTGTGCCGGAAGCGAGGGTCCAATAAGGTGGACAGCCAGAAGTCATCCCGCCGACAAATGGAAACAATTCTGGGGTCACTACGCAAGCACGTGAGCATGCTTCCTGCCATTTGCGCAAGTGACTCGGATGGACTACCTGTCTCCATCTCCACTGCATACTGCCACGGTGTGTCCGGGTCCTCTGTCTCGCCTTCCTCAAAACCCTCTAGCTCCTCTGGCTGCTCCTGCTCCTCCTCTCCTGTCCGCTGACTAGATAAACCAGCCATTTCGCCAAGCCTAAACTGTGCTTTACTGGGCCCCTCCTCCTCTTCCTCCTCCTCCAGTTCAGCTCCAACGAGGTTCATGTGGCTGTAAGATGTAGACGCCATGTCTCCAGTGCCCTGACTAGCCATGGTTTCCAACATGTGCTGTAGTACATGAAGCAGTGGAATCACGTCGTTCATCCCGTAATCCTGCCGACTGACAAATAAAGTGGCTTCCTGAAAGGGCCTGAGCAAACGGCAGGTGTCACGTATGAGCTGCCACTGGTTGACATTGAAGTTACACAGGGGAGTTCCCCTATCCGCTTGGATCATCAGGAAATCCGTGATGGCTTTTCTCTGTTCATATAATCGGTCCAACATGTGAAGGGTGGAATTCCAACGGGTGGAAACATCACAAATCAGACTATGTTGGGGGATACCGTTCTGACGCTGTAGCTCAAGAAGGGTGTGTTTGGCAGTTTATGAGTGGCTGAAGTGCATGCAAAGTTTCCTTGAAGTTGTTAGGATGTCTTGCATATGGGGGGAACACTTCAGAAACCGCTTGACAACCAGATTGAAGACGTGAGCCATGCAGGGGGCATGGGTCAGCCTTCCTTGGTGCAGCGCAGACAAAATGTTCTTCCCATTGTCGGTAACCATGATTCCTATTTTAAGTTTTCTTGGAGTAAGCCATGTTTGGATTTCCTGATGAATAAATTTAAGCAGTTCTTCCCCTGTGTGACTCCGTTCGCCAAGACAAACCATGTGAAGCACTGAGTGACACCTCCGTGCCCTGCACACATGGTAGACTGGAGGGGCACCTAGACTAGAGCCTACAGTGGAGGGTGAGGAGATGGCGGAGGATGAGGAGGCAGAGTCGCATGGTGTCACAGGCCCAACGGGCAGGGAGCACGGAGGCCAAATCGGCGTGACCTGTCCAAGTTGCTGCTGCTGCTGCAAAGGGACCACATTCACCGAGTGGGCCGTAAACGACATGTACTGTCCCTGACCGTAGTTACAGCTCCAAACGTCGGCGCTGCCATGCACTTTGCTACACACCGACAGGCTCAAGGACTGGCCCACCTTCTGTTCAACAAAAGTGTGCAGCGCTGGTACTGCCTTCTTGGAAAAGAAATGACGGCTTGGGACTCTCCACCTCGGCTCGGCACAAGCCATCAGTTCTCTGAAAGGTGCAGAGTCCATCACCTGAAAAGAGAGCGACTGCAGCACCAGCAACTTGGACAGGAGCACATTCAGCTTCTGCGCCGTGGGATGAGTGGGCGCATACTGCTGTCTCTTGGACATGGCTTCGCTGATGGATGGCTGGCGGGATGCATGACTTGGAGGAGGAGCAGGAGCGACAGAGGATGGGTATGATGCACGGCTGCCTTCGGCTGAGGTGCTGGAGCCTTGGCTGGCAGAAATTGGGAGCGGCGTGCCACTTGGTGAGGAAGCAGGCTGGACCACCTCGGTTCTCCCAGGCTGCTTTATGGTGACGCATCATATGTTGACGCAGGGCCGTGGTGCCAACATTTGGACCCTGGCCACGCTACATCTTCTGCCTACATATCTTGCATGGCCATGTTACCCTCCTGCGGATGCTTCAGGAAAAACTGCCACACTGCCGAGTAGCTACTTTTCCCACCAACAGGCCTCACTGATTCACTGCTGCTGTCGCCAACTCCAGCAACCCCTGCTCCACTACCTCCCGATAAGGTAGCCTGCCGCACAGCAGGTGCTCTACCCCGGCCCCGTTTGGCTCCAGGCTTTACAATTGTGCCCCCATGCTGACTGCCAACCATGCTGCTAACACCTTTCTGCCTGAGCTGCTGACTCCGGGGCAACCTGCGACCCTCTTCTCCTGATGATGATGATGAAGCCCCTTCATCACCCGGCTCCCAAGTGCGATCAGCTTCATCATCATCACCGAGTTGTGGCTGTACGTCACTGATGTTCTCGGTTTCCTCAGTGTCTGGCGCAGGAGCTGGAAAGCTTGCAACACCCATGACACTGTCTACATCACTATTTGTCTGCCGAGCTAAAGAAGCCACCTCCATTTTAATGGCTGGGCAGTAGCTGCTGACTGTCCTCTATCTGATCGTCCTCCTCACTAAAGAGTGGAGCTGAACCCAAAGCATAGGATACGTCGCTGGGGGAGGGAACGGCGTAGGACAGAGGCAATGGAAGGACAGGAACTGCTCTCGGGGCATGCCAACTCAGGGTTGTGTCAGAGGAACCTACCGACCCTAAACTGGGGGTCTCAGATGTAACTTGTGATGATGTTGATGAGCGCGTTAACCAATCTACCACGGCAGATGTGTTACTGGTGGAGACACGACCGCTAGCTGCTGACTGTCCTCTATCTGATCGTCCTCCTCACTAAAGAGTGGAGCTGAACCCAAAGCATAGGATACGTCGCTGGGGGAGGGAACGGCGTAGGACAGAGGCAATGGAAGGACAGGGACTGCTCTCGGGGCATGCCAACTCAGGGTTGTGTCAGAGGAACCTACCGACCCTAAACTGGTGGTCTCAGATGTAACTTGTGATGATGTTGATGAGCGCGTTAACCAATCTACCACGGCAGATGCGTTACTGGTGGAGACACGACCGCTAGCAGATACTGGCAGATCAGGTCTCTCACCGTGACTCCTGCTGCCACTCGCCCCTAGTCTGCTGCGACCTCTGCCTGCAGAATCTTGGCCTCTGCCACTCCTCTTTGAACTTCCTGGCACTTATCTGCCTGACATTTTTATGTATTTGCTTATTTAGTATAACAGATGGGGTGGTAGGTGCAAGTTAGGGATACCCCAGGCACAGGTTTAATGTCAGCAGACAGAAAGCAATGCAAAATTAAATAACTTAGTACAGCTCAGGCTGAAGCACGCTTATTTAGTATAACAGACGGGGTGCTCGGTGCAGTTTTGGGATACCCAAGGCACAGGTTTAATGTCAGCAGGCAGAAAGCAATGCAAAATTAAATAACTTAGTACAGCTTAGGCTGAAACATGCTTATTTAGTATAACAGACGGGGTGCTCGGTGCAATTTTGGGATACCCCAGGCACAGGTTTAATGTCAGCAGACAGAAAGCAATGCAAAATGAAATAACTTAGTACAGCTCAGGCTGAAACATGCTTATTTAGTATAACAGACGGGGTGCTCGGTGCTATTTTGGGATACCCCAGGCACAGGTTTAATGTCAGCAGACAGAAAGCAATGCAAAATGAAATAACTTAGTACAGCTCAGGATGAAATACGCTTATTTTGTATAACAGATGGGGTGCTCGGTGCAGGTGTGGGATTTGGTTTAAAAGATAGGGTCACCTGCTGAAATGGAAGCAGACAAAAAAAATTAAACTAATCGAGATATAATAAATGTTAAATGTGGCACTGCCAACATGGTATGCACAGTGGCCAGGAATGTAAAGCTGATCTGGCAAATGAATTGAAATGAAAATAAAAAAAGCTTTCTTTCCCTGTCACTTGCTCTGCTGTCCCTGCCTCCGATTTTTAACTATCTTTCCACATCTTTCCCTGGCTCTCCCTGGAACTCTGTGGGTCCCTGTGGGTCTTCTCTCCCTACCTATCTCTAACTCTGTCCCTGTCTGTAAGGAGCTGTGCTCTGGCCGCAATAGAACGCTGAAATGCGCACAAACAAGATGGCCGCCGCTTTATATAGTGCTGTGACGTCACCGGGCTTCCTGGCTGCTGATAGGCTGCATGTGAGTGTCCCATCATACCTTGCCCTAGGGTACATGTCTGGACATGTTCCGTCCACCATCTTAGAATGCCTGTCATTGAAATGAATGGAGTTTAAAGGAAAACTTTGATCGATCAAATCGCAGGGAAATTCGGATTCGTTCAGAATAAAATTTTTCATGAAATTCGGAACGAATCCGGGTTCGTCCGGATCGATTCGCTCATCTCTAATCATATTGTTAATTGTTACCTTGAGCTTGGGATTCTTACCCTTCCCTACTCTCAACGCAACATGCAGTTATGCAACCATAATGCTCCTTCTCCCTAATACTGTAGTTGTCCCAATGTGGGCTACCTGCTGATCTCAGTTATGCAACCATAATGCTCCTTCACTCTAATACTGTAGTTGTCCGAAAGTGGGCTACCTGCTGATCTCAATTTTGCAATCATAATGCTCCTACACTCTAATATTGTAGTTGTCCCAAGGTGGGCTACCTGCTGACCTCAGGTGCTTACTTGTATTTTGCCAACCCAATACCAAACTAATTCAGATTTTTTGACTGAGCCTCCTACTGCTCCATCTCTAGGCCGATTTCAGGTCAACGCTTTTACTTAGCTTTTTGGGTGAGCCCATGCAGGACTTGTACTGTACCTGAAATGTCATTATGGGTATATTGTCCTTGGCAAAGGACTGGGTGTCTGTACAACCTGAACTGCAGCCTTGGCCCTTCTGCTTACCTGTCCTGATACCTTTTAATCATCCACATGAATATTCCCTGTTTTATAACCTTAATTGCAGACCAATGGTTGGTTATGGTTGTTCTCAGGTTCCCTGTTTTATTTTGCCAACTGATTTGGTAACATACAATCCCAATACTGTGAAGCAGAGTGACTGTACTGATCCGTCACTCAAGTCCAGCTGTCAAGCCTACGACTGCTTTTATATACAGTTTTTTGTTACTATAGTTAAAAGTAGTTTTTTATCTCGGCATTAGGTAAAAGGGAGACCTTTGCTATAATCTTGAAATGAATTACTGGCATTTAAGTTTTTTTTAGTTTTTTACAGAAATTCTTCAGATCTAGGCACACGGAATCAGTGAGATATGGTAGTATTGATGCCTAATGCGAGCAGAAACAATGCTCATAGCTGTGTATATATTGGGAACATACAGTATTTGCTGTTTTTACTCCCGACATGCTCTGTTGCTTATTCTGCAACCTACCCGGGTGACATATGCAAATAATATTTACTGTAACTTCATTTGATCAGCCTATCAAAAGCGGTAAAATAATCTAAATAATTGCCAACAAACATTGACCAGTCTTTGAGAAAAATAATAAATACATGTGCCCCCCTTTGATTGTTAATTTACTAATGAATCCAAAGGACCTTCAAAGCCTATTCCATTGATATGCACTAAATATGACTTTTCTCGCTTTTTAATAAATGTGATTAAATAATTGAGGCATTCTGTAATTATGTCATCTTGACACATAATCAAGCTCATGTTAACTTTGTGAGGTCCTAATGATTTCATTTTTTTTTTCTTATCCCCATAACTTGCGTTGCACTCATTATAGCTGAGTTCAGTGCGTTTGTTAATTATTGACTTAAATTAAGCAAGTCAAGTGTCATTTCTATATAACATTTAACTGCAGCGTAATTACATGTGTTGTAATTATGTGTACCTTCTGCACAATTAATATATTATGCTGTCTAAGCATTTAAATCTGACAAGAGTTACTAATTATGATTTTCGTCTATGAATGCTTGTCACCCTCGTGCTGCTGTTTCTTTGTGGGATGTGTATCACATTTTGGAAAGCAGGTCTTGATTCATGAAACTTGTCTAATGTATCTAATATAGCGATAGGCTCTGTATCCTGGCCTAAAAAAGACCTGAAAAAGTGCACGTGGTACGCGGTATGCTTAAAAAAAAAACATGTTCCCCACATCCCTGAACCACCCAACCCGGGTATCAGGCATAGGGCCTAGTAACCCAGGGCTCAGGGGCCAAAGGGGTGGACCCTGATCCTGCCAATTAACCTGCCCCTAGGCCCTGTAGTACATGTCTAGTGCACTTTCAGGGGTGCCAGGGAGAAGGCACTTCTGGAAGAACAATGGGCCCATACCAATGGGCACCAGGCTCTTCCGCACCCCTAGTATGCTGAGAGAGGGTGCGAGAAATCAGGCAGCAATATTTCTCACATGGTGACACACTAACTCCACTACCCTGTGGACTGTTATATGGGTCTTCTGGACCCCTTACCATTTCACCCAGGGTACTAGAGTAGTAAAAGAAAAAAAGAAGCCACATTAAAAATAAATGTATCATTCTATAACTAATCTACTTACCACTCTGTGTCTACTAAGTTCTGCCCCTTCACCAGGTGCGGTCCTCTTGTTCCTCTGACAGGTCTAGGGGCTCCCTAGTCCATTGCTTGTATCATCAATGCCGACACTGGCATTTATGCTCCTGTGGTCACATTAGAAACTAATGTATCTAATAGAGTGATAGACTCTGGATCCAGCCCTAAAAAAAGAAAACATGAAAAAAAGACACATGGTATGCTAAAAAAAAAAAAAAACGAAACATGTTCCCCACATCCCTGAACCACCCAACCCTGGTACCAGGCCTAGTAACCCAGGGCTCAGGGGCCAAACGGGTGACCCCTGATAATTAATCTGCCCCCTAGGCCCTATAGTACAAGTCTGGTGCACTTTCAGGGGTGCCAGGGAGAAGGCACTTCTGGAAGAACAATGGGCCAATACCAATGGGCACCAGGCTCTTCCGCATCCCTAGTATGCTGAGAGAGGGTGCGGGAAATCAGGCAGCAATATTGCCCCAATGGTGGCACACTAGCTCCACTACCCTGTAAACTGTTATAGGGGTCTTTTTTTAGACCCCTTATCAGTTTACCCCAAGTAGTAAAGAAAAAAAGATACTGCATTAAAAATACATTTGTATTAATTAATCTACTAATTTGTCTGCTACGTTCTGTTCCTTCGTGCGGTCCTCTTGCTCCTCTAACAGGTCTAGGAGCTTCCTAGTCCATTGTTTGTATTATCAATGCCAAAACCGGCATCTATGCTCCTGTGGTCAGATGTGGGTTCTCCTGACATGGTTGTTGCTCAGAGATCAGTCAGCTTATACATCCCCCCATAATAACGACTGACATGTCTATAGTGCACTATAGGGTAATAGTGGTGAAGCAGAGCGGCTGACAGTATTACAGTACATATTCCCTATATCCCTTAACCACCCAACCCAGGTGCCAGGCATAGGGACTAGTAACCCAGGGCTTAGGGGCCAAATGGGTGGCCCCTGATCCTGCCAACTAACCTGTCCCTAAGCCCCCATAGTACAAGTCCGGTGCACTTTCAGGGGTACCAGGGGGCAGGCCCTTCTGGAAGAACAATGGGCCCATACCGATGGGCACCAGGCTCTTCCCCACCCCTAGTATTCTGAGAGAGGGTGTGGGAAATCGGGCAGCAATATTTTGCCCCCATGGTGGCACACTAGCTCCACTACCCTGTGAACTGTTATAGGGGTCTTTTGGACCCCGAGTAGTAAAAAAAAAAAAAAAAAAAAAAAGAAGACACCACATTAAAAATAAATGTATCATCCTCTTGTTCTTCTGACAGGTCTAGGGGCTTCCTAGTCCTTTGCTTGTATCATCGATGCCGACACCAGCATCTATGCTCCGGTGGTCACAAGCGGGTTCTCCTGACACTTATTGCCCAGAGACCAGTCCGCTTATACAGCCCCCCCCATATATATAGGGCAATAGTGGGAAATCAGAGCAGCTGACCGTATTACAATACCTTTTTTAGCACCAACCCTGTGTCTACACAGCACACAAACCGTGCCTGCAGCAGCTGTAATGGCGTATAACCACTCAGACCACGGTGCTCTGGAGAGCACCCCCTAGTCAGTTAAGGAATGACACCAAAGTCATGCTGTACACAGTGAAGAATTCAATGGTTGATCAGCCACATGGTTGAGCCGCATCCATTGCCAGTGAAAAGTTTTTCTCCCTGGAGCATCCAACGTGGAGAATAGGGCTAGTACCTGTCATCCACAAGAGTTGCACAACTCAATCAATCACCTGCCGCCTCCTCTTTCTCCTCTCAGGTGAGCTGCTAGCAGGCTTTATTGGCCACAGTGGACACTTTGCCGCAAAGCGTTTACACCTGCTGGAATGGACAGATACTGCTTCATTCAGTTTACATCATGCCAGACACTGAAGTGTGGGCCCGCTTTCCTGGGGATCTCATAGTGTAGACAAGGTCTGTGTTGACATTCTCAGCACCCACCTCCCCCAGTTGATGTGAACTTCCATGACAGGCCTACCTGAATGACCAGAAAAGTCATGCACAGCTAAAGGGAAGCGTCTGGTTGACATTCCATCAATTTAAAATAGATTGGCAGGTGATACATTTTTTCCTGATTGACTGGAAGCCCACTTATGCACTGTGGGATCAATGGAAAGGTTAGATTTATGCTGATCTCTAGAGTTTCATACACAGGGGCATCTCAATTGGGGAGGCAATGTTAAGCAGCCCAAAACCCAGTAGATAAAAAATAAACTGGGTTTTGTTCCATTTTAATGGAGATGCTGGGAGAGGTAGAGTGCCAAAAGTAGATGGGCTAAAGGAAACATTGCTCAGTGGCTCTCACCTATGCAACCAGCAGGCAGTGGTGTTTGAATAATGTAATATAAGCAGGGTTTTCCCTCGCTGTTCAGGCAGAAAAGGGCCAGAATGGCCATTAACTAGTTAACAGGCCAGTGCCAGTACCTAGAGTGCTGCGCTGCTTCAAAGAAGGAGGGAGCATTTTGTTGAAATATATTACCTAACAGGTCTCCCAGGAGTAAAAGCTTTAGAGAATAACAAATTTCACAGCGGTCTGCTGCACCGGACCACTTACTAAACTTGCCATGGTGTGCTATTCTGGATGTCTCTCCTTCATCTAGTGATCTCACACCTTCATCCACACTGTCTACAGATGTATTCAAACACTGGGCCACTATTATCGACAGTGCTGCTACTGCCAGGGATGCACACTCTGGTCAATGTCACTGGAAGGTGGGGTAACCAAGAGCAGGTGCCCGGTAGCTGCACATTCCAGCTGCATTTCCTGCCTCTGCGATATGTTCATCATTTCGGGGGACACAGGCCTCCCCCATTCCATTCACAACCGGGGGTAATAATTGGGAGGTGGTGAGTGAGGCTTTTATAATTTAGAGGTGGGGCCTATAGGATTCCCCCATGTGATTAAATATGTTACTGGTGGGGAGGGGTATAGATGGAGATTATCTGGGGTATTCATGTACCTCCCCTCAAATGACCTACGAGTCCCTGCCTCTGTGGTATAAAATCATTGCTCCCTTGGCTCCTGTCATTAGCCTTGCCAAAGCAAGAGTAGGTGGGGGGAGCCTCAACAGAAAGCCCCCAACCTGGTGAAGGGACAAGAGGACATCAAAAGATGCGGAAATGAAAAGTGATTTCATTTAGAATAATAATGTATTTGTATTTACTAAACAGGGTGAAACCATAAGATGTCCAGTTACCAGCTTACAGGACTTGTAGGTCTAGGAATGGTTTCTTTCTTTTCACTATCCCTTAACAAAAGCCAGGCGTCATAGGCCCAGGCTCAAAGGAGTTTGTATTAGCCTGTATCACTTGCACTTGTAAGAGCATCTGTATCTCTGTATTCAATGTAGTTTGTATCTGTTGTATTAAATTTCTATGCAAACTGTAATTATCTGTTGCACTGTGTATATGTCAAAAATAATTCTTTGTGCATCTCTGATGTACTTTGCGAACAGTAAATTGAATTGGGAACCCCTATACCAGTTCACAAGGTTGGGGGGCCTGCATTACACCAGGTGGGAGCAACGTCCCTATGACATGGAATTTTATCTTTGAAAAGGACCAGCGCATATGCTGTTACTCCTTTTACTCCCTATTTTACTACTGATGTGGGAGTAAAAACTCCTATGCGAATCGTAAGAATCTTGCATGCGAGTGTTTCTCTCAAGCACTCTTGCATGATGCTGAATCAAGCATATTGTGTTGAAAGCAAGTCATGGTAAGCTGGAACGTTAATACAGCTATTAAATAAAGTAATAGTGGACACATCTGTATGTAACTGAGCAAATAGTCAAATTTTGCGGCTATTGGGCTACATTCTTAACTGAATACTGTATTGCCTTCCTTGATGGGATGATGTTTAGCTATTGCCCTTATTCATCAAGCGATAGCGCCAGGTAGTGTCTGACGAGCGGCAGGTCCCGCCAGCTAACGGCGGCTACCGACTCAAGTACGCACGGCGTCGGCCACAATGACGCATTTATCAAGCTAAATGAGGCTAGCGCCGGCGAGAGTGACAGCTACCGCGGGATTCATCATGTAGCCGACTGCAACGAACAGCGCCGCTGCTAATCCCATCACAGCGCCAGGTATGACCTGTCGCTCCCTGGCGATGTCCAATGCATTTCAATGGAGCAATCTTTAATTAATCATAATTAATTGCTATTAATGGTTTTTTTTGTTTTTTTTAATGTCAAAAATTCTGTGACCACTTCTGCAATGTTAGGATTTTTTTTGAAGGTAAAAAAAAAAAAAAAATGATTTTGTGCAGAATTGATATTACAGGTCTGATATTAATGTATTCATATTACAAAATGTTTATAACAACTTGTATAATTTTACAATCAAAAAATATGGTTGTTGGGGGGTTAAAAACTATTTTAAATCCATCACCGCCAGCAGTCTGGGGTTTAAACAAGGAATTCACAGCGCTAAAAAATTCGGAGCGTGATTTGTTAATGAATCTGCAGCAAGCCGTTCGCTCTGGCCATTCGCTGTCAGGCGCACCCATACAACGCTGAACCTGTGAAACAGCGACCCCTAAGCCCGTATTCAACATTACCGCACACCGACTGAGTCGCTGTCAACAAGCAAACCCCGGCCAAGCACAGCGAATACTAGCTGGAGCTGTGAAAATCACGCTACTGTCGCTCATCTGTCGCTACCTGGCGCTATTAATGAATCGGCCTCCCCGTTTCTATATTTTTTTTGTTGTGAATATAGTTATTAGTCTCTGTATTTTTATTACTATTACCATGATCTTATACTGTCAGTAGAGCAACCCGGAAAGGCAAAGGAAATAAGAGTGATGGGATCTGAACATGCTTGTTGTGTTAAAAATGAGGTTGTCAATCACGTAGTGTCAAAACAGCACTAGGATTTTCAATGAAAGAAGATATCTCCAACAAAATATGTAGGTATTGGAAATGTTAAATGTCAATGAAAAGATAATAATAGAAAGACAATATTTCTGGCAGGAATTTCTGATGGGGAGAGGTTTAAAAAATCATTACAAGCAGAAAACAGATTCTTTAGAGAAAAGAAGGAGAAGAAATAATCATCAGTGTGTATATGTGTGTATATGTGTGTGTTTGTAAGGGGAGGGGAGGTGGAGCAGGATTTAAAATCTAAAAATGTCATTTTATTATTGATCTTGCCGTCATTAATTGATTTAAAAATAAACAGTTGTGACACAAATTCAGGCAATCCTTCAGAGAGAAAGCTTTTTTACACATTTTTTTAGTTTCTTTTGCACATTGGGGTTGATTTAGAGTCAGGTGAGAATTCTCACTCCTTTTTCAGGAGAGAAAACAGACATTGACTTTTATTGTTCACCGGGTATAAATTTTCACCTTGCTCTGAATCGGCCCCAAGGTACTCAATGGAAGTTAATATCAGTTTTCTCTCCTAAAAAATGGAGCAATATGGCCTACTGCTTTTGGTTTGTGTTGTTATGAATATTGGGCAAAGGCTTTAGTAAAACAGGATGTTTTGGGGCACTGAGCCGGGAATAAAAGGTGTAGTACATAGTACTGTTTGGTCTTATGTCTATGTGCATGGACCAAAAATATAAGCCACTAACATTCAAGCGCATTGTGAGCATATGAAGTTCTACTGGTGGGTCCAAGTCACCCAAGTCCATCAATGACTGAGGAGGTATGAGTAATCATGCAAGACATATTGGCATGCTACTCACATGAACGTTCCTTATTTTAGATAGGAAAGAAATGACAAGCAGTACCATAAACTTATAGCTGGACTGGGCTGTGCACACTGGGCTGGACAATCAGTCACAGACAAAAAAAAATCCCCAACAGCCTTCACAGCCCTACAAGCTGTCTAAAATTGTTAAAAACAGAGGCTTTTGTTGCAAACATTTGCAGATTTATGGGAAGCTGCAGGGCCATGTCACGGCAACTCTTTTTTCTGCAGTAATTCTCTAAACAGTGAGATTGCCCTTCATTTTTGGGACACACATAGCAGTAGATAAAGTGAGAGCTGAGCTTACCCGAGGCTGCCCAGGGCTCTAACCATTTACCTCTGGTGATTCACATATGGGGGCTCAACTCCACAACATGCGGCTGAAGGTCTTCAACATTTATCCACATGCACTCACCACAATACAACAGTTCAATGTGTATTGGCAGAGGCACTCTTACTCAAATCAATATGGTCGGGTGCAATGGCGCCGCATAACATATGTCAAATGAAAGCCAGCAATCCTCATTACCAGATTGGCTTGTATTGTGCAAAAAATATATACATGCAGTATTCAAATTCCATCCACTAGTTTGCGCCAATTTGCATCCATACATCCAACGTTTTGGGGTGTTGATACCCCTTCATCAGGGACACACAAGAACAAAGTCAAGCAGATTAACACATTCCACTTACTATTTGGTGACCTTTACAGGTCAAATAGTAAGTGGAATGTGTTAATCTGCTTGGCTTTGTTCTTGTGTGTCCCTAAAGAAGGGGTATCAACACCGCAAAACGTTGGACGTATGGATGCATATTGGCGCAAACTAGTGGATGGAATTTGAATACTGCATGTATATATTTTTTGCACAATACAAGCAAATCTGGTAATGAGGATTGCTGGTTTTCATTTGACACCAGAATACAACAGATAAAAAAGAAATGCCAAGCAGAATTTATAGCTGGACTGGGTGGTGCACACTGGGCTGGGCAATCAGTCACAGACAAAACAAAAAGGAGCACCCCGGCAATTAAATCCCCACCAGCCTGCAACAAAAGGTTTTCATTGTACTTATTTTCAAATGTATGGGAAGCTGCTATTTTTCCTTCTGTCCTACTCTAAACAGCGAGAGCTCCCCTATTTTTAAGGGTTATAGTATAATAATAATAGTTAGAGCCCTGGGCAGCCTCCGGTATGTTCAGCTCTCAATGTAAGTGTGTCCAAAATAGGAGAGCTCTTCCTGCTGTAGAGTAGGACAGCAGGAAAAATAGGTGCCTTGCAGCTTCCCGTATATTTGCAAATGTCTGCAATAAAAACCTCTCTGTATAAAGACTGATAGACTTTACTGCAAGCTGGTGGAGATTTGAATGCCGGGGTATTCCCTTTTGTTTTGTACGTTCCTTATTTTAGCCTGGGCATAACCCCAATTTTTTTAGGTCAATAATGCCATCATCATTTTCTGTTGTTCTATGTCATACTGTATTTTGTATTATTTTTCCAGTGGTGCTGTATATACTAACCTCTGGTGGGTCCTCCTCAGCATGCAACAGAGGCTGCGACAAATGCCAAGGTGCTGGCGTTTGAACTTAAAAGAGGGATAAAGGTCCTCTGTTCTTACAGTGGGATTGCAGATCTGATAGGGCCAAAACAGCGAGTTACAGGCTGCCGACTATAATGTCTCAGTCTGACACAACCAGAGTACAACCATCATTTGAGAGGTATTGCTACCTGCTGGCATTCAGGCAGGTGACTAGCCAGTTCCCCATCCATCCATTGATCTGGCATAGGGGTCCTTGGGCCCCATGTACACAAAGTTCACAAGTAGTCAAGAAAAACTCATGTTTCAGCATGTTGTTTCCATGTTTCCTTTCTTCATGTGGCTCTGTGTTGCTAAAGTGCGAGTGGCTTTCCTGGCCTTGAGTAATGCCCTTAAAGCGGACCTTCACTCTGAATAAGAGTCTATCTTATATCTTTCCCACACCCTGTACATACAGATTGTCCACATTAAAAATCATCCTACCTGCATCTACTGCATGTTATGAACCTTTCAACATCCAAGATGGTGGCTTATGGAAGCCGCCATCTTATCAGGCAGCCTGCAAACAGGAAGTGTCTTCTGACTGTGCTGCTCTGCATTCTGGGACTGCTGACATTTACCTGACCCCAGCTCTGCCCTGTCTGAGCAAAGCACAGCTATAACCCGCCCCCCTGTACCTTATCCCATTCTCCTCTCCTCAGTAAGTGTGATGCTTCTGAGTCAAGCGCCCGTATCCTAAATTCCTGAACATTGCAGCCCAGTGGGGGCAAGAATAATAAGTTAGTGACTAAAAATGTAAAATATAATAATTTTAGATGCTGGGGAACCGTTTTTTAAGAGTTTGGGCTTTTCATTAAATCATGCTGAAGGTCCGGTTGTAAGTGGAAGGAGTATGGCTAGACTGCAAACCTACCAAGACATGCCCCTCCACTGTGTTACTGATAGGCAAGGAGAGCACAGATTAAAAAAGCAGGCCCAGGGTCACTCTGGAGGAGCTACAGACGTCCAGAGCTCAGGTGGGAGATTCTGTCCACAGGACAACTATTAGTGCACCACTAATAGTAGAGGGTACCCCTCCACAATTCTCCACAAGAAGAGTGGCAAGAAGAAAGCCAGATTTGAAAGCAAGTCCTAAGAAGTCCTGCTTGCAGTTTGCCTCAAGCTATGTACACACCAAGCATGTGGAAGAAGGTGCTCTGTTCAGATGTGACCAAAGTTTAACTTTTTGCCCTAAATGCCAATTCTTTGTGTGAAAGAAAGAACACTGCACATCACACTAAATCCATACAATGACCAGATGTCCCACTTTTGAGCCATTTTGTCCCGATATACTTTCTAAAGCTCAGGGGAAGCTTGAATGTTCTACTTTTCTGACATTATGGGGAAACAAATCACACCAAATCGAAAAGTCAAAGTCAAGTTTATTGGTCACATACACATCAATACATCCATAGCATAACATGTAGTAAAATGTTTTTTTTCCGAATGCTCTAGAAGGATTAGCAACACAATGCCAACAGTGCACAGAAATATTGTGAAGGCAAATAATAGTGAAAGGGTATCTAATATATAAATAACATGCAGCCCAGTATGTCCTGAGTCAATGCCACTGGAATATCTGTTTCATTTCTTAGTTATAGGGGTAGGACCGGTGGCGGAACAGGTTAGATAGGGACTTTGATGTCACCACAGTTGAGGAAAGAAGCTGTTCCTTATCCTCTCTGTGGAAGCTTACAGTACCCTGAAGCGTTTCTCTGATGGCATTAGAGCGAAGAGTATATGGTCAGGGTGAACTTTGTCTCCTAGTATACACTCTGCCTTTGTTCTGCAATGGTCGTAACAGATGGTTTCCAGATAAGCGAGTTGGGACTGAATGATGCTTTTGGCAACACGCACCACTCTTTGCAGAGCTTGCTTGTCTTGTTCCTGCTGTTTCCATACCAGCATGTAATGCACTCTGTCGAGATGCTCTGGATGGTACTGGTGTAAAAGCACTTTAAGATTGTGGCAGGAAGTTTAAAGTCATAAGCTCCCAAATTGATGCCTTTTTCTGCATGGCGCCGATTTGACAGGACCACGATAAGTCTAGCATGAAGTGTTCTCTGAGGTACTTAAACTCACTCACTTTATCCACAGTGGTGTTGATTACAAGGGGTAGGAATCACCTGCGATTTACTGATTTACTGTCTACAATCATCTCTTTTATTTTGCTGAAGTTTAGTTGGAGGTTATTTCCTAGACCAGTGTTCAAAAGACTTAATCTCCTCAAGGTAGAACTTCTCGTTGTTGTAAGTGATTAGCCCTGCCACTACGGTGTCGTCAGCAAATTTGATGATGGCGGCGGAGCTCAAAGTGGCCACACAGTCGTATGTGTACAGAGAGTATAGAAGTGGCCTCAGCACATAACCTAGGGGGCACCTGTATTTAGTGTGAGAGAATCCGATACCCAATTGCCTACACTGACCACTTGTGGTCTGTCTATCAGAAAATTTGTAATCCATCTTAAGAGAGAGGCCTATCTGCCCCTGTTTGTTGTTGAGAATTGAAGGAATTGTATTAAAGGCTGAACTGTAATCCACAAACAATATCCTGACGTACCTTCCTCCCCCACTGTCCAGGTGTGAAAGAATCATCTGCAGCAGGTGGCAGATCCCATAATCAGTGGATCTATTAGAGCCATGGACAAATTGTAGGGGATCTAGAGTACCAGAGAGTGAGGAGATGTACCAGCTTTTCAAAGCACTTCATCACCACTGAAGTAAAGGCTCCTGGGCGATAATCGCTGTGACGGGAAGGTTGCGTGTTCTTTGGTACAGGAACAATTACTGTTTTTTTAAGCAGGAGGGTATCACAACTTCTTCAAGGAATGATTAAATATTTTGCTAATATTGGTGCAAGCTGATCTATACATTCCTTATGGACCCATCCTGGCATTCCATCAGGTCCGGCAGCCTTCGTTGTGTTCACTCTTCCGAAGGCCCCCTTTACTTTGCGCTCTGTAAGTACTAGAGCATCATCCTCCATGTTATTTTGATGCCCACTGTTGTCAGCAGTGGAGCAGTTCGTAAATCCTAGGGTGGAGTGCTAATTGAACCGGGCATAGAAGCTGTTCAGCTCGTTGGCTAGTGCCATAGCTACAGCTCACTGGATGAGTGGTGATAGTAAAATGTACAGTATAGATTGGCTGAGCATTAGGTCAATCACCCACACCTTTTACGGGCCATAGGTATCCAAGTTGTGTTTTAAGCATATGTCCAGGGACAGGTCTACTTATAAATAGAGAAGTAGCATAGAATGCTGCAGTTATTTGTCATACCCCAAACCATACCCCTCTCACACCTGTTACCTTGATAAGTGTCCCACTTTGAGTCCCTTAAAAATTTCAGTTTATGAACACACCTTCCCCACCGTGACAGATGGTGGTGGCAGCATCATGCTGTGGGGAGGCTTCTCATTAGCAGGGACTGAGAAGCTGGTCAGAGTTGAAACAAGAGTGGATGTAGCTAAGTACAGGGCAATCCTGGAGGAAAACCTGTTAGAGGCTATAAAAGACGAGTTTAAAATCCATTCACATTCAAATGAAGCTGGAATTTGAGCTGCCATCAACTAGGCGGAATACATGGGCCACAAGATTTAAAATTGGCCCTGGGGATATCTTACCACCCTTTGTCATAGGGTCCTCTTCATCCAGCATCACTTCTCTCACAGTGGTGGTATTGCTGTTTACCACAGGTAGAAAGTAGCTGGAACTCCCCAGCCGGTTTGCTCCCAAACCACTTTCTTGTGACATCAAATATGGATCTGCCCAACACACTTTTTACAGGATTCTACATGGGGATTATGAAGGTTGAAACATTCTAGCATACAAAACTGCTTTGAGGGCATCATGGAGTCTCAATTGATACAATAAGTTCAACAGCGTTCTCCAAAGGTTTATTTTAGTTCAGGAGTAAAATTTTCAGAGGGGAGTCTGGTCTCCCAGGCGTAGCAAGTATCCAAAAGTAGTTCCGGCACTGTTCCCATTGTGCATCAGTTATGCCATTAAAATCCAAGATGGGGTGCAAACCTGCCAAGAGCCAGGTCACACATTTCGGGCGATGATGTTGCCCTTAATGAATTCAATGGATGAAGTCTCATCTAGTTTTTTGGGAAATGGAAGACCTGTGTAAAAAAAATCATAGCATTCAGCCGCAAGGGGATTCCTTATCTTCATTTAAGTGGCATTGGAGGCATTGCATCCACAGATATATGACGGTTATAAAGACCAAGAAGCAAGAGCTGAGCTATAATCTACATGTGTTTAGATAACTTCTTTATGTCTGATTACAATAATTAAATGATTAGAAAGCCAGCAAGCCCCCAAATCCATACTATGTAATAATCGTTGGTTTTTCCTGCGTGTTTAACCCCAACAATTGGCAAATGCCTAGAGGTAGGACTGTGTACAAACACATTAAAAATGAGAAATTTGCAAGGCGCCTCATCTCATTGCAACATGACACTCCGGGGAATGTCTAAATGATCCGTTTAAACGGTTCTTGGGTGGATAAAAGCACTTGCTCTTTGGCCCTCATGCTTTGTAATGTACGTGAGGGATGTTTAAATGGATCAGTTAAACGTACCCTGCCATGCTTTACTGCTTAATTGGATTTGAATGTGCTCCATATTACATTTGCACAAAGAGGAGAAACTCTTAACCCTATCTTTACAGGGGAGGCCCTCTTACAGTATATTTTTATTTCTAATGCAAAAGAATTTAGAACTGAACTGAAGTTTTAAGATCATAGGTCGAAATGGAATTGCAATGCTTTTTGGGGCACGATAATTCAAATTTAAAGAGATTCTGTTAAAGGCAAAATTCATGTTTCAGAAGTCCCTGATGGAAACTTCTATTCTGCTCCTATTCAGATACATATATATAAGTGAGTAGTATCACAGCTTGCAAGTAATGATGCAAACAGCCAGTGGACTGCGGACAAAAATCTCTCTGGGATTTTACTAACCCCTGGACAGACCATAACCAACCTGCAACATCCCTGCTAAGCCCCCTTCCCATGTTCTTCCCAGCTGGTCAATGGGTCCACCCTAAGGATAAGATGGGGAGCCTTATTTAAGAAGCGTCAGCTCCACTTTTTTGGCCTTAGCGGCACTCAGCATTTTTTCAGTCCAAATCAGGCACTAACAACGATGCGGCTGCCGCCTAGCAAAAACCTGGCACTGTGGCTCAAGATCGACTAGAGCACAATGGGCAGAACTAGATTGAAATGTTTAATGCTTATAATTATATTATATACATTTATTTGTATAGAACTTGTATTGGGACTTGTCAATAATTGAAACCAAGGACCTAGATGGGCCAAAATGTTTATTTTTTGTGTTATTAAAATTGATTTAAATGGCTTGTTTTGCATAACAATGTATAATTAAGACTTCAACAACAAAAAACGCAGCTTAAATGCATTGTAAGTGCAATTAATTCTTGGAACCGTAATAACGAAACTTTGACCAGCGCCGGAAATATACAGCGCCAAAGATTTCAAGGAGTAAAAAACATATGCTGGGGAGCGCCGGAAAAGTACAAAAGTGGCGCTCACTAGCGTTGGGATAATCAGCCAATGCCTCAGTGAAATAATCAAAGCTAATTCATTAGTGTTCGGCACATGGCCTACTAGCATCAATGTAGTACCCAGCACAGCACCAGATTAGACAGCAATGCCGGCACTTTAGCCACATCATAAATTAGGCCCTAAAGCATTGCAGAGATGGATCATAGTGGATTTGCCCACCTCGCATCATAGTAGGGTCAGTACAGGGGAGCTTGATTGAAGACTATGCAGGTAGTGGGATAGGTGGGAGTGTTAGAAGCAGCAGTCCAACTAGCACAAAAGCAGTGCAAAACTCCAAGGTCTCCCAATGTCAAGTCTGTGCATGTGAACATTTGTGAAATGGGGGAGATTTATGGGAGGCTCCACCACTGTCATTACCCTTGGCTGAAAGCCAAAGCAGAAAGAGGGCGGTCTGTGTTCCCCTCCACTCCAGATGTATTTTTTCCACTACTTTTGAATGGGTAACTTGTCCAAAGGTCCCCTATACCATTTCAAAGGGCAGGAGGATGGCAAACCACCTGGCCGACATCCCAGCGGGTAGTTTGCGGACTCCCCGCCACATTACCCACGCCCCCCAATGAGCAGGAGGTTGGAGAAAAGCCCAATGCCCTTCAGTATGGGTTTGGTGCTGAGCAGTGGCCCAGTGCCAGAGGGCATAAGGGCTGTTAATAGCTAGGGCCAGAGGCTGTCAGTAAAGTGTGAGTTGTATAGAACAAAGTTATTTAAGAGGATCGCTCCTAGTGCCAAGTATGCTCATTGTACCAGTTTAGGCAAGGGACCCACCAAAATATGATACAATATTGGGTTTTAAGATAGAAGGAAGGCCTGGACCAATGTCTAGAGTTCAAGGTATTGGGATTTTACTAGTGTTAATTTTTGCCCAGTATCATACACAGCATATAAATATTGTTAATTCTTTAATAAAGAAAAGTAAAAAACAAAGTATATTTGAGTATAGGAATACATTTAGTACAATGGGTAAAACACTATTTAAAGGAGCACTATCGCAAAAAATGGCCCAATGATAAAAATCCATATAAATATGCTGGATGGGGTCACCTATACACCCGACATCAAGAAATATCCAGCCAGGCTTGTTTTTTTTTGTTTAAGCGAAGCAAGAGGAAATCAGGGGTGACAGGTTCTGTCACCATTGATACACACAGAAGCCTGGCAACCCTGGATTTTAATCCTACAAAGAGAAAAAAAACACAAGCTTGGCGGGAGTTCTATTCAGTTCGGATGTATAAGTGACCCCTCCTCTCAAAGCCAATGTGTTTATATGGATTTTTAATATTACATAATGTTGTGATACACCCCCTTCAATCTCCTTGGTTTGTTAAATTAGGAAAATAATGTTTTGGTACTTAAGCCCTGGGATTACCAGACCCTATGCCTGGTGTCCTGGGTAGGTAAGCCTTAAAGGGGGTCCTCCTTTTTTCTGTTTTTTATAGTGGGAAATGAAAAAAAATAACCCCCCCCCCAAAAAAAAAGAGAAAAAAAGCTTGCCCCCCCCCCCCAAGGCTTATCAGCCGAGAACACCAAGCTGGTAAGCCCAGGGCTCAGGGCCAAACAGCCGGCACATTGCTTAACGAGACCCTAATATAGAAATCAAATGCAGCGGGGTTGATTCAGAGCCAGGTAAGAATTGTCTTTTTTTTTTAAAGAGAAAACTGCCATTGTCTTTCATTTTCTACTGGGTGTAAATTTTCACCTGGCTCTGAATCAGCCCCAAGGTAGACAATGAAAGTCAATGGCAGTTTCTCTTCTAAAATGGTGTGAGAATTCTCACCTGCCTCTGAATCGACCCCAATATAGCAATATGCTAGCAAAACTCTTGAGAGCTTGCAGTTCACATCAGAACCACCAGTGGGCTACAAATAGACTCCTACAGTGCATTATCTTGAGAAAACATGGTGTTGGTTTAAACACCAGGTCCAAAAAGCGAACATTAGAGTATGAAGTACATTCTAGGTTACATATGTACAACCTGTGGCCCTTGACCTGCTGTAGGGAAAGTGGGAGGGGTGAATTGAACTGGCACTTAAAGTTAGTTAAATAGAGGTTCAGTGAGGATGATTGCAAGGAGAGTGATAGAGGAGGGGCACATTGCCAAATAGAAGTGACAGTGGAAGACATTGATGGTGAAAATGATAGGGCAACAAAACCCCTGGGTGAAATCCCGAGACGAAGTGATTTTTGCACATGGTGCTAAATTGACCCCTATTTGGCAGAACCATTTGTTATCAAAGCTGTTCATCTAGTGACACAGATGTTGGGATAAAGAGCAGAGGAGCAGAGGAGTAGCTAGGCTTCCTGGGGCAAAGATTCAAAATGGTGCCCTCACCTGTGCTCAGGCCCCCTTTGGCGCCCCCTGACCTGCTGCACCCCCCCCCGCCTCCCTAATTTCTTAGTAAAAGTCTAAATAATACTGCAGACGAGGAAGCAAATGTTGGTCAGGACTTTGGGATGATCTGCTTTTCACTGGGATTTTAAACTGGACCCACAACCGTTTTTTCTTTAACGAGTCTTGGTCCTGCAGACAGCAAATAAGAACAAGCTCAGGGGGGGCATAACCCTCCAAGAAATCAGATATCCTTACCTTCACCTTGAGCCAGTGCCGGGAAAGGAGTCCTGCGACTGCCCACTGGGTGGTCACATGGGCCATGGTCTCGTCCTCGGTGCCGGCCACCACAGCGTCCCACTCATGTGTGTGCCGATGGCCAATCACGGGTTTCCTTTCCCGAAGTGAAGGTAAGGATATTGGGCATTCGGAGGGGTTATGTTCTGGGGGGCTCCAGCATTGTGAATGCCCCCCAAGTTTATTCTTATTCTCAGCCTGAAGGACCAACACCTGTTAAAGGAAAAACGAGAGAGTGGTCCAGTTAAAACAGTTAAACAGTTGGGACAGTTAAAGTACAACTAGACATTAAGCCAGGGATAAGCCCAGGTTAGAACCCAGGGTTAGTCATAAGTAGGAGGTGCAAGACAGGCAGAAGAATGCTAGCTAAAGTGTTAATAGCCAAAACAACAGGCCATACCAATGTATTTTTGCAATTTTCATGGGCATGTAATCTGTTGAGCATTCCAGACCAGGGAGAGAGGAAGTAATGGCCCTCAGGCCCTCTGCAGTTTGACTACTTTAAAGCAGAACATAACCCAGGAATTTGAGTTTACCAGGTTTTGGTCTGTGCCCCAGTGGCATCCTGCTGTATTAAACACCCCCGATCGCCCATAAAAACGTACCTTTCCAGGATCCAACGCCGCACGCAAGGGCTCTAGTCCTATGGCTCTTCTTGATTTGAATGGCTGGAGCGGGAACATAAGCACGGGGATGCAGAGGATGTGGCAGCATGCGTTCCTTATTCAAAACATAAGGGGCCGCATGCCGAAAGACATAGTCACAGCAGTGGGAGATTTAATGAATCTCTGTTCATTAAAGAAAAACTCCCCATTTGTCAAGTTTTTTGGAGTTTGATTGTTGAAAGGTAAGTTTTTGTGGACAGACTCAGAGGGGGGAGTTCACCCAGCGTGGCATCCCCATTCTTTTAGATTCCAGGCCGGCCTAATGGTTTTTGTTCTGCTTTTAGAGCCTTTATTGTGTTGATGTCTTTTTAGAATGCATGCCACTTTAGAGGTCCCCTTTAGACTTTGCTTAATCTCTGTTCATCAACGAAAAACTCCCTTTTTGGCAGTTTTTTGGTGTTCTGCCTTATTGTTTTTCTCTTTTGGAATGTAAAATCTGTTTTGCTACAGTGTGAGCGTTTTTTATGGCCTTGGCTAAAAAAATGTATTACAAGTCCCACAATTCTTCCAATGTAACAGGTGAACTCTTTAGCAGCTTTGGCTAAGTCTAAGCAACCTAATCCAGCTGAGAAAACCAACCATTACCCTTTTGCTACTAGAAAACAAGACTGTGATCCTTTTAAACTAAACATAGTAACATAGTATGTAAGGCCGAATAAAGACTTTAGTCCATCCATTTCAGCCCGTTTATCTCCTTCCAGTGGTCTAGTAGCCATAGTTGGAAATGTTATTACATGCCAGGAAGGCATCAAGGCCACTTTTGAATGTTTTTACTGTATCCATCATTACTACCTCCTCTGGCAGCGAGTTCCATAGTCTCACTGCTCTTACAGAGAAGAATCCCCTCCTATGTCGGTGGATGAAACACCTTTGCGTTAAACTTAGTGGATGCCCACGGGTTATGGTTCCACTTATAAATAGATTGTGGTACAGATCTTTGCATTGACCTAAATATATTTATACATAGTTATTAGATCACCCCTCAGGCATCTTTTTCTAAACTAAATTAAACCTAACTTTGACTTTTTACTCTAGTCCCCGCACTCCTTTAATTGACTTAGTTGCCCTCCTTTGAACGCGCTCCAGTTCGGATATGTCCTTAAGCACATGTGCCCAGAACTGTACACAGTAAGCCATATGGGGTCTGACCAGCGACTTGTACAGGGGTAAAATGATGCTCTGTCCATGAGCACCTATGCCCTTCTTGATGCCACCTATGATTCTGTTTGCTTTGGCAGCTGCTGTCTGGCACTAATTACTACAGGTAAGTTTGTTAACTAAAACCCTTAGGTCCTTTTCCATTGTTGTTTTAACAAGTGTTTCTTTGTTTAGTGTGTAATCATGACACAGATTTCTCCTTCCCATGTGCATAACCTTACATTTATCTGTGTTAAACTTCATTTGCCCTTTAACTGCCCATGCTTCCAAATTATCTAAGTCAGTTTGTAGCTGCCTGCTGTCCTCTTTTGTCTTAATTACTTTACACAGCTTAACAATGTCAGTAAAGATTGAAGAGAACAGAACCCACAACTAACCCTTGTGGTACTCCGCTAGTGACGGTGACCTAATGTGAGTATGTACCATTGACAACCACCCTCTGCTTCTGATCAATAAGCCAATTTCTCACCCTTCTGCACATGTTTTCTCCCAGTCCAAGCATTCTCATCTTTTGTACCAGCCTTTTATGTGGCACAGTATCAAATGCTTTGGGAAAAGTGAAAATATATGATATCCAATGACTCCCCCTGACCCAGTCTTGAACTTACCTCCTCATAAAAGCTGATTAGGTTTTGTCTGGCAGGAGGGATTCCTCATAAATCATTGCTGATATGGAGTAATGAGGTCATTTTCCCCAAGATACTCCAGGAATCCCTTAAGAAACCCACCACAGATGTTAAGCTTACCGGTCTGTAGTTCCCAGGTTTCCCTCTAGATCCCTTTTTGAATATTACCACCACATTTGCCAAGCGCCAATCCCTCAGAACTGCCCCTGTAATTATTGAACTCATAAATATTAGATATATCACACCTTGTCTATTACTGTACATAACTTCCTTAAACATGATAATGTATGTCATCTGGTCCCGGTGATTTATCGATTTTTATCTGCTTGAGACGGTGCTGGACTTCTTCCTTGGTTGGACCAGTGACATTTAATGGAGGGTTTCGGTTATTCCCTTGCATTTCACTAGGCATGCCACATTCTTTTGTGATTATAGAAGCAAAGAAGTTGTTTAGAAAATTTGCTTTTCTCCTCTATAGGTGTCCCCTCCTTGCTTTTCAGGGGCTCCACACCCTCAGGTTTGTATCTTTTACTGTTTATGTAGATAAAGAAAAATTTGGGGTTAGTTTTACTCTCTTTGGCGATCAGTCTTTCTGTCTCCAGCTTTGCTGCCCCTATCTGTTGTTTACATAGTTTCTTTTCTTCGCTATTTAACGCTTACACTGACCCTTCCTGCTTTAAAGTTCCTGCTTTTTTGTTTAGCCACATCGGTTTACATGTGTTTCTAACAGTTTTATTCCTGTAAGGTATATATCCATCACAATGAAAATTGTGATAGATATATCACAGTTGAATTTCAGCAGAATAGATTAAACATTTAGGCAATCAGATGATTAGCAAGCTAGAGCAAGTAAGTCTATGATATGGTGTATATAGCTAAGGTAAAGACATTGTTGTTGGAAAACTTTCTTTCTTTTAAAAGTTGCAAACAAATAAAAAAACATAAGCTTAGCATATTGAATACATAATTTTGCCATTTCCATTTTAATGGAAACTTTTAAAAATGCCATTGAAACTGGAATTACCCTTTAAGTGTATTATTACGTCCAGCTTTGCTCTGCATTTTTAGCAGATAAGTTGTAAACTACTCTCCATATCCCAGGAAAACGGAAAGGCAAAGGCCACACGCATACCTTATTGCAATCAGCATTCGGACCCCAGAGACTCAGAAGTCACTTTGCTTTGTCAGTAAAAATATTTCAATGATGACATTTTTCCTAATGAAAAATAGGTTTAGATTATGAAAAACCCGAGTGTGCCTTCGAATATCACTCCAGTAAGCAACTCGCATAATTATTTATTATACAGCACAAATTGCTGTAATGTGTATTGGCCAGAGATGTCTCAGCGTTCCACATAGGAATAATCTGTAAATAGAAAAGGATAAGGATAGAATTTTACTTGTTACGATTTAGAGTTGCATGATAGCCAATGATAATGTACAGTATATGGTGCCTAATGACTCTATTATCAACTCTATTATCATAGAAATTGTGGTGGATTAAAGCGGAACTTCAGATAAAATTGCCCCCCCCCCCCCTTCCATCCTACTCTGGCACTGAGGCAGGACGGGGGTAGTTACAAAGAAAATGCCATCCTCAAGATCTCCCAAGGCCAGGGACAGGCTGGCCATAGGGAGCCCCGAGACAATGATGGGCTGCACTGCTTTGGAATCAGCAGGGCTGCTGCTTTTAACACCCACATTCAATCCCAGCCCCCATAGTCTCCCTCTCAACCCCCTGTACACATCCCCACTGTACCCAAAAGCCAAGGAACCCCAGCCCCCAATGCTATAGCCCCAACTTCATGGTTAGGGGGTATCAGCAGGGATGTCTTGGGTAAAATCCAGGGCTGATTTTTGGCCCCCAGACCACCACTGCCCACGGCAGCCACTGGAAAAGAAGGAGAGCCACATTCCTCTGCTCCATAGGTGCTCCTGCTGCCCATACACTTACGCACAGGGAGCCAGGAGATGCGGCTCTGCATCCTCTGTGCAAGATGGCAGCGCCCAGGACCCGAAGCGCCGTGGGCGCCTGGCTGAGGTAAGGGTTTTTGTCCTTTGTAACCCCCTGTCCTGCCTCAGCACCAGGGTAGGATGGCAGGGCGGGGAGGGGGGTCAATTTTAAATCAAGTTGCACTTTAAGGTATTTGTAAGCCGATCAACAGTAGTGTTGTTGTGAGCTTTCGCTGTCCTGAAACTTGTTTGAAATATTCTGGTTCTGCCACACATAAATCTGAATCCTGTTCAATTCTAAGGGTTCTAGTTGTGTGTTCTCATTTTTGAAAAGCAATTTAAGCAGACTCACACCCATTTCCTAGGTGTGGGTCTGCCATGGCCGCATTGAAACAGGCTTGAGGGGACATCCACATTCCCCCCCACAATGCCACAATCCTTACCTTATCCTTGATCTACAGCAGATTGAGGAGGATTGAGGATTAGGTAAGGATTGTAGGTATTGCGGGAGGTGATGCACAGGGGGAGCTTCGGCAATCTAGATGCCCTGACCCCAGTCTGTCACAATATGGCTGGAGCCGGACCCACACCCAGCTAGGAAATGGGAGTGGGTCTGCTTTTAAACAGCATTGAAGGTTTATTAGAAGACCACCAAATGTGTTGCAGAATATCTGGGATTAATGTACAGAAGCCCCATTTGTTTTAATGGAAGGTGGGCATTCACAGACCACATCCACCTGCCAGGAACCAGGAAGTGCAGCTCCGGGCCTACAAGAGACCAATCGGTGGGGAGGGAGTGGATGGTCTAGTCCCCTCTTGGAATGATGCAGAAGTTTACTTTAGATTGAAGGCTGAGAAATCAAGATAGCAATGGAAAAATGTCTAATTATCCTATCCTCGTCCTTTGTGCCAGAAAGTCTCTGACCTTGCTTGCCCGTTGCCAACATACACCTGGATTTCGGTCTATGGTCCTTGCTGCCCACCCGCAACCTTTGCCTGGATTTTGGATAACACTTTT